>JADMLD010000736.1:0-667560 GCA_017589585.1 Phylloscopus whistleri
CCCCGTTTCTCCGCCGGCGGGGGCGGCTCGCGGGACCTCCTGCGGCAGCGGCGGCGGGGAGGGGTCCCTCCCGTTCCCTGCTGGCTGCCCAGAGCTCACCCCCGCTTTCGGGGGCGGCTGCCCCCCCCTTGCTTGGCGGGTCCCACCCCTCCGAGCCCATTCCCTCCCGGGGTGGGCAGATGAGCCCTTTCACCCTCCCCCGGCCCGGCGGCGAACCTCTCGCTGCCGGTGGGCGGCGCGGGCTCCGTCGGTCCCATCTCCGGTGCTGTAAGCGGCGCTCTCAGCTCCGGCGATGTCGGATGTCCCCCGGGCCGGCAGCTCCGCTCGCCACAGGCGCTGCTCGCAGGCAGAGCGCGTGGCTGAGACAGGAAACAGCTCCCCCGGAAGCTCCGGTGGCAGATGGCCCGGGAGGACCAAGACTCTATGGTTGGACCTCCCCCTTTCCTGTTAGGGAAAACGGTCGCCATGGAGACCGCGACTGCCAACAGCTCTCTGAGGCTGCAAAATACCCCTGATAAAAATACCATCGAACCAGAAATAAGGGGAAGGGAGAGATTAAAACATCTATTTTTTTTTCCTAAAAAGACAACCAACTTGGTATCATTAATGAAGAGCCCAAAAGCACCCCTCCCCCGGGGAAGGCTTTTTTGTGTTTTTTTTTTATAGCAACCAGAACTTCAGTAAGTGAAGAGAAGAAAACTCAAGAAATACGAGAAAAGAGAGTAAGAAACAGCTACCGACACCTAAGGATTGGAAAGAATACACAAGAACCAAGAGGAAAACCTGACATGACAAAAAGGACTGATAAATATGTTGCATATGTAATCCCTATGTGCATTTTGAATATTTGTATTGTTGTAACATCTAAGTAATACATAGCAAAAAGGAGAAGGGAGTAAAGCCTGAGACCCTGTGTAATAAGTGCTTAAAAAAGAAACAGTGCAAATTGACCGTGGTAATCTTAGCCCTTGACACAAACCTGAGAATATTGAAACAAAGCTCCCCAATTTGGCATTTAATTTATAAAAAGATGATAAAAAGAAAATTAGAGGAAAAAGCTTACCCGAGTACCAAAAGACCAGTAAAAAAGTTCCCTGTGGTCGCTCGAAGCAAAATACCTCCTAGAATATAATTCACAGCTCGAGGGGGGAATATAGAACCCCAGATGCGAGCCTCTGCGGCAGAGCAGATAACTTTCCCCAGCCGGTGGATGCAAACCACTAGGGCGTGGGCAGATGCAGAGAGTGTCTCCCAGGGGGAGATCCTAATTCACCCCAAACCTGGCTGTGTACTGTGCTGCTGGAGCAGTGCCAAAAGAGAGAGAAAAGGCTCTGACCTTGGCCCATACTTTCTGCATGGACCAAGAAAGCAGGGAAGCAAACAGAGAACTATCAGAACCCCAAATTCGAAACATTGTATGCTATTTGCAACACAAACGGGAGATTACTTTCTTTATCCAAAGGACAAGGCTAAGATACAGTTAAATAAAATAGAGTTTGAAGCAATAAATAAGAGTATATATGTATATTGAACTAATGCAAGAAATAGTTATAGAATTGAGTTTGACAAATTAACAGACTGTTTTGTTGTATTAAATTTGACAATTGTAGTAAGACCATAAGAAAGCGAACAACAGAAGTTAAAAAGAGTAGCACCCGTTCCAGTTTAAAAATAGATGATAATGAAGACGCTGTCCTGGATATAAGACCTCCTCCAAGAAGCTAGACCAATTTATGAAAAAAAAAATGAACATAGAATGGATGCAAAAAGGCAGTAAATATCGCTCGAGCCAATATATTATAAAAAGAAAAGAAGAGGGATTGTGAAAAAGGCATATTTGTGTTTGTGGCTCTATGCAGATATTTACTATATGTAATATGCTAGTTAGAAAAGTTATGCAATATTAATATTTGAAACAAATAGTAAATGTAGTTTTTAACATTAAGTTTTAGTAAAAATCTGTGTGTAAGGTTTTTTTCTTAGCTTAAGGGAGAGGCCTGTTCCAGGTGAATGTTTTACAGGAGATAAAAAAACCCCTCTCCCTCTTCAAACAAAAGAATGCATCTCTCAGAACCTACAGACCAGATAACTTCAATCCACAAAAATCGAGACTCCCTGTCTGCGGAGATCTTAACCGGGGACCCTGGTGGAACCAGTTGGTCAGATAAAAGTACGCATAATCATGAAGTTGGGTCCTCAAAAAGGGGAAAGTGCGGACCAAAGATCGCCTTTTTTTCTCCTGACTGGCCTGGACCGGGAGGGGGAAAAAAGGACTAGTCTAGACTATTTTCTTTGCCCCTTTCTCCTTTTATTGTCTCCTTATTTGTCCTGTCTCTAAAAACTTTTTAAACTTTTATTTGTATTAATTTTCTTTTTGTAACCAATTTTATTCTTTATTAAATTTTCATAAATTTCTAAAAATGAGTGATTGGCATTTATCACACACGGCGTAACCACTTCCTACCTACACACTTCTCTGCTTAACCCAAAACATCAAACGGACCAAAAGATTCTATCTTACATATTCCATAACCCTAGCTGACAGTGATACCAATTCTGTACACAGCAGGTCAAAATCACTGAGCAATCGTATCTGCAGCTCTCAAAATAATTCATTTGCCAGTTCAAAACATGCAGCATAATAAATCTTGTCAACCCCACAAAAATCTCCTCTCTCACGATGTCATTTTAGCAGAGCACAAAGGAGTCTAAAGGCCAAACGAATTAAATTCACGTTTTTACTCAAAGAAACGCTGCCAGTAAGAAGCACTCAGTTTAATCAAGGCTATCTTTTCCCCAAAAATACTAATTGTTAAAAACACTTAACAGCAAGAATATTCTAACCTGCGTTTAGAAAGCTGGCCAGACTGGCTAGCTTCATCACAAAGAGAAATTCCAGTTGATCATTATAAATTTTAGGCATAGCTACATTCTTCCATTCAAAATGTTATTTAACCACCAAAAATGGGAATTACATCCTACTCACCTATTACAAAGCCCCTCATTTTACAAAAACTCTACATCTGCCCAGGCTGTCCATACTATTTTTCCACTTAAGGGAACACCCCAGATTTGACACTGTTTTACAAGAATTAAGTCCAGGGAGAACCAGAGAACAATATTCCATGGTTCCTCTGGAGCCACGCTTTTAGGGTGGCATCCCCAGCAGCCCATTGCAACTGTTCCCGTGTACATGAAATCCAGCAATAGTGCACAAACACCAGCCCAAGTACAAAGCTGTCCCTGACAGCTTGAAGGATTTCTTTGTGTGTATATATATATATATATATATATATATATATATAATATATAAAGGAAAAAGCCAGCCACCACCTCCCACATAACACTCATGTCTCAAAAGACAAGTTATTCTGTCTTCTGAGCCTCAGAAAGAATTAACAGATACCTTATATCACACCAAAAAAAAAAAAAAAAGAAAAAAAGAAAAAAAGAAAAAAAGAAAGAGCAGAATAAACCACACCACGTAGCACTGAGATACTTCACACATGACACCACTGAAAACATTTTCAAATGCACAGACAGCATTACACAGGAACAAAAGCAGCTGTCTGCTCCACACAGGGCAAACTGAACAGCATCGTCTCCTCCAGCTCTACAAAACAAAGATTTGTCTCTACACCAGATTTCCCTTCAGAGCTGAACCATCTCCCGCTGTGCTTCGGAAACCACAGAGCCCTGTCTGCAAGAGCACCACTGCAGCTACAAAAGCCTGACCCAAAGGATAATTCAGAGCTTCCCGTACACCACGAGAGACGCGAGGACTCGGGTTCTACGTGTGACCCATGAGGGCAGTGAGAAACCTTCCTGGCGCTGAAAACAAGTCACCCTCAACATTTGTTTGCGGGCAGCAAACAAAACATTCCAAACTTCACACCCGACCTCAACACCCAATCCTTCCTCTCCGCCCTGGCCCACCTGAATCTGCGGCTCTCTGGTGCTGGCTTAGAAACAAGTCCTTGTTTGCAAAATGAGATCTCATACTTTCTTCCATACTTCAAAAATATTTACAGGACGGAACACCAAATTCTAAAAAGCCCATCCCCAACTCTATGTTTTACTGAAGATCTCATAGTGGTGTAAAGTAAAGGCTTTAACACACGCTTCCATTCTGCTCCTGAAAAATAAAGAAAGAAATAAAAAACCCCACAGCTTTCTATTGAAAAATCAAAAAAATATTAGACCCTTGTGATTAATTTCTTTTGTATTTCTACTGTGTGATTTTGGGGTTTACACACAGGTCAGGAAACACGTCATCAATTCTGCACAGGTAAACACAAACCCATTTCTTCCTCACTTTCAAGTCTAACTCTAGGAATTACTCAAACCGGTTGATTAGAAAAGATAAAGCACATTATCTCTTCGAAACGTCTCAGCTCCTACTTGGAAGCTAATGATCTTTATTTAGCCTTATGCTGAAGGGCATCATCCACTCGGTGCCCTCACTTATTACCATCCACTACTAAAAATCAGCCTTTTCTCCTGATCAAGAGGTACCCTAAAAGCACGCAGCTGTCTGAGCCGTGTCCATCCATCGTGTCCCTTGCACTCTGTGAGCCTGAAACACACAAACCCCTTCTTGTTCCCCACACGGAAGGTGGGAGAGAGAACATCTGAAGTGCAGCATACGAAGTGTGTTAAGCCAAGGGGGGAATCCTGAGAGTGTTCTGAGAAAAGCAAAGCTAGGGATGGGTACAAGTCAAGTGCTGTGTTCCCCACACAGCACCGGTAACTATGTGAAAATGACCAATGTGAGGAAAAAAACCTCCACAAGACCACAGTTGTTCATGCAGAGCAGAGCTGTACACGCTCAGGAGCTCGCAGACAGTTTTCAGGAAGATCTTTCATTCCAACCTTCCAGTCCCACGCAAGCCACCACCAATTTTGAACTGGCATCACGTCACCCTGAGGCACAAGCATTTCAACCATTGATCCGAGACAGATTCTGGCACTCAGAAATGTGAGCATTGAACAATTGATCAGACAATTCCCACTCTTATATCACAAAAGCACATTGTTATCTATTTACAGCTGATCAAGCAGTACTGGTCACCAACTGTCCCAAAGCACATAAACACACTTTTTGTGTGTGTTCTCAGAGCCACAGAGCACAATGTCAAGGTTGGGCTGTTTAAACCCCGTCCCACGCAGCTACTAACACCTTATTCAGCAAAATCATGAGGTGCATTAATTACTAAAAAACTCTAATCATTCTGAGAAGAAAAAAAGGAGAGTTGAAGACAGGCCCTCAATACAGAACCGATTATGAATTATACCCTTCAGCAGGCAGACACAGATGCACAGGGGAGCTCCAGCTTCTCCTTCAAGCGTTGAGGATTTTTTCTTGTGTGTGGGAAGAACTGGGAGGTACAGCTGGGAGGGTAAGAGCGACCCTCCTCCTCTTATCTCTGAATCATTACCTGCCTGAGAGGGAGGGTTTCAGATACCCTCCTTCTACTGGGATTGTAGTCCCAAAACTGTTCCTGCACGGCTGGACAGATGCACAGACTCCAAAAGAGCCATTCCTTGTACATCAGCGCAAGGGAACGCAAACCTGAGACCGAATACGAGGCAGCCCCCCTAGCAACAGTTTGACCTTGTATTACTGTATGCAAGATTTCTTCAGTTTTAAACTAAAAAAATAAAGAATCTAGACACTTTCTGATTGTTTCAAGTTGAACTTGAGGAGAATGGAAGCCAAACCCCCAAAGTGATATTTTAAATAGCAATATTTGATCATATTTCTTAATGTTCCAACATCTTTCCAGCTCTGTTTTCCAGCTCTGAGCAGCTGCTTATTTGGACACATTATCCACTCTTGATGATTAATACCACATAAGCTATTGGGGTGGGGCAGGGAAAAACATAAAATCAAGGTTTACTACAGCTCATTTCCTAGAATATAGCATTATGCTCCAGAAATTTGAGGATGCAGGTAAAATACAGAAGAGGAATGACTCCTGTACATCAAACACTAGTAATTTGAACTTGTCAAAAACTGCTTTGGGTAACACCAACAAAATCACCCTAACGACAACATCCAGCCTAAAAGAAAATACTGCAAGCACAAACAAGGATGTATTAAAGACACGCTTGGCTTTGTGGCTGATTTTTAGCCTGGCGTAGGACTATAACCCCATGTGAAAATAAGGTGACACAACAGTTAAGTAATACCTCCGTGTGGCTTTAGCTCTTCGCACAGTCATGAGCTTAGGACGGCCTGTGGGGGAACAACCTGGCTGAAAAACATCTGGAACACTGAGATAACCTCTCCCAGAACTGATTAACACAAAGCACTGCTTGGTGGAAACAGAGAGGAAATGCTGCCCTTCATTGGTCAACAATGGATTTTTTTTTTCTCCAGAATTCCTGTGGACAGTGCACAGTGACTGGATGGAAGCCCCCAGAACTCTCACACTAACACCAAGACATACTGACATTCACCTGTAACTTCACATTAAAGAAGACCTTGTCCCTAAGTACGAGTTACCTAAATGACCTTACCCAAATCATCTGCCAGCATTCGTCCTTCCTCACCAACAGTTTTCTTACTCAAAACAGATCCAAAGTCATGGACATGACAACAGAAGTCCCACACAGGTGCAGAAGCTCTAGAGGCACAGCACATCTTCCGGATGTCATTGCAGTTCAGTCACCTACAAAGCCACACCATCAAGGAACCAGAAGCACAGCACTTCAGAAAAAACCCCACAAGGTCTACCAAGGCAGCCATGGAGTCTGCTCAGATGGCCTGAAGACACTAATAGCAAATTTAGGCAATTTTTAAACACCAAGTTAAGAGGGCTTCTTCCCTTAACCTCCAAAACAAAGGCTTCTTACTTATCTTGGATCTGCAGCATTGATTTCTTAATTCCTAAATCCAATTGCAAATCACCTATATCCTAAATAAGCACCAACAGTTTTGATTTTAAGACACAGATAGAGGGAAAAAATAAACACACATAATCCCATTTGCCTTCAACCTTGACAAATGAGGAAATTCTCTCAGCTAAATCTCTTGCAGAGAAACCACTCTCTTTACAGAACTGAATTACTGGCTTAAAATGTAAGGTGTCTGGCTCCAGCCTGCACATGGGAATTATGTTTATAAGAACATTTCCTGAAGAAATATCTGAGGAAGTAAACAAATTCACATGGTCCTGCCAACATTGGACTCCACCTTCTGCGATGGTCACTTTATAGGGGGGGGTTTCTTTGTCAACCCAGATATTCACTGATTACTTGAATTAAATAGAGCACATAAAAATAGAGTATTTAAGAATTAAAAAAAAAATTTAATTTAAGAATTAAAAAAAAAAAAAGAAAAGAAAAAAAAAAAAAGAAAAAGCATTAGGTCTAACCAAACCAATTTTGCTGGAAGCTAGTCCAGAAACAGTAAGGAAAGGATGCTAAACAGTTTTGGCTAATGCTCCCACTTCTTCAACCAGACACTGTGTGCAGCAAGTAAAAACAGGTGTTGGTTTACATTTGGCACACAGAGCTTCTACGGCACTTTTTGTTCAAGGGAGACACTAAGAACATGCAAGCCAAACACTCACACGTTGGATGAGCGCTGGTTCGGAGTGGGGCCGAGGGGAGCCGGGAGAGATCACAGGGAAGCCACCACCAAGTTCCCACTTGCTCCTGTTTCCTGCGAAGTACCTGGGAGTCAGGGCAGTGATCCTATGGATGAAGAGGGGCTTGGGACGATACTAAAAGACTTGGAGAAACCATTTTTCAGAAGGATGTGGGTGTGAACAGTCGTCCATTACCGGGGGGGGCCGCCGCCCTCACTGCAGGGATTAAATCACCTCGGCCCCGCCCCGCGCAGGCGCCCTGGGGCCCCGCGCACCTCAGCCGGGCCCGGGACCCGCCCCCCACACCTGAACCTTGTCCGGGACCCGCCCCCGGTACCGTCCCCGGTACCGTCCCGTGCCCGCTCCAGACCGCCCGGGACCGCCCCCGGGACCGCCCCGGGACCGCCCCCGTGCCCGCCCAGCCCCGCCCCCGACCGCCACCGGGCCCCGCCCCGCCCGGGGACGGGACCATCGCTCCCGGCCCCGCCCCTCAGCCCCGAGCCGAGCCCGGGAATGGCACCGCGAGTTCTGCTTCGCTCCTGTCCGTGCCGGCGGCGGGTCCGGAGCGGGGCCGCCTCTCCCCCGGCGGGCGGGCTGTGGGGCTCGGGGCCGGAGGAGCGGGGCGGCGTTGCGGCCGGGACCGGCACCGGGATGGCCGCGGGCGGCGGGAGCCGCTCCTGCAGCCGCCCGCAGGCGGCGCTGCGCTGGGGTCCTGCCGGGGCTCCCGGCACCGAGCCGAGTTCTGCTGCTGACCGGGACCGGCCGGGGGAGGGGGCCCCCCGTGCCGGCCCCGGGACCCCCCAAACCCCGCCGCTCCCCGCCGTGCCGGGGAATCTTTCTTCCGCCGTAGATATTCTAGATGAGAAAACTCAAAACTCAGGGATACGGGGTCTGAGGGGAGAGGAGAGACTCTGGTCTAAGTTCAAAATGCACTGGGAAAATTAAATTGGGAAAAATAAATCTGTGGAGCAGCTCATTTCCTCTCCCACACTGGCTTCCGTGTGATCGTCTGTGACTGCAGCTGCCCCGCTGAGATTATCCACCTGTGGGGCTATAATAACCTGCCAGGTTCTAAGCACCACGGAAAATAAGGGGAGCACTCCCTGGATCAGGCAGCGGAGCCTCTCAGCAGTGCCCCAAAAGCCCAGCAGTGCCCAGCATCTCTGGCGGGAATTTGAGGGGTCCCAGCACAGCCCCTCCGTAGTGTTCCCCTGGAGCTGACGCTTCCCAGCAGCCCTGACCGGGGTTTGGGGGTCCCAGCCCAGGCCCCCGGCACACCCAGCTACTTCTTCAAGTCCCATTTAACCAGGATGACTTTGTGGGGGTAGGAGCAGAACTACCCAAAGGCAGCAGAACTGGCCTTAACCACTTTTTGGGGATCTCTCCTCTTCCTTCCTCACCAAATTCCCACTGCCAAAACCCAGCCTGAGGCTCAGCTCCCCATCCCCTCAATCTCTCCAAGGAACTGGGCTTGGATTTCCCAATCCAGCGGGGCAGAGATGCTGTTGTCCTTATTGTATATCCTAACTGCAGTAATTGCTTAAGAAATAACTGAAAGACATTAAAGGAATGAAGAGAAACTCCAGCTCCAAGGGCCATCCAAGGGATGCTCAAACCCCTTATCAATGATTTATTTATTATTTGCTTATTTAACCAACTCAAACAAAGTCATTAACACCACATTGATACGGCAGGATTCTTTTTAATTGAGTTACAGATAACTATTGCAGACTGTAGAAACCCTTCTAAGCCCAGAAACTCTTAGAAGAGCTATACAGGGCACAGCTGCAGAGAGAGTCTTGGGATTCGGGGGAAAAAACCCCAAAGGTCTCAGTCTTTAGCATCTTCCACGATGTCGTCACTGACAGCAAACGTGGCCTCAGCCACAGAGAGCCAGAGATTTTGCACATCCTGGTCTCACCTCAGCCTTTCAGCAGCAGGTACAGTCTGCAAGGAGAGAGAAGAAAATGGGTCAGAATGGACAGCCTCCTTCCAGAAAACCATCATCATTCATAAAGCATTGAGCAGAGCTGTAAGACCTTCCCCAAAAGTTCCTCTCCCTGTGCACTCAGGGCTCTAAGTTGAAGCACAGGCTGGACTGCCACGGGCAGACTATGGAAACCCCAGCAGTAAAAGCTTCTAGGCCAATGCCATAAAACATTCCAAAACCAGGCTCCTGGGATGCGACCATCTCTCCCCTCACCTTCGAACATCCAGAACGAGGTCTATTGCTGTGGAGCAGCCTTCAGAAACTTGTCAGAGCAGAAACTGCCTCACAAATGACACTGGAGTCATGTAAGCTCCTCTAGCAGGTACGTCAGCAACAAAACCTTTGAGTTACCTGAACAGAAAAAATAGCCAGAGAAACGTACTTGGTTACACCCAGAATTTGACAACACAAAGAGCGTGTGTGCACGTCAGAAAGGGCTCAACTCTGCTCTCACACCACCAATTCTTGTCATTTGATCCTTTCCTTGCTACTTTCGTACTCTGACAGCTCAGCTGACTCTGACATTCGCTGTCCACACAGTAACTCTTTGCAGCCTTGCTGTCAGAGCCACACGTGTACACAGCTTTGGCTGGACAGCCTTCAGCTTCCACAGTCAACTTCCTTATGCTATTTGCTCCCAACTCTTCCTACCTGCAGTCACAAGATTTCAGTAGAGCAAAACGTCCACTTGATTTATCACCATTAGTTTATGATTACTATTTAGAGACAAAGTGGGTTTTTTACAGCAAAAGCGTTAAGTTCCTTTGGTGCAAAGGGCAGAAGAAACATGACTAAAAGTTAAGATCTGGAGAAGTGAACCACGGCTATGCTGCATGGCTTGTCTCACTGACCTGGGTTGTTTGGTTGGTTGTTTTTTGTTTGCTTGGTTTTTTCCCTTGCAATAGAGTCCATGCCAGTGCATGGTTTGTGTGAATGGGCGCTCTGTGCAGAAGAGGTTTTTTGAGTATGTAATTGTATCTGAGGGAGAGGCAAGGGCAGGAGCCATGTTCTAGACAGCTCAAAGCCACTCCTGTGCCACTTGCTGTGCAGCAGGTCCTGTGACAGGATGTGAAATGAGGCTGCTGGAAATTTAAGAGGTAAAGGCACCAATACAAGGTGCTGTTTTGCTTTCTCGGTTTTTCAAGGAAGTGTTTTCCAAATCATGAAGCCCCTCCACCATCACCCCTCCCACCACAACCTGAAAGCATCTTGATTCTGTTTTCCAAAACACAAGGGACACCTCAGGGTTCAGCAGGTTCTGCCAGTACAGCCCTCGGTGCCCCTGTCTCCCTGCCTGTCACCCTCGTTTTCATACTCAGCCACATAATTATTCTACTGTGGACAGCAAAATTGTTCCCATTCCTCCTGTACTTCTCTGGTTACCTTTTCTCTAAGCTGTGCAGGGCCCACGTGAGGAGGCTGTGATCCTGTATCAGCTCATAGGCAGCTCTGGTGACACGGGCAGCACTTTGTAATACCTCCAGAATACAACTCTGAAAGAGAAAATGTAACTTGTTCTTCTACAGTCAGGATCTAATTATCTAACCTACAATTAGCAATTGGACTGGCACCTGATCACCTTCAAGGTGAAATGAACACCACCTGTCCTCAGCAATTCCAGGGAAGGAAAGACTTCCTTCAAAGCTTCCTACCACGGGTGCTACTCTTACAAGAACCCTTTGGGTAGCAAGACAATTTTATTATTTTGTCCAAGGTTCTGGTATCTGAAATACTCAGGGTGGATGCTCCCAAGCCTGACAGCTCCTGGCACGTGAGTTTCCCTCCTGCTGAAGCACTGTTCAGGTAACAAATATGCTGGCTGGGGAATGGAGACCCCCAAAAAAGAAAAGGCCCTGACTGTAGGCACAAAAGCACGGCGCCCACGTGAGGCTCTGTGACAGCAGGAACCTGTTCCAGTTTCAGGGGATAAGGATGTCACTGCTTGAGACAGAAGCAATTATTTCCCCCTCCACACATACACAAAATCCACAGGGAACAGATTTTCAAGAGGGCAAAGGCAGAGTCAGCTTCTCCTTTCTGCTTTGTACTTGAGATCTCAAACCCATGCAGACTTCGGTGGTCTGGGGGTTTTTTTGGTGCTTTCTTTTGAAATTCTTACCTGGGAGCTCTCATCACACAAAGGACGTTGAAAACGGAAAGCAGGACCTGTAAGATGAAATCTGAGGATCCACTCACGCTCTGCTTTGTAATGGAAGCCACAAAGAAAAATACCACCACCAGACATTTGGACATTTCCAGATAATACCTGCTCCTAAGAGCACAGAACGCTGGTTCCTTGCCAGTGCCAGCTCAGGGCTTACTGCAGCTTGTTCTGGACATCTCAATTTCCATTCCTATCCAATTTCATCACTAACATCCATCAGGAACGGTCAGTCTGCAGCCCAAACATGCAGTGGAAATGGAATTGCACAAGCTGCTGTTCCTAAAACACTTCAGTTGAACTCAACGTTACTAATCTAAACTCAGAAATGAAGGTAAGCTAGCTGGGGCAGAATATTCTGTTTGTTGTGCTCACAGAGCACGACTCACTGCGTGTCAGTATTGAGAAAACAACAAAAACCCCACAGAAATAGCATTTTTAATTCCTATAGGAAACACAAGAAATATGCCTCTAATTAACCACCGATGGGAGAAAGAGATTTCACTGCATTTTTATGGCTTTTTCCCATAAATTTCTGAAGAATTACTGGGTACACAAAATGGGACTCTTACCTCAAAATCAAAACTGTAGAAAAGCTGGAAAAAACCTGGTACTTTCCTCAGGTCCAGGTACTGGTGTGACAGAAGGGATCTGTTTACCCTTATGTCCATGTGCTCCTCTGTCAAGAGAAAAAGCCAGCATCGTGAGGAGTACAACATTTCCAATTCACGGCCACGGACAACAGTAACTGGAAGCTGTGCTGTGCAGTGCTCCAAGCTGGAGAACAGCCCAGGAACTGCAGAAGGCCTTTGCTCTGAGGCTCATTATATTGCTGGCCATCCCTCCCCTTCTCTTCCCCAGAGTGAAAAGCTCAGTCAGGAGCGCACGAGCACAAAGCAGGCGAGCAGATCAACATTCCCCAAGGCTCTGGTTTCCACCCCAGCAGTGACACACGCTGCAAGTCCCAGTACCTGGCTTCAGGATCTGCTGTGCCACACGAGCAATGCAGAGGGACAGGGAGAAGGTGAACCTGAGGTTTGGCTGCCTGATTCCATCCTGCACAGCATCCAAGAGATACAGCGACTGCAAGAGCCCAGGGAGAGAAGCCTGAACCACAGCCCACAGGAACACAACGGGAGCATGAATACACAAACCAGCTTCTGGGACATTTCATAGCCCATATGGGTCAAATACCAATTCCATGGGGATTTCCATTCCTGCAAGCAAAATGCCCAAGAATTTCTAAAACACCTTTCCTACTTTCTCTGTCCATTGATTGTAACAGCAGGAAACACAAAGCCATTAGGGAGGGTCGCTCATCCAACACACCTCCAGGCGAAAAACCATTTCTGCCACTCTAGCAAAGCCACTGGATCCACTGTCTCAACCGACGGTAACTATTTAAATATTGTTTCAAGAATCCTAAGGGACACCAGCCTTGGAACTCTCAGCAAGTGCTCAGCTTGGCTACTTCAAGGGCTTTCCCCCCCAGGGAACCCTGCACTCCCAGCTTGAAACACCACTGTCGCTACAACAACTTGCACACACAGACGACACCAGGCGGCTGCGAGTCCCCTGTTAGCGGCAGCTCCTCCCGGGCCGTGACCAGCACCGCCCCCCGCCCGCCCCCGTCCCCGCTCCCAGCCGGGACTCCAGCCAGAGCTGTGGGCAGCTGAAACTGTCCCCGGGAAGCGCTGCCCGGAAAACCGGGCCGTCCCCGTCCCGCCCCCGTCCCCCCGCCACCCCCAAACCCCTCGGCCTCCTCTCCCTGCTCACCCTTCTGACTCCCCACGCCTGCCGGAGGGCAGCGACCGCGGCGGCAGCACGCGGCGGCACGCGGTGACCGCAACGGCGGCGGCACGCGGACCACGCCCAGGGGGGCGGTGCTGGAGGGAGCTCGGAAGCGAGAGGCGGCCCCGCCCCTGCCTGTCGGCGCAGGTCCGGCTCCTGCCCGCCCGCAGCACGGCTGGAGTTACAGACCGTGTCTGCGCACCTGGATACGCCGCGGAAAATTGCTCCCAGGCAGCGCCGTAGTCAGGGTAGAGCGCAGGCAGCCGGGTAGACGCACTAGGGGGCCTTGCATTTTTCCCGCCCTTTTTGCCGCCATCTTGGGAAGGGCAAGCACGTGGCGCCGAGCCGCCATACTGGGAAGGGCGTCACGTGACTTCCGCCCTCACTCGTCGCCATCTTTGTTGCGGCTGAAGCCACTTCCGGCCGAGCCGCCATCTTTTTTTGTGGCACCCCCAAGGCCCCCCCGGCTGCTAACAAAGAAGCCTGACTAAATCGACGGCTTGAACACGGCCGCGGCATAGCCGAGCCCACAGACCATGTCCAAACACCCGGAAACACCACAAAAAATTTCATCTGGGCGGCGCTGCGGTCGGGGTTGCACACAGGCAGTCAGCTAGACGCCTTCGGGCTCTTTAGCTTTTCCCGCCCTTTTTTGCCGCCATACTGGGAAGGACGTCACGTGACTTCCGCCCTCACTCTCCGCCATCTTTGTTGCGGCTGAAGCCACTTCCGGCCGAGCCGCCATCTTTTTTTGTGGCACCCCTAAGGCCCCCTTGGCTGCTAACAAAGACGCCTGACTAAATCGTGGCTTGAACACGGCCGCGGCATAGCCGAGCCCACAGACCATGTCCAAACACCTGGAAACACCTCAGAAAATCACTCTCAGACGGCGCTGCGGTCGGGTTTTTGCGCAGGCAGCTGGCTAGATGCCACCAGGGTCCTTGCTTTTTTCCCGCCCTTTTTGCCGCCATCCTTGGAATGTCGGGCCGTAGCAGCGCTCCCAAGCTCACAGTCCGGGGGTGCCACGCGCGTCGGGGTGGGCTCGGGGGAGCGCTGCAGTACCGCTTTCCGTCCACAAGGTGGCAGCGCTGCGCGCGCTCTCAGCCAGGGCTTGTCACATGCATTGGGGACGGGCACGGGAGAGCGCTGCAGTACTCATCACTGACCACGAGATGGCAGCATTGTCCACGAGTTCACAGCCCGGGCCTAGCGCACTCACCGGGGATGGGCACGGGGGAGCGCTGCAGTACCGCTCTCTGTCCACAAGGTGCCAGCACTGCCCCGGAGCTCAGCGCTGGGTCGGGGGCCGGCACGGAGCAGAGGCAAGAGAGGTGCCCAAAAATCCCCTTCCAAAAATTCTCTAAATTAAACGCCACAAAAGTCTCCCAACCACAACTACAAGAACCCTGTCACCAATGAAATCCAAACCCAAAAAGCCTTTCTTTTAGGCTATATTTCCACATTTTTAATACTTTTTATTTTTATATTGATATGTATCATTACAATTTATTTTTTATATTCCTATCTATGTATATCTCATAGAATATACGCAACATGTAATATGATATATCGTATTTATATTATTGATATTATTTTTTGTTTTATATTTCTATTTTTAGAATTTATATTTCCTATTTTTGTATTTTTTAAGCTCCTGTTTGTTTATATTTTACAACGACATTTTAAATTATATGAATTCAGTAACCTAACACAGCAGAAGCACAATTAATTACAATTAAATTAGCCTGGTTTTCCAAGGGGTAAAGATTTAATTCTTATTAAAATAATATTGGCATATTTTCTCTTTTTCTGTTTTTTTTTGGGGGGGGGTTGTTTTTCAGGGGGTTTGCTTTGGCATTTTTTTGTTTGCTTTGTTTTGGACTCCTCTGTTAGTAAACAATGAGCTTGGGAGAGTTACAACATCAAAGGGCTACTTGGTTTTATTGCCATCTCTGAAATACACCTCCACATCAAGTCACTGCTGGTGATACTGCACAGGGGTGGAATGAGACCCGGTGGGGGTTCCAAAGAAAAAAACGGCACCACCTCCCTTCAGGTTTTTTAATGGAGCAGAAAATGCAGAGGTTTTGCTAACGGCACCCTCAGCTCTATGCACATGTCCGGGGCCATGGATGTCATTTTTCAACTCCTTTTTTGCCAACAGCCAAACTTCCAGACCCTCAGGGTAAGAGAGAGTAAAGGAAAAGGAAGAAAAAAAAAAAAAATAAATAAAAAAAAAAAGGAACAAAGCAAAGATGAAAAAATAAAAATATATAAAATAAAATAAAAAAGAAATAAAATAAAAATTTAAAGATAAAATAAACCTAAAAGTAATAAAAATAAAGTCAAAAATATAAAAAGAAAAATAAGATTAATAAAATTAAAAATTAAAAATACAAAACTAAAACAGCAAATAAAAAATAAAGAAATAATATAAAAAAATAAAAATTAGAAAAGTAGAAATTTTTAAAATTAAATTAAAATTAAACTAAAAATAAAATTAGAAGAAGTAAAATATAAAACCATTTAAAGATACAAAACAAGAAATAAAATAACATGAAAAAATAAAACACAAAATCAAAATATAGCATTAAAAAACCTCAAATCAAAAAGCAATAAATAAAAAATAAAATAAACAATAAATAGAATAAAAGACAAAATTAAATAAATGCAGCTCTCCCCTCATGCCATTGCCTAACACAGCTCTGGGAGCTCCTGATTTACCAATGTGAATTTGGCAAATGCCCTTGGAAATGTGCCCTACGATGTAGCAAAATTCCAATGAGGATGGAAAATTGGCATTTGCAATAAATATTCCCTTACTAAAATCAGAAAGAGGAAAAACATCAAATCAAAGGAAGGAAAAATAGCTAAATCTCGCCTGGAAGACAAGCTCAGGCATTTCTAACAGTGAAAACTATTGGAACAGTCAGGAATTTGGTGCAAGTTCATGGAATAATGACTTAATATCTGCTTCCTCTGCTTGGATTTTAAAGGGAAGCGAGAACTAAACACCTCAAGTTACTCCCACCCCAGAATTGTCTGTATTTTGTGGGACAAACATTGCAAAAAAAACCCTCCAGGCTTACTTGTATCTGAAATCTGAAGCTCTTAGCAGAGCTGGGAAGTTTCAGTGGAACAGAAGAGCCACCACAATTGCTGGAATAATAAAATTCAACTTGGCAAAAGTCAGGAACTTTATTTACAAATCCATGGAGGAGAAGGAGCAGGATGACACCAGGAACACACTCCAGCTGAAAGCAACGATTTATTGGAAAAGGCAGGAAATCCAACGGACAGCCTCTGGTTACAGTCAAGCAGTTCCCCAGGAGTCAGAGACAAAAGTGGGAACCTTGGGCTGGGATAAGGCCTTCCCCTGCCTTGGCTTCCTTGGCTTTGCCAGGGCCTCTCTCAAAATTCCTACCTCACCGTGCAGCTCCTAGAAAACAGGAGAACCTGTGGAAACCACCCAGAAATCCACGGATTTCCAGTCCTTAAGACCCAAAGCGGCAGCAGAATGTCTCCAAACTGTACTGCAAACCGGCAGGTCTGAGGAGACGCAGGGATCTGTTCCACAGGGGACACGAGTGCCCCTCAGCCAGGCAATTATTTCTCTCGGCTCTTCCCTCTGCTCTCTGAGGACACCAGCAGCAGTTTTTCCCTGGTGTTCCCCTTTCCATCAATGCAGATTTCTGTTCTCCTCTGACTCTGTGTTCAGGAAGGAAAAAAGGAATATTATCATTACACAGACTGTCCAGGAGGGAGTGACTGAGGCAGGATCAGCTCCCAGTCCACTGCTGCTTCTGGATTTCTGAGCAGTTCCTTCCCATCCTGCCCTTCCCAGCACCATTCCCTGGGTGCCACGTCCACAGACACCTTCTCCAGGCAGCTTAACAAGCCACAGAAACCCAGAGAAAGAAGATCAAAAATCAATTCACGTGTTTCTAGTCTGGGGAGAATGAGGGAGGTCTAATACCTGTATTTATTTTAGAACAGTAGAGCAATTTTTTAATGACCTTGAGTATCAGTGAAGGGCAGCAAAAGCTGATAAACTCCTTTACTAACTTACTAGCAGCAGAAAACTTAAGCTTTGTTGCTAAAAATTAAGGAGGTGCCATGTTGGTGTTAGTGCTTTTAACCTTCTAACATTAGAGATTATTTGTACCATAAATTCATTATTGAAGCAGTTTACTTTAAAATAAGACTTTTTACAATAAAGTTGGCAAAAAAGAGAGTCCCAAAATCAAGATATAAATCTCACAGCTATTAAAAAAATGTTGCCTTTGGTGTGTATAACTTGCCAGCCCCTCATGTTTTCAGTTCTTACCATTTATTGTTACCAAGTTGATGATTAAAACCTTGTAGAAAGCTCAAAAGATATCCAGGACAAAGCTATGCATTTTCCCAAGTACCCTGAGTGAGTTTTACAGTCAGTACTGCTGTATTTGGTGAATTTTAAGTACATAAGTGATACTGATATTCATCTTGTATGATTGCTCTGAAAGCAATACAGGACAATCATTTTTAGGTGACCAAAGGTTGAGCACATAATCCAGCATTAGGTATTAATTTTTCAGTGGAAGACATCAATCTGGGAAATCAACAGAATCACAGAATATTCTGAGCTGAAAGGGACCCACATTGAGTACAGTATTTGAAGTAATTTGTGTGTAGTCTTTTAAAGTTCTTTGACTTGAAAAATGCTGCACAAATTGTTTAAAATGAAAGTATGCTGGAAATTTTCTCGGACAGAAAATGGCCAGGGAAGATTTTGACAAAGACAGATAAGATTCAGTTGCTCAGAAGTCATTGTAGGGGAGCAGGTATTTGTAATTCTTTGCTCAAATGTTTTTGCTTTCATCCAGCCTGTTTTTTCAGTCTTCCCACAATAGACCCACACTTGTTTGTTCTAAGGGAGTCTTTCATCCCAGCCTTTTGTCCAAAGCTCAAAGAGAGAGCATGTTTATTGACAGCTCTAGTATGAGGCACAATATGAAGCTGTCTTTCTATAGTCCTTTTAGTATCCCAGAAAAAAAAAAGGCAGTTTAATAGGAGGGGTTTTTTTAGCTATAGTTCGTTTTTGCTACTTTCTTAAGTCTCTTCAGATTGCTGTGCTGAAAGAAAGTTACTAAGAAACTGTACTCCTTTCAGAGCTGACCTGAAAAGACCTGATTACTTGATTCCAACATTATATGTCTTATGTGACAAACAAACGAAAGTCCCTGGAAGCAAGAACTAAATGATCATCCAGTGGACAATTTCTTTCTTTCTTTTCTGCCTTTCTGGGTCTGAAAAGTGCTCTCCTTAGAAATGACATCTTTTGGGGATCAATACTACCACTGACTGTAATTTTACCCTGCTTGGTAAAACTGGATAGCTTTCTGTAATGTATCTAGTTTCTTGGCAAGCAATGGCAGATACTAGTGGCCCTGCAGCTCACCAATCTATCAGAGACAGTTTAAGTTGTGAAGAAAATGATTGCTCTGGTTGACAGTCTGTATAAGTAATTTCCTTTGGACAATAGTTATTGTGGAACTGTCCTAGGGATCATCTAGTCTGGGGTCTTAGTAGCTTCCATTAGTAGCTGTTAGCAGGGAAGCCCAGGAACAGAGCTTAATTCGGGACTGGCAACTAAACCATATATGCAGATGCTTTTCAGATCACATTTTGAACATTTGCATTGCCCTGTGAAGAGATGATTGTTCCTCAGGAATTTGAGGGACTTCTGATTGTTCTCTTTACCAGAGCTCTTCTTGAAGAAATGCTCACCAAAGAAGTACTACTACTGTCACAAAAAAGGAATAACAGTGTAACTGTTAGTAAAATAACTTACACTAAGGACTATTCATTATTTACAAAAGCACATACTGTTATGCCACTGTGTGTTGCCATACTTCATGAGTCTCAGCTGAGAGATGTGAGAGGTGTCGGGGTGCTGTCTGCTGCAACTTGACGCCTGTTGCAGCCTGTTTTTCTGCTTGTTGTAGCTCCCTTGGCACTTGGGGTCAGTCTGATTGCATGAGTCAACAAGGAGGTGTTTTCTAGAGCTTTGTCACTGAGATGGCAACTGAAGTGGCAGTAATGCTAGAACATCTGTCCCCTCTGCTGCTTCTCCTTTTCCTCCCCCTCATTTGTGGCTGGCAGGCATGCTATAGTCAGGCAGGTGCAGCTACGAGGAAGCACTTCTGTGGAGCAAAGCAGGAAAAAAGGAGGTATAACAAACCCCAGTTTTGCTTTCCTGAGGGGAGCTTGGGGTGGGCAGGTGGTGCCACTGAGCTGTTGATGAAGGAGGAGGGCACTAGCAGAAAGAGGCGAGGCAATGCAAAGCAAGTCAGACTAGTGTTTGAGCGTGCAGCTTCAGTGTGCAGTTTTGGCATATTGCCTTTCTGCTGAAGGAGCAAGCTTGCCTAACAGCACCATCTGGTGAGTCCTGCAGTGGAATAGCTAGAAGATCAGAAGTAGCCTGTATGGCAAGGTCCTGTTGCTCACATTTGGAATTGTAGAATCTTTTTAGGTTGGAAAAGACCTGTAAGATCATGAAGTCCAACTGTTAACCCAACAATGCCAAGTCCACAACTAAGGCAATGATATAATGTGATCTATTCAGTAGGTTTATAAATACGTGTATATGTGTATACATAGATAGATCTTCAGCAACTCTATGAGAAGGTTATTCTGTGGGCTGTTCAACAGCTGCTTTCTGCCTCAGCTAAAGTTTATCAAAAATCACAGAAGAGCTTGTTGGGTTAAAAGAAATTGTACTTTAAGGGAATGAAAGTTTAACCTGGGCTGAAATCACCTTAACTGCAGAATGCAATTGAAAATGCTAAATGGTTGTTTACATGAAAATAAAATTACACATGCCCAACATGAGAACTGCAGAAATAAAGGGCACTGTTTACAGAAAAAGTGGTGTAATTTGCCTTATGCACTGGGAAGCACACAAGAGAATACCTTTACAGATGCTATATTTTGTTGTGTAATTACGCTTTTGCTTTGGTGGTGTCTACATGTGTGTATATTCCTTAGAAACACCCCAGCTTTTCCAAAAGGGTAGAAAATTAATCTTAAATTTAGAAAATGGGTATCTACTTAGTGTTTTACTTTGACATCATACTTTTTTCTTGCAGTTTTCTATCATATTGAAGTGTAGGGAAATGCTTCAGTTACAGTAATTTGACATTATTTGTAGCGCTTGAGTTTGATTAGTTCAGACATGTATTGTGGACTAATGCTCACGTTATCTGTTTTTTTGTTGGCACAGTGTTGTCTGCAATCCTACTTGCATGGGAACTGGAGGAGAAGAAGTCTGAGAGACAATCAAGAGAGA
The DNA here is from genome assembly GCA_017589585.1 of Phylloscopus whistleri. NCBI lineage: Eukaryota > Metazoa > Chordata > Aves > Passeriformes > Phylloscopidae > Phylloscopus > Phylloscopus whistleri. The sequence goes on from JADMLD010000736.1 coordinate 20,868, forward strand.
AGTGAATTTAAAAAAACAGCTTTTGGCTTTTATTCCTCAGTCCCCCACTCTCTGCTAATAACATGTAAAGAGCAGTTAGTGTTGCAGTTCTGCAGCATGATTAGAGTGGACCAACAGTTCTGTGCAGCTAGAGTAGAAACACATTAATTCTTTAAAAAGTGTAAATGAGTCTCTAAAAGCTACATAATGGGTGAGATTGCACGAGCTGCAGAATACAGTCTTAGTGTAGATAATGACTCACATTTTGCACTCAAGAAAGAGATCTGAGATAGTTGTGTCTGGCTGACTTTCAGGCGTACAGCCTGTTTCAGGAAAAGATCTTTCAGTTAGCAAATGCAACTGTACTTTGACTTCAGCTTAGATTCTTTCATCCCCTCTGTTTGGTGAAGTGTCAGTGCAGGCTGCTGGATTGCTGGCAATCCTCAGAGCACAGAAACTTACAGATGCTTCTGGAGATGTAATATGCCAAAATTCAGTATTTAAACAAGGCAGATTTTATCTGTGAAGAATGGCCAAGCTGAATTAAAGTAAGGATTTATCTATCTGCTCTTGTGTCTTAAAGTAGCAAGTAGTGGACTGCTAAGGAAGAAGTAATACAAGTAAGCCTTATTTCTCCTAGTGCGTCACCACAATACAGGCGTATACCACGGGCTGTCGATAGTTTAGAGAATTGCTAAGCCATGGGCTGTAGCCTTGTTTTTGCCTTTAACAGTCCTTGGAAGGCTTTTCTTCCACTACTTACTTTAAATCAATGTAATTATTCTGACATTATGTAATGTAACCTTCTGACATTAGAGGCTATTTGTACCATAAATTCATTATTGAAGCAGATTATTTTAAAATAAGACTTTTTACAATAAAGTTGGCAAAAAAAGAGTCCCAAAATCAAGATATAAATCTCACAGCTATTAAAGAAACGTTGCCTTTGGTATGTATTACTTGCCAGACCCCTGTATTTTCAGTTTTACCCTTTTCTGTTACCAAGTTGATGATTAAAACCTTGTAGAAAGCTCAAAAAATATCCAGGTCAAAGCTAGGCATTTTCCCAAATACCCTGAGTGTGGATTGAGCAATCTTAGCACCACATCAGCCAAACCCCGACAATTCTGCCGTAACTCCCTAAGAACGTTGAGTACAGGACCGGAGATACAATCAGGGCCCACAGCTGGAGCTCAGCAGAAACAGGGGGACACCGCCCGACCCAGGGCCGGTACCGTACTGTATTTTGAACTCCAGGGCGCAGTAAAACGCTCCTTATGATACAGATACGGCATTTTGTGACCTCAAGGAGCGCTGAGCAAGTGCTTCCTCCTCCCCGTTTGAGACCGGAGGCGATGCAGAGGCGACACCCGGAGCGATGTGGCGCCAGGCTGAGCCCGACGGCTCCGACAGCGAGCCCGGCGTGGACTACAACTACCATGAGGTCCCGCGCCAAGGAGGTGTGGGTCCTGTGAACGCCCTCGCGGAGCCGCACTACAGGTCCCACAATGCCTCACACCTACTGGTGTCTGCGCTCTGGTTCCGATTTGAATCCAGGCAGTGAGGAAAATGGCGGTGCGGGATTGAGTGCGGAGGAGATGGAGATGTAGCTGAGCTTTGGCTCATTTCCCAGGTGAGTGGGGTTTAGAGGGAGGGGGTGGCTGGAGAGAGGGGAGTTCCAGTTCGCGTTGCCCTGCTTGTAGTGCTGGGGTGGGACTGGGATGGCAGAGGGAGCGTTGCCTCTTGCAGGGGAAGGGAGAAGCTTGGGGGTGACCCTGAGGAGCGGCTCTTTTCTGTCTCTCGCCCCCCTCCTCAATATGAACGTGGCTTCCTGAGGCGGGGAGAAGGGGAGCGTAGATGGGTTGTATGTGTGAGGAGTATTCCCAGGGCTGCACGTGAGGGGATTCCCCGGGCAACATGTGGCTACCTTTACCTCTTTCTAGCTATTGTAGCTTTAGTGGTGACTGAGTTTTGAAGGGGCATTCCTGGGGCAGTGGCAGGGAATTGATGCGTGGACTGAAGGCTTCCCTTATCGCTGTGTGATGCATATTTTAGTATGGTGATTTTGGGTGGAGGTTCCTCGTAGAATACAAAGAGACCTGAAGTCGCTGTGGACTTGGCTTTAGAATCGTCTGACCCATGGTTTCTCAGTCTGAGGAGAGGCGAGGTGAGGGTGAAATACCACGGTTAGAATGGCCCTGTCTGCCATTCATCTGGGTTTATCTGGTACCGAGGCGGTTCCAAAGACCTTGATATCCGCATTCTCCTGGTCATCCTGTAGCCTCGGTAAGTTTTAGAGCTGACTTCTCTTGTCTCTTTATCTCTGGTAATAAGAGAAGGGGTGAAAAATACTGCAACTGGAAGGTTAATTTCCATGCCTGCTTCGTAGCTGTAATGAAACTGTATTGTTGAGGGGTGGAGATGAGATTTTTTTTTTTTCTCCTCTGAGGTCGCATGCCACTTTAGGTGTTAGTGTTTCTGGGGTATAAAGAGGGTGATTATGAGTTAGAATGTAGTGTGAGGCTCTTTCTTTCATTCTAAAGTTGGTTCTGTTTATGGTTTCTGCTTTTACTGCTGAGCATGGTCAAGTTTTCCTCTAAAAGTGAAGCTTCTCAATTTGTCAGCTCATTTTAAGACTCATTTGAATCCTCAGTATCTTCTTCCTCTTTTAGATAGAAGTGAACAGAATATAGTATGTTGGATTCTAACTGGAATAACAAGACAAAACAAAAGGAAATCTGAAAGTGTGAGGGATGGCATTGTCAAGTATACGGTATCTGTGATACAGTTAAAATGGATTCTTACAATACGCTTAAAATTCTGTCATCACTATTGTAAAAGTAAATATTTGCTCATGGAATATTTCCATCTTAAAATGTTCTGTTTCACGTGAAACAAAGTTGTATGTTCTGAATATAAAATATAGCTTCATAGAAACAAGTAGCATATGAACGAAAACTAGAGAATAAAAGCTTGGGTTTAGAGGAAACAGACAAAAGTGGGTGCTTTTGGGGGGATTTGGGCTTTTTGTTTTATTTCAGTCTTGTTACTTTTGTTTTTTTAAACAAAATCGTGCATTATAGCATGCAGTAGTTATATTTACTGTTAACTGCTGTTGCAATGGCCTGTTCAACTGACTGTTGTAAAGAATTTCCTTCAACTCTATTACTGCTGTTGTTTCTTTTGGGTTTGTTTTGTTTTGTTTTTTAACTAATACCAGTGGATTTGGTGGATTCACTGCTGACATGTGAAGACAGAGGCTGTGGGATACGGGAAGTGATAGACAAAATAAACCCAGCATTCAGACTCACTTTAAGTACCTCTAGTGATTACAGTGTGTTGTTGCCAGTCTGATTTTATTTGGAATATGACTTGTGTGCATTTGGGGCTCGCCTGTGGCTTTGTGTTTCTTTTAACTGTTCATTTGAGGCCCTTGTTCATCCTGGCTTTGGATTTATTAACTTGGAAGTTTTGTATTGCCTAGTTACCAATTTTTGGGGGTGTTTTTTGTTTGTTTGTTTGGGATTGTTGTTGGTTTTGCATTATATTGGTGATGTATACCCTAAAGTATAGCTGAGACAAAATGCAAATTAGAAAGAAACAAATCTCTTTTACAATGGAACCTTGTCTTTTGAACACGGTGGGGTTTTTTAAATTAATGATGGACAAGAAATCACAATCACAAAACCTTAAAGATTAATCTCTGTTGTACAGTTTCACAGAAAAGGGGGAGGGATGTTTTTATTTTTCAAGAACTCTGGGAAAGAAAAGGTGTCTTGATTATATTTGCTTGCAAAATTAAAGCATTTGTAGCATGTGAAAAGGTCTTGGACACTACAGGCTGCTTCAGCTCCTGCATTTAAATAAGTCTCTCTTGAAAAGGTGATCTTAAATGACTGTACAATACAGCATCTTCTGTGTTTCATGTTCAAGCTTTTTGAGTGTTTAGAAATATCTTAAATATTTTTCTGACTTGTTTGAATCATTAGAAAAATTAAAAAACAAACAAAAACAAAAACAAAACAAACAAACAAACAAAAAAACCCCAACCAAACAAAAAAACAACAACCAGAGGAGAATGGGAGGGGAGGAATAGTTTCCTTTATGCCAAGGGTATAAGAAGGTGGTGAAGAATATCTAACCTCAATGCTGGGGCAGCCTGCCTATGTAGTTTTTTTCATTTGTTTCTCCCCCTTCCCCCCAGCTAGATCTATAGATGTTTCTAGTTGTAGCATATTGGGAAAGAAGCAATTGTAAAATAATTTAACTGCTACTGATTTAAATCGGCTGTGGAATGTATTTCCACTCACTCTGATTTTTGTATGCTGCATTTAGTTGAGCGAAGGCAAATGGAATTATTTTGTGCATCATATAAATGGGAGGTATATTTCAGATGTATCCTGTTACTTTAATAAGACTTAATTGGTGACCTTTTAAATTTACAGTTATCAATAAGTTGGTTTTTGAATAGTGAAACAAAATTACCTTGCCTTCAATCTCATGAAGGATTTTTAGTCTTTTGACCTGGCCTCGGTATGTATCATGGTATCTAATGCTATTAGGCTTTTGGGGAGTACTTGGACCATTAAAAGATGTTTCTCCTAAGATGGGGGATAGAGTGCAAGTATCCTTGTGTGTGCATATCTGCCTTTGGTTTTTAATTCTCTCTATCACTAGTACTAAAGTATTCTTCTTCCTGAAGTTCTGAGCAAAGTGTTCACATTATTTTGAAAGACTGATGATGAAATAGGATTTCTTAGCTGTATCTGTTCTGTGCCCGGTGCAGATATAATGCAAATCACTGTTGGGCATTGTTTGTTTGAGGTTTGGTCATAGCTTCTGGGGTAAGCAATTTAGCCTTCAGTATTCGATTAGATTGATATGTCAGCTTCTATACCTGTTGCTGGAGAGTAGCAAAACCGAAAACTTATCTGGACATTCTGTTAGGGGCATTTTGGTCTCAAGAAAGGAAGCACCTCCTTTGCAACAATCTCTTGTTCAATAATCTCTAAGTTCAACCTCTGTGCTCTGCAGTGTAGCAGGTGCCCTGAAACAGAGTTTGGGTGAGCTGGCTTGGTTAGAATTGGGTAGGGTTAAAGTAAAACGAAGACAATGAAAGGAGACAGTTGAAGGTAAACCTTTGGAGAATGATCTCTTCAAAGGACAGAAGAATTTGTGGATTTTTTCAAATAGCTGTGTTCATCAAAAGATTATAGTTCCTAAGTCGTGTTTTGCAGACAGATCATACACTGAGGTAGATAGTATGAGGTGGAGACAAGTGATAAGTAACTTTTGGTCCTGACTGGATGCAGGCATTTGTCTGAGCATATTGTCTGCCATAAATCTACTTTCAAAAAAAAAAAAAAACAAAACCCAAAAAACAAAGCTCACATCAATTTTATTCTTCACGAGGATTAATGATATCAGGCTTAAGTTTTGTATGCTCTTTTCTTGTGTTCCTTCCATAGTGTGCTGTGATTATCCTGTTATTGTTTGTACACTTTTACTTATAGGCTTCATCTGTATGAGAATCTAACAAGTTTTCATACTGATGAAAGCTCAGGAATAGGTAAGGCTTTGTAGCTCTTTGAACTTTCAGTGGACTGTTAGGTATCCTAAAAAGTAATGACTGGACTTTGAAAAGAGAAGCTACTCTATGCCCAGAGACAATTACTAGTAACTTTTCTCCTAATAATTTTGACAGGGCCCAAGAATGTAAACTTCTGACTGCAGTGTACCAGAATATAACTTCCCACACTGGGATGTACTGTAGCAGAGGGTCATTCACTGGATGAATGTGGTGTGGCATTTACCGGTAAGAAAACACATTGTATTGATCACACTTTCATAGCCGATCTTCTCCAATTGCATGACATAAATGCATGACCGTGTGCTCCTCAGCTAGTTACTCTGTTTTATTTGTTCATCAGATGCTAATATGACCACTTTTCAGTGCAAAGATGTGGCTGAATACTAACTTTAAAGATCAAACAATGGCTCTTCAGCTCAGGGTTTTGTTCAATGTTAGGTACGATTCAGTCTGTCTACTTGTATGGGAACTAAAGAAAAAATGCACGTAAGGAAAAAGTAATAATAAAAAAATCTACAGCTCTGTCCTGGCATTTCCACCAGTGCACTATATAATACTAAAATTCGCTTCCTGATGATGTGAAACTGTACAACTGCTTAGCTGTTTATCTATAAACAAGCAAGGAACTGGATCTGAAGACATTATAAATGCTTTTGGCATTTGAAGAGGAAGGATATCATCCCGTCTGGTTTTGGTAGTCATTGACCTCTCGTACCAACTTCCAGGATGGCTGCTAATCTTTCTAACATTACTTGGAATTCCTATGCTCTTGTCAATAGTGTCATTTTGGAGAGTTCTGCAGATAAACATTAGTGTTTGAGAAGGGGCATTTGTATAAAAACTTTCATGAGTAAGACTGGTTTTCTGCTTGCTTTAGGAATCCTTGTGAGCTTAATGTGAGGTTTGTTGAAAAATGGCTTTTTAATGAGAGAGAAGATACTGCTTCTTTCACAGAACATTAGAAAAACTAGAAGCATAAGGTTTTTATGCAATGAAAATTCCTTGTAAAGAATAGTAAAGTTTGGACCAAAAAAACCACAAAAAACACCAAACCAACCAACCGAACAAACAAAAACCAAAACCAAAACCAAACAAAACAAAAAAAAAAAAAAAAACCAAAAAAACCAAACCAAACCAAAAAAAAAAAAACCAAAAAACAAAACACACCAAACCCAGAGGGCACTGAGAGCCTTATTCAAAAGCATGCTGTTTTTTTTCTTATAAACAGGAGGGGAAAAAAGATCCTTGATGGTAGGAATGAATGTTGTGGTTAGGATTACATACTCTGTGTCCAGTAAAGATGGGACTGTTGATGTATGTATGCAAAATCCAAAGCGTACATGACATTAAAACATACCTCTTAAATCAGAACCAAAAAGAATGTGGTACTATATCTTAAAATTAAACAAAGTAGGATCAATTGTAATGTTACTTTCCTGTCTTAGTGGCCCGTTGTCATAATGATTTACCTCAGTATCTTATGTACTACATCCCAGTTTATCTCTGGGCTGTAGTACATAATTCCCTGATGACAACGTTTTACTGAAACTCATCAGGTAATAACGCTGTTATCAATCCAAACAGAGTGAGCAAAGTTAGTGCTGATTGGCCAAGGTTTTGTTCAGTCGAGTATTAAAAGTCTCTCAGGATAGGGATTCCATAGGCTATCTGAAATTAGTTCCTGTGTTCAATAACTATTTATAAACTGAAATTTAACTTGTTGCAGGTAGTAAAGCTTGCCTATTGCCCTTTTCTTGTAGGCCTTGGAGGAGACTCTGTGACTCTGCAGTCTCTAATACCTCTCTGAGTGATATAGGGTACTAACAAAACAATGCCCTGTTTTGTGTAGCATTGAGCAAAGATACCAACCTTTGGGCTTTTTCTTCTTTATTACTCCACCTTGCTTATTTTTTAAATAATTGAGCCCTTAAATCTAAGATTTTATTTGACCAAAGACATGCACAATACCACTACAGCTTTGTTTTGAGCAGTAAATTGTAGCAGATGCTCTGTGATAACCTGACAGTATTGTGGAAAGATTAATTAAGCTGATTTGGGGAGGATTCTGTTCTGTCCTTATTTTGCAATTTCACTGAAGATACTCTGCTAAGCTCTGTTCACTGGGAATGAAATATGGTAAGTAATATGAAAAAGAGGAAAGGGGATCCTAGTTAATGGAATGCTCAAATCTGTTGGTATAACATAGGTAGACAACTGATTTTGCTTCAAGTATTGAATGGTAAGCATTTTTGTTGAACTAAATGAATACCTCTTGCAGCCAAACAAAGTGTACCTGCATATACTCAGACTTAATCAGATTTTAATTACAGCATTGAGCTTGAAACATTTGCATATTTCAAGGACAAATTGGGGTTTAGAAGTGTCACCTTTGTATTAAGTAGCTGTACTTACTCCTTTTGATTAAATAAATGGTATATAAGCACTTACGCTATGCATGGCAAATCTGAGCTATTTTGATTTCCTTTCTTCAGTAGATTATTTTGGTTTTAGTAGTTTCTGATCTTGTACTCTCAAGTCTGAGAGTCTAGTTATGCCAAAAACTCAATAACTTCATTAACAGGCCTTTAATTATTATTAGGTCAGCAAATACCAAAATCTAATCTTAAAAACAAAGAGGATATGTGTTTTTCAATAAGTTTTTAAAAAGAATCTATTTTAGTAGCACGATGGAAAAGGTATTAAGTAGGATTCTCAAAGGCATTCTTTAAACTGGCATTTAACTCCCCTTAAAGCCAGTTTGTGTTAGTCTGCGTAGACTCACACAGTATGAAACCCTGTAATGGATAGGTGCCTTCCCCCTTACTCTTTCCCCACAGCACTCAAAGGCTTTTTCAGAATATGAATATACATTTTTAAAAGTGTAATGTTGCCAGTGTGAAATATTATATTTACTGACATTAATTCTGTAACTTAGCTTTTATGCAAATACATGAATAAATGTTCATAAGTACTGCATCTGCTGACTAGAAAATGTGCCAAAGGCAAGGCAGTGTGATTTATGGAGTATATTTCTTTCATGCTCATGGGCCCACCCTTTTTGATGGCCATAAATATATTCCAACAGTTAAATGGGTGAGTTAAATGCCAGTTTCAAGTCCGCTCTAAAAGAATGTTCTTAATCAGAAGTTGTGATCTGTCATAATCAAGCCAGTATCTATCGGTGTTGTTTACTCTCCATTGGAAAAAAAATGTGTATCCTGATCTGAATGTCACTGGAACTCTCCTAAGTACGCATGCTGGACAAAGGCCAAGTTAAGATACAGGTCCTCGACAGACTTCAGATCTCCATTTATGAGACGATTATCTATTACTGTGTAGTAAATTGGAAGTGATTACTCTGTTACTGCTTATGAGACTTTGTGTGGGACTGGCCCCCATCAGTTCACAGAAAAGTCTACTGTAGCCTTATTTGCCTGTTGTATCATCTGTACAGTGTAGTGTTTCAGGAATCTGCTTAAATTAAGAATGTGCAACAAGGATTAAAGAAGTGTTGAGAGGCGGAGCTGACAATACTATATGAAGTTTTTTGAATGACCTCACATCCTTAGTATTTTCAGTGTAAGTTTTTGGATGTCTTTAAAAAAGCCTTTGGAAAAAATAGTATCATTTGCCATAAGGAAATTTCTACTCTGTTTGCCAGCAAGATAGTCATCGAGCAGAGCGCCACCTTGGTCACTAAAATGAGTGTGCCTTCTAACATGGGTTACTCGCTGGATGGGCAGGAAAGTGGGATTTTAGCACTGTTGGCTGAGACCTACTACCTAGCTACTGTTTCAAATGAAATCTTGAATTAGGAGTGAGGTAAGGGTGGCCTTTGCTAAGCCAACTTTGCCTTAGCCCAAAGATTGCTGAAGACAATAGAACTAGAATTTTAAAAGCTAGTACATTCTGCATGCATTAAATACAACTGGAGCTACTGCATAACCAAATAAGCCATATTTTGTGCATAGACTAAAAATGGCATGATGTTAAACTTGAAGGTTTTGATTGTCCTCTGAGGAATTCAGTCGGGATAGGAGCAGTTGCAGTAATGCATGAGTCTGTCATTCCAGTGAATCTGTCATTGCTTTTGCCATCATTTTATACGATGTTTCGTAGTTCATTCTAGTCTCACAGTTTAAATTGCAGGTGGAAAAGCACTTGAATTTTGTTATTCGTAGGTAAGCCATGCCTGTTTCTGCTGATGAAGCTGTGGGGAACCTGGCTGTGAGAGATACAGTCCTAACTCCAGCTGGAATTGAAGGATTACAAGGTTTGTACCAGATGCTGTTTATTGCAATTACAGACTTTGATCAGTGGCTTCTTTAGTTTCGTTCTAAAAATGTTTCACAAAATGAAGTTCAAAATCTGGGTTAAGTTTTGAAAGGTATTGTGACTCATTCTATGTTCAACTAGGTTGTTATAAGAGAGAAGTTGCTGTGAGATGCTAAAAACTGGAAAACTCATTGAGCTATAATGTTCATCCTTCCAGAAGGAAGGAGAAGGCTTTTTTGCTGAATTTTGCTGAACAAGGTCAGATCCATTTAAAATGGGAACCAAAAGTACTGTGCAGTTCTTCATGTTACTCAGCTGCTATTAGAATGGAACTGCTGGGCTTAGTCTTGTATTTGAGTTCATTTTCACAACTGTGAGTTAATTCTTTCAAGCTTGAAGAGAGTATGTTCACTTTGAAACAGATTAGAAAGCATCTCAATGGTAATGCTGTTTTTTCATCCTGTTTTTTAATTAGTATGTCTGACTATTCCTGGTTTCTTGCTAAACTGTTATCTTTGCATTGCCTGATAGATAATCAGTTTGCTGCATCATTTGAACTACGTTATTTTTAGTCTCTAAGAGGAAGGAAAAAGGAAGTGATTAACCTGCCAAAAAGTCTGAGGAAATTACTCAATAGACTGAAACAAGTGTAAAATATCATATTACTTAAAAATTTTTGTTAATTTTTTTCTAGATTTTCAAAGTGAGTTAGACTTTGAATTATATGTTGTTGAATGTATTGAAGGTAATTTAAAATTGCCTTGGTTTGGGTAGAATCGTCATCTACACAGAATGTAAAAGCTCGACAAGTCATATCACGAATCAGTCGAGAGGAACTGGAAGATAGGTTTCTTCATCTACGTGATGATCACATCCTACTCAAACAGTATGCAAATAAGCAAGAGGAGAAAATTAAAAGGTATGGGGTTTAATATTTTTATTTTAACTCACAGTACCTTTTTGGCCCTTTACAGCATCATCAACAAATTAAAAACGCTGATTTCTCTCAGAGCACTTTTTAATGCAGTAGCAAAAATTACCTACTGGACGTAGTTTTTGTATCGATTTCTAGTTGTCTCTGAGTATGTGAAATGGTTTCTGCAGTGACCCCTATTAGATCTCCATGTATGGAGGTACATCAGAGATGATACTTTGGATTCCCAGGTGTGCTGGTGGAGTGTTCTGGGAATTGGAGAGCAGGCTGTGGAAGCCTAACTGTTCATCAGGCATTTCATTCTAGAATCAAAATGGTCTATTCAAAGAGATTCTGCCCCTTTTTTGGTCCCTTTCTTTCAAGAAGGTGAACAGCATCTAGCTTTTTATTGGTGAATTAGCAATAAAATATCTTTTTAATCATCACTCCTTTATTCAGTATTATAGGTAACTTGAGTGATGAAGTCCCAAGTAGCACAGGGAGCACAGTACCCAGTCTGCCCACAAATATACAAGCAACTTTAGGCTGATTATTAAACTTAGTATGCTAACATTTGTGTGCTTTGCTGGGACTTAGTGTGGCAGCAAACCAATCTGCACTGTGAAGAACTGTTTGTAGTATTAGGATGTAGTAGGAGCGCTGAATGCTGTGACTCTGTATTCACATTGTGCTAATTGTTAAGAAAGTCTTTCTGCATCTAAGCCAGTTTCTGGCGAGGCGCTAATGAATTCATCAAAGGGTAGTTGAAAATATTGCCTGTTTCATACTTTAAAGGCCGAAACATTGTTTTCTTTTGACTTGGTATTCGGTGAGCCACAGTCCAGTTCACCACCTTTACAGAATTTCCATCTTTTCTGTCAGAATGTTGTCAAATACAAGATTGTAGATTAAATTAATTGTTTCGTTATTTCAAATGGCAGTTCCTGTGTTTCTGTGCACAGGAAATATCACTCATCATCCATTTACACGAGGTGCTATAAAGCAGATTGCTGCTCAGTGGTTTCAGTTATCTTCAAGGAGTTCATCATAGGCAACAACAGGTGTATCAAAACATGAAATTTATTATCAAGATTCTATGCTGAAGTCTTCACAGTGATCATGTTCCTTTCAACAGAATAATTTTTATGATGACTTTTCACATTATTTTTTTTTTTTTTTTTTTTTTTTTTTTTTGATTGTTTTCCCCAGAATGACCACCAAGCTAATACGGCTTGTTAATGATAAAAGAAAATGTGACCAGACTGGCTATGGACCCAAGCAGCTGGGTCAGGCTCTGGAGCTGGAAGAAATGATTGAGCATTTGCGAGAAAGAGTTTGTGAGCTTGAGAAACAAAATGAGAGCCTCCGCAACAAACTCATTTCAACTAAACAGCAGCTCCAGATTCAAGGCCATAGGCCTTGTCTGTACAACTCCGTTCAATCTCGTGTCAACACTGGTCTCAAGAAAGAGAGTGCGGCTACTGGCATGCCAGAGCACACCAAGAAGGGTATAATTCACATTTATTAAAAACAGCGAACTCTTTGATTGCTCTTGAAACCATGAGCCTGAATTTCAAAACATTTTTAGTGCAGATCAGAAAATATGCAGAGCAATTATTGAAAAATAAAATGCCTGGAAAAAATAAGGATAGTTTAGCTGTCTCTAAGGTATTAAGAGATACAAATAATAATTATAGCTTCCTGTATCTGCTTTTTGTTTGGCTGATTTAAAAATACCACAGAAAACTCATCCAAAAGTCCTAATCAGATATGAATGTTCTGTTCCATTTTGTAAACTCTGTTGCTTGCTTTCTTTATTGAGTGCAACCATCTAAGAAATAGCTTGATTTCAACAAAAATAAAAATCTATATTCTAGGCATATATATACGCACATATGCATACACGCACATATATATGTATGTATCTCTCTCTATATATACGTATATGTATCATAATTAACAGTATCTTAAAATAACACTGAAAGATGAAAATTCAAAAAAGGTCAAGTTAATGCCGCAAAGTAGGTGAGTTTTTTTCAGGCATTTTGAACTGCTGGTATCATCGTACCTTGAACCGAAATGATGCAGTTCTGGGGACTGAGGGATGGCTGTGCTAATGCTGTCTTTGAAATGAAATGTATTTGGTCCAACCTCAAAATGTGGTTAATTTCATCTTGCTAAGAGTAGGAGAAAAATGTGGAGAAACCATTGCATTTACTCCTAAAGTAACAATTCTTTCTTAATTAATTTCTCACTTCTATTCTTAACCATGGGCTTAGGATGCTTCTAAACAACACAAGGAAATTATCTGCACTGCTAGTACAATATAGTCCTAATAATTGCGTGTCTGGGTGAATGACACTTGGGATTTTACAAAGAAAATGCTGAGAAAGTGATTATAAGTCCATGTTCTTGTCTAATAATACTGATGTTTCTCTTTTTTTGAAGACACGATCTCTGTTTTCTGCCATTGAAAGTAAAATCTTGTAAAAACCTTTCAGGACATGTTTTTAACAGTTTGCTTTAACACCATTCTGCATTGGCCATCCTTCAGATCTTACAGCAACTTATGTTGTGCATACTATGATTCGTATGATTTTGATGTAAAAATACCTTTTATGACATCTATATAGAAATTGCAATTGTTTGTACTGTATGAAGATACAGTTAAAAGTTAAAACTTTGTTAAAAGCTTTTTCATTCAACAAGTCAAAATTTTATCTTTTTGTTTGTTTGTTTTCAGGAATGAGATTTCAGAGTTTAGAAGTGAGATCATCTGACCTTGTGCTTCCCAAATATGGACAGGGTCTGCTCGAGGATTCAAAGGCTGAAATCAGAAATTTGTATGATTTTCGTATTATTTATTTTTTTGTCATTATCATTCTTGGAACTTAGGGTTTTCATGAAGAAAAAAAGTAGATCTTTTAAGAAGTTTTCACTTCAGAAAATAAAATAGCTGGTTCTGACAAGAATAACACTGATAACAATGCAGAAATATTTTATGATAAGGAAAACAGGGAGTCAGCAATTTAGAATGCAAAATGTAGTTACATAAGAATTTGGCTACAAGTTAAAACTGGTCTCCAGCAGTGAGGCTGTCTTTGCTAGGATGCAATGCCTGCCTTGTAAATTGTTATGGGTCAAAGCTGACAAAAGAAGAAGGAACCTTATGTTGTCTTACATTGGCAAAATTTTTACCGAAGTGAAAAGTGCACCTAAAATGTGCACCACCATTCAGGCGGTGACTGTGTGAATGTGTTTTGCTTATGCATTTAAGTTTCGTTTCTAGAGGCAGACAGATTTTATGGGTAAGTGCAAAAAGCACAGTATTGGGATAGTTATGTAAAATGATTCTGATTCACTTTTGCATTTTGAAGTGTGGTTTGTAATCCAATTCCACATTTTAACTGGAATTGAGGCTTAGGAAACCCTTACAACATCCTTGATGTAGAGATTGCATGAAAATAGAGAGGTGTTATATAGAAAAGGTAGTAAACATCTAATTTAAAGATATTGAGGTCTGATTAGAATATTTTTCTTCTCTGAATTGTGTGTTTAGAACCTGGGTTTTCTAAAAGCTGTTTGTTTATTTCCATAGTGATTTACTTAAATCGGATCGTTGATTACATTCTCTGACAATGCTAAATTTCCAATTAATGGGCAAGCTAAGTTTAGAAATAGATGGGTTAATGTGCAGTCATTTATTTTGTGCTTGAAATAAACACAAAGATTATCTGGAATCATAGGAAACAATTGTACAGAAATATTCCTATAAATAACTTTTTAAATTGCATTTACTGGATGAATTCCACTGGGGTTTTTTGATTTTTGTTTTCTTTTTTGATTTTTTTGGAGGGAAGGGTTTAGATTTTTCCCATCTCAGAATAAAAGTTTAAAAATCCGTTGAAGATCTAATCTTGTGATAGCTAGTAATCGTGTTTTGCTTTTGAGAAACCATTGGTGCTAATGGATTACAAGGAGGATACTACTAATATAGAGTATAAGAAACCGTGAACAGTGTTTTAGTGAGGTTCTGCTAAATATTGTTCAGTCCACAGAAACATTTATTTTGAGAGTTTGTGTTGCGTTTTCATAGCAATTTAAACTCATAAGCCTCTCTTGTAATGTATGTTAATAAGAAATACAGATTTTGCTGAACGCTTAAAAGTTTGGCTTACTTGAGTACTCTTTTTTTTTTTTTTTCCCTTTGAAAAAATACATAGCTGGTTTTGGAATGCAAGAATGCTTGTACTTGCAGGGAGACTGTCATTGAGTCCCAAAAGAAACAAATTGAGGAACTAGACCATGCCAGAGAGATTCTTGGGAGTCAACTAAGAAGGAAAGAGAAGGAAATTGAAGAATCCACCCTACGGCTGAAAGAGCAGGGTACAGCAAGCCAAAGGTTTTGTGAAAAAATCTCCGTGGTGGAAGCATTAGAAGAGCTATGTCTCTAGGTAGCTGTGGAAGTTGCTATTTCTATAAAGAAATGTGGGGCTTATTAATTTTTGTCCGATTGATGAAACCAAGTCATAAAATGTTTTGCCAAACAGCATGGATAATTCTAAGCAAGGAAATAGTTACAATAAGAAGTTATGATGTTTTTTCATAAATAAACAAAGAAGTTCATAATTACCATTTTAGAGAATTCTTTTCTGGCTGATACAGGTTCAATTGAAGTTCAAGTCATAAAATTTTAATCACCCATTTTTCCTTCACTTTAATTCTTAAAAAATTTTAGGTGTAGGTTCATAGTGAACAATTTAATGTTCACTACTACTCAGTAATTAGGAGTCTACAAATAGTAGAAAGATACTGTCCCTGCCGTTGCAGAAAATGCTGAGACATTAAAGTCTCTAACACTGTTTTAATATTAGAGAGGAACATTATTTTATTCACATACTCAGCTGGTTTTCAGATGTCTAACTAAGCTTTGTAGCCCCTTCACTTGCTCCAGCATGGCATTGTGACAATTTGTCCAGCATGTCTAAAATGCACAAATACTGAAAGAGAAATTGCCTTTTCAGATATTGAAAGTTTATCCTGATTTTATCATAATATATGTTAATAAAAATCCCAATTAGTTCCTCCTCTCATACTTGTGGAAGTAATGGGGTTTAGTTGCACCATTTGAAGTAAGAAAACACTAAGTAAATATTTTTTTAAATTTTGAATTATTTTAACATTCTTTCTAATAGACAGTACAGGCTCCAATTAATCTTAGAATTGTAAGAATATCTGCATAGATACTAAATGAGTTTCATGTAATTCAGACACACCTGCAGCTTGTTTGAATACCAGACTTAAGATGTTATAGTCTAAGTTGCTAACTCACATTTTATTTACAGTATTTGATAAGTGGAAACTTCACAAAATGGTATTCTACTGGCACTGAATACTTTGAGTGGTGGGAGAGAGGGAAAACAATCTCTTTAGGCATAGGATTGTTTTCTTTTTCTGTCATTTTTATACAATAAACAAAGATGTGTATGTATTGATTGAAGTTGCTGTGTCATCAAACAGTAGAATGTTTATTTACCTAAACTCTCTAGTGTGAATTATAGAAGAGCAAATTAATTTGGGTATTATACACTACATCTTCTTTGAAGTATGTGTTTATGATGCATTTCTTTTTAATTTTGAAGGCTAAGCATTCAGGACAATGTGGAAATGATCAAGGTCCGTAAACAGCTGGCTGAGAAAAGCAATGCTCTTTCAGCAATGGAAGGAAAATTTCTCCAGCTTCAAGAGGTAATAGCAATTTGATCAGTAACATTTCTGTACTCTTCTCACATAAGCATGCTAAACAGAGGAAAAACTATACACAGGTCTTGATTCTAAGTCAATACTGAGTACATTAAAATGAGCCACATCCTACGTTACACTCAAACTACTCCAGATGGTGTAGGGATTTTTAGTATTAATCTCTTTTTTTCAGCAGGTCTTAGTGATTTCATCTGCAAAGTCATACCAAGCAGATTATGAAGAATGAACTGAGTTGTCTGGCTATGGAAAGAGCTCCCTGATCATTTAAAGAGAGGACTTTGGCTTAGATGTACTGATTTTACCAAAAAGGAGTACCAAGCCCCCTCCACCTTATTACTCTCTGCTGAAGCTTAGGCAGTTTGGCTCTTCTGTTCTGACATTAGGATTTAACCTCTGCTCATATGTTCGTGGAAATTATTTTAGAGGACTACTTTAATAATTTTCCTTTTAATAATTTTATTTTTCTGAAAATATCTCCAGAACGTGCAATTCCATGGTAGATTATCTATAGGTTTTAATGATAAAGCTTTTTTCTGCTTTTTCCTGTATGTATTTGGAGAACTGCATGTGCATACAGAGGTGGTGTGATAATACCTTGAAATGGGAGAGTTCCTTTAAGTAGGAATCCTCACTGCTGTAGAGCTTTCTAAAGTATCCAGCCTTATGAAGTGGAAGCACTGAGTATCCTTATAAACTCTTACTTCTGTCTATTAATAGTTTAACTCTAGAAGTTAGAGTTAAATTATCTCTATAACTATAAATAACTAGTTATAAAAACAGCTATAAAAATAATTTCTTTTTCTTAGACTGACTGCTAATGTTGTTTATTCTCCCTGATTTTTATCTTCTGAGAAATGGGGTACGAAAGGCTGAAGATCAAGTTGGTGACTGATTTTTTCATGGGTTTTTTATTCATTTCCAGTCTGTTCAGACTGCATGTGAATCAATTTTTACAGGATTAACATTTAGCTTCTCCATTTAACTACTTTGTAGGAATATTGTACAGAAAAAATGAAGCTAACTTCTTTCTGTCTAAAAGATTTAACATTAACTGTATTCACATATGTATTTGGCATAAATTATCTTCCAGTCATTTTATGAAGCAGGAGATTGGGTTTTTGACTATTTTGTCTCAAATCATCATTTGAATGTGATTTGCATTTGAATTTTTAATGAGTGAGGCTTAATCACAGGATTGTGAAATGTAGTCAGTATAATATTAACTAATATTCTGGAAATAGAGGCTCTATCAGCATCCTCCATTTCATTGTAAAATTGGTTCAATGTGCCTTACTATAATCTATCAAAGTAAACGAAAATGTAAAGGAGATCAGAAGTCCCTTATTGAAGTTCTTCCAGCTGGGAAATAGAGCTGAAGGCGTGAGAGTTGTGAAGGAATTATATATCTACAATTGTGTGTATATATATAACTGTAGGTATAAAGATTTATATGTGTGTGTGTATGTATATATAAATATAAGGGTTAAGAGAGCTGTGGCAAGCTCGTGATTAGCATAGGTGTGGACAACACTGATTTCTGCTTGCTGCTGCAGTGGTTTTTGGTTAGCATGTCCAACCCCTGTAACCACTGCAAAATCTTTTAATTGCTTTACAGATTTATTTCTTTGTCATTTTCATCATGAGTAAACTGAGGGTTTAATTTAATGTTCATGGGGGCAACCAGGTCACCTTCTGCTGACCATGGGAACTGCAAGTTACTTTCAGTTGCTTAGTTCAAGAATGTCCTGTTGATCACATTGAGGACATCCACTCAATAGCTCCTCGAGAGCCCCCTGTTGAAATACACTGTGTGGGAACATTCTACTAAGTCTGATTTTGATATTCCTTCCTTCCTTTTCACAGAACCTGAAGAACTTGAGGACCAACCATGATGCTTTATTAGCAAAAGGTGATGAACTGAATGTTCAGCTTAAAGAGGAGCGGTTAAAGTCCTTCCATCTTCAAAAAGAATTACAGTCGGTAACTATTTCGAACAGAAGGACAGAAGAGGTGAGATTGTGTTCAAGAGCTCTTGAATCTGCTTGAGCTACATATAGATAAGGGAAGAGCGAATGATGGGGGATACCTTTTAACGTGGAAATGTGAATAGATGTTTCAAACATATTTAGAAGACTGACTCAGTGATATATGTACTATAGATATATATGCTTTTACCCCATGAAAAGAAAAGAACAGTGGCTGCTGCTTGCATTTGATAGAATACTGATCGCACCTGATCCCTGTGCCACATAGTCACTGCACCAGTATTTGGACAATATTTGAGGTTAAAGCATAGGATTTCATAACAATTCTGATAACAAGTGGTTTGTTAACTGCAAGAAAATCATACTTGGTTTATTGATAATAGATTTTTTAGTATTCTTAAAACCTGATTTAATTCCAGTACTGTATAGTGTTGTATCTGATTTAGCAGTTCAAGTCAGTTACTTCTGTTTCTTTGTCTAGAGGCTCTCAGATTAATGTCATCCACACTTAAGGCTAAAAATCAAGTGGTTTATTCCTCATTCTCTTCAATGCATGAGGAGTAAGAGTCTGCCAGCTTACTTGTTTTTCTGTTATATTTTGTAGTAAATTTAGTTTTACTACCTAGTATACCTATTTTAAATGTATTTTGCATGAACCAAGATTATCTCATAGATACTCCTCCAAACCTTTAAACTACTGTAATGCATATAGGTATCTTCTTGGTATCTCATAGCTTTAAACTTACGTCTTGCTTTAGTGAATATTTTGAAAACAAGGATGTGTTGTTTATAATGTCAGTAATGCACTTAGACTTTTAGATTTTTTACATTATTTTGCATGTATACTCTGAGATTGGCTCTGTTGGTTAGAGCAGGGTGCTAATAGTGTCAAGGTTGTGGGTTTTGTCCCCAAATGGGCCATTCACTTAAAAGTTGGACTTGGTGATCCTTGTGGATCCTTTCCAACACAGGATGTTCTGTGATTCTGATTTTGTGTAAAAAGAACAAATAGCTTGACAATGCCTACAAATAATTAATTATTTGTCTTCACACATTCATAGTAATTTCCTTTTGTGCTGTGCATCAAATGAAGCTTCCTTCTTCATTTTAGTTACAGGAAAGAATAAATGATCTAGAAAAAGAGAATGAACTCCTGAAGGAAAACTATGATAAGCTGCATAACAGGTAAGTTGTGGTTTTGGTATATAAAAAATTAGGTTCCTGTCCTGTTGAATAGGTCTTCATACCCTTCGTGCTGGAATGTGCACATTGAGTGTTTGTGCACACACGTAAATATGTTCACGCTCCAGTTTATCATATCAATAAGTGTATATTAAAACATTAATGGTACTCTGCCTATATATTTCATCTGTCCTGTTGAAATGGATCAACTTGTTCTAGTACTCTTGAAATAGTAGGCTACTACTTTAAAAAATGTAATTACAAAGAAGTAGGAGTCACTTTATTTTGAACATAAATGAAAGAAGTTCTTATTTGAATGTCTCATTATTTTCTTCAGAGTTATTGTTGAAAGAAGAATGCATCTAGGTAGATATATATTAATTTGGGTTTATTTGGGGTTTTGGGATTGGTTTTTGTTGGTTTGTTTTTTTTTAACAGAGGGGTGTTTAAATTTCTGGCTTAAGTTCTTCCAGCACTTCACAGTGAACCTATATAAAGTCCGATATTTGACAGCTTTTCGACTAATTATTTTTGAGATGTGGTTTGTTTCGTTTGTAATAGCTATAATTTCACTTCTGCTGATATAGAAAATAAGTAATTTTAGCCAATTGCCACAAGCATATGAAAGAAAAAAAGTGACCTTCAAATGAGCTTTTCCTTGATTGTGAAATTGTGATTTTTTTGCACTAAAGAGGATTAGATAATAAGACATGTCTTAGAATTAATAATTGCCTCAGAAAGTAGGTAAAATGCTTGACATTTTTTCTTGTATTGAAATTATTTCTCCTCTTAAAGTGTTTGGCTTGTCAGTGGGATGTCTGTCAAAAAATACCAATGACTAAACACAATGCGAGTGATACCAAATTTTGTTTATAGTATTCTTACAATACTTCTTGTACTGTTTGTGGTGAAATTAAAAATTACGGAAGTGAAAAATGGTGAGTACAAATAACTTAGAACAGTTTTTTATGAGCTGTAACAGTTATATAATCACAATACTCAGAGTTTTGTACAGGGGCAGTTGATCAGTTGTCTGTAACTTAAGTTCATTGTTGCAGATTTCTCCAAAATTTGATTATGTTATAAATATTTCTGATTATGATTTCTTTTTATCTTTTATCATTATGCAGAAAAGTAACACTTACTGACAAATCAAGTTATAATATTTCTGTTCTACTTAAATCATAGAGAACTTAAGATGTTTAAGTAAAATTAAATATGTTTCTGTTACTATGCAGTAACCTACAATATGGCTGTTCTTTTATATAAAATGATCTGCCTTTTCTTGTAGTCCCGTTTAAATGTTGATTCACATTTCATCATTCCATATTGTGGTTTAACCACAGCCATCCCCCAAGCCCCTCACAGCCCTTGCTCACTCTCTCACCAGCAGACTGGGGAGAGAATTGAAAGGGTAAAACCTAGAAAAACTGTGCAGTGAGATAAAGACATTTTAATAGGGAAAGCAAAAGCCATGCACACAAGGAAAGAGAAACAAGGAATTAATTCCTGGCTTCCCAGGGGCAGGCAGGTGTTTCGTACCTCCAGGACACGATCACACATAACAGTGACTTGGGAGGACAAACACCATCACTCCAAATGTCCTCCCTTTCTCCTCCTTCATCTCACTTTATGTACTAGAAAATATTCCTTTGATCTGCTCTCCCAGCTGTGTCCCCTCCCAGTTTTCCACCCCATCCTCAGCCCTCTGCCCAGGATGGCAGTACGAAAACCAGAAATGGCCTTGGTTATCCCCAAGCCCTCCTCAGCAGTAACAAAAAGATCTCTGTATTATCATCACTGTGTTCAGCACAAATCCAAAACACAGCCCCATACCAACCACTAGAAAAAAAAATTACCTCTCCCTCAGCCAAAACCAGCAGATCGAGTAACAAGAAGAAATGGATAATTTCATTATAACCACTGTTTAATGGCTAGCTTTTTAAGTTTCCCATTTTTACAATGCAACTCTACTGCAGCTTACTTGTTGCTAGTGGTGGGTACTAAGTGTCCATAGATGCTAGATAATTAATAAATGTTTTTAATAGAGGAAAAGAGGCACAAACCCATCCTTTGCTGATGTTATTTTTGGGAAGTTGATAGCAATTTTGCCAAGTCCTTCCATCTTGGTGCAGACCTGCACCTGAAGAGTTTGCAAAGAACAGGTATGAATTTGTCAGTTGACTCTTATTATTTACTCTTTGTCCAATAAAACAGTACATTTTGATAAAAGGTTTGGAGGAGTGGTTTTCATATGACCATGTAATGCAAATCTGACAATGCTTAAATTCTTCCAAAAGAAACAGGCCCAAGGTGGTTGACCATTATAGTTTATCCACATGGCTTCAACTCCGATGAAACAGTAGATGTGAAAGATTCCACATGAATCTTAAAAATCAAATTAAGAAAGCAACACAAGTGGACTCAGTTCAAACCAACCAACATAAACATTAGCAATACATAGGCTTGGATGACACCTGTCTTCTGAAATGTTCTTCATTTAAACACTGAAATCTTGAACTGCTATCATTGTTACTACATTGTTGTATTCAATGGTTTCTCTGACAGTATAGTCTTCAGAAAAAATGATGTAGCTACATCTTTATGTGAAGTTATTGTACCTAAAGCTAATAAATGCACGTAATAGTTGTCATTAAAACGTGAAAACACTTTTAGAAGTATGAAAACTAGGAGTATTTGATAACTTTTTTGATATGATTTGTTCTTTCCTTAAGGGACCAAGGAGACTTTAGGCAGTTAGAGAACACAGTGTGTATTTTCTGCACCTGGGCAGTACTATGGAATGATAGTAGGTGCAGTGCATTATATTCCCTGCATATTACCTTCAAAATCATAGGAAAGTAAAATATATAATATTTTACTGCAGGACTTAAAAGCATTCCTCAAGTTCATGCATGCCGTAAAAAAACAAACTGTCAAAGTGTAAGATGCTCTGTGCCTGGAGAAATGTATTAAATAGGTTAGGTATACTATGAGGAAACAACAAAATACAGGGAAATAAAACCATTTTTAAGAAGAGCATAAATCTGGAATATAAACCCTTGCCATATCCTTCAGAGTCTACAGTTCATGCTGTAATAGTTTTTTTCTTTAACCTTAAGGTCATTCTTCAAGTATTTTTGATGTAACTTCACTTAAAAGTACTCAGAACTACTGCATGTAGTGACCCCTGAGAGCAGGCCGTTCTCATTGGATCCTTAGGTATAGTCTACAAAGCTCTGTGGGCTGTGCCTTCTGCAATACTTCTTTATTCTCCTTTGTTTTGTTTTTTTTTTTTGGGTTGAGGTTTGTTATATAGATCTCTGAGAGAGGCTGCAAAATAGATTCCAGAAAATTTTTAATACATTTGTATATATATATATATAATCTAATAATTGTTAACTGGTGAGCTTCAGCAAAGGGAAGAGTTGAGGAACTGACTCCTTTATTTAAAAAAAAACAACCACAGTTTTATGATTTTTTCACAGAATATATAAGTGAATAAACTGGTTTATGATTTGTTAAGATGGACATTTTGCCAGTCAATAAGAATGCAAAAATTTAACAACAGTAATATGAAAAGCATAGTTCTCACTGTCTAAGTTATAAGAAGGAACATTACAGTGTTCCTTCTTATAACTTACAGTGTTTTATTTTTACCTGCAAGGAATTATACTGTAAATTATATAATATAATTACTTTTATTGACTCCTGAGCTATATCTTGGGCATGAGGTAATAAACAGCATCTTCCTTTCAGCTCTAGGTCAGCAGTGGGGCCAGGCAGGAAAACAAGGCAGGAGCCAGCTGGAGGGGGGTGCCAGTGCCAGGCAGCTTTTTTCTGGAGCCTCAGGGATGGAGCAAAGGTGGTTCAGGGTGTCAGGACCACTCAAGAGTCGTGTTGATGGAGGTGAGCTCGGGTGTGAGTGGGGGGCTCGCAGCACATCCTGGGGGACCTTTCTGCATCTGGGGCTAACGAGCACCAAGGGTTAAACACAGGGCTTTATAAAATGGAGGAAAAGGGCATTTCTTCACTCCCTCTTGGCCTCCAGCCTCTTGTCCTGAGCCCTGTCCCTCCCAGCAGCCTCAGACCCAGTGCCTGGCCACACTCTGAAGGGCGTGGTGGGTTTGATGGTGGATTTCACTCCAAGGTGCTCCCCCAGCCCCTGCTTCATGTGGGCTTGGGAAACGCGTTCCACCATGCAGGAGCAATGCTGCTGGGAGCTCAGAGCTGTCTGGGATGGGCTGTGGCTCGTGGCTCGTGGCCTGTGTCAGGCAAAACAAGGGATCCTGCACAAAGAGCTCAGTGCTCAGTGCTGCACTGCCTCCAAACCACCTGCTTGTAAAGCCTTGGGGCGAGGGTTCTCTGCATCTCGTCCTTCCCAGGGTGGTTTTAGGGTAAAAATTGACATTCCTTTCCAGTCCAGTGCAGTGCAGGGGGTCTGGGCAGGACCCCCCTCCCCATGCCTGAGCCCCGTGAGGGGGGCAGAGGGCCGGAGCAGCCACCTCATCAGGGGCGCCAGGTGACCCAGTTCCATCAGCTGAAATGCCACCGGGGGAACACTGTTTTCCTGTCACCCGATCCTGGCTGCTGGAATGTCCTCCTGGGAGCTATATAAGGATGGGGCCAGGGAGAGGGCTCCCAGGGCACTGCCTGTCCAGGCAGGAGCTGGAACACTGTGCCGAGGTCCCTGCGGTGAGGCCACGGCTCCGGGCAGGTCACTCTGGGGGAGATGATCTCACCCAGCAACCCCCGTTATGGCTGGGCTGGGACAGGGAAGAGTGGGCATGGATGATCCCATGCTAAGCAAGCCCCGTGCCTCAGTTTCCCTGGGACAGAAGGGAGGAGACAGAGCAGGATGTGGTTTTTGGGACTGACCATGGCACATCATCACCGCTGCTGGACACCCCCGTGAGGCCCCGCCCTGGTGCACCCTCCTGGCTCCCCCACAAACCCCTCCTCTCCTTCCAGCCCCCCTGCCACCATGGTGGGTCTGAAGCCCCCCGAGGTGCCCCCGACGGCCGCCATGAAGTTTGTCAGCGCGGGGATGGCCGGCTGCATCGCTGACCTGTGCACCTTCCCCCTGGACACGGCCAAGGTGCGGCTGCAGGTACGATCTGTGCGTCCCCAAACCCCCCTGGGCAGAGGGAGCACCGGGGACGGGACGTGGGGCGCCCCACGCCACCTCTGCCACGCAACTGGTGGCACCTGGGGAGGAACACAGGTGGGGTGGTACAGCTGGCACCCCTCAGATCCAGGGCGAGGTGAGGATCCCCCGGAGCAGCAGCTCCGTGGAGTACCGGGGCGTGCTGGGCACGCTGAGCACCATGGTGAGGACGGAGGGAGCCCGCAGCCTCTACAGCGGGCTGGCAGCCGGCCTGCAGCGCCAGATGAGCTTCGCCTCCATCCGCATCGGCCTCTACGACTCCGTGAAGCAGCTCTACACCCCCAAGGGGGCTGAGAGTGAGTGTCCAGGCGGTCCGGGCTTCCCTGCGCTCCCCCTTCCTGGTGCACAGCCCTCTCCCAGAGAGAAACTCACCCTGGGAGGCACAGCCCCCTGGGATGACCCTCTCCGGAGCACCACGGGCCACTCATCCCGGGGGTCTGCAGGGCTGGGCCGATGGTCCCTGCGGGGCCGGGAGTCCCAACGCCTTCCCTCCCCAGGCACAGGCATGGCCACGCGGCTGCTGGCCGGCTGCACCACGGGGGCGGTGGCCGTGGCCTGTGCCCAGCCCAGCGACGTGGTCAAGGTGCGGTTCCAGGCCAGCGGGGCCGGGGCGGACAGCGCCCGGCGGTACAGCGGCACCGTGGACGCCTACCGCGCCATCGCCAGGGAGGAGGGCGTGCGCGGCCTCTGGAGAGGTACGGCGGGCAGGAGGGGCGTGGGGAAGGGAGGGGGCGGAATGGAAATGGAAATGGCCGTGAGGAAGGGAAGAGAAGGATGGGGACAGCGGAACCGGGGCACCTGCCCCAGGAGGGGCTGCGAGCAGCGCTCCCAATGCCGCCGCCCTCCCGCCCAGGGACGCTGCCCAACATCGCCCGCAACGCCATCATCAACTGCGGGGAGCTCGTCACCTACGACCTGCTCAAGGACGCGCTGCTGCGGGCACAGCTCATGACAGGTGAGGGCGGTGCAGGGGGACACGGCCGGGCGCCCTCCCTGTCCCTGCGAGGTCCAAGCCCCCTTGGCTCTTCCCCACCCCCAGACAACGTCCCGTGCCACTTCGTGGCCGCCTTCGGCGCCGGGTTCTGCGCCACGGTGGTGGCGTCGCCGGTGGACGTGGTGAAGACGCGGTACATGAACGCCAGCCCCGGGCGGTACCGCAGCGCCCTGAGCTGCCTGCTGGCGCTGCTGCTGCAGGACGGCCCCGCCGGCCTCTACAAGGGGTGAGTGCAGCAGCGCAAACCCGCCCCACACAGCCCCACACACCCCAACCCGTGCGCGGGATGCTGGGGACGGGAAGGTCCCCGGCCCGTCCCCTCAGCACCGCCTCTGCCGGCACAGCTTCGTGCCGTCCTTCCTGCGGCTGGGCTCCTGGAAGGTGGTGATGTTCGTGTCCTACGAGCAGCTGCAGCGAGCCTTGGCGCTGGCACGGCCGGCGCTGGCCTGAGCCCCGGCGCCCCTCGGGGCTCAGCATCGATAATGACATTAATTACCAAAGCGCCGGGAGCGGCCGAGCCGCGCTGCGGGGGGACCGGAGAGACCGGAGGGGACAGGAGCTGCTTGAGGAGAGACTGCGAGAACGGAGCTTTCCGGAGAAGAGTTCTAAGGGATGAAGGAAGAAATGTTCGCTGGCTTTCCAGCCGGGAAGAGCAGCACTTCCCGAGGGCAGTGCTGTGGGCAGGCGGGACCAAGCTGAGGGCCAGGGAATTCCCGTTATTCCTTACTGGTGCTTCCAATAAACCGCCCCTATGGGGTCTGATCACAGCACGGCTCAGGGTTTTTTTGGGCTGTGTAGGGTCATCGTCCCAGCTCTGCATCTGACACCAGTCAAGCCGACATTCTCTATCATTTTGGGTGCTCCGAACGATTTCTGATTGATCTCTAATTATTCAGGTCTGTCTCAATTACAGCAGCTCCACCTTTTGCCCTGCCGAGGCAGCAGATCCTGTCCCTTTTTGGACAGTGAAAATGTACATCCTAAGCAGGAGAGAGCACAGGATTCCCTTTCCCTGTTTTTCAAGCATAAGACGGCTGGGAATTGCTCTCTTCCCGCGGGTGACTGGCAGGAACAAGGTTCCCTGTGCTGTCCGTCTGTAGCACCCTCATTTGTCACGGTGCTGTGGTTTAACCAAGTTTGGGTTCAGTTGGGGCAGGGTGGGGAAGCTGCACAGACGCTCAGTTCTATCTCAAGGACTTGATCAGAAAATCGATTACTGCTATCAGAAGCAAATTCCCAAGGCGGTTTTCAATCCCTGGAAGCGACAGGAGCGGCCGAGGGCAGCGGCTGCCGCAGGAGAAGGCGGAGCTGCGGGGGCACCGGCGGGGGCGGCCCCGGGGCAGAGGCGGCACCGGGGGCTGCGGTTCCGCCTGGCCTGTGCCCGCTCCCCTCCGGGTGTCCTGTTCGTGCTGTGCCACCGCAGCTGCCCCGGGGACGGGGAGAATGCCCTTGGCTCGGGCAGGAGCGGACGGAGCCCTCAGGCCGGAGCGGAGGCAGAGCTGCGCTGGGGCCGCCGGGGCCGGGTGGGACCCACGCGTGTCCCTTTAGCACCGACACGGGGGACCCGGCTGCTGTGTGGGACGGGTTTGTGCCGGGGCTTGAGGCTCTCTGGGATCCCATTTTAGTTAGGGAACTACTTTAAAACATAGTCCTGGAGGTAAACTGCTTAGCTTGGTGTTACTGTGTGCAAAGAGAAGAATATCTGCTCTGATTTTTCTCTCACCTTTCTTCCACAGCTGTTTTTGTGTTCCTGACTTCCGTTTACATCGGGGACGTGTGGCTCGGAGCGCAGGAGCCGGCTCTGTTACTGACCCACGTCAGATTGCTCTGCACTAGTGCAGGTTGTGAGTTACAGGGTGACTTGGAAACTCAGAAACAAGGAGAAGAAGCGATCGTGTCTCTTTGCAAAAAAAATTTGGCTACATCAGGGCATTAAGTCAGGGAACTAACACTTCATCCTTAACATTCTGCACTCTGCCATCATCACTGTGAGCCATGAAAGCCTCCTGAGCTGTTGTCATACAGACCTGACTTGGTTGGTCAAAAAAAATCAATATTTTATTACTGTGTGCAAACTCAGGGGAAAGATTTTATTCAACGTCTTTCAGTAGGACATTAAAGCTCCAATTACTCTTTTCTGGAACAGACTGAGATACAATATTACTCATATAATTTTTATTATAATTTTATTATCATATTTATTATTTTGACTTTTTAAAGAACCAGAAAGACTGTTCGTGCACGTGTGTGTCGTTAATATCCATCCTCTGTTCAATATAGGATGGGGAAAAAAGGCTGCAGAACTTCCTACCATGGACTGTAAGTGCAAATAACAAGGAGCCAGGGGTTTAGTCATGATGGTTTACTGTTTCTTGAAGAGCCTGCTTGATTTCATGATACCAGAGCCAGTGTGAATAGAAGACTGAACTCGGGACTCAGGATAGTCTTGTTGGGTTTAAAAAGCTTTAATGGCTTTTAAAGATATTTATATCAGACCTGCTTTATTTTTATTACCCTTCTTTAATTAAAAAAAAAAAAAATCCCTGATCCATCACTGCTGCTGCGATGTGTGACAAAAGCCCTCCCCTCTTCCCTCCACTTGGGACAGGTGAGAGATGGAACTAAACCCCAAAGGATTTTCTGCTTATTGATTATACAAGAGTTTTACTGGGAACCCTCTGCAAAATCTGATAAATTGTTCTTGAATGTGGCCGTGAGGGTAGTGGAACAGATCTGCAAACATGCAGTGCCAGAACAAGAACCTTTGAAATGTGAACCAGGATTTATTCAATTGACTCAGGACTGCCTGCTGTGCCCAGGTTCTTTGTACAAATACTGTCCAGGGGAAAACCAGAACTGCACATTCCTTGTGCTGGGTATTGAATTTTGGGGGTGGGATAAAGAAAAATGAGAGGCAAATGAGGGAATTGCTTCTGCATGTAAATATCCTTGTCCTAAAGGAGCCATCGGCTCTGTACCAGACTTGAGTTAAAGGTTTTATTTCTTTAAACTCCCCCAGGCCTCTTAGAGGCTACAGTTTGTGTCATGTAGAATTGCTAGGGCCTGACATCAGGAAATCTGTGAGGCCACATCGAGCCGAGCTCAGGCGCACCAAAGCGAGTTCGGCCGAAGCGAACCGAGCTCAGCCGAACCAGCCGCCTGCTCTGGTGCCCATTAATTAGCGCGAGTGCACTCACTGCCTAACGAACTCCTGCCCCATCCCCGCTCCCGTCCGTGTCCGTGCCACGGCCCCCGGGATGCGGAGCAGGGAAATACCGAGCTCCGCGGGGTTAACGTCAGGCGGCGCCTCGGCCCCGCCCTCAGGGAGCCGAGCCGAGCCGAGCCGAGCAGCCGAACAAAGCCGAGCGCATCCGGTGCTTGCCGAAGTGTGCCGGTAAGCGCCGAGCTTAGCCGAACAGCCGAACCGCCGGAAATAGCCGAGTTCCGCTATTCAGCTGCCGGCGGGAGCGGATGGCGCCGTGCCCGGAGCTGGAACGCTCCCTGCCACTGCTGGAGCCGGGCGGCGGCCGGGCCGAGCGGCAGCGAGAGCGGCGGGCGGACGCGGTCCCCGTGCCCGTTCATGTGCGGAGGCTGCAGGCGGCCCGGGGCGGCACCTCGAGCTGGGTGTTCAGTGCTGAGGAGACCCGGCTGCAAGTGCTGCGCGGTGAGTGCGGGCGCTGCCAGGCCCGCGTCCCCGCCCTCCCTCCCTCCTTCCCGCTGCGCGCTCGGAGAGGAAGGTCTCCAAACTCCCCGGAGAGTGCGGATGGTGAGGGCCGGTGCCGGCTGCACACAGCCCCGGGGGAGTCGGGGGTTCCCGGGGAAGGCGCTGAGGACAAGCCCGGGAGAGGGCCCGGGGTGCTCGTGTGCCCCCGAGAGCCCCTGGAACCCTTCCTTGGGGTGGTCTGTACAAGCCGCTCGTGGCCTAAGGGAGAGGGATTTCTCACAAGGACACGGGGCGATGGACAAGGGGAACGGCCTTAGGGTGAAGGGAGGCAGGTTTCGATTGACTAGCAGGAAGAAATGTTTCCCTGTGAGTGGGGTGGGCCCCGGCACAGGGTGCCCAGAGGAGCTGTGGCTGCCCCTGGATCCCCGGCAGTGTCCCAAGGCCAGGCTGGACGGGGGTGGAAGGTGCCCCTGCCCAGGGCGGGGGGTGGAATGGGATGAGCTTTAAGGTCTCTTCCACAATTTAGTGATTCCGATGGTCTTGCTGAGGTCAGTCAGCCTGAGGAGCTGTTGCAAATTCAGGCTGAAAGATGAGTGCTTATAATTTACACCGTGTAAAGCAAGAATGAATGCTTAAAAAAATTATAATGCATGATTTTTTTTTTTTTAGAAAAGGGATGGGGAAAGGTGCTTCCTTTTATTTTTTTTTCTGAATAAATGTTATTCCTTCCTTACAGCGTGGTAGAGACCCTGTTCTGCTCTCTGCTCAAGGACACTTGGCAGCATCTCCAGGTGCACCTGAAGGCATCTCGACTACGAGAGAGATTTGTTCTGTTTCAGTATTGACTCTGTTGAAAGGTAAACGCAGAATGTTTATGGGTCAGCCTGGCAGCTCCACTTCACTCACCAGGCATCGCTCTGAGGGTGCTCCCGTTATATCTCTGGCAAGTCTGGAAGGAGCTTTCTCTGCTGCTCTGTCCCAGAGTGGTTTTCTGTATTGCTGCTGTAGTGCTCAGTTGTGAGGAACATCGCCCGTGTAAGGCAAATCCTGGGGAAAAACCAACCAAACCAACCAACCGGCTCTGCCTTTTGTATGAGAAATGGCTTTCCAGCCAAGACAACGTCAGCAGGTGCAGGGCACAGGAGGGTTCCTTCCCGTTTGATCAGAAGAGTACACAAACCAAGCACCACCCAGGCCTGGCTGGAGCCTGTCAGGGGTCAGCGCTATCGGCAGCAAGTGTGGCCAGAGGGGCTCAGGCAGAGCTTGGGGTGGCTCTGACCTGTACTGGCCACATCTGCTCTGTCCTTGCTGAGGTGGGCAAAGGCAAATCTGACAAGTGAGTACGTGCTGGAGATTGTCACTCAGCTGTCTTCAAATCTGTGTAGAAAATGGAAGTGTGCTTGGGTTTAGTTGGTGCCTGGCACTTCAAAGTGGTCTTCAAATATTCTTCAATGACTGTATCCTGAGTTAAGGCTCCACGCCAGAGCTGGAACAATGTGCAAGCATCGTTCTGGTGGACAGTGGTTGTTCATCTGGACTGGTTTTCGTGTCTCTGTTTTTTTCTGAAGTTCCCATTTATTTTGCTGTATTGCTGTGGGTGTTCTCGCAGAGTAATGCTGCCTCTCCCAGCCAGGGCTGCGCTGTTCTTGGTGTCTTGGTGCAATTTTTCACTGTATCCTGTAGCCCCAGAATCCATGGCTGTCCCTCAGGGTTCTCAAGGAGTGCTGTACTTGGATTTTTGGCTTGGGAGTGGGAAGTGCATGATCTAAACTGTTCCATCTCAGCTATTTTTTAGGAACCCTGGAAAAGCAAGCTCTCGTTTCATGAGGAACCCTAACTCTTGAAAGTCGAGCTGTCTTGCAAGAGGTGCTGCAAAGGGTGAGATTTAACCTTATATTGTTCTTTGTTTAAATCACCTCTGTGAAACCTTAATCTGCTTCAATAGTTTCTGCAGAGCAGCTTATTTCACCCAGAGCAATTCAGTGCATTGTAACGTGTACTGGACTGCTTCGTGTAATTGGTATCTCGTGTTATGCAAGATTTTCAGTCACTTTTCCTTCAATTTTCATGGTAATGAGCGTTTTCTGCTTCTCAAGCACAGCATTAGGTTCCTATTTCTGTCTCAGTAATTTGATATGTTGTTTGTAGTTAGTTCTGGTTCACTTCTCCAGATCTTAACTTTTACTCATGTTTCTTCTGCCCTTTGTGCCAAAGCACTTAACGCTTTTGCTGTAAAAAACCCACTTTGTCTCTAAATAGTAATCATAAACTAATGGTGATAAATCAAGTGGACGTTTTGCTCTACTGAAATCTTGTGACTGCAGGTAGGAAGAGTTGGGAGCAAATAGCATAAGGAAGTTGACTGTGGAAGCTGAAGGCTGTCCAGCCAAAGCTGTGTACACGTGTGGCTCTGACAGCAAGGCTGCAAAGAGTTACTGTGTGGACAGCGAATGTCAGAGTCAGCTGAGCTGTCAGAGTACGGAAGTAGCAAGGAAAGGATCAAATGACAAGAATTGGTGGTGTGAGAGCAGAGTTGAGCCCTTTCTGACGTGCACACACGCTCTTTGTGTTGTCAAATTCTGGGTGTAACCAAGTACGTTTCTCTGGCTCTTTTTTCTGTTCAGGTAACTCAAACGTTTTGTTGCTGACGTACCTGCTAGAGGAGCTTACGTTACTCCAGTGTCATTTGTGAGGCAGTTTCTGCTCTGACAAGTTTCTGAAGGCTGCTCCACAGCAATAGACCTCATTCTGGATGTTCGAAGGTGAGGGGAGAGATGGTCGCATCCCAGGAGCCTGGTTTTGGAATGTTTTATGGCATTGGCCTAGAAGCTTTTACTGCTGGGGTTTCCATAGTCTGCCCGTGGCAGTCCAGCCTGTGCTTCAACTTAGAGCCCTGAGTGCACAGGGAGAGGAACCTTTGGGGAAGGTCTTACAGCTCTGCTCAATGCTTTATGAATGATGATGGTTTTCTGGAAGGAGGCTGTCCATTCTGACCCATTTTCTTCTCTCTCCTTGCAGACTGTACCTGCTGCTGAAAGGCTGAGGTGAGACCAGGATGTGCAAAATCTCTGGCTCTCTGTGGCTGAGGCCACGTTTGCTGTCAGTGACGACATGGTGGAAGATGCTAAAGACTGAGACCTTTGGGGTTTTTTCCCCCGAATCCCAAGACTCTCTCTGCAGCTGTGCCCTGTATAGCTCTTCTAAGAGTTTCTGGGCTTAGAAGGGTTTCTACAGTCTGCAATAGTTATCTGTAACTCAATTAAAAAGAATCCTGCCGTATCAATGTGGTGTTAATGACTTTGTTTGAGTTGGTTAAATAAGCAAATAATAAATAAATCATTGATAAGGGGTTTGAGCATCCCTTGGATGGCCCTTGGAGCTGGAATTTCTCTTCATTCCTTTAATGTCTTTCAATTATTTCTTAAGCAATTCCTGCAGTTAGGATATACAATAAGGACAACAGCATCTCTGCCCCGCTGGATTGGGAAATCCAAGCCCAGTTCCTTGGAGGGATTGAGGGGATGGGGAGCTGAGCCTCAGGCTGGGTTTTGGCAGTGGGAATTTGGTGAGGAAGGAAGAGGAGAGATCCCCAAAAAGTGGTTAAGGCCAGTTCTGCTGCCTTTGGGTAGTTCTGCTCCTACCCCCACAAAGTCATCCTGGTTAAATGGGACTTGAAGAAGTAGCTGGGTGTGCCGGGGGCCTGGGCTGGGACCCCCAAACCCCGGTCAGGGCTGCTGGGAAGCGTCAGCTCCAGGGGAACACTACGGAGGGGCTGTGCTGGGACCCCTCAAATTCCCGCCAGAGATGCTGGGCACTGCTGGGCTTTTGGGGCACTGCTGAGAGGCTCCACTGCCTGATCCAGGGAGTGCTCCCCTTATTTTCTGTGGTGCTTAGAACCTGGCAGGTTATTATAGCCCCACAGGTGGATAATCTCAGCGGGGCAGCTGCAGTCACAGACGATCACACGGAAGCCAGTGTGGGAGAGGAAATGAGCTGCTCCACAGATTTATTTTTCCCAATTTAATTTTCCCAGTGCATTTTGAACTTAGACCAGAGTCTCTCCTCTCCCCTCAGACCCCGTATCCCTGAGTTTTGAGTTTTCTCATATAGAATATCTACGGCGGAAGAAAGATTCCCCGGCACGGCGGGGAGCGGCGGGGTTTGGGGGGTCCCGGGGCCGGCACGGGGGGCCCCCTCCCCCGGCCGGTCCCGGTCAGCAGCAGAACTCGGCTCGGTGCCGGGAGCCCCGGCAGGACCCCAGCGCAGCGCCGCCTGCAGGCGGCTGCAGGAGCGGCTCCCGCCGCCCGCGGCCATCCCGGTGCCGGTCCCGGCCCCAACGCCGCCCCGCTCCTCCGGCCCCGAGCCCCACAGCCCGCCCGCCGGGGGAGAGGCGGCCCCGCTCGGGACGCGCCGCCGGCAGGGACGGGACCGAAGCAGAACTCCGGGTGCCATTCCCGGGCTCGGCTCGGGGCTGAGGGGGGGGCCGGGAGCGATGGTCCCGTCCCCGGGCGGGGCGGGTCCCGGCGGCGGTCGGGGGCGGTCCCGGCGGCGGTCGGGGACGGTACCGGGGGCGGTCGGGGACGGTACCGGCGGCGGTCGGGGGCGGGGCCGGCGGCGCACGGGGGCGGGGCCTGGAGCGGTACAGGGGGTGGTACCGGGGGCGGTCCCGAGCGGGCACGGGGCGGTCCCGGGGGCGGTCCCAGGGGCGGGTCCCGGGGCGGTCCCGGGGCGGTCCCGGGGCGGTCCCGGGGCGGTCCCGGGGCGGTCTAGGGGCGGTCCCAGGGGCGGTCCCGGGGCGGTCCCGAGGGCGGTCCCGGGCGGTCCCGGGGCCGGGTCCCGGACAAGGTTCAGGTGTGCGGGGCGGGTCCCGGGCCCGGCTCAGGTGCGCGGGGCCTCAGAGCGCCTGCGCGGGGTCTCAGGGCGCCTGCGCGGGGCGGGGCCGAGGTGATTTAATGCCCCGGAATGAGGGCGGCGGCCATTTGCTCATTGGGAGCACGTTGGGGACGGACGGCTGCTGTCCGGGCTCCCCCTTTCCCTCCTTCTACCCCTCCTTCCTCCTCCCCGTATTCCCCTTCTTTCTCTCCCTTTCCCCCCTTTTCCTCTCGTCCCCACAGCCGACCCCTTTTCCTCCCTTCCTATACCCCTCTCTACCCTTCCTTCCTCCTCCCCCTATTGCCCTTCTTTCTCCCCTAAACTGTTCCTCCCTCTTCCCTCAAACCCGACCCCTCCCTCCTTCCTCTTCTCTCCCTACCCCGCTACCTCCTTCTATTCCCGCTCTCCCCCTCCTCTGTCCACCCTCTCTCTTCCCCCCCCCTCCCGCTTCGCTCCCACACCCCGACTCCCCATCCTGCCCCTTCTCATCCCCTGCTTTCCCTTCTCCCCGTCCTCCCCTTTCCCTCTTTCCCGCAGCCGCGGGGCTCGGGGTGCCGGCGAATAAAGCCAAGGGCCGGAGCCCGGCGCCCCCTGCCCCCGCTGGAGACCCTCACACGGGGACAGCCCCGCTGGGCTCCCTGTACCCGTGAGGGTCAACAC
Source organism: Phylloscopus whistleri (assembly GCA_017589585.1). Taxonomy (NCBI): domain Eukaryota; kingdom Metazoa; phylum Chordata; class Aves; order Passeriformes; family Phylloscopidae; genus Phylloscopus; species Phylloscopus whistleri. The sequence goes on from JADMLD010000736.1 coordinate 55,912, forward strand.
AGCGCCCCACACCGCTGGGGTCGCAGTGTTCCCCACTGGGGTGTCCCCGGGAGGGGGTCGGGGGTTGGGGGGGGATCCCCTCACTGGGGGGGGGGGGGGCGGGGGGGGGTCGGGGTGGGGGGGCTGCGGGTTGGAAGGGGCCCCCTCGTTAGGAGGGGGTCCCGGGGGGGTGGTGGGGGTTAGGGGGGTGGGGCCCCCTCGTTAGGAGGGGGCCCCGGGGGGGTGGGTTAGGTAGGGGGGGGGGGCCCCCTCCGGAGGGGGGGGTCCCGGGGGGGGGTCGGGGAGGGCCCCCTCCGGAGGAGGGGGTCCGGGGGGGGGGCGGGGCGGAGGGGGGGCTTCCCCCCTCCAGGCCCCGCCCCCTCCCCGGGACCCCCTCCTCCGGACGGGGCTCGCCCCGGCCCCCTCCCCGGGACCCCCTCCTCCGGACCGGGGCCCCGGGGGAGGGAGGGGGGGCGGGTGGGGTGGGGGGGGAGCAGAGGGGGTCACGTCACTCTGCAGCGCGAACATAGAGGTCACCAGACAGACGAACGGCCCCTCCCCTCCTGCCCCCCCCACCCACCCGCCCCCCTCCCTCCCCGGGGCCCCGGTCCGGAGGAGGGGGTCCCGGGGAGGGGGCCGGGGCGAGCCCCGTCCGGAGGAGGGGGTCCCGGGGAGGGGGCGGGGCCTGGAGGGGGGAAGCCCCCCCTCCGCCCCGCCCCCCCCCGGACCCCCTCCTCCGGAGGGGGCCCTCCCCGACCCCCCCCCGGGACCCCCCCCTCCGGAGGGGGCCCCCCCCCCCCTACCTAACCCACCCCCCCGGGACCCCCTCCTAACGAGGGGGCCCCACCCCCCTAACCCCCACCACCCCCCCGGGACCCCCTCCTAACGAGGGGGCCCCCTCCAACCCGCAGCCCCCCCACCCCGAACCCCCCCCTGCCCCCCCGAACCCCCTCCTCCCCCCCCCCCCCCAGTGAGGGGATCCCCCCCCAACCCCCGACCCCCTCCCGGGGACACCCCAGTGGGGAACACTGCGACCCCAGCGGTGTGGGGCGCTGTGTTGACCCTCACGGGTACAGGGAGCCCAGCGGGGCTGTCCCCGTGTGAGGGTCTCCAGCGGGGGCAGGGGGCGCCGGGCTCCGGCCCTTGGCTTTATTCGCCGGCACCCCGAGCCCCGCGGCTGCGGGAGAAGAAAGAGAAGGGAGGATGGAGGATGGGGAAAGAGGGGGCAGAATGGGGTGTCGGGGTGGGTGAGTCCAGGACAGAGGGCAGGTGGGGGCGTTGGGCTGTGCAGGGCAGCAGGGAGAAGGGGCAGGGGAGGCGGGGGGGGGAAAGAACGGTGGAGGAAGGAGGAGGAGGATTGATGGCAGGTGGGGGGAAACGGGGAGAGGGAAGGGGAGCAGGGAGAGAGAGGGCAGGGGGAGCCAGGATTGGGGGGAAGGAAGGGTGAAAGGCGGAGGGGAAGGACAGAGGGGAGGGTAGGGTTGCGGTGTGCAGGGGGAGAGGGAGAGGGGGTGGGGGGCCACGGGGCCGGGAGGGGGAAGGAGGAGTGGGGGGGGTAGGGGGAAGAGGAAGCGAGAGGGGAGGGGGAGTGGGGGGCCACGGGGCCGAGGGGTGGGGGGGAGAAGGAAGGGGGGGTAGAGAAAGGGGAAGGGGGTGGGGGGCCGCGGGCCCCGGGGGGGGGAAGGAGGGGAGGGGGATAGAGAAAGGAGAGGGGGGGAGAGGGAAGGGGGCGTAGAGAAAGGGGAGGGGGCTGGGGGGCCGCGGGCCCCAGGGGGGGGAAGGAGGGGAGGGCTAGGGGGGAGAGGGGGGGGGGGGTAGGGGGGGGGGGGTGTAGGGGGTGGGGGAGGGGAGAAAGGGAGGGGAGAAAGGAGAAGTATAGAAGAAGAGAAATAGAGAAGAAAACTATAGAAGAGGAAGAGAGAAAGAGCGGCAGCCACCTCCCGCGCCGAGCGCCGAGGGGCAAATGGCTCGCGTGGGCTCTCCCCGGGGATTAAATCCCCTCGGCCCCGCCCCGCGCAGGCGCTCCGGGGCCCCGCCCCGCGCAGGCGCTCTGGGGCCCCGCGCACCTGTGCAGGTCCCGCCCGTCACAGCTGGGCCGGGCCCGCCCCCGGGCCCCGCCCCCCGGGCCCCGCCCCGCCCGCGCCGCTCAAATGCGCCGGCGCCGCAGCCGCCTCGCTCTCTCTGCGCATGCTCCTCTCTGGCTGCGGTGACACCGGCGCTTGGAGTTCTGTACGGAGCCACAAACCGGGGCTGCTCCCGGTGCTGCGCGGAGCCCGAGGCGCTGAGGTAGGACCGGGGGCAGGGGCCGGCTCCTGCCGGTGCCCGCCGGGGGTCCCGAGCGGTGCCGCCTCTCCCCTGGCCGGCAGGGCACGTCCGTACCGGCAGAACCGCGGCGGGATCGGAGCCGCTCCGGGACGGTCCCTGGGGCGGGGCCCGGCGCTGCCGCTCCTGCTCCGGCCGCAGCCGGCGTGGGACTCCGGGCACGGTGCTGCTGCGGCCGCAGGCAACCGGGACTCTGCCGGTACCCGCGGACGGGAGAACGGTATGGTATGTCCTCGTGCAGACGCCGGGTCGCGGCTGGAGCACGGGGGGTGCCGCACCGGGGCTGGGAGGAGCCGCTCCGCTGGGGCCCCGGGGCATCGTTCTGCTCCGGCTGCTTCTCCAACTCCTGCCAGGTGAGTGCTCCCCCTCCCTCCCTCCCTCCCCCGTGCTTTGCAACTCACACCCTGCCACGGCAAAACCTCGTTTATTAAAACTTACTTGAGACGTTTTTCCTCTTCATTTCCAAATCACAGGATATGCTGAGGTTGAGAGGGATGCAACCTAAAATCTGACTCTCAGGTAAATGGACCATTTGAGAATTAACTCACAACCCTGGCATTGCCAGGGCTCTGCTCCAGCCACCTGAGCCAATCTCTGAGTCACGGGGGTGGATCTCCCTATGAGGGGAATCCTTGGCAGCACAAAGGGAATTCTAGCACCTTCTTTTCTGCTAAAGCTGCTTTACACACCAGCCCCTGCAAGGGCTCTGGGGCAGGACTGGCGGGCACCTAACAGGACAGCACAGAACTCTTCCGATAACGCTCACTTCCTGCCCTTTCCAGGACTGACCCAACAGCCACAGAAGCGCTCACGCAATGTCCCTTGGCAGGCAGAAATGAGCAGGACGAGCCCCGTGGCTTCCCTTTGCTGCAGGGCCAAAGCTCTGCAGAGAGGCAGGGCTGGTCCCACCTGCTGAGGGGCGTTTCCTGCAGGTGAGTGTTGCCAGGCCAAAACGATGGTGGCTGCTGAGGCCGGGGCTGCTGTTCTGGCCCAGAGCTCACAGAGGCCTCGGTGCCCCTCGTGCTGCCATCAGTGTTCCTTGGTGTTCCCTCTGTGTGTCTCGGGTGGCTGCAAACGCAGGGAGGAGGGAGGCCCGCAGCCCCAGCAAGGCAAGCAGCACCTCTTTCTTGTCCTTGGGACCTGCAGGGGAGGAGCTGTGCCCGCAGCGCCCTGCCCGTGGCACTCAGGGTGCCAGGCACACGTCCCGGGGATGGGCACTGGGGGGCTCAGACGGGGCTGGCACAGACAGGGCTGAAGGGCTGCCCGCAGCTCCTCGGCCAGGGGCTGCTCTCAACAGGCACCTGGAGACCTTTCAGCCCGGACAGAGGCTCCCAAACCGCCCAGAAGCTCCCCCAGGAACAGCTGCCATTGCCTGGGAATGGTGGCACGCCGGGGCTCAGACAGCAGTTCCCGGTGCCGACCCTCCCAGAGCTCCTGCACAGCTGCCAGGTATGTCCTGGCCACCCCAAATCCCCTCCCTTCCAGCCTGAGGACATCATCCAGCAGCAGCAGTATTATCCAAGGCCATCTTCCCTCACAGAAATGAAATCCTGAGCGACAGCCCTGGGAGACGCCTGAAAATCAAAGGTTTGAGTGGGATGGAGTTTTGTTTGGATGAAGTCTGGAGTTCTTCACGGAGCCGGCTGGAAGTGCAGAAGTGAGGGGAAGCCTTTGCAGGTGGGTCCCACTGGAGGTGTGCTGAAGGCAGGGATGTGCCTCTCTTTCCTGAGGGAAAAAAGAACTTGCAGAGGTCACTGCCGAGGCTCTGAAAGGAGCTGAGGTGCTGCAGGGAGAGATGTCCTCCCGTGGGCACAGGGGCTGCCTCAGCACGGGCCGGGAGCGCATCCGGCCACCGCCTTCTCCTGCTTTAAAATATCCACGGGAGCCCGAGCTCGGGGGGGTGGAATCTGCTGAATTCCAGGCAGCTCTGCCAAGTGACCCCCAGGGGATGAGGGTTATAATCAGCCAATTCTGTGCAATAGAAACCTATCCTGTCCCGAGCCCCCTGCGCTTCCTTGGAAGCTCTGCCGGCTCCTGGCACAGCTGGCATTCCAGCAGCAGCTCTGCACGGGAATATCCACGCTCCATGAGGCACGGTGTGGTTATTGCAGTGGGAATGGAGCAGGGAATTCAGGGCTGTGGGTATAATTCTTCTAAACTGGCAAAGGTGAGAGTGAACCCCGAATCCGGGCACCGCACAGAACAAACTTTGTGCTGCCCTGTCAGCTCCAGCCCCCGGGCTGGGAAGTCTGGGGAGTCAAACTCAGGGAATTACACAAATCACAGCAACTGGCATCGCCCAGAGGGACAATCCAAGTCCCAAGCAATTGCTCTGCAACCCGCTCTGGGGGAAAACACCCTGTGTCTGCCAGGAGCTCTGACTCTGTCTCTCCTACCAGCTCCTGAGCAGTGTCAGGCCCACCATGAGGGCTTTAAAGCCCAAATAAACCCCAAATCCCATAGAGCAGATAATCCAAATAAAGAAATGCATTGTTGTCATCTAGAGCTCAAAACTCTGTTAAGAATTCTATGACAACAAGGTAATGATGGGATTCCCAGCAATCTAATTAATGCTCTTTTATGTATTTTTAATTCCTCATTTGGCAGCCTTTAAAACTTATCCTGGAATTTAGAGGTCAGGCAGGGTTGGCTTTGGATTGCCCTTCACCTCTGGTGCCACTTGGTGCAAACACAACTTGGGCCAAGGTGGTTAGAGGTGTGACCTCAGCTTTTCGCTCAAAAACATCCTGTCCTTGTTCCCTGGAGGTGAAGATTTTGCTCCAAACCTGCACTCCTCACCTCCATTTGCCCTCCAAGTGTCCGTTCTGTTCTCCACAGGTGCCCTGGTGACAGCAGGGAGGTCCTTTTGCCCACGGTGCCTTTCTCCTGCCCCTCTCCAGCCCGAGGCCACTCCTCTGCTCGCTCTTTCCAGCCTCGTCCCACACGGAGCCTCTTCTCCCTTCCCCGCCGGCTGCTGCCAAGGAAGGAGGACACAGTGAGTCCCGAGTGCTGACCCCTCACCGCTGCCCCTGGAGAGCCCTGCCTGTGGTCCCCAGGGGCCTCGGATTTCCCAGGGCAACTGTCTGCTGGGCTCCCTTCCATTACCTCAGCAATCCCCTCAAAAATGCCACCTCACTCCCCTTGGCATCCTCTCACATTTTCCTACCCCCTAGAGGGGTCTTGTGTCCCCTCTACGTTACACCAGGTTTTCAGCTGAATGAATGCCATGGCCCATGCCCACTGCTCATGATTCACCCAACCAAAATCAAGAGCAAATGCTGGTTGGGCTTTAAGAACTGGAAATAACTTTGAAGCAAAATAAATCACCTTTTTCTTCTGCGTCGTGTTTTTTGTTTTTTTCTTTCAGATGCTGGACTTGCTTCTGTGGATGATGTGTGCTGAGCTCTCGCTGCAGGGAACTGTCAGGCCTGAATGGCTGTGAGCTGGTGTTCTTCTCACTGGGGAATCAGAAATAATTATTAATGAGACCACAGAAATGTTTTCTGAAACCTTTCCCCTTTCCTGCCCTTTGCTGGTAGAAGTTCTCTTTCTGCCTCTGAATTTACAGTTGTTCCCTGATGTCATTTCCCCTGCCTGAATTCCTTACAGCTCCTGCCTGGGAAAAACTGGGATAACTTAGGGGGGAGAGAGGTGAGATTTTTAGCTGCATTTTTCTAAAACTTCTAATTATTCTGAAGTTATTTCTGATAAACACTGACCTGACCTGGATCAGTCTCAAACACAGCCGCAGTTCTCACCTCTGAGCTGCTCCTGGGGCTGCAGCCACGTTCCTGACAAGGTGCCAAAGGTCCCTTTGGACAGGGCTCTCTCTGTCTCGGGCGTTGGGCACTGCAGGGACCAGGGTGCTCCAGCACGGACAGCCTGAAAGCAGAGCAGATCCCTCTGGGTTAGCAACAGGCTGGGGACAGGAACGACCAGAAACCGTCAGCCTCTGGGGCCGTGACTTGATTTCAGCCACACAGATCACACCAAATGTGGCATTTACAGACCTCAGACTCTCCTACCACAAAAGCCGGTTCTGATCTCGTTCTCAGGGTCACCAATACCTCCTCCACAAAACCCACGGGGATTAGAACTTTGTGCTGGTCTGACAAACTTCGGGTCAGATTTGCAAAAGCAAATCCCAGCAGGTCCCTGCTGCCCGGTCCTCAGTGGCCTCCGCTTCCCTGGGAAACCTGAGCCAGCCCCAGGCTGTACCAAGGGGAGCACAAGGCTGGAGAGAGGTCAGAACCCTCACCTGGACTGCTGCACCTGCGGCGAGATCCTGCTACAAACGGAATTCCAGAAACAGCCCCCAAAATGTTCAAGGATGGTACCTTTGAAATGGCTCCAAAGGGCAACAGCTCCTGTGCCAGATCAGCACCCGCACAGGTCCCTGTGCCAGCCCCAGCTCACTGAAAAACACGAGAAATCACCCATCACACACACAGGCCTTGTTTGCAGAATTCCTGATCCAAACCCTCCCTTTCCTGCCCAGCGCTGAGGGAAATCTGACACAGTCTCAATAAGTATTAATAAGTCAGGCTGTCTGCAATGCCCGTAGTCCCTGCCAAGGTGAGTCCCTTTCCCTGCCCCCCCAGCTGCTGAGGCTGGCCACGCTGCCTCTGGCCCAAGTGCTGTTCCGGCACCTGTCCCGGCCCCTGTGGCACGGGGACACTGTCTGTTCCCCTGCTAGCCACCCCAGCGTGTGTGGAATTAAGTTGTAGTGTGTTGTAAAATCTAAATTTTTGGAAGTATGTGTTAGTAGGTTTTGTAAGAAGGGGAATGTTGGAATTTGTGTTGATACTGAAAGAAGGTAGAATGCATATGAGAAGTGTGTATTTGCATGAGAAGAGATAGCTTGGTAGTTTGGGGAAAGATTTAAGAATGTGCTAAGAAGTGTAGAGAGTTTGTAACAGAGTAAAAGCCTATTGAAGGAAAGAGAAGGCATGTATTGATGGCTTGTGGAAAAGTTTTGTAAAGAGAGTGGTGTTAAAGTGGTTTTTATGTGGTAGTTTTTTCTATGAGTGGTTTTTATGTGTGTACCTTTAGAGATGGTGTGCAGTTCTAGAAAAAGGTTTATAAGAAATTAGAAGGGAGCCCAAGAGCATCTGAAGTAGAATTTTGCTGAATAAATTGGTCAAAGGCCCTTGAAAAGAGCGTAAGTTTGACCAAGGGGCATTTAAAATGTATCTGGGGTAGAATTTTGCTAAGTAGTTTGATCAGAGGCACTTCAAAATGTGCATAATTTTGATCAAGACACGTAAAAGGTGTAATAACTACAGAATCAGATTGCTGCAGAGTTTAGTTTGGTCAGAGACCCCTAAAAGGAGTATAATTTTGACCAGAAACTCTTAAAAGAGGTGTAATAGTTGAAGGATAAAAGGTACTTTGTGGTTATTATTGTCTTGTTATGTGTGAGATTGAGTAAATATAGTGAATGTGGATGAATGAAAAGTATAGAGAGTGTTTTATTTGTTGTGGATTCTTGGAAGAAGTGGTTTGTAATTGAGAAGTGGTGTGAGAGAAAGGAAAGAAAAGTAGCTTCTGTGAAGGTAAAGGGAAGCTGAACAAAGACCACGGGAGGTAGAGAAGAGAGAATATTAAAAAATGAATTTGCTAGGCTTGAAATGGATTTATAGATTCATAGGAATAGAGTAATTTAGAAGAACAAGAATATGCCACTTGTTGGACTGGAGGCTATAAGAACAGAAGCCTCTGAAACAAAGCAAGAGAAAAAAAAAAACAAGGAAAGGGAAGGAGGGGAAGCAGGGAGAAAAGAGAGAAAAGGGATTTTTTTTTTTGCAGTTTCTACCTCCTCCTTTTTCAAAACACGCCGGCATTATCAAGGCTGGCCGAGGTGTTCCCCTCCGAGGTTCCGCGCTTTTTCGCCTGCCGCTGTGGCGGCGGCGGCGGGGGAAGGGGTCCCCCCTCCCCCGTTTCTCCGCCGGCGGGGGCGGCTCGCGGGACCTCCTGCGGCAGCGGCGGCGGGGAGGGGTCCCTCCCGTTTCCCTGCTGGCTGCCCAGAGCTCACCCCCGCTTTCGGGGGCGGCTGCCCCCCGCTTGCTTGGCGGGTCCCACCCCTCCGAGCCCATTCCCTCCCGGGGTGGGCAGATGAGCCCTTTCACCCTCCCCCGGCCCCGGCGGCGAATCTCTCGCTGCCGGTGGGCGGCGCGGGGCTCCGTCGGTCCCATCTCCGGTGCTGTAAGCGGTGGTCTCAGCTCCGGCGATGTCGGATGTTCCCCGGGCCGGCAGCTCCGCTCGCCACAGGCGCTGCTCGCAGGCAGAGCGCGTGGCTGAGACAGGAAACAGCTCCCCCGGAAGCTCCGGTGGCAGATGGCCTGGGAGGACCAAGACTCTATGGTTGGACCTCCCCCTTTCCTGTTAGGGAAAACGGTCGCCATGGAGACCGCGACTGCTAACAGCTCTCTGAGGCTGCAAAATACCCCTGATAAAAATACCATCGAACCAGAAATAAGGGGAAAGGGAGAGATTAAAACATCTATTTTTTTTTCCTAAAAAGACAACCAACTTGGTATCATTAATGAAGAGCCCAAAAGCACCCCTCCCCCGGGGAAGGCTTTTTTGTGTTTTTTTTTTTTATAGCAACAAGAACTTCAGTAAGTGAAGAGAAGAAAACTCAAGAAATACGAGAAAAGAGAGTAAAAAACAGCTACCGACACCTAAGGATTGGAAAGAATACACAAGAACCAAGAGGAAAACCTGACATGACAAAAAGGACTGATAAATATGTTGCATATGTAATCCCTATGTGCATTTTGAATATTTGTATTGTTGTAACATCTAAGTAATACATAGCAAAAAGGAGAAGGGAGTAAAGCCTGAGACCCTGTGTAATAAGTGCTTAAAAAAGAAACAGTGCAAATTGACCGTGGTAATCTTAGCCCTTGACACAAACCTGAGAATATTGAAACAAAGCTCCCCAATTTGGCATTTAATTTATAAAAAGAGGATAAAAAGAAAATTAGAGGAAAAAGCTTACCCGAGTACCAAAAGACCAGTAAAAAAGTTCCCTGTGGTCGCTCGAAGCAAAATACCTCCTAGAATATAATTCACAGCTCGAGGGGGGGAATATAGAACCCTAGATGCGAGCCTCTGCGGCAGAGAAGATAACTTTCCCCAGCCGGTGGATGCAAACCACTAGGGCATGGGCAGATGCAGAGAGTGTCTCCAGGGGGAGATCCTAATTCACCCCAAACCTGGCTGTGTACTGTGTTGCTGGAGCAGTGCTGAGAGAGAGAAAAGGCTCTGACCTTGGCCCATACTTTCTGCATGGACCAAGAAAGCAGGGAAGCAAACAGAGAACTATCAGAACCCCAAATTCGAAACATGGTATGCTATTTGCAACATAAAAGGGAGATTACTTTCTTTATCCAAAGGACAAGGCTAAGATACAGTTAAATAAAATAGAGTTTGAAGCAATAAATAAGAGTATATATGTATATTGAACTAATGCAAGAAATAGTTATAGAATTGAGTTTGACAAATTAACAGACTGTTTTGTTGTATTAAATTTGACAATTGTAGTAAGACCATAAGAAAGCGAACAACAGAAGTTAAAAGAGTAGCACCCGTTCCAGTTTAAAAATAGATGATAATGAAGATGCTGTCCTGGATATAAGACCTCCTCCAAGAAGCTAGACCAATTTATGAAAAAAAAAATGAACATAGAATGGATGCAAAAAGGCAGTAAATATCGCTCGAGCCAATATATTATAAAAAGAAAAGAAGAGGGATTGTGAAAAAGGCATATTGTGTGTTTGTGGCTCTATGCAGATATTTACTATATGTAATATGCTAGTTAGAAAAGTTATGCAATATTAACATTTGAAACAAATAGTAAATGTAGTTTTTAACATTAAGTTTTAGTAAAAATCTGTGTGTAAGGTTTTTTTCTTAGCTTAAGGGAGAGGCCTGTTCCAGGAGAATGTTTTACAGGAGATAAAAAACCCCCTCTCCCTCTTCAAACAAAAGAATGCATCTCTCAGAACCCTACAGACCAGATAACTTCAATCCACAAAAATCGAGACTCCCTGTCTGCGGAGATCTTAACCGGGGACCCTCGTGGAACCAGTTGGTCAGATAAAAGTATGCATAATCATGAAGTTGGGCTCCTCAAAAAGGGGAAAGTGCGGACCAAAGATCGCCTTTTTTCTCCTGACTGGCCTGGACCGGGAGGGGGAAAAAAGGACTAGTCTAGACTATTTTCTTTGCCCCTTTCTCCTTTTATTGTGTCCTTATTTGTCCTGTCTCTAAAAACTTTTTAAACTTTTATTTGTATTAATTTTCTTTTTGTAACCAATTTTATTCTTTATTAAATTTTCATAAATTTCTAAAAATGAGTGATTGGCATTTATCACACACGGCGTAACCACTTCCTACCTACACACTTCTCTGCTTAACCCAAAACATCAAACGGACCAAAAGATTCTATCTTACATATTCCATAACCCTAGCTGACAGTGATACCAATTCTGTACACAGCAGGTCAAAATCACTGAGCAGTCGTATCTGCAGCTCTCACAATAATTCATTTGCCAGTTCAAAACATGCAGCATAATAAATCTTGTCAACCCCACAAAAATCTCCTCTCTCACGATGTCATTTTAGCAGAGCACAAAGGAGTCTAAAGGCCAAACGAATTAAATTCATGTTTTTACTCAAAGAAACGCTGCCAGTAAGAAGCACTCAGTTTAATCAAGGCTATCTTTTCCCCAAAAATACTAATAGTTAAAAACACTTAACAGCAAGAATATTCTAACCTGCGTTTAGAAAGCTGGCCAGACTGGCTAGCTTCATCACAAAGAGAAATTCCAGTTGATCATTATAAATTTTAGGCATAGCTACATTCTTCCATTCAAAATGTTATTTAACCACCAAAAATGGGAATTACATCCTACTCACCTATTACAAAGCCCCTTGTTTTACAAAAACTCTACATCTGCCCAGGCTGTCCATACTATTTTTCCACTTAAGGGAACACCCCAGATTTGACACTGTTTTACAAGAATTAAGTCCAGGGAGAACCAGAGAACAATATTCCATGGTTCCTCTGGAGCCACGCTTTTAGGGTGGCATCCCCAGCAGCCCATTGCAACTGTTCCCGTGTACATGAAATCCAGCAATAGTGCACAAACACCAGCCCAAGTACAAAGCTGTCCCTGACAGCTTGAAGGATTTCTTTGTGTGTGTATATATATATATATATAAAAAAAAGGAAAAAGCCAGCCACCACCTCCCACATAACACTCATGTCTCAAAAGACAAGTTATTCTGTCTTCTGAGCCTCAGAAAGAATTAACAGATACCTTATATCACACCAAAAAAAAAAAAAAAGAAAAAAAGAAAAAAAGAAAAAAAGAGCAGAATAAACCACACCACGTAGCACTGAGATACTTCACACATGACACCACTGAAAACATTTTCAAATGCACAGACAGCATTACACAGGAACAAAAGCAGCTGTCTGCTCCACACAGGGCAAACTGAACGGCATCGTCTCCTCCAGCTCTACAAAACAAAGATTTGTCTCTACACCAGATTTCCCTTCAGAGCTGAACCATCTCCCACTGTGCTTCGGAAACCACAGAGCCCTGTCTGCAAGAGCACCACTGCAGCTACAAAAGCCTGACCCAAAGGATAATTCAGAGCTTCCCGTACACCACGAGAGACGCGAGGACTCGGGTTCTACGTGTGACCCATGAGGGCAGTGAGAAACCTTCCTGGCGCTGAAAACAAGTCACCCTCAACATTTGTTTGCGGGCAGCAAACAAAACATTCCAAACTTCACACCCGACCTCAATACCCAATCCTTCCTCCTCCGCCCTGGCCCACCTGAATCTGCGGCTCTCTGGTGCTGGCTTAGAAACAAGTCCTTGTTTGCAAAATGAGATCTCATACTTTCTTCCATACTTCAAAAATATTTACAGGATGGAACACCAAATTCTAAAAAGCCCATCCCCAACTCTATGTTTTACTGAAGATCTCATAGTGGTGTAAAGGCTTTAACACACGCTTCCATTCTGTCCCTGAAAAATAAAGAAAGAAATAAAAACCCCCACAGCTTTCTATTGAAAATTCAAAAAAATATTTAGACCCTTGTGATTAATTTCTTTTGTATTTCTACTGTGTGATTTTGGGGTTTACACACAGGTCAGGAAACACATCATCAATTCTGCACAGGTAAACACAAACCCATTTCTTCCTCACTTTCAAGTCTAACTCTAGGAATTACTCAAACTGGTTGATTAGAAAAGATAAAGCACATTATCTCTTCGAAACGTCTCAGCTCCTACTTGGAAGCTAATGATCTTTACTTAGCCTTATGCTGAAGGGCATCATCCACTCGGTGCCCTCACTTATTACCATCCACTACTAAAAATCAGCCTTTTCTCCTGATCAAGAGGTACCCTAAAAGCACGCAGCTGTCTGAGCCGTGTCCATCCATCGTGTCCCTTGCACTCTGTGAGCCTGAAACACACAAACCCCTTCTTGTTCCCCACACGGAAGGTGGGAGAGAGAACATCTGAAGTGCAGCACACGAAGTGTGTTAAGCCAAGGGGGGAATCCTGAGAGTGTTCTGAGAAAAGCAAAGCTAGGGATGGGTACAAGTCAAGTGCTGTGTTCCCCACACAGCACTGGTAACTATGTGAAAATGACCAAGGGGAGAAAAAAAACCTCCACAAGACCACAGTTGTTCATGCAGAGCAGAGCTGTACACGCTCAGGAGCTCGCAGACGGTTTTCAGGAAGATCTTTCATTCCAACCTTCCAGTCCCACGCAAGCCACCACCAATTTTGAACTGGCATCACGTCACCCTGAGGCACAAGCATTTCAACCATTGATCCGAGACAGATTCTGGCACCCAGAAATGTGAGCATTGAACAATTGATCAGACAATTCCCACTCTTATATCACAAAAGCACATTGTTATCTATTTACAGCTGATCAAGCAGTACTGGTCACCAACTGTCCCAAAGCACATAAACACACTTTTTGTGTGTGTTCTCAGAGCCACAGAGCACAATTTCAAGGTTGGGCTGTTTAAACCCTGTCCCACGCAGCTACTAACACCTTATTCAGCAAAATCATGAGGTGCATTAATTACTAAAAAACTCTAATCATTCTGAGAAGAAAAAAAGGAGAGTTGAAGACAGGCCCTCAATACAGAACCAATTATGAGTTATACCCTTCAGCAGGCAGACACAGATGCACAAGGGAGCTCCAGCTTCTCCTTCAAGCGTTGAGGATTTTTTCTTGTGTGTGGGAAGAACTGGGAGGTACAGCTGGGAGGGTAAGAGCGACCCTCCTCCTCTTATCTCTGAATCATTACCTGCCTGAGAGGGAGGGTTTCAGATACCCTCCTTCTACTGGGATTGTAGTCCCAAAACTGTTCCTGCACGGCTGGACAGATGTACAGACTCCAAAAGAGCCATTCCTTGTACATCAGCGCAAGGGAACGCAAACCTGAGACCGAATACGAGGCAGCCCCCTTAGCAACAGTTTGACCTTGTATTACTGTATGCAAGATTTTTTCAGTTTTAAACTAAAAAAATAAATAATCTAGACACTTTCTGATTGTTTCAAGTTGAACTTGAGGAGAATGGAAGCCAAACCCCCAAAGTGATATTTTAAATAGCAATATTTGATCATATTTCTTAATGTTCCAACATCTTTCTAGCTCTGTTTTCCAGCTCTGAGCAGCTGCTTATTTGGACACATTATCCACTCTTGATGATTAATTAATACCACATAAGCTATTGGGGTGGGGCAGGCAAAAACATAAAATCAAGGTTTACTACAGCTCATTTCCTAGAATATAGCATTATGCTCCAGAAATTTGAGGATGCAGGTAAAATACAGAAGAGGAATGACTCCTGTACATCAAACACTAGCAATTTGAACTTGTCAAAAACTGCTTTGGGTAACGCCAACAAAATCACCCTAATGACAACATCCAGCCTAAAAGAAAATACTGCAAGCACAAACAAGGATGTATTAAAGACATGCTTGGCTTTGTGGCTGATTTTTAGCCTGGCGTAGGACTATAACCCCATGTGAAAATAAGGTGACATAACAGTTAAGTAATACCTCCGTGTGGCTTTAGCTCTTCGCACAGTCATGAGCTTAGGACGGCCTGTGGGGGAACAACCTGGCTGAAAAACATCTGGAACACTGAGATAACCTCTCCCAGAACTGATTAACACAAAGCACTGCTTGGTGGAAACAGAGAGGAAATGCTGCCCTTCATTGGTCAACAATGGATTTTTTTTGTCTCCAGAATTCCTGTGGACAGTGCACAGTGACTGGATGGAAGCCCCCAGAACTCTCACACTAACACCAAGACATACTGACATTCACCTGTAACTTCACATTAAAGAAGACCTTGTCCCTAAGTACGAGTTACCTAAATGACCTTACCCAAATCATCTGCCAGCATTCGTCCTTCCTCACCAACAGTTTTCTTACTCAAAACAGATCCAAAGTCATGGACATGACAACAGAAGTCCCACACAGGTGCAGAAGCTCTAGAGGCACAGCACATCTTCCGGATGTCATTGCAGTTCAGTCACCTACAAAGCCACACCATCAAGGAACCAGAAGCACAGCACTTCAGAAAAAACCCCACAAGGTCTACCAAGGCAGCCATGGAGTCTGCTCAGATGGCCTGAAGACACTAATAGCAAATTTAGGCAATTTTTAAACACCAAGTTAAGAGGGCTTCTTCCCTTAACCTCCAAAACAAAGGATTCTTACTTATCTTGGATCTGCAGCATTGATTTCTTAATTCCTAAATCCAATTGCAAATCACCTATATCCTAAATAAGCACCAACAGTTTTGATTTTAAGACACAGATAGAGGGAAAAAATAAACACACATAATCCCATTTGCCTTCAACCTTGACAAATGAGGAAATTCTCTCAGCTAAATCTCTTGCAGAGAAACCACTCTCTTTACAGAACTGAATTACTGGCTTAAAATGTAAGGTGTTTGGCTCCAGCCTGCACATGGGAATTATGTTTATAAGAACATTTCCTGAAGAAATATCTGAGGAAGTGAACAAATTCACATGGTCCTGCCAACATTGAACTCCATCTTCTGCGATGGTCACTTTATAGGGGGGGGGTTTCTTTGTCAACCCAGATATTCACTGATTACTTGAATTAAATAGAGCACATAAAAATAGAGTATTTAAGAATTAAAAAAAATTTTAATTTAAGAATTAAAAAAAAAAAAAGAAAAGAAAAAAAAAAAAAAGAAAAAGCATTAGGTCTAACCAAACCAATTTTGCTGGAAGCTAGTCCAGAAACAGTAAGGAAAGGATGCTAAACAGGTTTGGCTAATGCTCCCACTTCTTCAACCAGACACTGTGTGCAGCAAGTAAAAACAGGTGTTGGTTTACATTTGGCACACAGAGCTTCTACGGCAATTTTTGTTCAAGGGAGACACTAAGAACATGCAAGCCAAACACTCACACGTTGGATGAGCGCTGGTTCGGAGTGGGGCCGAGGGGAGCCGGGAGAGATCACAGGGAAGCCACCACCAAGTTCCCACTTGCTCCTGTTTCCTGCGAAGTACCTGGGAGTCAGGGCAGTGATCCTATGGATGAAGAGGGGCTTGGGACGATACTAAAAGACTTGGAGAAACCATTTTTCAGAAGGATGTGGGTGTGAACAGTCGTCCATTATCGGGGGGGGCCGCCGCGCTCACTGCAGGGGACTAAATTACCTCGGCCCCGCCCCGCGCAGGCGCCCTGGGGCCCCGCGCACCTCAGCCGGACCCGGGACCCGCCCCCACACCTGAACCTTGTCCGGGACCCGCCCCCGGTACCGTCCCCGGTACAGTCCCATGCCCGTTCGAGACCGCCCGGGACCGCCCCCGGGACCGCCCCGGGACCGCCCCCGGGACCGCCCCGGGACCGCCCCCGGGACCGCCTTGTGCCCGCTCGGGACCGCCCCCAGCCCCGCCCTCGGGACCGCCCCCGGGACCGCCCCGTGCCCGCTCGAGACCGCCCGGTACCGCCCCCGTGCCCGCCCAGCCCCGCCCCCGGCCGCCGCCGGCACCGCCCCCGGGACCGCCCCCGGGACCGCCCGGCCCCGCCCCCGACCGCCGCCGGGACCCGCCCCGCCCGGGGACGGGACCATCGCTCCCGGCCCCGCCCCTCAGCCCCGAGCCGAGCCCGGGAATGGCACCGGGAGTTCTGCTTCGCTCCTGTCCGTGCCGGCGGCGGGTCCGGAGCGGGGCCGCCTCTCCCCCGGCGGGCGGGCTGTGGGGCTCGGGGCCGGAGGAGCGGGGCGGCGTTGGTGCCGGGACCGGCACCGGGATGGCCGCGGGCGGCGGGAGCCGCTCCTGCAGCCGCCTGCAGGCGGCGCTGCGCTGGGGTTCTGCCGGGGCTCCCGGCACCGAGCCGAGTTCTGCTGCTGACCGGGACCGGCCGGGGGAGGGGGCCCCCCGTGCCGGCCCCGCGACCCCCCAAACCCCGCCGCTCCCCGCCGTGCCGGGGAATCTTTCTTCCGCCGTAGATATTCTAGATGAGAAAACTCAAAACTCAGGGATACGGGGTCTGAGGGGAGAGGAGAGACTCTGGTCTAAGTTCAAAATGCACTGGGAAAATTAAATTGGGAAAAATAAATCTGTGGAGCAGCTCATTTCCTCTCCCACACTGGCTTCCGTGTGATCGTCTGTGACTGCAGCTGCCCCGCTGAGATTATCCACCTGTGGGGCTATAATAACCTGCCAGGTTCTAAGCACCACGGAAAATAAGGGGAGCACTCCCTGGATCAGGCAGCGGAGCCTCTCAGCAGTGCCCCAAAAGCCCAGCAGTGCCCAGCATCTCTGGCGGGAATTTGAGGGGTCCCAGCACAGCCCCTCCGTAGTGTTCCCCTGGAGCTGACGCTTCCCAGCAGCCCTGACCGGGGTTTGGGGGTCCCAGCCCAGGCCCCCGGCACACCCAGCTACTTCTTCAAGTCCCATTTAACCAGGATGACTTTGTGGGGGTAGGAGCAGAACTACCCAAAGGCAGCAGAACTGGCCTTAACCACTTTTTGGGGATCTCTCCTCTTCCTTCCTCACCAAATTCCCACTGCCAAAACCCAGCCTGAGGCTCAGCTCCCCATCCCCTCAATCCCTCCAAGGAACTGGGCTTGGATTTCCCAATCCAGCGGGGCAGAGATGCTGTTGTCCTTATTGTATATCCTAACTGCAGGAATTGCTTAAGAAATAATTGAAAGACATTAAAGGAATGAAGAGAAATTCCAGGTCCAAGGGCCATCCAAGGGATGCTCAAACCCCTTATCAATGATTTATTTATCATTTGCTTATTTAACCAACTCAAACAAAGTCATTAACACCACATTGATACGGCAGGATTCTTTTTAATTGAGTTACAGATAACTATTGCAGACTGTAGAAGCCCTTCTAAGCCCAGAAACTCTTAGAAGAGCTATACAGGGCACAGCTGCAGAGAGAGTCTTGGGATTCGGGGGAAAAAACCCCAAAGGTCTCAGTCTTTAGCATCTTCCACGATGTCGTCACTGACAGCAAACGTGGCCTCAGCCACAGAGAGCCAGAGATTTTGCACATCCTGGTCTCACCTCAGCCTTTCAGCAGCAGGTACAGTCTGCAAGGAGAGAGAAGAAAATGGGTCAGAATGGACAGCCTCCTTCCAGAAAACCATCATCATTCATAAAGCATTGAGCAGAGCTGTAAGACCTTCCCCAAAGGTTCCTCTCCCTGTGCACTCAGGGCTCTAAGTTGAAGCACAGGCTGGACTGCCACGGGCAGACTATGGAAACCCCAGCAGTAAAAGCTTCTAGGCCAATGCCATAAAACATTCCAAAACCAGGCTCCTGGGATGCGACCATCTCTCCCCTCACCTTCGAACATCCAGAATGAGGTCTATTGCTGTGGAGCAGCCTTCAGAAACTTGTCAGAGCAGAAACTGCCTCACAAATGACACTGGAGTCATGTAAGCTCCTCTAGCAGGTACGTCAGCAACAAAACGTTTGAGTTACCTGAACAGAAAAAATAGCCAGAGAAACGTACTTGGTTACACCCAGAATTTGACAACACAAAGAGCGTGTGTGCACGTCAGAAAGGGCTCAACTCTGCTCTCACACCACCAATTCTTGTCATTTGATCCTTTCCTTGCTACTTCCGTACGCTGACAGCTCAGCTGACTCTGACATTCGCTGTCCACACAGTAACTCTTTGCAGCCTTGCTGTCAGAGCCACACGTGTACACAGCTTTGGCTGGACAGCCTTCAGCTTCCACAGTCAACTTCCTTATGCTATTTGCTCCCAACTCTTCCTACCTGCAGTCACAAGATTTCAGTAGAGCAAAACATCCACTTGATTTATCACGATTAGTTTATCATTACTATTTAGAGACAAAGTGGGTTTTTTACAGCAAAAGCGTTAACTCCTTTGGCAGAAAGGGCAGAAGAAACATGACTAAAAGTTAAGATCTGGAGAAGTGAACCATGGCTATGCTGCATAGCTTGTCTCACTGACCTAGGTTGTTTGGTTGGTTGTTTTTTGTTTGGTTGGTTTTTTCCCTTGCAATAGAGTCCATGCCAGTGCATGGTTTGTGTGAATGGGTGCTCTGTGCAGAAGAGGTTTTTTGAGTATGTAATTGTATGTGAGGGAGAGGCAAGGGCAGGAGCCATGTTCTAGACAGCTCAAAGCCACTCCTGTGCCACTTGCTGTGCAGCAGGTCCTGTGACAGGATGTGAAATGAGGCTGCTGGAAATTGAAGAGGTAAAGGCACCAATACAAGGTGCTGTTTTGCTTTCTCGGTTTTTCAAGGAAGTGTTTTCCAAATCATGAAGCCCCTCCACCATCACCCCTCCCACCACAACCTGAAAGCATCTTGATTCTGTTTCCCAAAACACAAGGGACACCTCAGGGTTCAGCAGGTTCTGCCAGTACAGCCCTCGGTGCCCCTGTCTCCCTGCCTGTCACCCTCGTTTTCATACTCAGCCACATAATTATTCTACTGTGGACAGCAAAATTGTTCCCATGCCTCCTGTACTTCTCTGGTTACCTTTTCTCTAAGCTGTGCAGGGCCCACGTGAGGAGGCTGTGATCCTGTATCAGCTCATAGGCAGCTCTGGTGACACGGGCAGCACTTTGTAATACCTCCAGAATACAACTCTGAAAGAGAAAATGTAACTTGTTCTTCTACAGTCAGGATCTAATTATCTAACCTACAATTAGCAATTGGACTGGCACCTGATCACCTTCATAGTGAAATGAACACCACCTGTCCTCAGCAATTCCAGGGAAGGAAAGACTTCCTTCAAAGCTTCCTACCACAGGTGCTACTCTTACAAGAACCCTTTGGGTAGCAAGACAATTTTATTATTTTGTCCAAGGTTCTGGTACCTGAAATACTCAGGGTGGATGCTCCCAAGCCTGACAGCTCCTGGCACGTGAGTTTCCCTCCTGCTGAAGCACTGTTCAGGTAACAAATATGCTGGCTGGGGAATGGAGACCCCCAAAAAAGAAAAGGCCCTGACTGTAGGCACAAAAGCACGGCGCCCACGTGAGGCTCTGTGACAGCAGGAACCTGTTCCAGTTTCAGGGGATAAGGATGTCACTGGTAGAGACAGAAGCAATTATTTCCCCCTCCACACATACCAAAATCCACAAGGAACAGATTTTCAAGAGGGCAAAGGCAGAGTCAGTTGCTCCTTTCTGCTTTGTACTTGAGATCTCAAAGCCATGCAGACTTCGGTGGTCTGGGGGTTTTTTTGGTGCTTTCTTTTGAAATTCTTACCTGGGAGCTCTCATCACACAAAGGACGTTGAAAACGGAAAGCAGGACCTGTAAGATGAAATCTGAGGATCCACTCACGCTCTGCTTTGTAGTGGAAGCCACAAAGAAAAATACCACCACCAGACATTTGGACATTTCCAAATAATACCTGCTCCTAAGAGCACAGAACGCTGGCTCCCTGTGAGTGCCAGCTCAGGGCTTACTGCAGCTTGTTCTGGCTGTCTCAATTTCCACCCCTATCCAATTTCATCACTAACATCCATCAGGAACGGTCAGTCTGCAGCCCAAACATGCAGTGGAAAAGGAATTGCACAAGCTGCTGAAACACCGCTCTGCCTGCCTTGGCACGGCCTCGCCTCTCCTGCCCCCGCGCTCCTCCTGCACCAACAGCTCAGCGGCGCCCCCTCCTGACCGGGCACCTCGCTTACATCTCCTCTGCAGCTCCCAGCCTCGACTCACCTCTCCCATGTCCAGGGATGAGAATTAACATCGGCTGCAAAGGAAGGCCGGCTCGGCCCCTGGGAATTTCCTGCTGTCACCGGGCTGCTGTCTCTTAGTCTGGTGCCATAAAAAACCAAACATCAAAGCAGGATCTGAGCTGATCTGCTGTCCGCTCTGTGAGGGCGTCTCAGTGTCATACCTGCCTAAAACACACAAACACTAATGGATGCTTAGCGTTGCACCAGAAACACCACTACCCCAACCACGCAAATATATACATTTTAAAAAAGAAAACTCAAGAAAAACTCCACCCCAAAAAAGACAACTCTTATTACTCATAGTCAAACGACCAAATATAATAAAAATAACCCCATGTCCAATCCCTTTAAAAAAACTCCAAAATATATACCCAGAACCCCCAAACTTAAAAAGACCTGCCTCTAACCAAATAAAAAGAAAAAAAAGCGTTTTGAACTATATCAATTCATTAACCTAACACATCAAAACCACAAAAATTTAAATCCTCAGACAACACTAGTACACCATATACACTAATCCCATCACTACAGACAAAATCAAAACCAATTGAGACCCCAAAACCCCCCCCCGAGCCCACCCGGAAGCGGCGGGAACCCCGAGAGCAGCGAGGTGGGAGGACTCAGGGCCAGAGCGCCTCCGGCGAGACCAAAGAGATGCGGCCAGAGCGGCCCGGGAGTTACCATGGAGACACGGGAGAGAGCGGCCCGGGAGTTACCATAGAGACACGGGATAGAGGAGCCCGGAAAGTTACCATAGAAACGCGAGAAGAGCGGGCCCGGGGAGAACGGGGCCGATCTCAGGGCGGAGCTGGGGCCGGGAAGGGGCCGGGGAGAACGGGGTCGGGCTCAGGGCGGAGTCGGGGAGAACGGGGTCGGACTCAGGGCGGAGTCGGGGAGAACGGGGCCTCACAGTCGTCCATTATCGGGGTGGGCCGCCCCGCACACCTGAACCTTGTCCGGAACCCCGCCCCGGGACCCGCCCCCGGTACCGTCCCCGGGACCGCCCCGTGCCCGCTCGGGACCGCCCCCGGGACCGCCCCCGGGACCGCCCCCGGGACCGCCCCCGTGCCCACTCAGGAACGCCCCCAGCCCCGTCCCCGGGACCGACCCGGGACCGCCCCCGTGCCCGCCCAGCCCCGCCCCGGACCGCCGCCGGCACCGCCCCCGGGACCCGCCCCGCCCGGGGACGGGACCATCGCTCCCGGCCCCGCCCCTCAACCCGGAGCCGAGCCCGTGGAGCTGAGGCGGGGCCGGGAATGGCTCCGGGAGTTCTGCTTCACTCCTGTCCGTGCGTGGGGCGGCGCGTCCCGAGCTGTGCCGCCTCTCCACGGCGGGCTGTGGGGCTCGGGGCCGGAGGAGCGGGGCGGCGTTGGCGCCGGTGCCCGCACCGGGAAACGCCGCGGAAAATCCTGCCCGGGCGGCGCCGTGGTCAGGGTGGCGCGCACCCCCCGGGGTCCGGGGCGGCCACGGGCGGAGCTGCAGTACCGCTCCCCGTCCACCAGGTGCCAGCACTGCCCCCCGAGCGCACCCCCCGCGGGCCGGGCCGGGCGGGGAGCGGAGGCAAAAGAGACCGTGTCCAAAAATGCCCTGCGATAAATGGCCCGAAAGACCCCCGAGCACAGCGACAAGAACCCTGCCAAATTCAAACCAAAAATGCCTTTCTTTTAGGCTACATTTCAATATTTGTTATTGATCTTTATCATTACCATTTTTTATATTCCTATCTATACGTATTATTTATATTATAATAAACGTAACGTGCAATATGATCCATTGTATTTACTTCTATTGTTGATATTATTTTTGTATTTTATATTGATATTTTTATTATTTATGTTGTTCTATTTCTGTATTTTTTCAAATGCGTGTTTATGTTTTAAATGATATTTTAAACGACATGAATTCATTAACCTAACACAGCAGAAGCACAATTTATTAGATTTAAATTAGCCTGGTTTTCCAAGGGGTAAAGGTTTAGTTTTTGTTAAAATAATATTGGCATATTTTCTCTTTTTGTGTTTTGCAGGAGCCGGAGGGGGGGTGCTTTTGTGGGGTTTTCTTTGTTTGCTTTGTTTTGGATTCCTCTGTTAGTGAACAACGAGCTTGGGAGAGTTACAACATCAAAGGGCTACTTGGTTTTATTGCCATCTCTGAAATACACCTCCACATCAAGTCACTGCTGGTGATACTGCACAGGGGTGGAATGAGACCCGGTGGGGGTTCCAAAGAAAAAAAACGGCACCACCTCCCTTCAGGTTTTTTAACGGAGCAGAAAATGCAGAGGTTTTGCTAACGGCACCCTCAGCTCTATGCACATGTCCAGGGGTCATGGATGTCATTTTTCAACTCCTTTTTTGCCAACAGCCAAACTTCCAGACAGGGCAAGAAAGAGTAATGGGGAAAAAAAACCAGAAAGGAATAAAGCAAACAGGAAAAAATAAAATAAAAATATATAAAACAAAATAAAAATAAGCTTAAAATTTAAAAATAAATTTAAAAGTAAAATTTTAGTATAAATTTTTACTATAAAATTTTTAGAATAAAAATATAAAAAAGAAAAATAAGATAAATAAAATAAAAATTTAAAAATACAAAACTAAAAGCAAATAAAAATAAACAAATAATATAAAAATCAAAATTAAAAAGTATAAAAGAAAAGGAATTTTTAAAAATTAAATAAAAAAATTAAAATAAAAATAAAATTAGAGGAAATACAATATATAACCATTTCAAAAATACAGAACAAGAAATAACATGAAAAAATAAAACACAATAAAATAAACATAGAGCTTTAAATAAAAACCCCAAATAAAAAAGCAATAAATAAACAAGTAATTAAAAAAAAAACAAGACAAAATTAAATAAACGCAGCCCCGGGGCTATCCTGGATTATGCAGGGATAGGGAAAACAAACTCAGTGCTTCCCAGAAAATAAGACTTTCTAGGCAATCCCCAGTTTTGCTTGGACACAAATCCTATTTCAGTGGAAAGCTCACTCTGGATGAACATCCAAACGGGCCAAGGCAGGAAGGAACACTGTGTCCAAGGAACAGCAATTAGGCCATTTAGGATTTAAGTTTCCATGGGATTTGTGTAATTAAAAATGCAGTACATTTAACTGGACAAAGAGATGAATTATGGCAAATAAACACTTGGCAAGTTGTCTGGTGCTGAACAACTCCTGATTTACCAATGTGAATTTGGCAAATGCCCTTGGAAACGTGCCCTACGATGTAGCAAAACTCCAACGAGGATGGAAAATTGGCATTTGCAATCAATATTCCCTTACTAAAATCAGAAAGAGGAAAAACATCAAATCAAAGGAAGGAAAAATAGCTACAGCTCATCTTGCCTGGAAGACAAGCTCAGGAATTTCTAAGAGTGAAAACTATTGGAGCAGTCAGGAATTTGGTGCAAGTTCATGGAATGATGACTTAATATCTGCTTCCTCTGCTCTGATTTTAAAGGGAAGCGAGAACTAAACACCTCAAGTTACTCCTACCCCAGAATTGTCTGTATTTTGTGGGAGAAACATTGCAAAGAAACTCCATACTTACTTGTATCTGACATCTGAAGCTCTTAGCAGAGCTGGGAAGTTCCAGTGGAACAGAAGAGCCACCACAACTGCTGGAATAATAAAATTCAACTTGGCAAAAGTCAGGAACTTTATTTACAAATCCATGGAGGAGAAGGAGCAGGATGACACCAGGAACACACTCCAGCTGAAAGCAACGATTTATTGGAAAAGGCAGGAAATCCTCTTTTGCATGTACTGTAAAGGTATTCTCTTGTGTGCTTTCCAGTGCATAAGGCAAATGACAGCACTGTTTCTGTAAACAGTGCCCTTTATTCCTGCAGTTCTCACGTTGGGCATGTGTAATTTTATTTTTATGTAAACAACCATTTAGCATTTTCAATTGCCTTCTGCAGTTAAGGTGATTTCAGCCCAGGTTAAACTTTCATTCCCTTAAAGTACAATTTTTTTTTTAACCCAACAAGCTCTTCTGTGATTTTTGATAAACTTCAGCTGGGGCAGGAAGCAGCTGTTGAACAGCCCACAGAATAACCTTCTCATAGAGTTGCTGAAGATCTATCTATGTATACACATACACTCGTATTTATAAATCTAAGGAATAGATGACACTCTATCATTGCCTGAGTTGTGCACTTGGCATTGTTGGGTTAACAGCTGGGACTTCACCACCTTACGGGTCTTTTCCCACCTGAAAGATTCCACAATTCCAAATGTGAGCAACAGGGCCTTGCCATCCAGGCTACTCCTGCCCTTGCAGCGATCCCCCTGCAGGAGTCAGCAGATGGTGCTGCCAGGCCAGCTGGCTCTCTCAGCAGAAAGGCAATCTGGCCGAGCTGCAGGCTGGAGCTGCAGGCTGAAACACCGCTCTGCCTGCCTTGGCACGGCCTCGCCTCTCCTGCCCCCGCGCTCCTCCTGCACCAACAGCTCAGCGGCGCCCCCTCCTGACCAGGCACCTCGCTCACATCTCCTCTGCAGCTCCCAGCCTCGACTCACCTCTCCCATGTCCAGGGATGAGAATTAACATCGGCTGCAAAGGAAGGCCGGCTCGGCCCCTGGGAATTTCCTGCTGTCACCGGGCTGCTGTCTCTTAGTCTGGTGCCATAAAAAACCAAACATCAAAGCAGGATCTGAGCTGATCTGCTGTCCGCTCTGTGAGGGGGTCTCGGTGTCATACCTGCCTAAAACACACAAACACTAATGGATGCTTAGCGTTGCACCAGAAACACCACTACCCCAACCACGCAAATATATACATTTTAAAAAAGAAAACTCAAGAAAAACTCCACCCCAAAAAAGACAACTCTTATTACTCATAGTCAAACGACCAAATATAATAAAAATAACCCCATGTCCAATCCCTTTAAAAAAACTCCAAAATATATACCCAGAACCCCCAAACTTAAAAAGACCTGCCTCTGACCAAATAAAAAGAAAGAAAAGCATTTCGAACTATATCAATTCATTAACCTAACACATCAAAACCACAAAAATTTAAATCCTCAGACAACACTAGTACACCATATACACTAATCCCATCACTACAGACAAAATCAAAACCAATTGAGACCCCAAAACCCCCCCCCGAGCCCACCCGGAAGCGGCGGGAACCCTGAGAGCAGCGAGGTGGGAGGACTCAGGGCCAGAGCGCCTCCGGCGAGACCAAAGAGATGCGGCCAGAGCGGCCCGGGAGTTACCATGGAGACACGGGAGAGAGCGGCCCGGGAGTTACCATAGAGACACGGGAGAGAGGAGCCCGGAAAGTTACCACAGAGACACGGGAGAGAGCGGCCCGGGAGTTACCATAGAGATACGGGAGAGAGCGGCCGGGGAGTTACCATAGAGACACGGGAGAGAGAAGCCCGGGAGTGACCATAGAGACACGGGAGAGAGGAGCCCAGAAAGTTACCATAGAAACGCGAGAAGAGCGGGCCGGGGAGAACGGGGCCGATCCCAGGGCGGAGCCGGGGCCGGGGAGCGGCCGGGTAGAACGGGGTCGGGCTCAGGGCGGAGTCGGGGAGAACGGGGCCGGGCTCAGGGTGGAGCCGGGGCTCGGGAGGGGCCGGGGGGACCCAGGAGAGATCCCAGGGAAGCCACCAAGTTCCCACTTGCTCCTTTTTCTTGCTAAGTACCTGGGAGCCAGGGCAGTGATCCTAAGGATGAAGAGGGGCTTGGGACAATACTAAAAGACTTGGAGAAACCATTTTTCAGAAGTATGTGGGTGTGAACATTTGTGCATTATCGGGGTGGGCTGGGGGAGTGCTGCAGTACCGCTTTTTGTCCACAAGGTGCCAGCACTGCCCCGGAGCTCAGCACCCCCCCGCTCCCCCCCCCCCCCCCCGCCCCCCCGCCCCGCTCCAAGCCCCGCTCCAAGCCCGCTCCAAGCCCCGCTCCAAGCCCCGCTCCAAGCCCGCTCCAAGCCAGGCAGAACCCGGTCAGAGCTGTGGGCAGCAGAAACTGTCCCCGGGAATCCCTGCCCAGAAAACCGGGGCGTCCGCGTCCCCCCGCCGCCCCCTGCCTCCCCCGCAACCCCTCGGCCTCCTGCCCCTGCTCAGGTTTCTGACTCCCCCCGCCTGCCGGAGGGCAGCGGGGGTGGTGAGCGGCGGCGGCGGCTCCCACGGCGGCGGCAGCACGCGGCGGCAAGCGGCGGCACGCGGTGACCGCAATGGCGGCGGCACGCGGACCACGCCCAGGGGGGGCGGTGCTGGAGGGAGCTCGGAAGCGAGAGGCGGCCCCGCCGCTGCCTGTGGGCGCGGGTCCGGCTCCTGCCCGCCCGCAGCACGGGTGGAGTTACAGACCGTGTCTGCGCACCTGGAAACGCCGCGGAAAATTGCTCCCAGGCGGCGCCGTAGTCAGGGTAGAGCGCAGGCAGCCGGGTAGACACACTAGGGGGCCTTGCATTTTTCCCGCCCTTTTTGCCGCCATCTTGGGAAGGTCAAGCACGTGGTGCCGAGCCGCCATACTGGGAAGGGAGTCACGTGACTTCCGCCCTCACTCGCCGCCATCTTTAATGCGGCTGAAGCCACTTCCGGCCGAGCCGCCATCTTTTTTTGTGGCACCCCTAAGGCCCCCCGGCTGCTAACAAAGACGCCTGACTAAATCGACGGCTTGAACACGGCCGCGGCATAGCGGAGTTCACAGACCATGTCCACACACCCGGAAACACCACAAAAAATTTCATCTGGGCTGCGCTGCGGTCGGGGTTGCGCACAGGCAATCAGCTAGGCGCCTTCAGGGTCTTTAGCTTTTCCCGCCCTTTTTGCCGCCATACTGGGAAGGGCGTCCCGTGACTTCCGCCCTCACTCGCCGCCATCTTTGTTGCGGCTGAAGCCACTTCCGGCCGAGCCGCCATCTTTTTTTGTGGCACCCCTAAGGCCCCCTTGGCTGCTAACAAAGACGCCTGACTAAATCGACGGCTTGAACACGGCCGCGGCATAGCCGAGCCCACAGAACATGTCCACACACCCGGAAACACAACAAAAAATTTCATCTGAGCGGAGCTGCGGTCGGGGTTGCGCACAGGCAATCAGCTAGACGCCTTCGGGGTCTTTAGCTTTTCCCGCCCTTTTTGCCGCCATACTGGGAAGGGCGTCACGTGACTTCTGCCCTCACTCGCCGCCATCTTTAATGCGGCTGAAGCCACTTCCGGCCGAGCCGCCATCTTTTTTGTGGCACTCCTAAGGCCCCCCGGGCTCCACACAGAGGTGCCTGACTAAATCGATTGCCGGAACCCCTCAGTGGCACCTCCGAGCCCACAGATCATGTCCAAACACCTGGAAACACCTCAGAAAATCACTCTCAGACCGCGCTGCGGTCCGGTTTTTGCGCAGGCAGCTGGCTAGATGCCACCAGGGTCCTTGCTTTTTTCCCGCCCTTTTTGCCGCCATGCTTGGGATGTCGGGCCGTAGCAGCGCTCCCAAGCTCACAGTCCGGGGCTGCCACGCGCGTCGGGGTGGGCTCGGGGCAGTGCTGCAGTACCGCTTTCCGTCCACAAGGTGGCAGCGCTGCGCCCGCTCTCAGCCAGGGCTTGTCACATTCATTGGGGACGGGCACGGGAGAGCGCTGCAGTACTCATCACTGACCACGAGATGGCAGCATTGTCCACGAGTTCACAGCCCGGCCCTAGCGCGCTTCGGGGATGGGCACGGGGGAGCGCTGCAGTACCACTCTCTGTCCACAAGGTGCCAGCACTGCCCCGCAGCTCAGCGCTGGGTCGGGGGCCGGCAGAGAGCAGAGGCAAAAGAGGTGCCCAAAAATCCCCTTCCAAAAATTCTCTAAATTAAACGCCACAAAAGTCTCCCAACCACAACTACAAGAACCCTGTCACCAATGAAATCCAAACCCAAAAAGCCTTTCTTTTAGGCTATATTTCCACATTTTTAATACTTTTTATTTTTATATTGATATTTATCATTACAATTTATTTTTTATATTCCTATCTATGTATATCTCATAGAATATACGCAACATGTAATATGATATATCGTATTTATATTATTATTATTATTATTTGTTTTATATTTCTATTTTTAGAATTTATATTTCCTATTTTTGTATTTTTTAAGCTCCTGTTTGTTTATATTTTACAACGACATTTAAAATTATATGAATTCAGTAACCTAACACAGCAGAAGCACAATTAATTACAATTAAATTAGCCTGGTTTTCCAAGGGGTAAAGATTCAATTCTTATTAAAATAATATTGGCATATTTTCTCTTTTTCTGGTTTTTTTTTTGGGGGGGGGGCTGTTTTTCAGGGGGTTTGCTTTGGCATTTTTTTGTTTGCTTTGTTTTGGACTCCTCTGTTAGTGAACAATGAGCTTGGGAGAGTTACAACATCAAAGGGCTACTTGGTTTTATTGCCATCTCTGAAATACACCTCCACATCAAGTCACTGCTGGTGATACTGCACAGGGGTGGAATGAGACCCGGTGGGGGTTCCAAAGAAAAAAAACGGCACCACCTCCCTTCGGGTTTTTTAACGGAGCAGAAAATGCAGAGGTTTTGCTAACGGCACCCTCAGCTCTATGCACATGTCCAGGGGCCATGGATGTCATTTTTCAACTCCTTTTTTGCCAACAGCCAAACTTCCAGACCCTCAGGGTAAGAGAGAGTAAAGGAAAAGAAAAAAAAAAAAAAAAAAAAAAAAAAAAAAAAAAAAAAAAAAAAAGGAACAAAGCAAAGATGAAAAAATAAAAATATATAAAATAAAATAAAAAAGAAATAAAATAAAAATTTAAAGATAAAATAAACCTAAAAGTAATAAAAATAAAGTCAAAAATATAAAAAGAAAAATAAGATGAACAAAATTAAAAATTAAAAATACAAAACTAAAACAGCAAATAAAAAATAAACAAATATAAAAAAATAAAAATTAAAAAAGTAGAAATTTTTAAAATTAAATTAAAATTAAAATTAAACTAAAAATAAAATTAGAAGAAATATAAAACCATTTAAAGATACAAAACAAGAAATAAAATAACATGAAAAAATAAAACACAAAATCAAAATATAGCATTAAAAATCCCCAAATCAAAAAGCAATAAATAAAAAATAAAATAAAAAATAAATAGAATAAAAGACAAAATTAAATAAATGCAGCTCTCCCCTCATGCCATTGCCTAACACAGCTCTGGGAGCTCCTGATTTACCAATGTGAATTTGGCAAATGCCCTTGGAAATGTGCCCTACGAAGTAGCAAAACTCCAACGAGGATGGAAAATTGGCATTTGCAATAAATATTCCCTTACTAAAATCAGAAAGAGGAAAAACATCAAATCAAAGGAAGGAAAAATAGCTAAATCTCGCCTGGAAGACAAGCTCAGGCATTTCTAACAGTGAAAACTATTGGAACAGTCAGGAATTTGGTGCAAGTTCATGGAATGATGACTTAATATCTGCTTCCTCTGCTCTGATTTTAAAGGGAAGCGAGAACTGAACACCTCAAGTTACTCCTACCCCAGAATTGTCTGTATTTTGTGGGAGAAACATTGCAAAGAAACTCCACACTTAATTGTATCTGACATCTGAAGCTCTTAGCAGAGCTGGGAAGTTCCAGTGGAACAGAAGAGCCACCACAATTGCTGGAATAATAAAATTCAACTTGGCAAAAGTCAGGAACTTTATTTACAAATCCATGGAGGAGAAGGAGCAGGATGACACCAGGAACACACTCCAGCTGAAAGCAACGATTTATTGGAAAAGGCAGGAAATCCAATGGACAGCCTCTGGTTACAGCCAAGCAGTTCCCCAGGAGTCAGAGACAAAAGTGGGAACCTTGGGCTGGGATAAGGCCTTCCCCTGCCTTGGCTTCCTTGGCTTTGCCAGGGCCTCTCTCAAAATTCCTACCTCACTGTGCAGCTCCTAGAAAACAGGAGAACCTGTGGAAACCACCCAGAAATCCACGGATTTCCAGTCCTTAAGACCCAAAGTGGCAGCAGAATGTCTCCAAACTGTACTGCAAACCGGCAGGTCTGAGGAGACGCAGGGATCTGTTCCACAGGGACACAAGTGCCCCTCAGCCAGGCAATTATTTCTCTCGGCTCTTCCCTCTGCTCTCTGAGGACACCAGCAGCAGTTTTTCCCTGGTGTTCCCCTTTCCATCAATGCAATGACTTCTGTTCTCCTCCGACCCTGTGTTCAGGAAAGAAAATAGGAATATTATCATTACACAGACTGTCCAGGAGGGAGTGACTGAAGCAGGATCAGCTCCCAGTCCACTGCTGCTTCTGGATTTCTGAGCAGTTCCTTCCCATCCTGCCCTTCCCAGCACCATTCCCTGGGTGCTACATCCAGACACCTTCTCCAGGCAGCTTAACAAGCCACAGAAGCCCAAAGAAAGAAGATCAAAAATCAATTCACGTGTTTCTAGTCTGGGGAGAATGAGGGAGGTATAATACCTGTATTTATTTTAGAACAGTAGAGCAATTTTTTAATGACCTTGAGTATCAGTGAAGGGCAGCAAAAGCTGATAAACTCCTTTACTAACTTACTAGCAGCAGAAAAATTAAGCTTTGTTGCTAAAAATTAAGGAGGTGCCATGTTGGTGTTAGTGCTTTTAACCTTCTAACATTAGAGATTATTTGTACCATAAATTCATTATTGAAGCAGTTTACTTTAAAATAAGACTTTTTACAATAAAGTTGGCAAAAAAGAGAGTCCCAAAATCAAGATATAAATCCCACAGCTATTAAAAAAATGTTGCCTTTGGTGTGTATAACTTGCCAGCCCCTCATGTTTTCAGTTCTTACCATTTATTGTTACCAAGTTGATGATTAAAACCTTGTAGAAAGCTCAAAAGATATCCAGGACAAAGCTATGCATTTTCCCAAGTACCCTGAGTGTGGAATGGCACCAGCCCCAAGTGTTTGCTCCCTCAGCCCAGCCCAGAGGAGAGGAGGCTGCAGCTGCTCCCTGGGGGGGGGTTAGGAAGGGACTCACGCGCTTGAAGCCGTTCGTGTTGGTGGCCTGCACTGGAGTGCCAATAAATGTGATTCTTGTCATCTCTTCAACACCATGATTGGACTGGACAAAAACTGAAAAGGGAAAAAAAGGCAAAAAACACCCATGACACAGGAGATGACAAACGAGGGGACGCAACAGGGAGAGAAAACTCTCGGCGAGAAGAATGACCGCGAGGACCGAGAGAATGCGGAATGAGATGACCGAGGCGAGACCGACAGCGAGCCCACCAGACTCAAGAGAACCCAGGAGGAAGATGCTAACAGGGCGATTTATTACAAGGACCACAAAGATGGATGCCCGAGAGTGCTAAGGCCAGAACGCTCTACCTATCTTTGCATTCTTACAAGTCCTAATCGGCCATAATGGATGTTTGCGGTGCACAGCTGCTGAACAAGACCTTAAAAGTCATCGGACTGGATGCTTTTAAAGAGAGATGTGATTCCGATGCCTGTCTGAGCTCCCGAGTCAAAGGTTCGACAGTGTGACGGAAAACCACAACACCCAGCATGCCCCGGGAACCAATATGGACGACAGCAAGTTCCGTCCCCTGGACAGCAGCTCCCGGCGTGCAGCGAAACGCCGCCTTGCCCGCTCTGTGCCGCCGCCGAGACGGCGACTACACCGCACTACGTGCCCAACGTAGCTCCGCACGCCCCAGTGCGGCTCCGGACAGACCGTGCCACCCGCTCCCTCCCGGCGCCGTTCGCGGGCAGCCCCCGCCGCCCGCTCCCGCACAGCGCTGCCGCCTGCACGGCTCCATCCGCAGGCAGCTCCCGCCACTCGGTGCTTCTGCCGCGGACCCCGCCAGCGCAGCCGCCCCCTACAGGGACCGTCGCCCTCCTCGGGGCTTTCTCTGGACCCGCCACGCGGTCGTCCGTCTCCCACTCACCTTCAAGTAGCGGTATCAGCGTGAGACAGCGCGCAGCCACGGAAAGCGCCACTGCGCGTTTCTTACCTGCTGTTCTAGTCAGCAGCTGGCACCGGCGACGTCTCAATAACATTACCGCCCGTGCGCTGCGTTCGCAGCGGCAGCGCCCCGCCGCTGGTAACAGCCGCGAGCTGCACATGCGCATGCCCCCGCCCCCCGCCTGCGCTCATCGGGAGCCTCTGCGCAGGCGCGGTTTTTTTAGCATCGCCGGTTCCGCGCGGGCTTCTCGCGCGCGGCACCGAACGTTAACCTTACACAAGCATCTGTTTCTGCTACCAAAGTTGGTTGAACCCATCACTTCCATACAGTAGTATAGTCGATCTTGATAAATATCTTGTAGTTCTGAAGAGAGAGGATAACGGTATGGATTGCGCGGCAGGAGCAAGTGTGCATTTACTCTTCGTCACAGTATTAGAACACAATAGGGGCAGAATTAAAACGCTGTTTCCACTGTGATTCCACTGAAACTTTCTTTACGTCCTTTGGTTTTTACACTCCAAGCAAACATCACATTCCAGTATGCGATTGTAAACATTGCCATTCCAAGCAAACCATTATGAAATCTATCAATAAATGAAGTTCCCGTTTAAGCCTTTTACAACACAGCTGCTGCGGTTGCCCCACCTTTTGGAAAACCTATATATATATACTCCTCTGAGAGAGTCACAAGCATCTCGTGTGGTTGTTTTTATTTAGTGCCTTCCTGTTATTGGCAGAGGTTTTCCTTCTTTGACTGACTTACTTGTGTCAAGGAGCAGAGAAGGAGCACATGTGAAGGCTCCTTGCTTAGATCTTCTTAAAACAGTTGACAAGGCAGTGAGTGAAACATCTAATATGACATTGGAAAGGCTTTTGTTGCAGTTTTATGCTATAGCTTCTATGGCACTGGAGAGGCTGAAAGTGCTGTTTCCAAGTGAAAATATATCCATATCTCGTGTCTGCTATGTCACCTCCTTTTACCACATTATATGGTTGAACTCACATTTTAATTCAAGCTTATTGATAATGTTGGTAAAGAAGGAGAACACCAGCAACTATAAGCAGAAAATAACATCGTGCTTACTCTTTGTCACATGTGCATGCTGTGCTGAACCTGGAGGTATTGACTGAAGAGAGACCTGTTTATCCAAAATAGGCATAGTCCATTGCATGGTTTATCTGTATGATTGCTCTGTGGTCACTAACCCTGGTTTCAGAATTCAGTCATCACATTAGGCAACCAGTTACTGGGGACCTGTTCTGACAATTTTTGACTGACTGGCAGAGTTAGCTGAGGATCCATGTGTGACCAGGAAAAACCTAAGCAAAGCAAAGGCGAATTTTCTAGCTCTACAATCAGTTTCAAGCCAAACAGACAGCAGGAAATAATGAATAGTCACTGTTGCCTTTTTAACTGATGTGATATTTCTCGTGCTCAGGAGAGAAACTGATAGTAGGCATTGCAGAGCCACCCTTGTCACATCCTCCGTTTTAAACGAGGTTTGTTTTGTGGAAAAGGCACAAATTAATAATTTCCTTCATTTTGCCCTCTTCCCTCCTCAAAGCATTTCAGACAAACTTGCCTTTTCAAATAGAAATTCCTTTTAACCAAAGTGTCCTAAGTAGCTGTTCTTGTGAATAGAGAACTGAGATATCAGGCCATAGTAACAACATAGTCTCATCACAGTCTATTGAAATCTTGAATGGAGCTTGATATCCATCTCAGGCAGCAATATGCAGGGGCTGAAACAGTAGTATTATCCCCCTTTTAAAATGATTAAGCTCTGGAATGGGGGCAACCAGGGAGAGGATTTTTTTCAGAAGTTCTTATCAGCATCTTGTTTACATGAGCAACTAAATAAGGGTCTTACCACTCTCTTTCCAGGAATAAGATAATTCATATATGGGTAATAATTTTCTGTGCATCTTGTAAATACATTGAGAGGAGCCTAAATTTTCTCTTTAGTTGATACTGCTATTAAAGAGAATTGGTCCAGAAAGAAAGGTTTGAAAATGTCTCAATTTCTGCAATTTAATTTATTTTTTTCCTCCTTTTGCCTGAGAAGTTTTAAAGCCAAATGCCTGATTATAGTTTTCCAATAGGGAATGTAATACAGCGTTGGTTGACTCACTGCCAGTCACAGCTATCAACACAGCTTGAATGTCTCATACTGGGTGCTCAGAGATAAGTCTTAACCCATGGAGTTATTTGGTTTAATATTTTTAAAAAAAAGTTGGGCAATTTGCCATCTGCCTAAAGCACTGCTCCAATTTATCTGTTTTTTTCATTATTAATTGGTATATAATACTCTAAGGCAGATGGCAGATTTGTGTAAAGCAGAATGTAACAAAGGAAGAAATCAAATGCAGTGCTCCTGGCACTTGGTTTTCCTACTAAACCCTTATGACAGTTCTCCTTCTGACACATGCCTCATTATTTAGCTTACGAATTCATTATTTCCACTGTAATCTTGCTGGGTTTTGGCACAGGTATACAAAAGACTTGTGTTCAAGCCAAGCAATAAAAAACTAGGAATGTTGAGAACTGATGTCCATGATTCCATGGCCATTTCAAAGCTTTTTGTGTTGAACCTAAACATGAGATATCCATTCTTTTATTAGGTCTCCTGAGAGAGACAGGATTGTTAATATTCCTCTTCCTCTGATACGATTTCAGAGACTCCATGGGAACCAGCCAGATTAGAATAATATAATCATAGCAAATTGCTTGTGGCAAAAATTGTATATAAGGCTCCTCTAATACATACATTTGGTCTCTGGACAGCAACAAAAACGTGATGACTGAATTAGACTTTTAACAAGATTTTGACAATGATGAAGCAAATACAACCTTTAAAACAAAAAGTTCCCACCCCCTCTCCTTATCATGTATGAGCTGTCAACAGAGAAATCTGGTCCACCTCCTTCATGAATTAGTCTCTCTGTTTATGTATTGCCTTCCTCAGTGTTCCCATTTGCTGCAAAGCTAGCCAACCCAGTTAATTTTGTTCCAGCATTATTAAAATTACTCGTACCATTGCAAATGTTTCCAAGGGAGATAATATTAATAACAGTCTCTCCCATCAGATCCTGTCAGTTCCTAGGGTGATTAATATTCCTGTCTGCAAGAAACATTATATCCTTTAGAGAGGGCATATTGCTTGACTCATAGGCTATTATTCTTCATGGTCTGTGATGAGTGCATTGTGATCTGCTATTATTGCTTTACTGTTTACACAGCTTGAGATACCTCATAAAGCAGTTAGGAATAAGATGAAATTCAGATAGATTCAGATCTAAGAAATGAGACAACCTTACAGGAAGATCTTCAGCTGTTTTGTCCTCTTCATTCACCATGTCATATCCCCACTGACTGTTGCTGTCATCCTTTTCCTACCTAGAATGCAGATGGCAGCTGCATTTCTCTGTGTATGGCCAGCGAACATCTTTGTGAAAATGATCACAGGCAGTCTGCTGGTTCCAAAGCACCATGGGCTCCTAACAATTTTTTTCTACATAAATATCCCACAGTGTCTGTGGGGAGCTGCTACTCTATTTTGAGACAAGTCATTTCAACTCCTGGATAAGAACTATCTAGGAATAATCAAGATCAGTTTTTATTTTCATGGAAATAACCTCAATCTGGATTTTCCCAGGAAGCCTTGTGATCCACTCTCACTTGCATAATACAGACTTAAGTCTGTATGATTATGTAACACAAGCTGTTAACAGAGTCTGCTCCCGAATGATCAATGAAAAGTGCACTTTAATTTATGCAGATTATATATAGCACACAGGTTCAACAGCAAGTTGCCAAGGCAAACCCAAGGGCAAATCTTGCTTCCACAAAGTCTTATCTGTGCCATAAACCATGGCTGATCTGATTTTCCAGTCTGGACTAATGCAAATGTCCGGGAAGATTTGTCTTCTCAACATCAAAGCCAACTTTATGGCTTGAAGCATAGGTTGCAGATTATTTACATCACTTGCTTCTCAAGTGTTTTCCCTCAAAAATCTTTATGGAAGCAGTCAAACCTTCCTATCATTATGCGGTCAAAGCTGCACAGGAAATTAGTCAGGGAATCAGGAGTGGCAGGTGGATTGCCATTCAGTGACATGTTGGACACAGATATTGAACTCCTTAGGCATGCAAAAGAAAGTTCACTGCTTTGCAGCACAAGATACAAGACAGGAGCAGCAGAAATTACTTCTTTACAACTAAAGAACTCACTAACACCCGTCTTGGACATTTGCCCCTGTAGACAAGTGTAGAAATGTCAGTGAAACACTTTCCCCTCTAACCCTGCAGCAGAATGCAAGCTGTGACCTTCAGGTCACATATCCAGCAGTGGGGAGGTGGCAGGGAGTGGACGATGTAGTGTCAGAGACCAGTCATGATAGAGGATGGGGCTGGGGGGCTGTTGAATGACTCCATGCTTAGGCAGGCTGGCTGCACAAGATACTCTCTAAGCTACAAAACACAGCAAATCCACTTCAAACATGGATATAAGAGAGGAATTCAAGCAACAGGGATTTGTTATTAATTCTAGGTGCCTTTGCCAACAACTGCACCTGAATGGTAACCTTTATTTAATTTTTTTGAAGATAATAAATTAGGCAAAAAGTAAAACTTAATGCGATCTACTAGATTTACTCAGGTCTGACAAACTAGTTTAAAGATAAATCTAAGAGGAAGACCTCTCTGCAAAACATGGCAAAAATCCCCCAAACCTTCAAAGCCTTTCAAACAAACCAAAAAACCTAAAAAACCCCAAAATGTTTCCTCTCAGTGTTCCCACAGACAAATGTTTTCAACTCCTCATTTTGAAGGAGATTTTTCCTTTTAAAATCTGTCCTGAGGGTGGAATTAAAGGCTTTGGAAGAAATAATGACAGACGTAAAATTGCATAAAATAAAAAAAATAAGCTTTCCATTCAAGTTAAAAAAAAAGCACTTTGGATGGATTTTGAGATGACCTTTTCTGAGCTGAACTTCTGTTCTTGCCCAAAATAGTCAGTATTTAGTTTGGGTGAAACTAATCTTCCACATATCCTCTTCATAGGTTTTTAGACAAAACATTAAACTGGAAATAAGTTTGGCCAACTGCACCAATGATCTTACAAAGTAGTAAAGCTCTCAAATACATTAATGGTATGAATTTATTTAGCACAATCACACCAAGATTAATATTTCACCAAAACCAGTGTGGAAAAAGTGAGAAAACCATTCTTCATTTATTGAAGACAGCCAAAATGACTGTATTTTACAACTCTCCACTACTGAACTAGAAGCACATGGTCGAACTTCCTGTCTGGAACACATTTTTATAGTTTGATTGTAAGCTCTTGGAAAACTAGAGTTTATAATACAGACACTAACAAGCCCTGAATATTCAGTGAATAAAATTCAGCATCAAATGCAAAACTAATTAAAATCAGGAGACACATGTCCAGTAGAGGTGGTCTGGTCACTGGTACAAGGCATCTGCTTTGTGGACTGCAAGGAGGACTCTAAGCAAAGCACTTTATGTAACTGAGGTGACAGAGAAATTGTATAGCAGGGCTGGACATGTAGGCTCTCCAGAACATAAAGGGCTGGGTTGGTGAGGGGCACAAAAGCTGTAAGACACTCTATCCACTTTCATGTGACTTGCAGGATATATGGGCTAAAACTGTTCCTAGGATAAAGTTGTTCAGTGTTTTCTATTAGTGTACAGCTTATTCCATAGGTAGACATAGAGACAATTTCCCATTAAAGAGACTACAGCTAGCCCTGGACATCGAAATGCAGAGCTAGCAGGATTGACACTCCCTTGAGTCATTTATGGCGGGGTGACCTAAATATAGTCCTTGTATTTAGTGTAATCTTTTTAGAGAAAGTATGCTTAAGGATTGAGTTGTTTTGTTTGTGGTTTTGGTTGGTTAGTTGGGTTGGGAGTTTTTTTGTCATGGATAATTTTTTGACATGAATTGTTTCAATATTTCCCCAATAAATCATCTTTGTTGCACTCCGCAGGTCAGCATGCCTGATCAGGTCACAACCTGAACGCCTGAGTCACATCCATGCTGAGAAGCCCTTCTGAACCTGCACAAACCCACAGGAATCACAGATAAGCTCTCTCTCTTCAGTCCCACAAAGACCCTCACTCACAGGGATGCTCATTACCTGCTTCTTCAGGCTCTAAAAACAATGCATGGTGCTGGATTTTGGTGGCTTTAGGTGGTGGAATTCCACCTTACCTGGTAGAATTCTATGCTTTTCAACCCGCCTCATCATCTACTCCAGGCAAAAGAAGGGGATACCGAAAGGTTCCTATTTAATCCCCACACCAGGTTTTTCCTTTGCAGAGGTACACAGACATTTGGATATCCACTGGCATCACACTGAGTGTGAGGTGCTCCTTGGGAAGCCAAATCAGCTAAACTATCTTAGCGTGGAAATCTAACATGAATCATATGTGAATTGCTCTGCTACAGGAGGAGAACTGTCCTTAACAGAGTTGAAGTGGGCTAAGTCCAGACATTAAAATTGTATCAAAGGGTTCCTGCATGCTGTGCTTGGTCTCAGGCTAAGAAGGAGATTGGAGGCTCCCTACAGGCACTGTATCTAGACTCATCTCTCTGGTGATGGAAGCTGGCTATACTCCTTCTTCAGTCTCAACCAGCTATATGTCTAAGGTACAGATCTTTGCATCATGCCCTATTGCTTCACCTGAGGCTAAACCCAAGCCTTCAGTCTCAATATCTACGGATATGGATGCACCATACTGTTTTTTTCTATATTGCGAGTAGTCAAAAAAATGAAAATGTAGACACACGATGGTATTGACTTAACAAATCTTCACAAGTCATTAACTTACTATATTCAGCCAATGTGTTTCATTATGTTTTGTATGAGCCTGTCATGACTATAAATAAAAAATCGTACAGCTTTGTTTGTACAGAAATCTGTATCTCTGTCAGCACACTCCTGCAGTAGTGTATCACTTGTCATGCCAGAGGCATGAAAGATACATAAAATGCATCTCCACGAAGATGACCACAAGCAAACCATGCTTGTTCATATGGGCAGAAACAAGTCATGATGTGGAAGCAGCAGTATCTCAGTGTGTTAGTATGTCGAGGTTATTATTCGAGGTGACTTTTAAGTTTCCATTCAGATTTTAAACCCACTAGTTGTCACCTTGAAGCACTACCACCTCCAGGCTGTGCAGAAAAGTGTTCCCTTTCATCCTTGAAGAAAAAGCAATGGCAAATACGTCCAGTTTACAGTGGAGGCACACGTCTTTTCTGAGGCAAAGAATATGATGAACTAGTGACCATAGAAGGTACTTACAGAACTTCATTCACAACTCCCTATATACTTGGGAGAAGTAGGACAAAGATTTTGCTTTTACTAAAAAGTGTTTTAACACTTTCAGCTTTACCATGGGGCTTGTAGTATCTCTAAGGTTTGCACTGGAGTTTTCCTCCACTGTAAGACATTCAGAGCTGCCTGTAGTAAATGTCAGGCACTCAGCGCACATTTTAGTGCTGTAAGATGACACCATTCAGCAGTATTAGAGAAGGGGCCTCTCAATTTCTATTCTGGTTCCCAATGCAGCATGGGAAGAGCAACAGAGCATCACTGACTTCA
Source organism: Phylloscopus whistleri (assembly GCA_017589585.1). Lineage (NCBI taxonomy): Eukaryota > Metazoa > Chordata > Aves > Passeriformes > Phylloscopidae > Phylloscopus > Phylloscopus whistleri. Next base: position 96,031 of record JADMLD010000736.1, read on the forward strand.
GCAGAACTGCTGATGATTATATTGGGAGACATTTCTCTCCACTAGTTGTACATAAATTATCTGTTTGAAATGGATAAGCTCTAGTCATGAGCTTTATCCCTAATCTTCCAACTACCATGTACATTCCCAATCAGAAAACTATAATCAGACATTTGGCTTTCAAACTTCTCTGGCAAAAGGAGGAAAAATGAATTAAACTGTAGAAATTGAGACATGCTTTCTTAAAATTGTTTTCCACAAAAACATGAGTCACATTCATAATGCCCCCCAAAAAATTAAAACACAGAAAATTTGTTCCAGGAAAATAATTATTTCCCTTTTCATTGTCAAAGTTTCTTTAGGACAGCATATGCAGTTTATTTTCTTTAATTCTTCTAAAAAAATAATTATCAGTGAGTGCATACTCATTTATGCATATCTGTGTAGGTATTTACGCACAAAATAATCTGTGTGTGTTTAAATACATAAAAGTGCATATGAGTCAGGGGAGGTTTACACTGGATATCAGGAAAACATTTTTCACTCAGGGGGTGGTTGAACACTGGAACAGGCATCCCAGGGCAGTGGTCACGGCCTGAAGCCTGAGTTCTAGAAGTGTTGGGACAACGCTCTAAACCCGAGTGTGAGATTGTTAGGGTTTCCTGTGCAGGGTCAGAAGCTGGACTCAATGATCCTGCTGGCTTTCTTCCAGCTCAGGGCATTCTATGATTCTGTTTGTCTATTAAACTTCAATCCATTGTCCTTATGGGCAGATACCATGGTTTCATTACTGTGGTAGCAAACCTTGCAGGACTACACAAGCACTTGCTATAGACAGCAGTTCTGTCTCTGTCCCTGGATTATCCTGCAAAGGACAACTTTAGTAACCAGGCTGTCAAAAGAAGAATCTGTGTAATTCTTTCCAGGAAGTGTCTTTTTTGTCATTCTGCCTTCTAGGCACAAAGTCCTAGGCACTCTAGGATCTACTACACTATCATTTTACAGTTGTTCTGCTCAGAGGGTGCTTAAAACTGAGGTAATGGCAACAGAAGTAAAACAAACAAACAAACAAACAAAAAACCAAAACAACCTAGCAGGGTAGGGAGGATGATGAGGGGAAGCGAGGGGCAGTCACGAAGTGAGTGATGGGATACCCAACAGTATTCATCTGCTTTTGCAGTCTGTTTCACTTTTGTTCAAGATGTCCACTCTTTGGGTAGGAAAAATATATTTTTCCTTGACATGCTTAATAATAACAGCAAATAATAACAGCAAATTGCCAAGGAGGTTGTCGGGACACACCACATCTTTTATACATGTTCATACATTGTTCTCCCAGAGATCCTAGTTGCGGGTTTAAAAATGACAGAAGTAAATTATTGTCTTGCTAATTAAATCCACATAGGGACCGGTGTTATACAGATTACATTTCAATTGGTTATTCTATCACTTTTTGCACTGTATCTGAAAAGCAGGTTTCATGCTAGATTAGTACAGATTGCGCAGATTAGTGTCTAGGTATGTGTGGCCAGTGTATGTGATAGAAGGATGTGGATGGATAATTTTTCACATATTTTTCCCTTCAATTAGAATTTTTGCAATTCACTTTTCTAAATTCTCCTTGCTGTCCATCAAAGAAAATTATGAATTTATTAATCTATATCTGGCCTACAAGAAAACTAGAGGTTGCTGAAGACAATTCAGGAGTTTACCCCTGCTACAAATAAGAGATGGAATACAAAAATTGTCAAGGAAGTCAGCTGGGCGAGGGAGTTTTATAGGTAGATCATGTAAATACGGTGACTTGCAAGTAGGAGAAAACTATGTAGTGAAAAAGTGTTCCAAGAATAGAGACAGAAATAGGAGTGCTGAATCAATGATGTGAAGAAGAAGACAATGAATGAATTTGAAGAAAATAGGAGATAAGAAAGATTATCAGCTTGGTTTCATGCAGGCCACAATGGGAAAACATGACTATTACTAAATCTGAAAATGAAGAGGGTACAATAGCCAACAGAGAATGTATGAGGGTCTGGCTAACTTTTCTGTCTTTAAAAAAAAAAAAAAAAAAAGAGAGAGAGAGAGTTAAATAAAAATCATAGACATGAAAATTATTCTGCAAATCCAAGTCACAATTCCCTTGTAGCATTCAGAAATAGTCTAAATCTTGTTTAAAGTTGTAATTTCTATTTGATGGAGTTATTGCCAAAGAGATTAACAAATCCTTTCAGTTCAGAGACATTTAAATTTAGCAGCAGGAAAAAGAAGTTTGTTGAGGGTGGAATCCACCCCTGCTGCTCCAAAACAATCAGAAACAGGAAAAGGTAATCAAAAGGGAGTTTTAATGAGTTATAGAGCTATTGTTTACTGGGGAGGACTGAAAGCCTGAAGCTCAAGCCTGGAGGACCTCTATGACCCTGCACTGCCTCTCGGTGGCAAAATATTTGCTTGAAACTACGTCAAAACAACACAATGTGTGTGTCTGAAGGCCAAGGGAGTGGGGGGAGCACTGAGAAAAATAGTGGAAATTCCCTGAGTCTCTGAACACACTGAAGGCTTTCCCTGAAAAACAAGGAAATAAACAGCAGCTGTAGCCGTACATTCAAGCTGACACAGGCAGTGTCTCTTCCAGCTCTACCAAACTGAAGGCTTGCCCTGCCGGACATCCCCAGAATCAGCGCCCCTTTGCTCCGCAGCTGTTGGGGCTGATCGTCCCAGGCAAAGCCCTGAAGGGCCAAGCGCCCGTGGGGCGTGAACTGCCAGGGTGCGTACAATGCCCAGGGCCCTCTGTGACAGTCATGGTAAAGCAATACTGCCGTGGTCTCCTGAGCCTGCCAAAGTCAAAGCTTCACGGGGGGATCTGGAAGCTCTTCTGGAGAGGGGCTGGAAATGGGAAGCTAATTTTTCCAAAGAAATAATTATAACAGAAGCGCTGGGGTTTTGAGGGAGGAGACTTCTGTTGCTTTCCCAGAACTCTCCCCCAGGTAAAAAAAGCACGACATTAAGTTACTGCATAAAGGCAACAGATATGTTACTGTAGTGCTCACCAGCAGTTACTTATTCAGTGCTATGTGTCTGAGAGTAGCAGCTACCCGGTCAGGGCAAGACAGTGTTTCTCTCTGCCTGCCCCTATTGACGTCTTAGGTGGAAAACACTCTGCCAAAATATTCATGTCTTGGATTTAGTGCAAGTCATGCACCAGGGAATTGGTATAGACTTCTCCAGCCCTCACAAAAGCATCCAAGTAAGACAACCAGAATGAAAATAAGCAAAAAGATGCAATGTTTCCCATGGAAAATGGACACATTAAAATGAACAGCAGACCTTCTCCTCAAGAAATAGCAATGAGCTCTGTGAACTCTGCTCAGACAGCAGTCAGTCATAGCAGAAGTGCAACATGTAGACTCGGGTTATGTAAAATAACAGATGACGTGCTCAGCCACATACTGCATAGTCCAAAGAATCTGTCTACCTGTCCATCACAGTAATACTTGCAACAGAACAAATTAAGCAGAGTATAAGCCAGATCCTTGGCAAAAGTACAACATGTGTGATGGCCACGAGCTAGCTGGCCTGTTTGGCATTCCTCTCCTGTATTTTACAAACTGCCTTAATTCTATTCTGTGGCACCATGCACTTACATGGCATCCCATGAGATTCCCCTGGTAGCTGGAAGAAACACATTTTGCGATGTGGAGCTAGACAGGAAGCAACTCACAGCAGCTTCCAGGTTAACAGTCCCCATGAAAATTTTGGTTCTTCGAATACCTAATTAAAAGAAGGCTTTCCCTTTGTATAGCACACGCTGGCCAGCATGATGTCACTAACAATGCTTAAATTTTGTCATTTTTGGCACAAACAATCACCTGAAGAAGACAGATGGCAGTTACTTCCCCTACAGGTAACAGGGAATGATATTTAATACAGTACTCAATGTTTAATACCGATTGAAAGTGCTGTTGACAAACTGTCAAGCCAGACCAAGTATTTTTATTTCACCAACACCCACTACACTATCAAAAGGTTTGTTAAGGCCCCAGATTTTATTTCACTTTCACCTTTGTTAAAATTCAAAATAGCCATGGTTTATCTGATCCCTTGTGGTCATATGGATTTCCAGGGAAATGTAAGACAATAGCTTTGTCTAGAGTCATGTAGTTTTCTATTCACTCATATCACTCCACCAAGAAGTCAAAGTATTTTAATTAGATATAATATGTGAATTCAAGTAGGAATTTAAAAGCAGAAAACACCCTTAAAGAAACTTTCAAAGTGGCCTCTAAAATGCAGATTCTTCATTTTTTTGCAAGGCCAATTAAAGATTTTTAGTCTATTAACATTCACAGCAGCTACAGCTGCCACTACAGCTGTAAGAACATTTCTGCAGCTCAGGATGGAACAAAATTGAAGCATTTAGGCCCACTAACTGCATCTGAAAATTTCATATACTCTCAATAATATATGCTCATACATTTACATCCTGGTTTTCTAGACTGTGCAGTCATGAGCAGTACTTAAGACCCAATAAGGTCTTACACTGCTATAATTAGCATCTCTAATTATAGCTACATTTGGTATATCTATGTCATATATATTAAGAAAAACCTCATCTTGATGTTGTACATATGTTCAATAAGAACCAAGGTGTTTGTTACAAGACACTCTGTTACAGTTATAATCTACAATAACTACAATATAAGTGAGCCGATACTAAACAGTGTTTCAGCTTTTATCATGCTGAAAATTTTAGGTCCCTTTTTGAATTCAGAATCAGATTATGGATTTGTACAGACCTACCAGTACGTGTAAGAACACTGTGTTTCCATACATACAACAGACACCTAGTTACAATCATTTTGAATACTTTTTGTCACTTATTCTTCAAACTCACAAGCCCTCACAAGCACTTGTTCAGCTGTCAATCTGAAAAATGCCAGCAGGTCTAAAATGTTGCTTACAAACTAAATGCAAGACATCAGTTGAACTTTTTTTTGGGGGGGGCAGGCAGGAATATATAATTTTTATATATTTATATAATATATTTTTAAATACATATATATAAATTTTTCAAGTCAGCAGCAAAATAAACATATTTTTCCATGTCTTATATATGTAAACAAAACTGCATGGGGGAAAAAAAAGGACATATAGTAATAGGCACAACTACCCCCACCTTCCTCACTGCTCACTCTCTCTCCTGTAATTGTGTAAAGCAAGGAAGTAAAAAGCTGGTAGAGACCGAAAAACATGTTTTTCTTTGAAAGTCCATCTGCAGAAATATTTATCAGCTGTTGGCAAAACACATACAAAATAATATTCTCTTTTTGAAAGCCAGGAGCAAATAAGTCCTTTTTTCACTGAAAAATGGAGGACATTGACGTCCTTGCTGTTGGAAAATCAAAAACATGTTTTTCATTTGCTGATTTTGCAGGGTTTTTTACTGCTCCCTAAAACTTGATTAGGTCTTTCGCCACTCAAATCTGCAGTATTATCCAGTATATTTTTGCCTCTTGGTCAGTCAAAGTCCTCCTTTTTCATGAATAGATGTCGCCATAAGATAATTTATAATAATAAGATAATTTATCCAGGTGCTGTAAATAATGCCTAGATAATCAGCAAAGGATGAGTGCATAGGCAGAGACAGGGCTGTGTTCACGCCATTCACAGTAGTTGCAGCAATAGGAGGCCTGGCAGACTGCCCTCAGAAAGGTCCCAGTTTTGGAGGGTGAAGGATCCACAGAGTGTGAGGTCTCTGTAGAATACACCAGTTGCACAATTCAGTCAAAGCCAATCTTTCCCTCATTTAATGTAAGCAGTCTGGCAGGTCTCAGGGTCCAGGATGGTCTTGTGAACTAGGAGCAAAACCCCTTTCACACTTCACACTGACCTCTAGAAACAAACCTCTTTCCTCCCAGCCTCCCTGTCTCCCTTCTCTTTTCAGCTTACAGCAGAGAAAGTTCCTCCCAAAGGAAGCACACTTGTTTTCAGAGTCCTTCCATGCCAGTGCTCAACAGGATCTGCAAAAATGGATTTAAACTCTTCTGCCACTAAGAGGTGCCCAAGGAAGAAAAAAAAAAATGCTAGAACAAATTCTTTTTTCTAATTTCCCCACATCACTTTCTCAGTGCCCACTAAGCTGAAACCACAGAACTTCACAAGACTTGGAAGCATCCTTCATTATGACAGGAAGGGCACCTAGAAAATATGTAGAGCTGCAAAAAAATGCCCCAGAACTAGCATGACTTGAATTCTAATTTAGTGAAAAGGTATGGAGAGCAAAACAAGAAATTTAAAGAGGCCTCTGTATCTCTGTTTTAATGATAGGAAATAATCAGATATAATCACCCCAGTACAAAATGGTTTTATCACTGTTGTCTTAACTAAGGAATACAAAAATCATGGAAAGTGTATGGTTCTGCCATGGCTAAGCAAAAATAAAGATGTTCTGGAGTGATGAAAACTCAGGTAAAATGTTTTCTAGCTTCCTGGGAAAAAAAAAATCCAATATCCTGATTTTAGGAAAGCAAAGTACTTTTATCAACATTGAGAGTATATAAGCTAGTGCCTCCATAGCTCTGAGTGAACAATCTGAAAAATGGTGCAGGCTAAGAACGTGCGTAAGTCTCCTGGTTACATGCACTGAGAAAGGATAGAGGCATTGATGACATTATCTTCCTTATTAAAATCAATTACATTAATGAATATATGAGAAAAAGGAGTAGGGAGAGGCAAAGTGCTTCAAAAGCATATGAGTAATGAGGTACTATCGTGTCTTTTCTGTCCTCATGAATCAAAACACTTAAGAAAATTAAATAGCATCAAATATTGTCATCTGATTAAATTTTGTCCCTTTTTCTCTGCTTGGATCAGTGGTGGACTCTAGGAGCTCTGACTCAGCTTTAAAGGTTCATAAATGCTACCACACAGCATATACAATTGTTGTGCGTCTTGTCACTTCAGTCCTCCACATTAAAATTCCTTCAGCTGAACTTTGTTACTCTCCTTTTGATACTTTTTACTGAAGATCAAAGTTTGGGATTGGCATGTAGGCAAGAGAGGAGGAATCAGTACAGGAGAAACTGCAGTATGAGTCCACTCTTTATCGGATGCTAGGGAATTGAGGAAGTTTTTTATTTACAGCCCAGCTACAGGCAAGACCTTTAAATCAGACTTCATATTATGTTCCACTTGAAAGGCAACCATGAATGACACAAATTTATGAGAAGTCACGTTTCATTCATGCCAGGGCTCAATGCTTCTGAAAGAAAGTACTGCCACAAAATAGGCAGAAGATACTCTTGCTCTGCTTTGAGAGAATGGTTGTACAAAGACTTTCTTGTGGCTGTGTACACCTTCTTCTCCCAGTGACATCTAAAAATGTTCAAAATATGTAACTGGGGATTGATTCATTCAGGAACAATATTTATTTGACAGTTCTGCCTAGAGGACATCAAAGAAGTGCTCCAAAGTAGGTGACTCGGATACCTTCCACAGAGAAATTTCAGTGAAATGAAACCTAATGTCAAAATTAGGGATGAAAGAGACCTTTACACCCTTAAGCAGCTGTAATTACTGAGAAATGCTTGCTAGAGGCAAAGCCTTGCAAGGCAGGAGAGAGAGATTTCAGTTTTGATACTCCACATGAGAAGCATTCCTGAGTGCATTGGTTCCATAAGGCTTTCATGCATCCTATGTTGCTTATTCACCAAATGACAGTCAGTATTAGTGGAGCTTCTCACCATCCTTACCAGTGCTCAAGAGCAAGCTCAAAAAGTTAATTGCCTGGCTTGGTGAGAAGTTAGTCAGAACTGCAGGAATGCCTCACATCCTTCTTCATGTGTACTTCCACTTGAAGCATGTTGACTCGCACTGCAGCCAGGACATGGAATAACACCCTGGAACTACTTGGCCTCCTCTAGACACGGAAGAATAGAAAAAAATGGTCTTGGTTGCCTATGAGGGAGAATGAAGAAACAAGGAGGGAGGGGCTCAAAATAGGAAATTTTGGGCATTTCACAACTTTTTCATCCCCAATAAGGATCCCAGCATAACTTGTCCCAGGGGATAGGTATCTCACAAGCAGTTTATCCCACAATGCAGGCCACTGTGAAAAACGTTTCCATATTCTGATCACACCACTTTTGTATTATCTTTCCACATGCAACATAACATCACTTTTTGAGAGCTAGTTTTAAGGTTTTTTCCCCCAAAGAACAATCGATAGAAACACCCATTAACCGGAAAGACCATAGCAGCAAGTTTGTGTCTCATTACATTCTTCTCATATTTATGACTAGGCTAAAACAAGAAAAGTTATATATAGCTAGTATTCAGCTTAAAACATACTGGTTTCTCCTCTAATTTGGTGAGAGGACTGAAGGTGAGCTTGTCTGCCTTATCACCCAGATCAGGCAACTTTGCCCACCAGTGCATTCATTCAAGGGTTTACTTAAACCCATTTCTTACTTTCATTTGACATATTAACTTCTCTTTTTTTGCTTCTCCCATTAAAAATCACTTGCAGTAACAGGGCAGGCTTCTGAGTGTATGAAAATCATGGGAAACAATGAGAAACCCTTCTGCTGTAAGGCATCTCTATTCACTACCAGCAATTCAGGTGGCCCGGGTTACAGCAAGCATGAGCTAGCTGCAAGTGCATAACAGCTTCCCCCATTACCTGCTGATTACCAGAGGTACAGTCATAGGCAAAATAATTAGTCTAGATTTTGAAGGCAGCCACTCTAGGATCAACAGCTTGCTGGCAGGAAATTGGACAATCTGAGGGGATTCTCCATTGCAGCACTCTGCTGTCAGGAAGTATTTGATGAGAAAGTAGCTGAATGCAAAGGAAAGGGTGACTTCTAAATGTTGCTATATCCTACTGCTCTATTTCCTTAAGCCTAACACCAGAAAAACTACTCAGATATCCAAATTGCTCAGTTTTATGGGAGGAGCTGACAGGGGCTTTGCATTTGCTGTGAAAAGATGATCATGTAGGTAGAATTTATGTCGAAACCAAATAACAAGAACAAAGATTTCTCACCGTATATCATTTTCATCTGCTGCAGTTGTTTTATGCTCTGAAGTGCACTTTAACCCCCTATCAGATACAGCTGACCTGCAGGCTCTTTTAAAAGTACCCACCAATCAGAACTTTAGGGTATAATTTTTGACACTCTCCATGAATGCAGAATTAGAGAAGTTTACACTAATTTCGGCTATGCTTCACTGGCTCTGCTAGTAACAGGCCTTCCGTGATGCAAACTGCAACCTATAAGCAACACATGTTGTTTTCTCCAGGACTACAACGGACTGCATTCAAACTGCAAGTGATTTGCTGAAAGCTCTACTTTTGACTACTAAAGAAGGCTTGATCATAAGTGGGAAACTACTCAATGAGCATGAGATATCAATATTTTTTAGTCAAATGATACTTGCACTGTCATTAAAAAATTTAAAAGAGAGAGTGGCAATGTTGCCATGTTAGTCACCTCTCCAGTGCAAAGTCAGAGGCACAATATGACATATTTGTGTTCCAGAGGTTGGTGGCACAAGATCAATATTTAATTATGAAGATGAAAAGTGTTTACAAATGCTTCCAATGAATTGGATTATTATCTGCTAATTAACATCCAGACTGCTTAATGAAGCAGCAGTGTAGGCACAGAGAGGTGGGAACAGTGGTGCATCAAGAGGCACTTTGCAAGCTTTCAGGATAGGTTATGGCTTGAATTATGAACTCCCACTATATCTGTTATGGCACTCCACTAGTTAATACGAGTCTTTGTCTACGGGTTGCTTCGGAGACGGTTCCTGTATCTCAGGAAGCAGGGAGAAGAGAAGTTTCCTGTTTTGAAGAAGGTTTAAGAATTACTTTCCTCCAATCAGGCAGCAGATGCCTGGGCAGGAAATGGAGAATGCAGCTGCCAGCCCCACTCTGGGTCAGTGGCTGTGCTAATCAATGCAGCCAAGGTTTACCACAGCCAAAAAGGCCCTAGTGATAAGTAGGTTGCACAGTTAAAGTGAGAATTTGTGGTGGAAGGTGCCTGGACTGAGACTTTCACTGGCATGAGACCAAAATAAATCCAAATACTGAGAAGAAATGGGCGTTTGTCTTCCTCCCTATATGTAGCTCTCATACAACAGATTGCACCTAGTACATAGCCATGATAAAATGAGCTGGGTAATTAATTGTTGTGGTTCAAAACAATACTCAGACTAACCATCATTGCTGTAACCTTTTCTCTGGATGATGACCCACTGCCATTGCGTGTATTGGGGGTATCAAATGAATGGTCCCATCACACACAGGAAAGCAGTCAAAATTTCTCCAGCTGGGTGAGGGGGTTTTTCCTCCCTTTTTCGAATGAAATTCAGCAAGAGTGTTTACTGACTTCAAGAGCTGAAATTCAGCTCTGTCGCCAGTGCTGATGAGTTTAAGCCAAGTCTCAGCCTTTTTGACTTGGTGACCAATTTTTCTTTCACTGACATCAATTTTATATCTACAGAACTTTTGACCCTCAGTGGTATTGCTCCTCACTTACACTTGTTTATTTTGAGTGATGTCTGAAGCACCTGTCTGCCATCCTTCAGCTCCCAGCTCACCATTTGTTTCTTTGTGATGCTATTTCCTCTTGTGCTTTATGTAATGGACAGCATCTGCAACAGTATGAAAGCCTGGAGAAAAACAAGTAACTGCAGTAGGCCAATCCATAAAAGTATGCTTTCAGCTACTTTTCTGTTTGTTGCCAGTAGAGCTGTATTGACGTTTTCCAAATACAGGCACCAAGTGCTTTGGAGTGCAGAACTGTCACATGCCATTGAGTAAAGATAGACATGTTTCTGGATACACCCTTGCCCAAGCTAAGTTAAATTAAATGAGGCCATACCTGGGTAAGACATTGGCAAAAACTGAGCCAGGACATGAGAATTAGGTGTCTGGGCAGTTGAGTAGCAAAGAAAATTTCCATGGCAGTGAGCAATGCATGGACCCAAATGTGGGGTTTCTCACATTTGACTGCAGTTGACTACAAATATTCTTTTCTTACAATTATACTAAGCAGTAAAAAGCTCATAAACTTTGTGCATCAGAGGAACATTGATGGCATCATGAGACTGAATCACATAAATCTCCATCCTGAGAGGACTGGTGTTTTTGCTAGGGGCCCTTTACTGAAAATGGTGAGTGAAACAATCAGATGTTCATTTGATCATTTGAGAGTCAAAGATATATTTGGAGTTTTTCACAATTGTATTCCTTTGTAAGGAATAAAAACACAGACTAGTTTGCCAGGTACTGACGCCACTATCCTTGTAGCCTCCCTCTCCTACAGCATGCTGGGGTCTGTACACATCAACCATCTTTCAAAATCTAGTATCTCCTGTAGTCTGAAATGAGCTCTCTAAACTAGGTAATGGACAGCATGTTTGTGGTGTTAGTCATTAATAACTGGCAACTGTAATCCCTTCTCTTTTGTTGCAAAATAGTGTTGTGAAAAAATGTATGCTGCGAAGTAACAAACTGCTTGTATGGGACAGAATACTCATCATGTAGCTATAACTTTTCCATTCTTCTTTCCCTCTCCACTCCCTTCGTGTTTGTTTTCATTTGGCTTCTCTTGCCTTTAATGAGGATGTAAAACCAGGGGCCAAGGCTATGACACATATTCAACACATTCTTTGCAATCAGTTTTGATGCAAAGAACATAAATGTAGAGTGAAGGCAGCAAGAAAACTGTTTGTCATAAAAGGTACATTGGCGCTCAAAAATAGGAAAAAGTTACCATTATATGCCAGGAAATATTGTACTAAATTGTGCTGAGATGAGCAGATAATACTGTCAAATTTTGACATGAGCAAGCTTCGTTTTCAAACACTTCTATTATAGCCAGGCAATGGGGTCCTGCAGGGTGAGGGATTTCATCTCAGTCTCCAATGGACATGACAACATTTGCTTTAGTTTCTGTCTTTCAAAGAAATGTTCACCAATAATCTTTGAGATCTCATCCGAGTGGTTGTCCTTCAACTTCCTTCTGTACCAAGAACTCCCAAGAGAGTATTAACGACACACTGAAGAAACTTGGAGTGCTACAGAAGTACAAATTTAAGACACATCCTGCCAATGCAACTTCAGTTCTAATACAGCAAATCTCTTGTGGCTCCTTTGGGCCACTGGGGAGTACTGACTGGTCAGGACTCTCACTACAGCACTCCCTACAATCCTGTCAGTCTCTGAGCCTGACTTTGTGTCAGGCAGGCTTTTGAGCAGAGAGAAAAAAGAAACCAAGAAAGTCTGAGAGATGACATGCCAGTCACTGAAGGATATAAAGTTCCTCAGACACAGGAATTTGTTACCAGGTAGCAACGACATTTGCCTCCAGTGCTACTACATCACAGCAGAGATAAATAACTGAAAAGTGTTTACCTACCAGTATTTACTGTATTTGCCTATTACTGTACTCAGCTCATCACAGCTGCCCATATTTTACATTTAAATTTATCTGACTTACCAAGGAATGCTTGCATTTATTAAGACAACTACACTTTTTTTCATCCTGCTTTAGTAAATTATTTCACTTCTTATGACATGCAGCACCACTTTACTGCAATAATTGAAATGCTTTTGTAGAATAATGTTGAAGTAGGCCTTATCAGCATTAATCCCTGCCAATATAACAATTTCCCCCTACACATTCAGCCCTTCTGATGTCCCAAGCACACTTACAAGGAGAAACACAAGGTATTAGCTACCCTATGTATTCTGTGCTATAGATCTACACTCTTGGGTTTGCCAGGTCACCAAAAGAGATGTGCTGTTGAACCACTTCTCTCTGTCTTGTGGTTTCTTGGGTGGCATACTACCAGCTAGAATGCACTGGGTAATATCAAAATAATATGAAAATAGGTGATTTTTCAGGCAACTAAGACCAGATGCATATAAAGATTTATAAAGCAATGTTGGTTTCTGAAAGTCTACATACTAGGAACTAAGATGTTTAGCCCAATATCATTTTGGGGTCAAACACACCCTCCCCTCCACCCAGTATTTTTAGTTCAATGCCAGAAAATTTCTTTTAATAAGGCCCCTGACACCAAAATAGTGAAAAAGAAACTCCAAACCCTGAAATCCAAACCTATAAACCCTAAAGAAAAAGAGACAGGAGGGTGAAAGCTCATGAAAAATGCCCTGAAAGACTGCTTATAAAGTAGCAAACCTCATCTTGGCAAACACCTCTACCGAATAACATAAAGAGGCTTTAAAATAGCAATTAGGATGCATAAGTCATGTATTATGATAGACAGACTCTATAGAGCTCCATTAAAACAGCAAAAAGAGTGCTAGCTTACGTTACAATGATTCAAAAAATAAGACTTCAGCATGCTAGGTAGCTCTGATCTAACAGGGCACTTAAGTATATCGAGTAACCCTACTTAAAACAGGTTATATGCACTTGCTTAGGTTTAAACATGTACTTAAGACATCTGCTGGATGGGGACCTATAAACTTAGAACATTCATCTGAGTTTTAAGTCCATAAAGTTTATGAAATGGGTAGTTGGGCTATGTTAACCCCTATTATGTTATGTAATCCTTTGTTAAAAGATATCTCATTATTAAAAACTAGACAAAATTATTTTTTAACTACATGCTTCATTCATTGCAATAGATGACTTAAGAAATTAGATGTGTTGATTTTACCTCTCATCAATTAAGTCAAGGCTTCTTCTCACTGGGGAAAAAGATTTTTCTCTTCTGAACTCTGCTTGCTTCAAGGAATGTGTTATGTGGTATGGACTCCACCCTTTAAAACCTTAATTGCAGGATATGTTTGCAAAAGCAGAGATTCCTCTTCTGGCTGCAAAACTTTGATTTGACCCTTAAGCATCTCCTGAACATGTTCGCATGCATTCTCCTTCCCATTCTTCCATTTGTAATACAGAACATTCTCCATTATTTTTCAAGAAGATTACAGAGTCAACAGACAAATTTCTTGCACTTCTTTTAGGGTTCGGGGGTTTTCCTTGTTGAACCCAAATTGTAACCTAATTGCCCAGGCAGCAGTTCTGGGTGCCCAAAATTTGTCTGAACTGCTGGAGAACACGTTCCTTGGTGAAGAGTGTAATATTTTGTAGCAGTGCATTGGTTACATTTTTAACCACAACAAACTAGTTCAAAGTTAAAACCAAACAGATCTGGCAAAAGAAAGGAGTCAGCAACTCCAGGAGGTACCCTGGCACCCTGCCCTTCACAGTGGGAAGCAGATTTGAGCGCAGGCCATCAGAAACTTGTGAAAAGCACTGTCTCCACAGAGCTAGGCCACAAAATTAATCTAGGGCAATGCCTGCCCCTTAGCCAGGCTTTGAGCTAATGGCGTGATGGTAGGAGCAGGAGTTGTCTCCTTGTCATTAACTATAGGGTTCCGCTGGAGTGTTCAGCTACTTCCACTGAAAAAGTGCAATTTTTCACAAATGAATTGTTCGGCTCAAAACCTGTGAAGTATCATGGTTCTTTGTCCTACAGCAGACCAAAAAAGATTTTGTGTGAAGGGCACTATAGAAATAGTACATTAATTACAAGACCATCTAGTTTATTTGCAAATTCTCTTTTACAATGGCTTTGTTTTGATAATAACATATTTAATCATTCTTCCATTATGTATCTAGAAATCTTTACAGTCTAGACTATGTTTTTCAGTTTATTAGGGAATTCCCCCCAAATTCTGCAGCCAACATTCTCAATTCTTCTACGAAAACATGTTTCTTGCCTTCCTGCTGCCCCTTTCCCTACTGCCCAGTTTTTTGCAGCTGTTTAACCAAAAAGTTATTCTCCTGGAAAACATATTTAAGGAATATTTTTCCAAATCACTTGTACTGTGCTTCATTTTTTTAAATTGTGCATTCTTTTCCCATTGTGTCCCATAAACCTTTCCCCACCTTTTGCAAGATCTTAAATCTGTATTCTTGAAGCTATTTCACATGCTGCTTTCTATTAGCATGTTATTTATGTTGCTTGACATAGACATCAAAGCTGCAGGTGGCAAGAATAAAACCAGGGACCAATACATGAAGATGGGAGAAGGCTGCATGAGAGCTGGTCATAGGTGGACCAGGGAAACCCATTTCATTCCCTGAACCAGGGCACAGACCAGACACATTATGTATGCTATGAGGGAATATCTCGGCCTTTATGTCAGTCAGAGTAGTAATGAAAGAGCTGCTACTGTGACTTTATCCATCTCCAAAACCACACAGGATTGCAAACGCATGCTTAGAGCCATAGTGATACAACCAGGGTCCTCTAGAGAACCACAACTCAGCATTCCTGGATACCAGCCTCAGTGGGAGACACTCAATCCATACAATGAGGGTTTAATTCCCATTTCCCTCACTGCTTGCTTTCTCTCTTGATAGGTCTGTGCACTACAGTGCAAGGCACCCTGCACCCCATCAGTCACAATGAGACCACATTGAAAGGTCAAGAAAAAGAGCTCTGCCTATACTATAGAGCACCTGCGAGCAGATGATGTTAGTTATTAGGACCTTTGCAAAAACAGAACGGCAGGTAAAATTAAGTTTCTCTGGATGATGTTAGCAATTGTCATGGTTCCTGGGGGATTTAAAATGTCAAAGCAAGAATTGACAGCTTCACACCCCGACTCGGACGCTGAGCAGATATAATGTGCTACTTCTCCCCATACCCATCCTGCTGGCCTGCAGGACTCTGGGCTTGCTGCAAACAACCATCCTGCTCTGGGAAGGAAGGGTCCCTCCCCGACTAGGGAGGCGAATCTTGAGGTCAGCTCAGCCCTCCTAAGACCTCTTTGCCAGGGGAGGGAAATCTGCCAGGTTGTGCTTGCTTGCGTGAGAAATACCAGCCCCGCTGGGAAACGTAGCAAGGCTGTATTATGTCTCCATTGAGAGGAAGGGGGCGATCCAATTTTGTTTGGGTGTCAGTGCTGTTACCAGCCCGAAAACTAGGTGCCTGCATTAACCTCGTTGAGCCAGATGCTGGATTATCGGAGAGGGCTGCAGACAGCAGCCTGCAGTTGCTCTGAGCAAGCGTGGTTTGTATGCGAGGGACCGTGCCTGGCTCCTCTGCACTCCGATCCCGCTTCCAGCAGCAGGTGCTGTCGGCCCTGCAGGGATGCTCGCGGTTAGGGAAAGACGCCCGGGGCGGGGCGGGGGCCTCCCCGAGCCTCCTTCCCTGGAGGGGTCCTAGGCTAGGGCGGTCATGTTCCTCGGGGGAATGGAGCGGGGGTGTGTGTGTGTGTGTGAATTAATAGATTGAGGATGGATGGAAGGGGGGAAATTATGGAGAGAAGGGAAGAATGGGCAGGAGGAAAAGGCTGAAGAGAGGGAAAAGGATGGAAGGAGAGAGGGGGGACGGAGGGGATACGGAGGGAGGGGAGAAGGCAGGAGAGGGGATGGAGAAGAGGGTGAAGGGGACCAAGCAGAGAGCAAAGGGGGACAGAGGGCGGTGGAAAAGGAGTGGGGACACGAAGGGGGGGCACGCGAAAAGGAGGCCGAAGGACCCCACCGTGCCTTTAAATATTTGCGCGCTTGGGCATCCGTGCCGCATCCATGCCCTCCACTCCCCGCGGGGCTCCCCGGGACTGGCCCCGCGGCGGGCGCTGCCTGCACGCAGTCGGTCCTGCCCCGCCCGGTCCGGCCCCGCGCGCCGCCGGCCGTGCGGGGCCCCGGCGCCGCCACCGCCCCCCGACGGGCCGCGCGCGGGGCAGGGCGGAGGCGCGCGGCGCTGACCGCCCCCGGCCGGCACCGCCACCCGCCCAGCCCGCCGCCCGCGTCCGGCCGTCCCGCTGCGCTCCCGTGCCCCCGCAGGGGCTGTACGGCCGGGCGCGGCCTCGAGGGCCGAGGGCGGCGCGGCCCCCGGGGCCATGCGCTGAGCGCTAGGAGCAGCCGGCGAGCGAAGTTGGGGTGGAAGATGAGCAACGCCGGTAAGTACGCGGGCCCGCCGGGAAGGGTCTCTGCTTCTGGACATCTTTTCCGCGGGGTCGGCAAAGGTCGAGCGGGCTTCCTTCCTCCGGCACCCTCCTTCCCTCGGGCCGGCACATGCCATCGCCAGGGCAGCACCCCCTGCCCGGGCACAGCTCCTCCGAGGCTCGCATCCCCCTTTTTCCCGGCATCCCTCCTTCGGGGCAGGCAGGTTCTGGGCCGTGCCGCTGGGGCTGGCACCTCTCCCCCAGGCACCCTCCGTCCAGGGCCGGCCCTCTTTTCCCCGCGATCCAGCAGGTGTGCTCAATGGCTCCCCGAGGCTGTGAGTACCCCATTGCTTGCCCAGCCTACGGTAAGGCATCAAGGGCGGGCGAGGTTAGGTGTTCCGGGGACAATCAGGCTGGCAGACGGGCAGGGCTGCGCTTGCTAAGGGACACGGCTGTGCTCCCACTACTCCGTTGGATACACTCAACCGTTCACGAAGTTCCTAGGGAATTCGCTGTGACTTTCTTTCCAAGAGTATATTTTTGGGGGAAGGTAATGTTTTCCACAGAATTTGCTCTCTAAGGCAAGCCCAAACCCTTCCTTCTCCTTTCTGTTTACTTTTCAGAATTTTTCCTTGATGGAAATTGGGAAGGTCCAAGAGACAGAATAAGGGCACAAGGCATTCAACAGTTAAAACATAAAAAAGAACCCACTGGAAAATTGGTGTAAACTTTAAGCTGTTCACCAAGACTTTCTGATTTTTAGGGGTGAGGCATGTGTATGAAAAACATAACAATACAGGAAACAATTATTGCTAACTGGAGTTATTTAGAAAAAATTTAAACTGCTTCTAGAATTAAAAATTAAGAGCAACAGCTCGTTTTTGTTAGCCCTAAAATTTTCCCTCGTGTTTCCTTGTTCTAGGTGAATATTGCTGGGCACCTCACTTGCAGTGTATGGGTACATCCTGAAGCCCAGAGATTTTACCGCTAGATACCCTTGCCCTACAACTGTTCTGTGTTGGGAAACTGTGAATCATTGTTTGCCAAAGCATAGGAACATAGGATTGGAAAAGCTCTTTTAGGTCAAACCCAGTACTCCAATGTTGTATCAGTGTGTTATACCACTCCTCTGAGTTTAAAGCAAAAAGGTTCTCTTTCCTCTTGGAGTAGGGAGTGAGACACTTCCTAAAATTTGGTGATATTTCCATTCTATTTTCTGATCCTGGTCTGGACTGGATTCTGTCCATCCCAGGAAACAAACTCATTTGAAAATGAAGCCAGCCAAAAAAATCTTCAGCAATGATGCTCCTACCTCTCTTTCTTCATCTTTCCATTATTTAAAACAGACCAGCTCTAATCTATTCCTGTTGTCAGTGGAAGTGCAGGGTAAGGAATATCAGATGTATCCATTTGTAAAGACTTAAACTTTATTAGCAGTTTTTATTTTTCGGGAATGTAGGACTGAATAGGCCTGCCTTCATTATCAAAAGCGGCACCCGTTCTTACTACTGCTTTTATTAATTCCTCCAATTATGTCCCAAACAAAAACTTTTCAGGTAGTTCTCCCGCTACTCCTGGTTTCCAGACCAGATTCAACACCATTTATTCTTGCGATTACATTGTCCTTTTGCTTAAAAATAGTTCTTTTCCTCTTCTGGTGTTTACCTCCAGGTTGTATTTATAGAGTGCTCATATCCCTTCTCAGCCTTTGTTTTGTATGTTTGCACAGTGCAAGGAATGTCTTCCCCATCAATGCAAAGCAGAACTTCCTACTGAATCTGGAGGAGAGGGTTATTTATTAACTGGTACAACTAGGGCACCAGCATTAGCTATCTTTGTATTATAGTAAGTAATGCATAGCACCAGTAAGTACAGTCATATGTGCAGGCATATATGGCAGCCTTGATCCCACAGAAGTTAAAATAATGACAGAGAACAGGAAGGGAGATATGGGCTATCCTCAGAGATGCAGAACTGATATGAAAAGAAAGATGAAGCAATCCATCCAAGGCCACAGGAAATCTGTGGTAAGAGACAAGAGACCAGAGCAGCCTCGTATATAGGACCTTCCAGTCTCTAGTAATCTTTTTGCCAGTTGCTGAAACGATGCTGCCTATAGGAAAAATGTACAGACATTAGACTCCAGATTGTTCAGAGATATAAGCAGAGTGTATATTCTTTCAGCTGCTACTGGAAGTGATATAGGAAAAGATGCTATATGGACCTGTCAGAGAATTTTAACCATTTTCTTTGGCTCCTAGGAAGCAATATGTGAAGCAACAGGTTGTCTGCCTCAGTGTTTAGTTACTGTTGTAAAAAGAGAGCCAAACTGGTAACATCGCTAACACTTGCAATTACATTAAAAGGAAATATATGTAGTATTTTAGGAGCAAGATTGTCATATACATGTGGCTTTTCATAGTGAGCCCACCAGCAAGACTTACATGTACAGTCTGCTAGAGACAGTGAAAACATAGGACAATTTTTAGGATCAAGATGGTTTTGGTGTTGAAACATACCCCTTCCTGATTTTATTGCCTTTTGATTTTTCCCCTTCCCCAACAGTATTTCACTGTGGGATATTATGCTGTTATATTTACAGATGACTGCAGTAAAGCTATATAGTAACAGAAATTTGTAAGGTATTGATCTGATATCCCAGAGTCATAATGCATTGATCTAATTATAGAGGATGTATTCCTGTAACTGTACATAGCAGCATTTTAGTTCTGCAGAGTGGGATGTGCTTTGACAGCCTAGCTGTTAATATTGCAGGTATGACGTTTAAGATGATAGAATTCCCATGGGAATGTTGGGACAGTTACTACTGACTATAGGTCTGTCTTCACACTGTGGAACCCTCTTAATATATGCAGAGTACCTTTGATCACAAGAACATATACTGATAAGAGAGTATAGATGTTTCTCAGACTTGCAGAGAACATGAAGTACCATTTTCATAAATATCTCAGGCATGTAGGGGCCTGCTGATTTTGACCAGGACCTCGTATTTCAAGTTTCCTGAAGTCCAAATTCTCAAAAGCCTATTCAAGTCAAACTGGTACCTGAATCTGGATTGAAATCCCAATTTTAGAAAGACTTGCACTCCTACATAGTTTGAAAATCCTAGTCTGAATGCCTTTTCCATTTCAAGTGACTCCCATGCAACTGTTTTCACTTCTTATGTAATTTTTGTAATCTCAGACTTTTCTCCAGTAGCATGAAATAAGCGATGCACGTATATGCTGTAAAATAAAGAGAACTATTGCTGCATCAAATATTGCACAATTAATGATACGGAAGAAACAACAATAAATGGAATGTTTCAATGGAAGAAACATAAATATAAATGCTGGAGATACAATCTGGAGACAGAAGCAAGGCAGCACTAGCTGGAAATAAGGGCTTCTTTTTTTAAAATGAACAATTAATTACAGGATTAAAATACGGCGATACTAAGGTGTATAGTTCACCTTTTGCTGACTTTAGACCAAAATTTCTAGATTTCTAGAAAATCAGTTTTAAATTCATTTTGGTACAGCTATGTGAAATTATAAAGCTCCTGATCAGAGCTGAACAAGACTTTCTGATGTCCTTGTCTGGATATTCTCCCTCTGAGAATGTCTGAAACCTCCTGTTTCTCAGACACTTTCCGTCTGTGGATTTCAATCCCTTCTTCCTGGGCAGAAGTAGTGGCAGACAAGACTTGGTTTGTACCGGGATTCTGGGTTTGGTGCAGTCCCATCCCGCTGTTGGAATATTGTCCCTTCACCTGCCCTGTCATTTCCACCCAAAAGCTCTGCAAATCCCTGAACAATGCATTTCTGCCCTCTGTCCTCAGTGCCTTTCCCATTTTAACATATGTCTGAGTTGAATTAATGCCAAAGGCATGAAGGAAACACAGGTCCATTAAAGTTCATCTGTCAGAAAAAGCTACTTTCAGCACCTTAAAAGAAGCCTGAACCAGACTGCAGCACCAGTCAAGGCTGGAACCAGTATCTGCACTGTGGAGCTATGTACTTTCTTGAGCCACTAGCAAAGACCGTGGCCTGGGGACATGTCTACTTGTACCCAGGCAATGTGAAACCTCAGTGTTTTGTTAGTTCTCAGTGGTGGTGTTTTGTAGGTAGAGCCCCTTACAAGCCTGAATTAAATTCTAGGCTAAATTTGAAATCCTAAATTTGAAAACATTTGAAAGTGGGTAGTTGCAGTATTTCTGATAATACCACGCTAAAAATGTATAGTTTCAAAGAAACACTTGAACAGTGAAGGCTGCATGGGTTGACTGCTATTCCAGAAGAGCTATTTCAGGTGACCTGCTAGACTGCTGTTGACTGCTTAGAAACTTGGATGGGAGGAGACTAATGTAATGTAATTTCATATGGATCATGGCAGGAGTAGAACTATGCAGGGTTGCCTGAAGGAAGGTGGGTAAGGAAAGGAAGCGGTCCTTGTCAGTACAAGGAAGCACTGAACAATAAGGGGAGGAGCAGGCTAAAGGAATTTGTATTCCCCAAGAGTTTCCTTTTAAGCTCACGGTGGGTGTGTCTCCCTCCAAAATAAAACACATCCTAAAATAAACATGCACAATTATTTGTGAACATACAGATTACTTACGGTGCAAAGTTTCATTGTGTCCATTTAGAAGTTATAGCCAGAACCTTCCAAGTGGTTCAGACCACAAAGGAAGCAGAAATTGAAGCAAAATTTAATTGTCATGATAAAAGGCAAGAAACTGTGCTTTCTTTTGTTTGGGTTATTTTTTAAACAAACCCTTGCGCTCCTCCCGCTGCTTTTCCTCACGCCCCCACCAAATAAAAAGGAAAATTGTTTAAGGAGCCTCGTGAAAGGCAAGATCAACGGACAGAGCAGTTAGGAAAAATAAACTATGTAAGGAAACAGTAGTCACCAGTAGCTGGCACAAGTGGGTAAGAGGACATGACAATGCCTATTACCAGACTGTGAACAGGGTCCACTACCATAAGTTCGCCTCCAACAGTAGTGTTACTGAAGGTAGAAGAAGGAAAAACTCAAGATTATTTGATCTTTTTCGCTGCAGAAAATTACCACTGGAGAGAAAGTGGGTAATTGTTTAAGCCGTATTTCTTTTAAGTAGATGTCTCCGTGGTTATTTTACTTAAAGGAAATGAGTTCATGTCATTATTTTATTTCAAATTTGTTTATAAGACAAAGCATGGAAGATCCTAGCATTCTCTAAAGTCCAGTCTTTTCCTCATTATGCACTGTTTTCCTCATTATTCACAGATGCTCTCTGACAAGAAGAAGGATGAGAATGTAGAGGCTTCAAGTTTTGTCACATTACAAGAACAGACTAGTGTATCCTACTCTTGGATATACATTCTTAGGAAAGGCCAGGCACCGTAGAAAGTGGTGTAGTACCTCCAAAGGGATTTTTTTTCTTGGAGTTAGTCCTAAAAATGTCTTATTATGGTGGTTAAGGTGTAAAGACTCAGTTTTACCTAATGAAAAATTCCTTCATTTTGCTACCGGCAAGTTAGTTTAGGATGTTCAGTGATTTAAATAACTGAATTAAAAATGCAAAAGACAGATCTTGCTAGGGCATCAGGCTTACAAGGTACTAAACCCACTTCTATTGCCTCCCTGTTTTTAACTGGTAAGAGTCTCCAGTACTCTGCAGCCTTCAACTGCTGCCTTCAACTGCTGCAAAAGGTGAAATGTTACTTCGGCAAAGGTGGAGTGTTTGGCACATAATGTTTCTGACTTAATGGGGAGAGAAAGATGAGTTACCCATTCTGTGATTAGACAGACATGCAGCAGCCTAAAAGCAGCAGTGGATACTGTGAAACACCACAGTAACTGCAGAGTGGTGAATACACAGTTCTCTCTCCCTCCTTTTTCATGAATTAAGTCTCCCATATGCAGCTCGATTGGATAAAACTACAGATACAGAATAATTCTTAAGCAGTATATGCCACAAGCCACCTGCTTAAAACAGACTTTTCATTCCTTCTGGGCTGAGATCACTGATTCAGTTTCTAACTTAGATGAAATCTCTCTGGTGTCTCATAACCCTAGAAAGACTGTTTTCTGATTACATCAGAATGCCAAATTGTCAACTTCTTTCTGAGTATCTGAAGAAATTTCAGGAAGGTTAAGAAGAACAGAAGAAACAGCCTTTTATGTCTCTCAGAGTCTAACCAAACAAATAGGGCAGTATTAGTTCAGTACAAATTACTCCAATATCACTAGGATAACAATAAGAAAAGTGCCATGCCATCAAATATTGAGACAATCAGAGAATCTTTTTCAAACAGTTTGCATTCAGTATTCCTTTATTCTTAGTACAGTGCACAACTCAGTTCTAACTGTCTGCACTTCCACATATCTAAAATCTGCATTTCAAAATACTCTAAATACAACAGTACAGTAGCTACACTTTCTGAAACTTATACCATGATTTTGGATAGGATTTCACATAGGAACAGTGTCCCAACTTTTGTCTTTTGAGATGCTGTTCTGTTATTTCCTGTGAGGAGGGCATGAAGATTATGCACAAAGAATTGTTTCTGTCTCTGTCATGATGAAATTGTTTGTCCTGTGCTTTTCCTTACAATGGAGAGCTCTCCCTTTTCTACAACAATGTGTAAATTAAAACTATAAAAATAATTAGAGATTTCTGATCGCTTAACTATGTAGTTATCTATTGATGACTAGGAAACTGCAATACAAGGAAACCACTTCTCCCTACTTCTCACCATCTGTAACCATTTGTTATGCTGGCTTCTTCACACTACGTATTTTATCTCATAAAAAATCTCACAAGGGAGGATCCCTACTGCTGCCCATTTATGCGGTCTTTCAGCATTTCATTTAGTTTTTGAATATTAATTTCAGGACCAAGACAGCTGGAAATGGCTGTGGCAGGCAAACCACTGTGAGTAAAATGGTGATATAGGTATGATTTAATTCACATAGCTTCAATCTAGTTTATTGCCAATCTGCTTGATTTCCCCTACATAAGTGTCAACACTACCACAAGAAATACAAGGCTGGCCTTACGTTGCAAGATAATTAACTTTTTAAAATACATTTTGATGTTTAGAGAAGTTTGTACCTGCAAGGGATCCTGACATTTACAGCAGGAATGGAGGATCTTTTGATTAAAGGGCTCAAGAGGCTGTACACCGAAAACATTTGATTTTAAACCAGTAATTCTCTTCATGTTTTGGGTTGAGGTATGATACACCCTTGGCTCTGCAGCTGTACATCTTCCCCCAAGTGTGTTAGGGCTGCATCTAGTTCAGTTCAGTTTTGACCTTAAGCTATGTTCACTGGAATAGCTACAGCGCCACATGGAAGGACAGTCCATATGTTTTGCTCCTTCAGTTTTCTTTTCAGAGCTCAGCCTTTTATTGGCTGGACTACTTCTGCATTACAAGTCACTGATAAAGTGTATTGCAGGATACATTCTGCTGGCTTTAATAAGAAACCAAAATGACTAACATGACTTTTGTCTCTTTTCTCCAGAAATCTCAAAACCACCATTAGCACCGAAACCAAAGATTATTGGTCATCTTTCTCCAGCATCTGTGTCCAGATTTTCTCCTTCACTGCCAAGAGCTGATATTCTTCATAGCCCGAACTCTGTATCTAGGGGTCCCAAACCACCTATTGCTCCCAAGCCAAAATTCTCAGCTGACACTGAGGGCAAATCCAGTGTTTCTACCAACAATAATTTAAATAAATGTAAAAATGGGAAACTGGTGTGTCTTGATGGAGAGCTGTGTGAAGGAAACCGATGCAACGCTGTTTGCCTAGAATCTGAGGCAGATAATGAATACATTGTAGTTCCTGCAGCTCAGCTGCCCAGCAAAGACTGTAATGATTTGGAACATGAGCATGATCAAAACCTAGATTCCTCTGTGGAAAATGAAGTCTCAGAAATTCCAGAAAAGGTAGAGAAGGAAGAGGATAACATTGCTAGTGAAGAGAATACCAGTAACCGAGAAGTCATCGAAGATGAGCACTGTAACTCTTCAGATCCTGCTGAACCAAGGGAAGCAGACTCTGAGGAGTTATCTGGAGACTGTGACCAGTCCAAAACACTTTTTGAGGGGTCCTTAGATGCCCCAGATGGGGATAACAATGCTACCAAGAATGTAGGTGACGGTGAGGACGTTGTAGGTGATTGTACTGAAATCAAAAATAAGCCAGAAACTTCTTACAACCTGGAATTGGTCAAGAACAGTAGTAATTGTGAGACTGACAGTGATAACATTTTGAATAGAGATGAGAAACTAATGGGTGATACCTATAGAGATATCATTGCAATGCCACTGCCTGCAGATGAATCAAGCCCAGCTTGCGAGAAGGCAGGACAAGAGGAGGAGGAACTGCCTGAAATTTTAGAAATGGCAGATGGGTGTCTAGCACGTAATGATGACCACAGTGTGCATGCAGAGCTTGATTTGAACATGGAAGGGAACTTAGAAAATGATGACTGTGCAAGCTCTGCCATGCTGCCTGAGGAGGCTAGTGAAGAAACAGGTCCTGGCTTAGAACTGTGTGGAGATGAATCCAGTGCCAAAAATGATTTAGCAGAGTTCATCCATCAAGTAGCAGCTGAAGAGGAAGTAGACCCAAATGAGCACAATAATACAAACGCAGGAAATGCCAGTGATGGCTGCCAGATCACTGAGGGGAGTGGTGAGAAGACATCAGAGGTAGCCTGTGAAGCAAGCAAAGACTCTGGGAAAGGGGAAGAAGAAACTCTGGATGCAGAGAATATGGATGATGGCTGTCAGATTGCACCTTGTGAGATTGAATTTGATGAGGAAATACCTGTGGAACATTCAGATGAGAATCTTCAAATAGAAGGGGCCTCTCTGCATGAAGATGGTATAATTTCTGATAGTCTACCTTGTAGTCTAGGGATGGAGCCAGAGCTGGAAGATGTGACTGTTGAAGAACACAGTGAAAATACTGTGGAAGCCTCTAAGTCAGATGAGTTGCAACTCAAGGACAATGAGGTGGAAGCAAACAGCCTCAACAAAAGTGTCCCAAGTTCACCTCAAGAGATCCCACTTGAGAAAGACTTAGAAATCTGTAAGCATGGCAAAATTAATGTAGAATGTGGGACCAAGCATGTTTTGCATGAAAATCTAGCAGTCCCTAAATTGGTCATTGTGACTGATGAATCAGAAGAAAGAAAAACTAGCATTGATTCCCTAGATGATCCTTATGTGCTTCCTGAAGAAAATGAAATTGTCCATGATTTGCAGACCGATTTAGGAACTGATCACAGTAAAAGGGGTGAATTAGGGATGGATGGTGAAAACAACTTGCTGGCCATTGATCGTAAAAGTATTGTCACTAGAACACGATCTCTCTCTGGAAGAATGCCAGGTTATGTCCCAGAAACTGTTCCAGAAGAAACTGGTCCTGAAACTGATTTACCCTCTTCCCAAAATGCATCTGGGACAGAAGATTTAAGCAATAAATCCTTTTCATTGGAAGGAAAACCAGTGGAAGACAACAGAGCTTTACTAACCAAGTCAAGACGCTTTATTTTATATCCTCGATCTTATTCTGTTGAAGGGAGAGAGATACCTATCTCTGTTTACAGAGAAAGCGATGTCTGTGTACTGGATGGTGTTAGAATAAAAAGGACAGAAGACAACTTGTCTTTGCCTTGTGTCAATGGTTCCTCAGGTAGTTTTTCCCAGCAAAATCATCTCTCATCATGTGGCATATCTACTCCGTCCTCAGTTGTTGATATACCACCCCCATTTGAACTTGCCTACATCACCAAAAAGCCAATCACCAAAAGTTCACCTTCACTTTTGATAGAGAACGACTCACCTGCTAAGTATTCCAAGAAAAAGAAATCTTCTTTTAAGAGGTTTCTTACTCTAAAGTTCAAGAAGAAAAGTGAAAATAAAGTCCACGTAGATGTTAATGTTTCTTCTTCAAGGTCCTCATCGGAGTCCAGCTATCATGGGCCTCCCAGGCTGATGGAGCTGGAAGGGAGGAGCCTAAGTAGCTCACCTCAACTAAAATCACATGTGGGGAAGCTCCGTGCATCTGAGTGTCCCTCAGCTGTTCTTTTCTATAAGGATGGTAAAAGAAAAGGAACGCCCAAGTCCTTTAGCAGGAGTGTGTCAAGGGTGGAGTCCTTTGAGGACCGGTCCAGACCTCCTTTCATGCCACTTCCTTTAACAAAACCTAGGTCTATTTCTTTTCCCAATGCCGACACATCTGACTATGAGAACATTCCTGCTATGAGCTCTGACTATGAAAACATACAAATTCCTCCTCGGCGATCCACCAGAGCAGGAACTTTTACTGAGTTTTTTGAAGATCCCAGCAGGGCATTATCTGCTGCTAACGAGAACGATGGCTATGTGGATATGAGCAGCTTCACTGGCTTTGAGAACAAGCAGCAAACCACAGACCAGGAAACAGAAAGGTACTGTAATAAATTATTATGTAAGACCTGCTAGCCTTGGTCAAACAAGCAAGGCCTTCTCTGCTAGGTATCATAGGCAGATTCTCCATGTTAGCTGACTTATACCCGTCTCAGAATTGCTTACAAGAAAGATTGGAAGAATACAAGATAATACTTTATCAGTGGGGAAAAAAAAAGACATCAAATTAACTCCTTACTTTGTCAATGAATACTGGATCCAGATCCTATGATTTGCAGGCAGAAACCAAAGAATATTCAAAAATAATTGGTTTATCCAGTGGATCTAATTTTTGTGGCTGGTAGGGGAAATGGGGAGAGCTTGTTTTGTTTTTCAGTAAGAAAGCTTTCTGACTTCTTGACTGAAGGAAAATAGAGCCTATTTGCTGGAAGGGGTCCTGCTTCTTTTTTTAATTCCTGTCAATTTCTCAAAACAATAATATATACATAATTTATGTTTCAAAGTACGTCAGTTAAGTATAGACCAGAAAATTCCAAATCATGAACTAATCAGACGAGACAGTGAATTTTAGAAGTTGCATTAAGGGCTGTTGCGGCCCTTGGACAGAGCTGCTAACTTATAAATATATTAAATAGTTCTGAAATCATATGCACTGCTAACATTAATAACAGTCTCTCGTTCCATTCGGTTATTTGCGAACAAGAAAATGTCTTTTTCATAGGAACATAGGATCAATGCACTCAACACCTTTGAATGTGACCCTGTTGTCAGATTATAGCGTACAATCGCTAGAATGCAGAGATGTAAATAAGAAGAGTGTTTTCCATTAATTTCATGTTTAGCAGGTAATGAGAAAACAAGGTGCAAAGCAAATTAATGAAAATGAATGTCTTTAATGCAGTTGCATTTTGTTAGAGCTGTGTGAAAAATATAAAAATCTTAGATGTAAGGTTTTCATGCACATTTGCATCCATTGTTCTCCAAAAGATTTAATACTTGTGTTTCTTTGCAACATTTATTTTTTCTGGTCGTCTCTCTTGTCATTGTGGATGGAACAAACTATGGGCATTTCACAAACCCCTCTCGAGGTATTTTTGACTTAGGAAGTAAAAGAACTTTTCATTAACACCTCTGAATGAGTCTTACAAACCATTTTTAAGACATAAATGATGTGGGGTAGTGAGTAGGACATGGGAAAAGAGATTGCATCAAGGCTTAAGCAGTGGATCCAAATGAAGCTGAGGGATGTGGAACACAGGCCTGTGGTTTAGTTCTTTGGAGAAGATGGCTGCCTGCAGTATTGAGAGCTCCAGTGATGCTGACACAGGGACATGGTGGAGCACAGTGCAGCTTCACAACACACCACCTCCACATCCCCAGAGCAGCAAAAGCTACATTACTCACTTGCTTTCAATGGTTTGCATTTTACCCAGCACACTGACATTTGCTTTTGAAAAGGCTGGCCAGTCCTTTGTGTCCATGAAACACCACCCATTTTAGGTAGTTCTTGAAGAACCAAGTTAAAAATATTAGGACTACGTCAATTGCTGTGACTTGGGCCCATTTATGAACTTCCTGTGGAAGCCTGTAGTTTCAAAGGGAGAGCCAATCCAAACTGGTTCAGGAAGTCTCAAGGTCAAGGCATGAACATAATTCTTCAGCCTGCTGCTTGTTGTGCATGCAGTTTTACTATTGGGGGTGAAACGAAGGCTAGGCTCCTGTACAGCCCCTTTATCAAGATAACCAGGGTGGAGGGGAAGAGCACCAGGCAAGACATAATTACTGCTGAGACTGCTATTATTTGCTGTATTTGTCAGCATGTTTTGGACAAAGACGTGCCTGAAAAGCTTTGATGAAATGTAAATACGCATCCCATGTATGTACGCATCCAGTGGCATAACAAACTTGAAGAAACAGTGTATGGTCTAATTGTAAAGCAAAGCAAAGTGTACAAGCAGGTGCACCTATTTACACATGCATACATGATGTACGGACATGGATGTTTTATTTGCTGCTAAAGTAGTTTGGCCTAAAATGCCTTACCATGGATTTAAGATTTCTAGTAAGAATACCTATCAAACATACCTCTACCACAACCACACAGGGATAAAAATTTCTTTGAACTGCAGCTTGCTCATGTCCAGAGGCTTTTTTTTAACTGTTTGTGAGTACAAGGGTGTTGGATTAAACCCCTGAAATACATGGTATTTGAACCCATTAAGACTTTTTTGTGCATTCACCTGTAGAGCACTTCTGTTTAGCATCTGGTGGTACCTTATGGAATTGCTATGTTGTTATGAATAGCCAAGTACAACTCTTCTATCACACTTCAGAAAACAGAATGTGAGCGTTATAAAAGATTATTGTAAACCAGGAACCTTCCCTACTGTGTATGACTGGGGAACAGCGAGGTGGGAGGGGACTTCACAGAAACTCTCTGATGAGATCGATCATTTAATTTTCTTGCTTAAAAGGATGGACAGGTGAAGTGTGCTGCTATGCAGCTAGCAGGAGAATCCTAACAGCAATACAAAGATTTTAATCAGCTCTGAGAAATACAGCTGTTGGTATTGCATCAGATGGGCATGGAGAATGGCCACTAGGAATTCCTGAAGCCTGTCACTCCTTGAATAAAAAAATGCAGCTGATGCCATAGGTACAGCTAAAGCACCTGATTGTTTTTTATACAGGTGCAACCTCCCCCTTCCTATGACAATTAATTCAGGTGAACTGTGGCCCAAAGAAAACCGTAAGGCTATAGTTGTTTGTGTCTCAACAAAGAGCAAATGAGGGGGAAGCATTCTAGAGATAATCAAAATAACCTTTAGAGTGGTTGTGAAAGGAGAAGCAACACCAAATTTCCAGATGTTTCTGACATTTTCTAGAAAATAGGTGCAGAAAAAGACACACAGTTTGTTAGCTGGTTTTGACCTGTACAACACTTGCCCGTATGCTGAGCATATCAAGACTTCCCATCCCAGTGAGCAGTCCAGTTACCATACTTTCCTGTTTATGGTAAAACTCAAAGAAGATAAAATCAACTCATGCCTTTTTTTTCTGCTTGTCCTAGCTAGAGCTGCTCAGTACAGGCATGGCTGTCAGAGGATATCTAAAAAAGATACACATGTTCAACACAGCTCAAGCTGTCTTTTGTCTCACTGCTATGTATGATAATAGCAAGGTTGCTGACATTACCCTGCATTTGTAATAGAAGCAAGATGTATCTATACTGGAGACAAATCTAGGCAAAGCAGGCTTTAAGCTACAGATTCAGCATAAATTTTAAATAACTGCTTTGGGAAAGATTTTCCCATCCTTTCCTATTCTTGCTTTCGTAGGAAAACAAATTCTAGCTGTTGGGTCCACTCAGTTCCTAGTTCTCTGCTTCTTAAATCCCTGCTCAGTGACTACACTAAGCTAGCATGCACCCATAGCATTGGTGAGAATCTTTACAAGAGACAGAATTTTGGTTTTGAAGGTCTAGCGTTTCCCAGGGCTGGTGATATGTTAATATTTGCTATGAAGATAGCACAAAGCGGTCTACTAATGGGGGTTAGCTCCTTTAAAGACCTGTATGGGTCAACTGTGTGGAATTTTGCTGACAGTCATTAAGCCAAAGAGAACCAAAGTGATCATGAGCATTGTGAGAGGTTTTTAAAAGAAACAATTTTTTTAAAAGTCACTTATAAAACTCTCTACATAGTTTTTCTTTATGTCAGTGTGAAACGTGCTGTGCTCTAGATCTTGTAGATGAGAAAAAGTCCCATAAAAATGCTGTCACAGAGGGAAAGAAGATTGGGGACTGAGCCTAGAGATGAGGGAAAGAGATGTTTTCACTTGTGATCTGGTGAACATGATGGAATATAAAAATCTTATGAGCTTTCACCAGTTCTTGAATTTCGCAGCATAAACCTGAAAGAAAGTTTTGTGAGTTTGTTGCAGAATAAGGGATCCCAGTACTATACTTGACTTCAGGCCATGCGCAACTTGTTGAAAATATTGACAACAGCCACAGCCAGCTCTGACACAAGTCATGTTTTTGTTTCTGTTTACTTGAGTATTGTCTGAATTGCAGCAGAGAATTAGAATGTGATAGCGGTTAATGCAGGACTTAAATCTGCTCATAGACAGGGAGCAATCTGCGGGAGACAGCCTGTTGCTGCTGAGAGCTGGGCACAAGGCATGCTTCACCTTACCTTGTCAGGAATTACAGATAGAAAAACAAGATATTAAGTGCTCATGGATGGCAGAGTTTTTCTAAGAAGCACCTCTGAGAAGTGTCTCTAGACAGTATCAGTAATGTCATATTAATACCAAAGAATGAAAGATTTTAATACATTGCCCACATGCAGGTACCAATTTTCCAACAGCTCCATGACTGCTCTCCTGTTTCCTCATATCCGTGGAGCTGTTTGACTTGGTTCATGCTGGGGATGCAGATATGTGGGGACAATATAGGTCATGAGGAAGCCAGTGTGCTCTGCCAGCACAGCTTTGCATTGCATCACCATCCTGCACACACAACACAGCCTCAGAGGGCTGCTGCTGCTCAGACACAACGTGCTGGATCTCACCCTGGCTTTGTTTATGAGAAATCACAGTCTCATATGCCTCCCAGGAAAAGATCCAAAGACCTCAGCAGATGTTTGCTTTATTAGCAGATGGACTCCATTGTAATGGCTATTTTAATGATCAAATTTCAGTGCAGAAAAGAAGGAGTGTGTACACATCACCCTCTTCATGTCCTGAGGGCTTTTATGCCTGGGTCAACTTCTCTGTCTTCACTGTTTTCATTAAATAAACCAGAAATACATTTCAGTGGGGTTACAGAAGAGGAGAGAGTCTGCTGCGTATTGCAGAATTGTCCTGGATGATGCTTATGGAACACAGAAGTGATATTGGTGTGATTTAAGCATTCCTAGCACCATGCAGAAAGAAAGCACATGCTGCGGACAGGGTGATGAATTGTTTGTAATGGTCAGGCCTTTTACTGTCATTGACGTAACATGTCATTGCATGCCTTGCTCTGTGCATGCCTTTCTCCTATCCCTCCCCCACCAGGAGCCTTACTGAGAAGATTGAAGGAGAGATTTATTGAAGGAGAGATTGCACATTAGAATGCTGTAGCCTTTCCAGAATCCACTGCTCCATGACATGGGGTATATCTCTAGATTAGATATGTAACAAAAGCAATAGAATGCAATTTTGAATGCAAATTCATTCTACTAATTTATGGTTTGTTGTGCCACCTAGGAAAGTTATTTGTAGTGTACAACACATTTTTAATTATCCTACAAGAATTCTTCTTTTACAGGTCCCAAAGAGGGGTTAATGTAAAAACTCCCTCAAAAAATTTGGTGTTCAGTGGCATACAACAATTAATTTTACTTTAATCGACCAATTAGTTGACGGATGGAAGAACATATTTAAGAGGTGCAACAAGAACCCTCTTAAAGAGCTTATAAAAGGATCCTTTCACTTGAGTAATTGCCTGGATTAATTAATTATATGCTATCCTTCAAAGGCCTAGAGCAAACAGATTTAGACCTGATTTGTGAGCACCTTTTGGTGCTCTGTCTGACTCATGCCACACCAGTTTTATCAGTATCACAGGAATACTCAAACTTCTTTTTCTCAAAAGAAAAACAGCTAGGTTCAGATGAACTGAGACAAAGGATAGTTGCATGTCTGCTCCACAGTCTCCATCCAGCTATTCTCAGCTGTCCCAAACGAAATACTTCTTCAGTGTGTTGGCAGTTTGTCCTTATGCCTTGAATACATTTACGAAACTTGGATAATAACCCACTGCATTTCCCCTGATAGGCCCTCTGGGCAGGTGGACCTCATCAAAGATAGCTAGCTTGGTGCTTCTGATGAAAGTTTTTTATCCTCTTACATTCCAGGTATCAGTCTGCATTCTTAGTTCTGAGAGTTGGCTAGAAGAACTCAGAAAAGACTCTTCCTTAGCACACATGCCCACAGAAGTTACAGACTGCGTATAGTACAATACATCTTTGAGTCAAATCTTTTGGCCCTTAAATAGAAAAGGGCAGTATGTGAGGTAAAACTGGGCATCTCAAAATCTTTCCTTCACACTTTCTACCTTCACATTACTAGGCTTAAAAAGCCAGACAGTAACAGTGAGATAAAATTACATCACAGTGAATACATCCAGGGCAAAGAGCCACTGTGAGAGTGACATATATTAAGTTGTCTGGACAAGTAATTTATCTTGCCATTTGATTGCAGTTTTAAGAAAAAACATTGCTTCAGTGGCTACAAGTGAGATTAAAATATGTGTGCCTAACTGAAAAGCCTGAGGAAAAAAACCCAACAAAATAAAGGAATTCTGTAGTTCATGACATTTTTTCTGATTGTTTCATTTGCAAGTAAAAAAAAAAAATATACTGAAGTAAATTCTGAACGAAACTATATTTTTGAGTTGCAGGATTAAGATGGTTTTCATTTTGCAGTTATTTGGGAGAGGGGCCAGAATTATTTAATAGATTCATCCCAGCCAAATATTACAAATCTATGTAATTTTTAATCATCCCAAACATGATTTTCCAACTTAAAAAAACCTCAGCTAAGCAAAAGTACAGCCAACTCTCATTTTAATCTGGGAAATGAACCTGACCTCTTAGAAGACAGAAGAGAGCACTTTCCTTCAGTCCTACAGATTAGCAGTTAAGCTCTGTTTCTCTCCTGGAAATACTCTGTTTTAACAACAGGATAAATCTCTGAAATGCAAGAAAACTAAGTTCACTTGATCCTAGCTTCCCCTGGTTTGTCCCCAGATTTGGCTGCATGATGTTGTTAAAGCAATTGATCCTCATAGTACAGGGAAAAAACAACTTGCCTTCCATCTTAAAAGAGTCCTGCAGGGCACTGTGGTGTTCATTATGTTGAACTTACTGTGAGTATTTTCCACGGAAAGTATGGAATAACAAACTGGCAACAAAATGAAAAGAGAACATAAAGACTCTGGTACCAAGTTTTAGTGACTAAATTACATTTCCAAAAAATAAACAAGTAAGAGTCTGGAGCATATCCCTAATCTCCAGTCTATGATATGTGCCATATTAACAGACAGTTTCATTTTGTGAAATATATCATCTTTTTCTAAGAGGATCCAGGACTCATAATCAGAAGAACTTTAGTAAATGTGTCATAGTTGGAAAAATGACTATGTAAGTGGAATCTGGATGATAATGATACTGTGCCAGATGCTCATTTAGGGTACATGTGTACCTCTAAGGATATGAGCAGCAGTTTGTGATTTGACTGACTTGATGATTTACACTAGGAATTAGAATGAGCTGAAACATTTTCCAAAAGGGAAACATTCACAAAAGAATTGTATGTGAACCATACATCCCTTTTGACAGAGTTTAAAGGAACTCCTGTATGCTGTAGCCTAAGATACAGAAAACCTAGTCTCTCTTTCTCAAAGGTCTGGTTTTCCAGATCACTTTGAGTGATAACTTTGAATCAGTCAGCACTGGTAATTAGATTCTGAGTTTCTCACAACACAATGCCTAAAACACCAGCCACAGGAAGAAGGAAATACCCATAGGTTTTGGTCTCAAAACCCAACAATTGATGCAGTCCTGTTTCATTTCTAGAACATCTGAAATAATTTCTTTTCAGTTGTCTGAGGTTCAAAAATAAATTCCTACACCTCAGATGTTACAGCAAAGAAAAACAGTGATCTCCTGGTCAAATCCCAACTAAGCTAACACTCCAGACTTTGCAGTAATCAGAGTTTTGCATTCTACATTCTGCACTCTTGGGCACTCTTCTACTGCTGGATCTGACAGAGTGATGTTGTTACTGCATTGAAGGGGATCTCTTAAAGCCATACATTACAAATGTAATTTCCATTTTGGAAATGGCAATTAGAAGCCAAGGGTGTCCTACTGTTCCTAATGCCACTTCTGAAATTCCATGTTCTGCACTTATTCTGCTATGTGTGTAACCAGCTGTTATTCTACTTATGCATGAATGAAATTGAATTCAGTAATACCATAACAATGCTTAGAGACAATTCTTGTATTAGGACTCATTATTGTGCAAGGTGTTTGTAACTTTGTTTCTAAGCAAGGTACTACTTGCAAGAAATTAGTATTTTGTCTAACATAGCAGATTCAGACTTAGTGAAGTATTGGTGTTGTGTTATTGCTACTTTTTCTAATTTTAGAAAAAAATATGCTTTCTTTGGAAAAAAAAAAAACAAAAACCAAACCAAACCCTGAAAACTGTCATTACCTGCATTGGAAGTATAATTTTGTCACAGTTGATATGTGGCAGTCAACATAGACACTGCACTTAAGGTGCTTCATTGGAATCATCAGAAGGCTTCAAGCATCAGCACCTTGTTATTCAAAAAGTCTCCCATACCTTTCCTCTGTATCTTCTAAGAGCAGCTCCACACAGCTCTGGCTCTGTCTCTCTTTCTTCCTCAGTTTTGGCTCGCTCCTTCCTGTCCCTAACACGGCCGCCTGACCCTGTCTGTCCCACGTACAGTATCTCACCTTTTCCGGCCCTTGCACGACCTCCTGTCCCTGGGTCTTCACAGCACAGCCAGCAGACTCCAACTAACCTCTTCCCAGTTAACTCACTCTTTATCATGCCCATGGCTGTGAGGGCAAGGCTGTTTCTACTCTAAGATAATTAACACAGGTGAAACATATCAGAGGGGAGACTGCCTTCAGCACCATCTCCTTTTGTCTCCCCACATCTTTTTCTCTGTAATCTAAAAGGCTTTAGGAATACTAATTTTAAGTCTTTTCCCAATACAACTCTAAACAGCTTTAAAAAAAGGCAATATTCCCTACCACAAAAACCAACACCTCTGTCTTCCACCAGTTCTGATGTCTTTTGGAATCAGGTGCCAAGAATTCAGATTTCTATTAATAAACAGATCGCTAAAAAGTCTGTCTGCAGCAAATGATGATTGATTCAAGTTCAGTTTTGTATTTGTGTTTCACTGACACATTTTCCAAGCTGGCATCCTCCTTTGAGTTTTCACTACTGTTATCACTTACAATTATGTTAAACTGGGTATTCTGAAAGGATTAGAATGAGTTGCATCCATTTGCTGCTATGATGATCACATTTGCCTAACTGACACCTAATCACATCTCATCTAGGCTAGATTCCAGAATCAACAGTGTAATTCTGGCTGTACTCTGAGTTTCAGAACTATTTGTGCAGAAGTACAGAGCAACTGCTGTAGTGTACAAACCTATACACACTAAGGAAGAGGACTTGTAAAGATATTCTAGTTTTGTGTAGCTCACAGTAGTCAATAAGCTCCTTGTGCAGCTATGAAACATATCTGGACCAAATTCTTACTTATATAAAATTTTAAACTTGTTTATTATGCTTGTAAGATAGCAGAACCATCCACCAACCCCAGGGGAGCCCTGGGTGTGACAGACATGCCTTGGTTCCATTTGCAAAACTCCCACACGATGATTGATGCAGACCTTTTTCTGAAGTGTCTATCTGCAATGTTTTTTATTAATTCTAATTCTTTGGGCAAGTAGTACTGCTTAAATCTTTCATTATTGGTGTTCTTCTTCAGTGTGTGCCTTTGTGCAGAAATCACCAACTTGGCTGCCTGAAAGCCACTGACAGCCTATAACTCAAGAAGCCTCACCGCCAATAGAAAACAGCAATACTAGCAAGAGTAATTGTCAAATAGTTCCAGGTAGATTTCTGTATCTTAGCTTA
This sequence comes from Phylloscopus whistleri, assembly GCA_017589585.1. NCBI lineage: Eukaryota > Metazoa > Chordata > Aves > Passeriformes > Phylloscopidae > Phylloscopus > Phylloscopus whistleri. The sequence continues at coordinate 133,096 of JADMLD010000736.1, forward strand.
GCCATAAGAATGAAAGCATTACTCTGTGCCTTAAGCATGGGCATAATCCTGGGGTACCCATCCCTCTGTCTTAAGGACAAAGTGAAATCCCTTTTAGTTTGCAGTGAAGAGGAAGAAGAGAAATAAAACTGTGCCTCAAGGGAGATGGACAAAGCAGTTGTGGTTTAGATCCTGGTAGAGATCCACAGTGTCCAAAGCCTTCAGTTTAACCTGTACTCTAAAGGGGACATTGCTCTAGAATTACCCACCTTACACAACCGACTGCCAAAGCATAAAGTTAAGAAACATGCCAAAGATCAAAACAAAGAATTTGTAGTAGAGCAGCGATTTCAGCTTTGCATCCCAGATAGTGGTCTCCCAAGAGATGTGTACTTCTCATATTCTGAGATCACCATCAGGTGACCAGCTGAAAGTCACTACTTATATCTTTTCTTCCTCTTTGTTAATGAAGTTCTAGGTGGTTGGCTTATTCTGTTACTGATTTATAGAGAGGAATAAGTCCTACTGAGGGTTCAGAGTGAAATCAAAGGGTCTTATGCTGCTCAAAGATCGCAAGTATAAAGTGGCTCCACTGAAGTCAGGGTGAATCTTCCCTAGTTTTTTACATCATTGTATCCAAAGTCAGACTGTCACTGAGATAAGTCATTTTATAAAGGAGAATATATAGGCAGAAGTGTTGGGAGGTTTCATAGTCAGAGGCCATTTGTGCTGTGATTTTACTCAGCAAATCATTTGATACCCATCCTGATAATTAGTGGATGTGTTCCTTGTTATCTTCTGTCCCTTGACAGAAATGCAGAATGGAGATTCAACATAATGTGGATGTATGGTGTGCATGGTCTGGGAAGAAAGAAGAATTTCACAGCACAGTACTTCTGTCACTGCCAAGCACTCACGTCTTCATTATGCCCATCTCCTTTGCATTGCAAGGATTCAGCATAGCAAAAGGTTACTACAGATGGGGAATGATAGGGTGATGGAGATCAACAGGGATGTGGTTTAGCAAGGGAAAGAAGGAAAACAAGCATAAAAAGAATCTTAAGGAAAACCTCTGCTGGGGCTGTTGGATATAAAAGCTCTGGGGTGCCTATGAAGCTAATGATTTATTGAAAGTAAAAGCTCTGTGGTGGCTGACATATGATGTAAATATTTTCAAAGGAGTCTCTAAAGGATAGAGCTACCTTTAGTAATATATTATGTATTATCGGCTGCCCCATTGTACCTTCTGGCACAGCGGGGTGCTGGGTGTGGTGCAGCTGAGCGTCAGCCCTTGCTAGTTCATTGCCAGGTCATCTCTGGGGAGGAACTGTTCCCTGTTTACAGGAAATGCAGGACAAGGGCCAGAGGACCAAGCTGAGCGCCAGCTGAGGCCACCACAGCTCACTGCCTCTCCCTCATGCCTGGGAGAGCAGGAAGAGGGTATGCCACTTGTCTGAGGCCCAAGGACACTGTGTTTTGTTTTCAGGCATGTCCAGCTTTTACTGCTGCTTTGTTTCACCTAGTGTTTTAAAGCCACAGGGCTGGGGAGAGTAATGGTGCTCATAGAGAGCGGTGCACCCCAGGGTACGTCACTGAGCCTGAAGTGTGGATTAGCTACACAGGTGCCTGAAAGCAAAAGCCTCAAAGCAAAAGCCTCAAAGCCATCCATCCTAGTACGTCTAGGACATGGCTAGTGAAACCTCACTCTCAGGCTTTCTCTTATCCCTTCTCTACTGATAGTGCCCCAGGCTGGGCCAGAGGACATTCCCTAAGGTGGTGCCCAAAGATCTTTGTTCTCCTCACTTCCTGCATTCCCTTCCAAAACTAGACCTGCACCAGCACTGTCGTTCTGTGAGCATCTCCAGGAGCAGTGGTTGAAGCTGGGAGAGTTTTGTCCCTAAAATTGTCTGGAAAACAGCAAAAGCCTTATGCACCTGACCAAAATCCTCTCCCGTATTCTGCACCACAACAATGCAAGAAAGAGCAAAATTCAGATTGAAATGCTTGTGGAATTCAAAAGAGCACCTTTCTGGCCTTGGTAGGCAAACAGCTTACGCCTCAGAGTGTGAAATGTGATTATTCCTGTGTTACCTTGCCTTGACAGGCTGTGTATGTTATTAGCAGATATCATGTCTTTCTTGCCCTTTCCAGACTTCAGATACAATATTTGCCTTGATGATCTGCCATAGAGAACTGACTAGCTAAGCACATGCTGCACTAATAGGCATTTCCTTTTATTGTCTTTAAATGCATTTGGATTTTAATTTCCTTTAGTAATGAGCCTTCCTTTTGCAGAATGAATTAAAATAATCATTTACAAATAGATACAGGGAAATAAATAATCAGTTTTAATAAAACAGCAACCCATTGCATCTCCAAATTACTATCACTGCATTGAGTTCATATGATTTTAATTTTTTGCAATTAGAATGTCACTGTCGGAGAGTAACTACTGGGTTAGGGATAGGGATATTGCATGCAGAAAAAGGCTGGATTCAATCCTCTTGGCCCAACAGTGGAGGGTTGGGGTCTTTGCAGGTTTTGATTATTTTTCCTTTCCACTTGATAGCATGAATTTTATGTATGTGGGTTTTGCATAACCCAACTGTGTCCAGGTGAGATTCTGGTCTTGCATCTAATACATTATAATTAGTTACGAACTAAGATTCCTGTGACAGAGGAGTTAAAATGGGCACAGGGTGAAAGTGAATTGCAAGCCATCTGATCATTACTGGTACAGAGGACTTATATCACCCCAGTGGAAGTCGCAGGCCTTAAGTTTAGATTTTCACCAACTCAGATTTTTTGTTTTGTTTTGTTTTGTTTTGTCTGTTTTTTTCATGCAGTTGGTGACTCTAAAGAAGGAAACAAGACATCACTTGGGAGTGTGGCCAAGAGATGAACCTACAGCCAAGTGCATTTGTATTGTTTTGCAAACAAGAATACATGGTCTTCAGAGGCCTTTATTATAATAACCTTGGCTGGGTACTTTTGTGACTGTTAAATCACCCACTTAAATCCTTACATCTCACTAATGCTGAGTGAATAACTTCTAAAAATCTTTAAAAATTGATGCGATCATTGCTGAGGAATGGGTTAGAATTTGCAAGGTCGTTTGAAGGACAGATGTGAAATTAAAAGAAGGGTTTGTATCTCTTTTAGAATTGCACATTCAAGCAAGAGAAAATACAGTATTTGTCAATTTGTGAATCATTTTCTGCGAGCTCTCACACCTTTCGTGTATCTCAACAGTGTTCTCTCATGCACGCACCATCTGTCCTCAAACTTCCTAGCCTGTGTTCTGCAGGGTTCACAGGTAGTAGAGACTCGTGTCTGGACTTTATTTACAAAGTGCTAATACAATGATTAGTTCAGCTTCCCTCTTCATGATGGCTTCACCTTCCACTCAGTCATTGAGGTCACTTGAGGTCAAATGTAAGCATACTTACAGCAGCAGGATAACCAGAGTCTGTAGACTCCAGACCATTTTTTGGATGGAGCAATACATGTGCAGAGGCAAAAGTACACAAATAACTAGTAGGGTGCATCCATATAGCTTCTCCCTACTCTGTACCTATCAGCAGCTCTGCTAATTATAATGTAACTGGTGCTAACCAGAAAGACCTTTGCTGCACCACATCCTCCTGCATTTATTCAGTCAATTAAATGTCAGACTGTCCCAGAAGGCCCATTGCTCCCTTTGTTGTGATGACTCCCTCTTGGAATGATGACAGACAATTGCTGAAGGAGCATCAGATAATGTGCCAGAAATCTGTTCTCATCCAGCCAAATCATTGCTACAAGGAAGAGAATTAATTGGGGATTACCGTGTCTGTTAAGCTACTGCAAACTCTCAGACTATTTCTTCCCTTATTCTTCACACCCATGCTTTTATTTGCATCTTCCATTGCATTAAAGTTTATTGCTTCCAGTAAGCTCAGTTAGCAGTGCTTCTAATGAACTAAAGAAAATCATCACATAGTCATTCCTGGGCACAATTCAAGCCTCCAGAGGCTAGGAGTACTAGGAGATCACAGGAGCATAGATATAAAAGATGGATGATATGTGAGTTCATTGGATTAAGTGCGTGTGGGGTATCAGGAAAAGTGCACTGCCCAGGAGCCTCTGTGACAACACAGAACAGTCTCAGAAGTAAAGACTTAAGTGGTATTGGAGCGGTCAGAGAAGAGGGCAATGAAGGTTGTGGCACAAATATACCCGTGCCTATCCCCTGTCCAAATAATATCCATAACGTTTTGAGACTTCTCTTTAAACTCAAGTTGCTGCCATTGGGATGCAGTTCTCCTGCAAACAAAGCCCATGCAATAGTTTAGCAATATTTCAAGTTCTGCTACTGTATGAACCTTTAATAATGCCATTCATAATGATTACAAGATTAATATACTGAGGCATTCTTCCCAAATTATAATGTGTTCTTATATTAACATAATGCAGTCATTATCAGAGAGAGAGAAAAGGAAGGAATACCTTAATTCCATGTCTTCTGGGACAAACAATTACAAACTGCAAAAAGACTGTGAGTAAGGACTGAGACTGGCTAAATTATTAAGTTTCCTGAGCTGTTCCTCTATTTTCCTTGCTCTTGTGCTGAGGTCCCTTTGCTGTTGAAGCTGGACAGGTTTTCTAAAGTATGGTGATGCCACTCACACTGAAAAACTGCAGTTACTACTGATAAGCCAGAGTAGACAATGGTGAGGAACGGTGTTACTGCTTGGCCCTTTGCCCAGCCATGACAAATGCACTCGGCGGCCTGTGAGAACTCCTGGACTCTGCACATGAGGAAAAAGATGGACGCATAACAGAAAGGCTGACAGCCACACTTGAATAGGAGACACATAGCCCTGTTTGCAGCTTAGAAGTAAATGCAGATATGTAGGGAGTTTCCTTTCTGAAAGGAAATAAGAATCTGGTCAGTGACCTTGGGAGTCTCATCACTGTCCTCTGACTTATATTAGCCCATCTTTGCCCAGCCTTCTGTTACTCTAGCATTGGCTTTGAAGCCTTGGGTTTGTTCACATCTGGGATCTCCAAGTGGAATATTAAAGAAAAATAAAGAGATGAAGCAGAGCTGTGAAAGGAAGTTAATATTTCAGAGGAAATGAGAAGTATAGAAATAATATAAACTGAGTAATCCAGGCCCACATTACAGACTGACCTGGCTGGCCAACATGTCTACTGGAAAACATGGAGGTGTCAGATTCTGTTTCTCAAGACAAAAGACTCATCATGTTGGCTGAACATTGAAATCTTGCCCTGGAAATGTAAAAGGCTTGGGGCCACTGTGGTGTATAAGCTGTATATAAACTCCCAGAATGACACTGTGGTCAAAAACCCAAATCTGATCCTTGGATGTGAAAACTTAGTAAAGTCAGGTAGGAATACATGGGTGTTACAGCTGATATGTACGGCTTGGTATACATCTTTTGCCAGTGCCGGCATAATGAGTTATGTGTTACAGTACCAGGAGCAATATCAAACCAGATGGCAGCAAAAGCTGATGTTAAAATGGTTGGTAAATTGAATATTGCTAATGGATAATTGGATGAAGTTCAGAGATTTTAGAATTATTAAATCATGGGTGGCATGATGTAGTGAGGCACTAAAACCTTCATCTATTTCATATAAAAGTCAAAATGAAGGGACAACTTGCATACAGCTTGTGAGTACACAGTAACAAAATCTGGAAGACTGCCACCAGGTTTAACAAGATCCAGCAACTGGAATTTGGAGCTAGGCGTATACAGATCAGCTTTAGTCATGCTTTGTGGAGATTTTGAGTTCACTGGTAATTTTAATTGAAAATAATTTTTTTTTTAAAATAAAATGCTGGTGAAGCCACAGGCATGTATTGCACAGGCCTGTGTTTCACACCAGGTCCAGTACTCTTACTGCACAGCTTTCTGTGAGTGTCTGGACCTGAATTCATATTCCCTTGAAACAACCTGAGGATTCTGGAACCTGAGTATCTTGTAGTTTAATTTATGGCATTTGTATTACCGTTATACTTTTCTCACCTTTTTGATGTTTTCCCAGAAAACCCATTGTCACAATATCTAACTTTCATTTTAAAGTGTTAGTGTGATTTTACTGTATCTATTTTGAGGGGTTGACTAGGGAGGAACAAAGCAGTCCTTGCTGCAACTAAGTATGAAGTTTTTACTCCAAACTGGGCCAGAACACTGATCTTTTGGGGAAGCTTGAACAAGTTCAGTTAACTTCCCATTGGTCCTTTCTGCGTGCCTAAATGGTTACCTTTGAACCTAGCAGCCAAAAAAACCCCACTGCTTGATAAATCTTGCTTTCCGAGCCCTGCAGTTCTGCCGGGATTCTAATGTCTGAGCAACAGTGAGTCTGGGAGTAACACCATTGAGCTAGTCTGTTCTCTTCTTCTGCAGTGCCTACACTGAGCCCTACAAGGTGTGCCCAGTCTCTGTTACACCAGTGGAAGTCGTCACATCAGATGAGGAACAAAAGAGCTCAGAAGATGATGAGAGCAGCCTTGGTGATCCTAGTCTCACCAACAAGGTAAAAAAAACCCCAAAACAAGTAAAAATGGTTAATGCATGAAACCTGGAGAAGGAAAAGCAATTTGCAGAAGAACCTGGATTCTCAGCTCTCTCTGCTTTTTGTCTGGTACTCATTTAGAAATGGCAGAGCCATCAGTCCTTTACTCCCTCACTGCACTAGGAATCATTTACCTCTACAGCATATGGCAAAGGCAAAGAATGTATTCTGAAGATGGACGGTGGAGGCAACATAAACAGCAAGAAAGGCCTGACTTGATTGTCAGGAAAAATGTCACATTCCAAAGCACTTAGTTGCAATCTTGAGAATTTAAAATTACATTGAGTCAAAAAAGACAGATGGAGAAGATCTGCACTGCACACAAACAGGGAACACTAAGCAGTCTCAAAGGTCTCAAAACAAGCAGGGCAGCTACTGATTCAACAGCAGCAGTACATAAGAATGTCTTTGCTGCTGCTCACACATTTCCACTGGGTGGGCTTGGTTTCTAGACTCTAGTAATCATTCTGTTTTCCAAACCTTTAACATATTAAAATATTCACTCGTGCACACACACAAAACTGGAATGTGCTGGAGTTGGGAATTACAGATTTGTGTGCCTTGAAGAAGCACCTAATTCAGATGGCTTTCAAGGGACAGCTCTTGATTTATATAATTACGCAGATCCTCCAGGACAGCTGCAATCTAGCTCTCCAAGGATGGGATCTGAAAGACAGATGCTTTTCCTTCTCTCTCACTGATTCACAGAGCTAACCTGAAAAAGTGACTTGTTCTTGTAATGCCTCAGTTTACTTATCATTGACACTACTGTGCACTGCTACATAGTGCGTAATAATTGGAAAAGGGGCATTATGAATTCACTCAGAGACTGAAGCTTATAATTCTGCTATGAACTCTGACTGTGACAGTAGACTCTTGTCTGAGTACCATCAAGCTACAAGACACCTACACTGAGCCATCTCTGAAGTACAACACACACATAGTAAAATGTTGAGGAGATGCAATTTGTCTGTGTTAGTGTGGCAAGTTAGTGGCACGCACAGCGATGGAGCTTCTGCTTCCATGTTTTCACTAGTTCCTCTGCTTTGAAATGCAGAGGGTACTCCAAAAGAGTACTCCAGAGAAGTGACTTGCACAATACTAATGCTTCTGGTTTAGAAAATTGTTCTATGATCTACTTGTGCTGCTCTTAGGTCAAACAACTCCATTCTAGCCCCATGGAGGCAGCTTTTCCCCCAGCCTCATGATTTTTTTTAAGCTGGATCAATTTGGTTCAGTTTTTTAAGGAGACCAGTCTGGTTCTGATCAAGGTCATGCAAACAGCTGGGTCAGCACAACTGAGAGCTGGCATTATGCTCAGAGGGGAGTGACTGGCACTGTCACCAAGTTACCATCTATCTTTATGATTAATATGTCTTAGCCAAAATTTGGGGACCTTAGTGTCACATGGCCTGTCTAAAGCAAGTCTGAGAGTGTCTTTATGCATTGTGTGTTTTGTGTTATTTAGCTGCTGTTTGTCCAACCAGGAAATGAACTCTGAGATACACAACACTGTCTGTAGACAGATTTGTGGGAACAGGGGATAGAGTAGGTACAGGTCCCTCAACTATTCACTTTCTGGAACAAAGTCCAAGTGATTATTATAAGACTGCAAAACTGCCAGCATTTTAGAAATCTTTGCTCCCTGCAGCCAGTCATGTGCCTAGTCCTGTGGTACAGCTCTCTCCCAGTTCCTTCTTCAGAAGCTGTCCTCTGGGCCTCACTCCAAGCCTTTGCATAGCAGATTGAGGCCATGGCAGCCATGTAGAGACCCTTGACTTTCTGCTTCTCTTAGTCTTCTTACCAGCATACTTGATTTGGCAAGCAATGTCACAAAGACTTGATACTGCACTCATTTCCCCTGAGTCCACTTTAGGTCACTAAGGGCTGCATTTCTTTGCAACTACTAGACCACTCTTTTAGCTCCCTACCTCATCACTGCTGAAGAAGTCAAACTTTTCCCAGTACATTACTTTCAGTACATATTTCTATGCTTTGCCTTCTCTTGCCATAAGGATAAGTCATGAAGTAGGAGCAAAATACTATTAACCACTTGCACCTCAGAGCCATAGAGTTGGCTTCTTTCACAGGTATCTGTGTCTTCCAAGATGCCTACGAGTTAACTAGATGCCCTGTTTGCTTCCACAGGTCTCACTGACAGCAGTCAGAGCAGTTTGGAATATGATAATTTTGATAAAGGACTGCTTTTTCCAAGTGGTATATCCTCAACAACGGTGAAGCTAGCCTGTTCAAAGTTCAGCACTTTCTGCTTCTTTGACAATTTTGGACCTGTAAAAATCCACAGAAAATTTCATTCCTCCTCCCATAACAAGACATTTTTCAAAATTGCCATCTGTATTAGCAGCTGTTATATTGTACTATATTACTAGCATTTCAGCTGGGGAAATGGCCTGTCATGGAATGTCCCAGATGCCAGACACAGAATGACAAAGAACTAAAGTCTGGTCACTATTTTTACTGTAGAAATATATCAGTTCAAAGTACTCTCTAACACTGCTTTAATTTGTAGAATGAGAAATTTCTTAATTGCTTCTGACTTCTGTTGACAGAAAGAAGGCCAGTCCAGAGCTTACCTCATTGCCCAGGAGCTAATGTCTTCAGAAAAAGTGTGAGTTTGTTTTTACAGCTTACCTGTTGCTCTTCTAAAATTGAAGCTGTGCAGTCCGCCCTTCAGTATTCATTTGATGGCAGTTAATAAAAGTTTTTCTCTCTCCCCAGATATGTGGAAATGCTCCAGTTGTTACGTATGGTAAGTAAATAATTGTAATCACTGAAACCTAGACACCCTTTTATTTAGCTGCCATTTAAAAGACACAAAAGTACCAAAGGGATTTAAGAGAATTTGAGAAGGAATGGCTTACTGTGAACCATTCAAATCTATGATTTGTCATCTAGAGGGAAAAGTGTTGGCCAACAGTTGGGGCTTGTTGGGGCTGAGACTGGTGTAAAATGCAGAATAAGCCTAGTGCGGAGAAGGAGATGGTAATAAACAGGGGTGAACACTCTCCCTTCAGAGTGTGACAGATTAAAATACAGCTATGAAGCATGGGAATTTAGTTTCAATGGACTCACTCTGCTTCTCTTTAAGCTTCTTGTTTTCTGATAATGCAGATCGCTAGTAGCCAGTGTGCTCTGGGTATCCACACTTGTCAGAGTGTTTTGGTTTAAGAGAATTTAAGAGGCCGATACTTTAAAAACAAAGATAAACTCCGAAGAGCAGATTAACCCCTCTCCCAAGATGGTGCCCTCCGCAGACAACCGCATGTGGGGAGACAAAGATGGCAGCAGCCCTCTGCCGTCTCATCTCTCCAGCGGCAGCAGCTCCATTGACAAAGGTGGCCGGCACTCTTCTGGCATCCGGAACTGGGAACTGAAGAACTCGGTGCATCTACAATGCCAGCCTCTCTGCCTGTTCCTTAGGATGGCGGCGTCCAGCCAGCATCAGCACTGCAGCCTCTAAGCCATTGGGGCTGTGCTGCTCTCTTGGGTCCCTGTTCTAATGGGGGCTAGGGAGAAAACGGGCTCTCAAGCACACGAAGAACAGTGGCCCAACCCCAACCAGTGCCAACCCTGAACTGCAGGCAGATGTTGCAAAATTCACTCTGAAAGTTTTTGCTTTTGAAATGAAGCCTCTCAGGGGGCTGCTGTTGCCACCGAGAAGCAACTCCCTCCTAAGGCCTGAGAGAAACAAAAACAAATCAAAGCGTAGCTTCTACCTGCGCTGCCTCAGCTATCTTGCTCTGAGAGAACAAAAGGGACAACAGCAAGAGCCAAGAGGCAAAAGAGCTCTGCTTGGGCCACCTAAACCTGAAAAAGATGGGCACCCTCTGGTTCTGTTTCTGTCTGCACCATGGGGTCTTAATGAGAAAGCAACAATTTTGGTCTCAGATAGGTATGGAACACCAAAACTTTTTGGGTTACCCAGGACACACAGCTGGTCACCATGGGGGAAATACAGATTGTGGTGTCAGAAACACATGAGAGAATACCCAGAAATAATCACTTTTAGTGCCTGATAGAGAATTCTTGCACAGCATAAACTGACCGGTGGCTTTGTCCTGGAATATTCTGTGTCCCTTTAACAGATCTGCCTCTGCTTCCCTCGAGGCTGGTACACAGCTTAGGTGGCCTTTCTGTCAGTATCTTTCTTGGCTGTTAGTTGAAAGGTAGTAAGGAATAATAGCCACCACACAAAGCATACCCACTGCTGCTTGGAAAGACATTTCCTGAGAAGGCAAAAAGTAGCCTCAGGTTGTCCTTGGAGGACACCCCAAACACTAACAGTGGAACAGAAACTCTGATGGGGACAAAAGTAATGAGGTCAGAACTCAAAGGATACTAAGCGTGGCGATGTCACTGAACTGGGAGGAGCTGTCGATTCCCTCAAGGGCAGAAAGGTCTTGCAGAGAGACCTTGATAAATTAGAGAAATGGACCATCATCAACCATATGAAGTTTAACAAGGACAAGTGCCAGATTCTCTGCCTGGGACAGGGCAACCCTGGCTATGTATATAGACTGGGGAACGAGAGGCTGCAGAGCAGTGCTGCGGAAGGGGACCTGGACATCTTGCTTGGTGGCCAGTTGGATCTGTGTTAGCTGTGCCCTGGCAGTCAGGAGGGCCAGCTGTGTCCTGGGTGGCATTAGGCATAGCAGGACCATTAGGAGATTGTCCTACTCTGTGCTCTGCACCGGTATGGTTTCGCCTTGTGTCCTGGGAGCAGTTTTGGGCACCACCATTAAGCTATTAGAGAGTGTCCAAAGGTGGCCATGAGGATGGGGTCATATTTGGAGGGGAAGCCTTATGAGGAGTAGCTTGGTTTGTTCAGCCTGGAGAAGGAGAGACTACAGTCGGACGTCATTGAGATCTTCAACATCCTCTTGAGGGGCAGCAGAGGGGCAGGTCCAATCTCTTCACTCTCATGTCTCAGGAGAATGGCTGGAGCAGAATCAGCAGAAGTTTAGGCTGGGTATTAGAACAAGGGTTTTCACACAAAAGGTGGTTGAGTACTGAAACAAACTCCCCAGGAAAGTGGTCATAGCACCAAGCCTGCCTGAGTCCAAAAATCATTTGGACAATGCTTTTGGGCACAGTGTGGGATTCTTGGAGTGTCCTATAAAGGGCTAGGGGTTGGGCTTGACAATCCTGATTGGTCTCTTGCGACTCAGCATATTCTATCATTCTGTGATATTGCTGCCTGCTCATTGTACCTCTCAAGCAATCTACCAAAGCAGTCGGACCAGACACCTTAAGGGACTTAGATGCTTAGCTAATTAATTTGCCAAAACTTTGACAAATTGGTGATAACCAGCCTAGCCATTTTCTTCTTCTGTCCTGGCTTTCCTCTGATTTCTGCACCACCAAACACATTTTTTGACACCGGTGAGGCATAGCTGTAGTTATCCACTGTTCCCTGGGGAAGCCAGGGTGGTTTCTTCACCTGTGGCATACAGGGCTTCCGACCATTGAGAACACTCAAGGAACTCCATACTGAAATTAATATTTCCACAAGTATCAAGAAAAAGAAAAGGCTCTGCTAGCTTCAGAGAAGAGAAATATCTACACAGGAAATTACCTTGCACAGAAAGTATTGGCCACTCTGCACCTTCATTAACATATTCTTTATCTTCTTCCTTTTCCAAATACATTCATGCTTTGGTACATTATAGACAGCACGTAAAAGCAGACCTGAAGCAGAGCGCTTATACAGGGGAGGGAGAACATTTAGTGGAGATGTCTAGGAGAGGCCTCTCATTTGCATTATATCCTGGCATTTTCCATACACCTCTAGGAAATAAAAGTGACTTACTAATGCCAGGAAACTTCTCAATATATATATCCAAATCTTGAAATGCACTGTGCCTTTATCCACAGTATAAATGGCTGCACACCCTCATGGCTGCAATAGCACCGTGTTACTGTCAGGCTACCATGCCTATGCTGTTACTGAGTCAGGAAAGAAATACTTCAGGACTTTCCCTGTCCCTTCCCTTTTCTGCTGTCTCTGGTAAATCCCCGTGTGAAATTTTTTTCCTTGCCTGCCCATCCCATTGGAGTCAAGGGATCCTATGAACATTTTGCATATTCTCATTTCCCTAGTTACGAAAGTAATTAAGGAAAAGAGAAGGAAAAAAGAAAAAAAAAAAAAAAAGAGAAGTTAATATGTCAAATGAAAGTAAGAAATGGGCTTAAGTAAACCCTTGAATGAATGCACTGGTGGGCAAAGTTGAGCCATTTATAGGTTGTGAAATGTCAGAATACCTGTAACCATGCACTGTGATGTTCCCTGTCCCAATTCCCTGGGTTAGAAAGTTTAATAAAACCTCGTCCATTTTAGAATTGGAAGGAGCCATTGGACAGATGAGCAATCACCAACTGTATGAGGTTTAGGAAGGGCAAAATCACAATTTTGATTAATTTCCTTATACAGTGGAGAAGTTCTTACGTGTCTTGACCCATACACTCCTTTAGGGGTTACAAGAGGCTTTTCTTCAGCAGAGCCAACAAGCAAGTTTTGCAGATAAGATTTAATTGTTTGTATGAGTTGGCTTTCTAACTACTGAGGGTGTATGTATGAATGGAACCTGGGTCAGAGAATGAGGGAGAAGAGAGAAACAGGCAGCCTGCTTTCACACTTGTCTGCTAGTTCAGGCACTCGTTGGTTTAGAAGAAGTCAAAAATCTTTATGGGAACAGGCTTATAGGGTATGTTTCTGTGTTTCATTGATTGCCTGTTGCTCTGGAATACCCCCTTTCTACTGCTATAGGCTGATGTCTGTATGATACCTACCTACTGCAGTGTCATTCAGAAATAATCTGCAGGTTTCTCCATTGCAAACATGTTCAATCTAGAAAACACTGTCACTTTTTCCATCCCAACTGATGTTGGATCTTTATGTTTGCCTGTTGCCCAGCATATTGTTCAGAATATCTAGAGAAACTATTACCAATTTTACTGCATATAAGTCCCTTAGAATGCTCAATACTCCCATAACACTAAAAGTTAAAATAATCTCATTGCGCCTTTTCCCGTATTTGAATAGTTCTAGGAATAGTCACATCAGCAAAAAATCATGCTGTGCACTTGCTGTTGACACAAGTTCCACTGGCAGATTTCAGAAGCAACCATGAGTGACCAGAGTCACCAAATTGCTCTCAAGGTACAACACACCGTTCATGGCCGGTTAGGACCAAAGACTTCCTTGACAACATTCCTCAACCCAGGCATACATTTCTGTTTCCCATCACCAACTTCTCAAGAAAACAGTTTATAAATGCTTATCATCAAGTCTCAAGTTTCATCTTCTCATGTAAACCCATGTATTGGTAATAAAGGGAAAGAATTGAACCACACCCTAGCTGCTTTCAGAAAGGAAAAAAAGGCTTTTCTTAAGCCTGCAGCAAGAGCAATTTCCCATCTCATTTCCAGGCTTGGCTAGTGCTGCTGCTCATTCAACATAACAGAATTTGTTTGGCCTCACAGTGGAGACTTTAAGAAACTGATTGATTGCCAAAATGATGACATTTCCATACACCCCCTCTGCTATTGAACTGAAAGACTGGAAACATTGTGTTGGCTCACAAACTTGGTATGAGTTGGTGTGGTAGTAGTGATAATAATCTAAAAGGTTAGCTGTTACTTGCCCTATTCAAAGGTAGTGCAGTTCTCTGCAGCAGTGAGTTAAGAACTCATTCTGGTCTGAGCAGATGGAACTGGCAGGGCCTTTTAATCCAGGTTCATGACCTCTTAAAAACTGTACTCACGGTTTTTACCAAAGTTGATTAGTTTTTGAATTTCCTTCAGGATTGTTTAATCTTCAGGTTTTGTCATTCTGTCTCCTATTATGCTTCCCCGGCAATGCAGGCTGCACTTGACATCCTTTTCTTAATCCTTGCTCCTGAACAAAATGCTGCAGGTGGCTTTCTCAGCCTAAAATTTCATACATTACCAAGATGGTTTATTTGCTTCCCCTCAGCTTGTCTGTTTCAAATAGCTTTACAAGATGTACACAAATCAAACTTAGTGTGATTCAAGCTGCTTCAGGATCCCAGTGTGTATGGGACCAAGCATTTGCTTGATAGTGGACCATGTTCATGTTTATTTTGCCTAAAAAATAGGCAAAATAAAATCATCATCTTTGTGTGTGCATAAGCCCCTTTGAAGTAGTTATTACTTCCCTCCAAGATTTAAGGAATTACTGAATTAAGGACAGTTCTGCACTGAAAAGACATCAGCCCCAACACCTCCTTTTAAAAATAAAATTGATCCTGTTTCCTGGTTTGCATTTTCCACATAACAATGGACCGCAATTGTTAGAAACAAAGAGATCCAGATTTATGCTTCCTAAGCATTTGGAGATACAGATATGAATATGATAAAAATAGATATGTATTGGTTCTCCAGCCTTCAGAGCAGTTTGGAATTCAGCCCTGCACTAGACATCCCAATGTTCACGACTGCAAAATAAATCATACGAAGTGAAAAAGAACAAAATAATCTTAGTGCTCAAGCCTCTCACTTGAGATTAAACCTCAATGATTAAACTCTACTTTCAGAATTCTTGTGGGTGGCACATTCTCAAGAACAAAAAATAGCTGCCTAATTTAGGAACCACTGCTACATGTTAGACAAAACAGAATTCCATCTTTCTAATTATTTACACTTCCTGTGAATCATTTGCTGAGTCTTTTTTACTACTGTGAATTTCTTGGATGATGTTCAAAGTTCTGCTGGACCAGTCAAGTCACTACTTTCCTAATTAAATGTTTTAGTGAATGCTACGTGCTGGCTAAACAAAGAGCTAGCTTGCTGTTAGGCCTTCTGAAGCTCTTATAGAAGCATAAGGACAGACTGTTACAAAAGAATAGCTTGCCCTCACACTAGGCTGAAATTTTTCACATTTATTTATTCATTGTTGTGTTCATTGGCAGCGGGAAAATAACTATGTCTTGGCCGGGGAGCTTCCACAGTGGGAGTGTTGAGCCAAAATAGCTTTCAGATGATCTGTATATCTCTTAAAAGAAGAAGGAAGCCAGACCAGAACATCTGGATCAGGACAATTCCCTGGTAAAAAGCTGCACTGATACAGTATTCTCAACGCATACTGTACAGTCTGCTGGTTCTGAAATTCATTTGCAGTGTTTTGGATGAATGCGTCTATTTGGCCGCATGTGAGTGTGTGCTGAGGTCAGGGTTCCTGACCTAGATTGTACCCTGCATGGCAGGATAAGAGACTAATTGCATCTGCTGCGATAGCATTTTCTGCTGTTCATCTGTCATTGCTTCTGCTGAGTCCAGTAGTGAGAAATGTGAGGTCACTGCTCCGTACAGATTGGGGTCATTCAGTCTACTATAGAAGATGTGCCACTTTCTAATTCAGGAGTCCCACTTTGATCATTAGCAGAGGGGCTGCTGACTGTGATGCAGATACGTCCAAGAACCACCATGAGTCAGACTTGGTTCACAGGATACTGTACTTGGATAGGATGTACAACATCTCATGTGTGCACTTGGCTTTAATATGGAGGCTCTCTTCTCCCCCTTTGAACCCTTCACTCTCCCCTCAGGTATAATGCCTAGATGTCCGAAAGAGCTTTGGATTCTGCAATATGCAGAATCTATTGAATCCACCTTCATTCTAGAAGTGAGAATGGTTGTAAAATCCTGCACCATTTTATGCAATTAGTGTAGACTTCCATAATTTGGGCTGCAACAAGATTTCCTGTTGTCCTCCCTGGCCCCCTCACAAAGTGTCAAATATGATGACTTCCCATTAGTATCAGTCCATTAAAATACCAGCTTGACTAGGGCAGAAATTGCAATTCTAGATGTACATGTAAAATGATTCTGTATGCATGTATGTTGATATATGTATGTACTTTGCTGACAACCATAAAAGTCTGGATGCAAGGTGGGTGTTGTGGTGTGAACAAGGCAAACGCTGTACGCAGATATGATTTCTGTAGCTGAAGTGCCGGTATCCCCACGTGAAGACTAAGGCAGAAAAAACCTGTGTTTTTCCACTAATGCATCTGCTCTGTGCACTCACTCCCTTTTTATTTTTTTTTTTTTTTCAGTGTTCCCTAATGGAAACTCACACATCTATTCTGACAATTGTAGAAATACCCCAGGCGAATTCATTCACCCATCAGACCTTTCCCTTTTCTTTAATACAGACTAGAGATATATGTAGAAAAGCTGATTCAGCTATGACACCAATAGAGGTCAGACCTCTGCCTGGTGTAAATTTACATAGTTTTTCTTTGGCAGGTGACTGCAAGAACAGCAGATGACTTAACTTCTTCAAAGCATTGCATTGGGTCCTTTTAATGTTCACAAACATTAGAAGAAAAAACCCCAAACCTACAACCTTTGTGTCTGGGGGGTTTGATCCTCTTTGTTTCACTTCATTATTTGTAGGGTTTATACCAGGGATGTTAAGCATATGGCCATTGGATACCTATAAAGGACTTATTTATGGATGCCCAAAATGTAATGAAAAGGTTTATGTTCCAGAAATGTGTTTTTATAGCTGAGTTGCTAACCTTCTGTGTCACCTAGGCAGCCTGGGTTGTGCTTTCCCTTGCACATGCAGGTACAGGCATAAGACTGGTATGAGATCTGTAGGCTCATCCACCCCTGGATGTAGATATCACGCTAGAACCTTGAACTGAGCAACTTCAATTAATGAAGCTGTTTTAAGGAAGTTTTGATCCACCAGAGAATTATATGGACTCAGTGTTTAGTACCTCCTGGACTTGGACATCGGGCTTTTGTGACAGACTTAGAGACCTTGAGGTGCCATGGTCAATTACAGTTAGTGAAACTGGAAAAGCACTTTGCATTTGATTAACAGCTTCACAGGCACTCGGCATTTTCAACAGTGACATAATTATTTTTTAATGGATGTTTATAGTGATTACTGTTATGCTGCAGGGTTTTTGTTAATCATTAGAAAGCTGGCTATCCAGGCAACTGGAATTTCATTATTTGTCTGAGAATTCATTATAATCAAGGGGACAGACAATTAATTACTAATTAAATCCACTGAGATGCTGTGGGAAAGGAGTGTTAATCCTGTGGCTCAGTTGTGGTGGAAAGTGGACAGATACAGAGCTGTTTCATGTTAATTTGGAAAAGATAACATCTTTGTAACATAATAGATTACTTAAGAACATCAGTACTGAACTACAAGCTATTCACTTGTCCAGGCACAATAAGCTGAGAGAACCCTTTAGATTCTTTCCCTTTCCCTGGTCTGGATTAATTTTGATGACTGAGGACTTTGATAAGTTGCAGATTCTTTTGAGTTAGTGAAAGCATCCAGAAGACAGATCGATTGGCTTCATTGGTTGAAAAGCTTCTGGATTATATGCTGGCTGAAACATAGATAGGCTAACTCACATCAGAAAAAAATGGAAATCTAATAGCACAACATTGGGATTATTTATGGTACTCGGGCAGGGCATGCTGCAGAAATCAGACCCAGATAATTAGGAAACATAGGAATACTTTTTCAGAAATCTTTACGATATTGTTTTATCCAGGATATAGTTAATAAAAAAATTGTCATCATGATCTTTTTTTTTACCTAGTTCTAGTGGCTTTTCAGAAAACAAATGTTTCAGCTGTTATAGTTGCTAAAAAACCCCAACATTGTGCATGTGTGACTCTTGGCTAGTATCCATTAGATTATCCAGTCATCCCAGTTCATAGACAGCCAGTGTGGACATTGCAGTTGACAGTAACAACAGAAAAGCCAGGAATGAAGCTGAGGAGACTAAAACCTGATCTTGCCTGAAGTCAATCCTTATCAATGAGAGAGGAATTTTGAAGTTTTTTGACTAGAGTCTCTCCTGTTCTGTAAGAACAGAACCTTTCAGCAGGATCACAGTCATACCAACCAGATTCCACCACGCTGAAATTAGTACAGCAACCTCGATTTCATCAGTCCAAAGTGGCAATCCAATGTAAAGTGTAGATTCACAGTGAAGCATACTCTGGTGAGTTGCTCATACCACAACATTTGCAAGTTTTATGGAAGTCAGTTCTTTTTAAACTCCTCCTTAATAACCCTATCTACTTTAAAAAAATTCACTAGACAGAAGCCAGAGTCATGATAAATGCCATGGTAAATCCCAGGATGGCTCAGGGAAGTTCATGAGATTGTGCCCTAAAAGTTTAGGGAACAGAATTTTATTTCTTGGCAACTCAAACCTGGGAAACCATTTTGCTATGCACTTTGAAATATGTGCCCTGTTATGTACCAGAGCTGGCTATATTTAATATAGAGGAAATTGCCCCTATGCCTACATAATTTATAAACCACTTCACGATAAAAAACATTTCTAGAATGAAGAAGAAAGGACTCAGGTTTCATTGGGAAAATTATTTGTTCCATAGCTTAAATTTAAGTTCAGGAGTGTAGTTAGTGCAAATTCTAGCACAAGACATGTAGTTCATGTTTTTCATGTCAAGGTGTTAGATCCAATGAGGTGAGAATCTCATCCTTCATTTTTAAAAATTATGTTTTGGATTAAGAAACACTGTAAAAATAAGACAAACCATACCCAGAAAAGCAGGGGGAAAGGCAAGGTAAATAAAAAGATACCAAATCATTGTATGCATAAGGATCTCATGGCTTGATCTGGTGAAATGTTCCATTTTAGGTTGATACCATTATGGAATTCAGCTGAAACTGTGTACGAACTAATGGATGAAAGAAAACATATTCTGTGATCTCCTTGCCATACTGAACACTATTGCTGTTGATAGCATATCTTTTAATTCTTAGAAAGCATAGTTTAGGAGTCAAGAAATTGTAATAATAATTTCAGAAAAGATATTTTAAGTCTGTTTGTCTCCCTTCAATGTTGTTGTTCACAGGATTTCTATGAAGGTATCTTGAAAGTGCTTGGAGATGGTGACGAAAATGAACAAGAAGAAGTTGAACTCAAGCAGGGTTTAAGTGAACTCCCTGAAATTTATGAATTACACCAAGACATCCTGAAAGAACTGGAAGAGAGAGTCCTTAAATGGCAAGTACAGAGTGGCATAGTTTGTTGGCCTTAACATACCCTCCACAGCAGGTGGGTGAACTCATTGGTGTTCCCTTGACCATCCCAGCAGAAGTGAAGAGAGTAGAACCTGAACCACTTTGGCAGATTTTGCGTACAGATAGGAAGGAAGTAAATGCAGGCTAAGTAAATATCAGGCTAAGAAATCAAATACAGAAATATGTGTGCAGTGAATAGCCCATGACACTGAAATGGCCCCGTCAGTCAGTGTGAGAACAGCCAGCTTCACATGCATTACCCCTGCCAGTTCTCAGTCATCACCAAGTGGCTTCACACTCATGGCCTGAAGGTCACAGATTTGTGCTGTGGGAAGCAGGAACAACTTACATCAGAACTGATCCTAAAGAAGATCTGCTTCCAGAAATTTACATAGCAGCTGTGTAGCTCTGCATTAAGGGAGAGCCCCTTGTTCCCAGCACCAAGGCAGGGATCTGCTACCCCAGGCTTCCAAGCCAAACGGACACTGGCAGCCTGTTATTGGGACTCCATCAAACAGCTTTACAGGGCAAAGTCTTTCCATGAGAGAATAAGACCATGACTAGGACAGACAATGCTCCAAAATTCATTCAGCTGAGGAGACCCCTGACTTAAGCCAAGCTGCCAGGTTCTATTGAATGATGGACCATGAAACCCCACACCTCCAACCTGCTAAACTCCAGGAGGAAGTGGTCACTGAGAATGGATGATCCTATTTCTGCACAGCCACTGAGCAATTAAGGAAGTCAGTTAAATGAGGAGATTTTTTCAGTAACAATCCTAAATGTAGGGCACAGGTCTCCTTGCAGCCCTGCAGTTCCTAATCAAAGTACACAACAAGGAAAGGAGAGGCTAAAGGGAACTGTGTTTTGGTTTGTGCCCACCAAGGGACTGTTGGCAGAAAAACTTAAAAAGTGTCACCGATTATTTATGATTTAATACACTTTGAACACAAGCAGACATAGTGTTTCCAGCTGGGATCTAAAATGTCTTGGGTGCTAAAGAAGCCACAACCCTACTCTAACAGCATTCTGCCAGTTCCCTAAGACAAAAGGAACGCAACCATAAATGCCCTAAGAGTTCTGTCCAGAACTACTCTGTGGCACTGGGAATAAAAGAGGACTGTATTGCAAATACTGCCAACACAACAGATAAACATATGTTATAGACCTGCACTCACACAGGTTCCCAGATCATTACCACACCTGAAGCTTCCAGTAAGTCCTTCCCTGTGCCTGCACTCCCCCAGGCATTCTGTTGCCCTGGACACCCCAAGAACTCATGTCCCTCTATTAAGTATGATTCCTCTTTTGTGGACTGAGATTTTGTTCTGCTTTCTCTTTGTACATGCTTTACAAATATTTCAATACAGTGCATCTGAATACTGAGACAGATGACAGTGAGGTGGTGCTGAGAAACAGGCAGTGAAGGAGCGCTGAAGATCTGATATTACAACAAACGTTATATTCTCCCCCACAAACAGTGCTCAAAGCACTTCAGCAGTTAGAAGGTCTATTTACAGAAGTGGGAGCCATGTCCTGAAAGGAGCCTCGCAGTGCTGCTATGGCAGAGGCACAGCCAAAGGACCAGCCCCCATGGTGCCCATGCTACAGCAGCCTGTGGTGCTGTCAGTCTGATTTGAAGCGCTCCCTCTCTCCTGCCATTCAGCCTAGGCTTTAGGTGCACAGTGTACAGAGCCACTGTGGGTCTAATACAATAAGCAAGAAGTATGGCTCTACTTCTTTACTTTTATTTGTTTGTTTGTTTATTTGTTGCTTCTTTTATTTCTGTGGCCTTAGGGAGGAACACCAGAAAGTTGCTGATGTTTTTCTCTCCAGAAAATCAAGGCTGAATCACCACACAGCATACATTATGCAGTTTGACAGGAATTTGGCTTTGCTAGATGAAACGTGCCTTAAATATTCCCAACTGGCTACCATGATACAGGAGTTTGAGGTAAGGCTCACATGGTTTTTTATGTGCACTAATGCATGGCTTTACCATGGGGATTACTCAAGGATTTTTTTTTTTTCCTGGAACTCCATCAGTGTTCACATGTAGGGTAGAATGGAAGAATAGTCTTCTTTCACAGCCCTGGTGCTTCTCACAAGTGAGAAGTTCACTTGTGCATGATGTGTTTGTTTCTATCTCTGTTGCCCACACACTCTTGTGTGTGCATACAGAACATGTGTTGGTGAATCTACAGATCCGTGAGTATATTTTGCTGAAACACAGTGAAGTGGTTTCTCAGTCACTTTTTAATTTATCAAGTTCTTTGAAGATGTGTTAGAGTTAATAACTAGGATTATAACTAAGATGACAATTTGCTGCTGAGCTCCCATCCCCCCTGATCTTTGTGTTTCTTCTCTTCCACTGAGGACAGCAGAGCTCTGGTGACAGCCCTTACAGTGTGAAACACCAGCTTCTGAAAGTGGTACACCGTGTCTTCCAGTATCGTGTGATGCTCACAGGTCAGTAAAATCACTCTCAAAAGTACCCAAAAAGAAACACTCCCCTGGTGTTCTGTGCCTCCACTGTGCTACACATTGATGCCATAACAGCTAAGATAGGGCTAAAGCAGTATCGGATTTCCTGGGAACTTCAATATGCCTAGTTCAGGATTCAGGAAGTGTCAGGCAGCCTGGGAAGAGGCAGGCACTTCTATAGGACAGCCATGTTGAAAGGTCACAAAAAAGCATAAGTCAGATGCTTTTAGCCATTCTTCTTGGCTTTTTCCTTCTGTGAATCAGCAGAGGCAGAGTTCAGCCTCACTGCCAACAAACAGGTTTTATTTTTTTTTATGTCAAGGGTAGTTATCAGAGACAGTAGAAGACAGGTTGCCTCACAAGGAGACTCTGCACTGCATCCTATATGACAGTGGCAAGCGCTGTCTTCTTATCAACAAAGCAGTTCTACCCAATACTGCACCATAAGTCCTATGCACAGTACACCTAAAGCTAGTGATTAGTCAAAAACCCAGTCCAATTTTGCTGCATTATAGGAGGCAGAGATATAAATATACATTAACAGTGCAATTACAGATTTTACATTTACAGTTATACCTTCCCTTTACATTCAGGACCATATATAACTACTACCCGAGTCTTTCCAAGGGCAGTTGTGTTCCTTCACTGCAAGCCACCCCAAATCTAGCAAGTCTGAACCTGTGAGGAGAGCAGGCTTTCCGATGCAGGATGTGATGCCTAGAAAGAATTGGGAAGTTTAGAACTGGCTAGGGAAGGAAACGATGAAATGTAAAAATGAAACTCAGTGTTGTCATGTAATTTAGTCAGAACACAAAAGAGCAAGGATCCATAGACTTAAAGATGGAGAAATATTTTGGGAGTATGTATATGTGTGGGTGGACAAGGATGCAAGATTAGTTATGCATGTGACAGTAAAAAGGAAGCCATAAACCCTGCCCATACAGCCGATGAAGAACACAGCCTACTAGAAGGGCCTTCTATAAAAGCAGCAGAACAAAGTGACCATATGAAAACTTTATTAACAGCACAGATTTCCAGCAGTTTCATCTTGCTCCAGATGCTTTGATCAAGGATGAAACTCATTATTCTCAGCTGGGTTTGCTTTTTCGGTACAAGCAATACAAATGAACACTGGATTCCCATACTAGGGTTTAGTTTCTGTCTGACTTTCTTCCCTCTCTGGGTGTGTCGACATTAAGGGAATCTTCCCAGACTTGTGGCTTGCAGCACTTAGCAGTCTCTCGTGATCCACAGTGTTTGTGGTGCACACAAATACTGCATTTATGTGAAAGGAATTGGTATATGCCTGTCAGAAATAGACCTTCTATCTGCTGTTTTCCCATTTCTGTGGTCCACAAGATAAACTGCAAACATGCAGCATGGTATTTTGTGAGAAAGCTGGAAGGGCTTCAGTGATTGGATTCCATCTATGCTTGAAACAACTTGAGCTCCTCCTTGTCCCAGGTACTGACACTAACTGGGAAAATGAAAGCTTTTGTGTGTACTGAGATAAAGTCTGCTGGATTAAGGTATTACAGAAAATGGGTTTAGTACTTTAGTTCTTCACCTCAAGAAACCAAGCCCCTCTTTGACTAGGACAGAATGCGTCCGGAACAGTGCACTCCTTCAGATTCTCTCATACCACTTGTGTGATAACTGGCTGATTCTACCAGATTAAGGAAGGGTATTTATGTGAATATTGGTTACCACTTAGTGCACCACAACCAAAAGGATTTGTCCACTCAGTCCATAGCTGAGGACAGAGCTTGCAGTGGTGAAAAGGAACGCTAAATATTGTCTGATGACATCACACAACCCCTTTCTGCCTGCCTCAGTACAGGCAGATGCTTTCCAGAATGCAGGTAAAAGCCAGGTGGAGTTCAGGATGCCAGGGAAAGCACAGCACCAGCAAGAAAAATGTGTGTGGATAAGACATCCAAAGGAACAGACATCCATGCACAGTACCATTCTCAGCACAGAGGTCTAGTTCTTAGATGCAGAATTTAGGGGTCTGGACTAATCAGCAAGATAAGAATGAAGTATTTCCAGACTAGGGTCTTAAAACTGTAGCACTTACATACTACAGTCTTTAAAAGCATAAAGACCTGGACACAGAATAAGGAGGTGGTCCAAGAAAAGTAATCCAGAAAAACCCTGGTTAAAGTTTTGTACGTAACACAAATATAATTGCGGTTACACTAAGCACTATTGTATTTATCTTACAGAACCTATTTTCAGAATATGATTGAGTTTGGTAGTAGTTATTTGAACCCTGCCTGTACAGAACTAGTGTCTCCTTCCTATGCCTATAAAAAGCATATGATTCTTTTACTAGAACTGTAAATATATCCAACCACATTAGTTTAGCTGGGAAAACAGAATTAATTAGAAAAACAATTATTTGTAAAGTGGTGCTACTCAGCAATTCTCTTGACTGAGAAACATTTTTGACACTGTTTATTTATTTATACTTGCCAAGTTATGTGAGCTCAAATCTGTATCAATGCTTTTGCATTGGTTCTCAAAGTAAAATACCATCAAAGATGGGTTTTGCTTTGCAAGGAGGCTATATGTACACTTAATTATTTGGGAAAAATTTGCTGTGGGGCATTACTGTGGATGCCCCATTCCTGGAAGTGTTCAAAGCCCAGGTTGGATGGGGCTTTGAGCAACATGGTCTGCTGCAAGATGTTCTTGCCCATGGCAGAGGGATTGGAACAAGATGATACTTAACGTCCCTTCCAACCCCAACCAGTGTCTGATTTTGTGATTAGGATTTAATATTTTAGCTAACAACACTACAAATTATGTTGATCTGTATTCTGATCGTTGGATTTCTGTTTTTGTTTGATCATTTACTACAGATTACTTGAATAATCTTTGTCCTGATTCTACAGAGTATGAAGCCACACAAGGTAAAATGAAACTGGTAGAAGAAAACTTCTGTTTTGCTAACATTGCTTCTAAAGAGGTGCAAGATCTCTATACTGGTACTATATAGAAAATTATTATTTTCAAGATTTTGTGTTTATAGGTTAGATGTAAAATCTATAAGAACTGATCATTTGTTTAGACAAATTATTTAGGAACAAGAATCCTATTTTTTTTTTTTCATTAAAACGTGGGCTTCTTATAGTTTTGAGGTGATGGAACTTACAGAAGAAGAAAACATCTATACAGGCATAGTGCAGACACTGTAGTTTTGTCCCAGTCATCGAGGAAATCCTAGTCCTCTTTGGCATTGTAAATATTCGGCCTAGTCATTGTAAAGTCAATTCGGATGGCTCTCCCTGCCTGATTGTGTACTATTATCTGTGGTATGCCTGCTATGCTCTGTGAACTTGGGAGAAACCCAGGAGGTTTGAATTTTGCATCTGTATTCTGGATTCCTTAAGGTTACATAAAGTTGAAAGACATTGCATAAAAAGCAGTTCTGCAAAATCAGGAAAAAATCCACTGCTAACACCATCCTTTCCAACACATGAGATAGATAAAACAGAAGTCTCTTACTCCCACTGAAATCAAAGGAAGATTTAGTTGTGGTATCTGTGGGAGTAGTTTCCAGGCTGGAGTAAGTAGTAGTAACATTTTATTGATGAAATCAATTCACCCCTCCTACGCTGATTATAAATCCAAACCAACTCATTGCAATGAAGTCAGTGGTTGACTGAAAGTCAGTTTATCCTGCCCAAGAGCAGAGACTCATGCAAGATTTAGGACCCTAGTCACTGGCAGTAGAACTACAGCTATACCGGTAATTTAAACAATAGCAGGGCAGACACTCAAGCCCTCTGACCACAACTACCTATCTCATTTGTGGTTAGGAGATGCTCGTGCCATTCCTAGCCAGCATGCTGCCAAGTTATGGCCAGAAACTGATAGAAAGCCCTGTGCCACAGGGGAAGGGATGTGAAATAGGGACCTGAGCCATGTTATGCCACTGCTCTCAGCACCAGCAAATATGTCCTAGCCCAGGTTATTTGCCAGTGGAGAATCCAGGAGTTAATTCATGTCACCACTTCATACACATTTCTATCAGAAAGGGATGACATGTCCTCTCCCTCAGCCGTAAGAGGTACAGCTTAGACTGCCATGCTATTTAGTGGCTAAAGCTGAGTTACATTCATCTCTCTACATCACAAGATATTGACAAAAACATCTGCAACTAGAAAACATTGCAAAAAATATTTATTGCCATCCTGGGTGCTTAAAAGGGTCCTCATAAGCTCTCTGGGTCAGCACAAGCATGATGCAATTTCACACAAGAAAATGATGGAGGAAGGGGAGACAGCACTGTCTGCCATGTCAGAGTTGCTAGGCATCTACATTACGAAAGTGACAAAAAAGCCAAAGGATGCCCTTGCAAACAGGAGGGATTTATTTTTCTACTCTTTTGTGTGATATATGGTGTTTGTTTTCCTTCATCCCTCAGCTGCCTTATTCATAGTTTCTGAAATCACGGACCAAGCCAATGACAGCATGCTCCAAGCGGTGAGTCCTACCATGACACATGCTCCGCTGATCAATAGTGTGTTTTCTGCACATCTGTTCAAGTGAATACATATGTCCGTTAAATTCTGAAGCCTCCTCTAAGGTGAGACTCAAGGGCTTGTACAGATCTGGTTTACAGTACTGCAGATACAGAGTTGATCTATGCCCTTTAGTGCAGCTGTGCAACATGTAAGACACTATAGCCAATAGCACAAAGGGGTTTTTTCCCTCTTGGGATGCAACTCACTTCTTTATTATTTAATTTCCAGAGCAGTGAGAGGGTTGTGAATAATTGTTCAGGCATCAAAACATGAAATTCAAAAAGACAAAACATCACATGTAACATCATCACATTAAGATGATACCCATGAAGGAAAGGAGTGAATTATCAATCTTAGTAAGGGCTTGTTTTCAGGTAGGCTTTTAAGGCTGAAAAAATGAATGCATGTGAATTGTTGGGGAAGAAGACACTAATCAGTTATGAAGATGAAAGAACAGATGTAGGTTGAAGGGAGGATGTCTAACAAGCCTACAGTTTTATCATGAAAAGGAATTTAATTTAATTTAATTTAATTTAATTTAATTTAATCTGACCCCTCTATAAACTAGACTCTGAAACTACAGACTTACTAAGCAAAGTTTTCAACTGGTTTGATTCTGATTTTCCTTCTCCTCAGGCAAAGAATTTATAATCATATTTTTCCATTATTAAAGCAGTCTTTTTACCAAAATAAATACTTCATCAAAAACCTGAGATCTCATGAAAACCTTCCAGAAAAATCTGGAGAGCTTTAGGGGTATCAGAGCTTTAGGGATATCTGTGTTAGAGGTTGAGAATTCTAAGAGCTCAGTTCCTAACAGATCAAGGTCACACGTCTTTTCCTGGCACCTCTGGTTCCTTAGATTTCACTTAGATATATGGGATATTTATATAAATACTTTTTTGAAGTTAGAAATATATGTAAGTGGCTAAAGTCAAATTTGCTGTGTTGCATTGCCATGAAATCATTTTGTCTCTACTAAGCCATGCTTTAATTTGAAGAATGTCATCGTATCATCTGAGTCTTACACATGTCACAGACTGTATAATAATTGCTATTAATAATGTCTGTTTTGGAATAATTTCATTGCAAATTCCAAATAGATTTTTAAACTTATTTTTTGTCATATCATCAGAGCACATCTATTCTTTTTCAGTAAGACTCCAGCAGTTTCTCCTGGGAACTATTAACCTAGGATTTTCGAGTAAAATATGACCATACCTATCTCCACAGCATTTTTACCATGTAGGAAAATACTACTTTCAATTTACAGATGTACAAACCGAAGTACAAGGCACACCATCACCACAGAGTATTACGTCTATCTGTAATTCCAGGAGATGAACTAAGCAGGGATTGTATCACTCTCTGAATGTCTACAGTCTGCTAGAAGCCCTGAGACACTAAGAGCTATAAATCACTGTTGCTATTAACAGCTGGTGAATTCCCTGGGGAGGTGTTCCTACTGCATAGACATTAGGATAAAATTATGGAAGCTGCAGTTCACTGCTAAAGTGGCTACAGCAATATTTCTGACACACACTTCTGCAGTACTGTCTGGGTGGAGCTTTTATTCCTTAATTGTAGGATCTTGAAGAATCTTTGAGAGAAGAATGATGATAGTTTTCAGATGAATGAAGAAAGCTATATAAACTGGGAATTTTGGGAAACTGACAGGAAACTGTGCCCCCTCTCAGCTGTCTACATTCCCTGATAAACCGCTGTCCTTCACATGTGATGGCTGTTTGACTTCCTTCAGGAAATGAGTTCAATACTTCTCTGTCTGTTTCCTGGTGAACACGTGTCCATATTGCAAACATCAGCATTTCAACAGGTGCCTCTGCCAGCAGTCCTGAGAAAAACTGGGATGCTGCAACTTCTCCTCTCACTCTGGTAAAAACCCAGATGAGTAGTACTAGCACTGGCATGAGTGTTCTCACAGGAGAACACTGCTTTTTCTGCAGATGAAAAACAGATTCTCATTGTGGAAGCTGTCAACTGGACAAGTTTTGTCAGGCTAGAATACCCCAAGGGACAGGAAAGTCCTTTGCAAATATCTTTTGCAAAAGTCAGCTGTCCCATGATCCCTGATATTTCTTGTGCTATTGCTTTATATGTTGTTTCCACTTTATTTGCCTAGAGTATTTTAGAAGTGACCTGAAATAATCCATTTGTTACTTCCTGCATTGCAAAAGAGATACCTGACAGCTCAAATTCTTGAAAATGTGTCAACTGTCAATTACATTGCACGGGCACAGTGCAGCCCTGCGCTGGTCAAGCCTTGTAGGTATTTCCATGTATTTGACATCCAGTTACTGATTAAGAACTAAACTTAGCATCATGCTAAACAAGTGCAGTATTTCACTAAGGCAGTAAGATAGGGAGGTATTTCAAGCTTATCTCAAAAAAGCAAGCCTAGATAGGTATGCAAATTGTGTTAAATGAAATCCAGGGTAAATTAGCCTTGACATACCATCATGTTGACTTGGATATCCTCCTTCTGGCAGCTGTGATAACTTTCTTAGTTAGCTGATTCTGTAGACACCACTGATTTGTAAAAGGCAGAGACAGTGTATGATCTAATCAAGTTTCACTAATCCCAGGGGTGTATTAATGCCAGTCAACGGAGCAAAGGAAAACAGACCATTGCCTCTTGTAGCAGAAAACTGTAGTCAAAGGCTGTCAGGTCACAAAGCCGTATCAACTATGGTCCTTAGTCTGTAGTTTATTTGGGTGTGTAACTGAAGATACAGGATACAGTGGCTGACTTAGGAGACTCCTAATTTTTAGGCATATTCCAGTGGTGATTCACTGCTGCTGGGCAGCCCATTCTACTGTTCTGATCAGATAAAAATCACAGCTGAATCCTATGCACAAGCCTCTGTTTTAATAGCCTCACCTGCTGAATGGAAGGATATTTGAAAAGACTAGCAGTATTGCAAAGGTACAGACATCCCTTCTTCCCTCTTATATTCTGATGGTTTTTTTATGGGAGCACAGATTATCTAGGTTAATCTTATTTACTATCTTCATAGATAAGTTCATGTCTGGTGCCACTGCTCACTGATTGACTGTGCTTTAAGGCCAGGTAGATAGTTAATAGCATGAGAATCATAACCTTGAATCACAAACTTCCTAATTTTTGCAAAGCATCCAAACAGAAATGCAGCTTCATTGCCTGCTTACTAGCATACCTTCTAAATCCCCTCTTGGAAAGGCATGAATCCATTATCACAGAATGTAAATTTCAGATAACCCTAGCAACAGTCTTAAAAGTATCAAAGTTTGGATTATCTGTGTCATGGCACTTATGCAGAGGCCTTTGGAGCAGATACTGTACTTTGTCCCTATTTTATTAGTTCCCAGAGCTAGAAAGTTGGCAAAGAAGCCAATGTATAAATACCGTATGATGTTAGCAGTTCCTTTGGAAGGTGAACTGGGAAATCACAGGTAAAAGAACTGTAGAAAGTCACAGCAGATGTGAATGCAGGTGATGAGATTTTGTAAAATCCAAAAGGCAGGAAGAAGACTTACTGGGTGTAAATCCTTGGTCTCAGTTCTCTCTGAAACCGAATTCTGTAATATCAGTTCTAGAGGAATAAAATGGTGAGGAGGGGTGAGGGAAATTTTGCCTGGTTGTATAAAAACAGGCTCCATGCAGCCTTCTAAATGCTGTTTTTCTCTCCCAGGAAAACTTGCAGAAGCTAGTACACATTGAGCACAGTGTGAGAGGGCAGAGCGGCCTCCTCCAGCCAGGAAGGGTGAGTGCTGCAGGCAGACCTGTGCTGGTAAGGGCATTGTTTCTGGCCAGCAATGCATCTGCATAGATGTAGATGGCCACATTTCAGATGTCTACAGATGTTGTTTACTGAGCAATTGTGATAAGAGTTGGAACACTGGTTTGTATAAAAAAATCACTCTGGCAGTGCACAAAAAGAAGGTCATGCTGGGAAAGACATGCATTGTCTCTACTTTTACATAGAGCAGGCTTTTCACTTCAGCTGTCCTCAGACACCCCAAGTGCAGTGTATTT
Organism: Phylloscopus whistleri; assembly: GCA_017589585.1. Lineage (NCBI taxonomy): Eukaryota > Metazoa > Chordata > Aves > Passeriformes > Phylloscopidae > Phylloscopus > Phylloscopus whistleri. Next base: position 163,784 of record JADMLD010000736.1, read on the forward strand.
TGATGGAGCTACTGCTTTCCTCCTTGTATACTCCTGCCAAAATGCTGCAACTCTAGCAGAAATTGCTTGCAGCCTGAAAAGGCTCTGCACTTTATATAGCTGGCTAAGAACCTTAAATAGGGCAACTAATTTGTTTTCAAATTTTTATTTTCACCATTCCTCCATGGTGCTTTTAATACATGATGCTGTTTTTGAGAAACACATCAACAGAAATATGAGAGAGTGTACAGCTCTGTCTTGCTTTCCACACCAAATACAAATTTCTTCTTCTGGCTTTCAAACCTGTCCAGTTTCAACCTGCTTCTATGTTTCTAAGCTTCAACCTGCTTCTATGTTTCAAAACATTTCTTTCTTGAGCTCTGCAACTCTGAATTTCCCTTCAGTCCACCAATATCTTTAACAAAATTCATGAAGCAATTTTTAAGGTATGCATACTCATAGCATAAGAATACTAATCGGCCAAATATTGTGGTCAACCTTTGTTTTTATCCCTAACAGCAATATTCTCACTTGCCATTACCAGGTAATGCTTTAACAAATTCTGCAAAGCCCAGCATACAGTATTTACAAGATTTGTCTCTTTGATTATAAACTGTTCTAGAGTGGACAACTACACTAGAATCTGTTCTCCATATGAAAAGAGCAGATATATCTGAGTGTTAATCCACTGATGTAGTTCAGTTATGGGAGACTTTTTCAAACATTACTGCAATGAAGTTCTATTGTGCTGGTTTAGCTGCTTACATACACAGTCTTACCTACATACATAGTAACGAGATGGACTGAAAAATATTGTGCTTGCATAATTATACAAATTATATATGCAGTTATGGTTAAGTTGGTGTAGCATACTAAAACCCAAGGTTTCAGCTTTTCTCTTTTTAAAAGTTCTCTCTATTTTAGAGGACTTTTAAAGACGAGAATTCTTTTCTAAAGCCCATTATATATTAGCTTTCAATCTATGACAGTCACCTCTGAGCACAGTCCACACTGCAGAAAGAGTGGACTGAGGACAAGTGGGTTTCCAACCCATTTTGTACTGACACAAATGCAAGCCATGAAGGGCAGCAGAGCTAACCTGGGCAAAGACTAAGCCAGATCATAAGGCATAAGGCTAGAAACAAGTGTTGAGGTTCTCTATCTCTTCTTGTGCTGATGAATGGCGCTGGAGTAGCTTCTTCCCCAGGAGAAATACTCCCTTTTCACCATAAGATTCAGAATGAAATCTCAGGATTACAATCTGCTGTTTTCTCCTTCAGATCTTTGTGAAGGAGGGAACGCTGATGAAAGTCTCTGGCAAAAACAGGCATCCTCGACATTTGTTTTTGGTAAGAGTTTTTTATATATTTACTGTCCCTCTCATATATTTCCATGCATTTGTGCCACCCTGAAGCCTCGCAGATTTTAGGCTGCAAGACATTTAACCATCAACAGTGATGTGGTGAGTTAGTTCCTGTTGCTAATAGGGCTGTAGTCCTTTCAAACATTCCATTGGCCCCACAATCAGGGATATGGGCTGTGCAACCCTCTGCTTGTGCCACAGTTACATACAGCCTTCACCAGGACATAATTCTGCAAAGAAGTGCAAGTTTTCAAGGGGATCGGGAAGATGAGAACTCCTGAATACCTTCAAGGATTAAGCTGCACACTTGAAAGTCCTAAGACCTTAGAAGATTTAATCAGAAGCAAGAGAGAATACCCTACTGCTAAAGTAGCTGTAAACTTCCTTTGGTCACACTTGGGAGGGATTTGTATCTTTGGAACTGAAGGACTGGGTTTTAGCTCCTGCTGTCCACATATATGTAAATTACCTGATAATTCCGTGTATTGCCTCAGTGTGGTTCCTCTAAACACACACCTCCACCTTAGTGTGGATTAGAACAGTTTTCAATGACAGTTTGGTACATTCTTCTAGGATAATTAAGAAAAATGGACCTTTCATCACCTGGCTGGAATACTCTTTACAAGGGTCACCAACCCTACTGCAAGTATTAGCAAATCAAAACAAATGAAACTCCACTGTTTTGGAGATATACTAAGAACACTTACAAACGCTTTCTGTTTTGCATTACACACTCCATTGACCAGTTAGAGAGTATCTGTGACTCTAGGCTCCTGAGCTCTGTTCTCAACTTTTTAGGTAGCTTATCGTGCAACCACATATGTTTTTATGCACTTATCAATATGAAGGGGAATATAATATTTGCCCGTGTCTTAGGACTTTGTTACCTGCTTACCTGTTAATGTTTGAAAAATTCTTTAGAGCTCCCTCCCAGAAAAAAAGCTGTAAAGAACTGAGAATTACTACTGCTATTAACATTAAAATATTGCTTGCAGAATTTATTTTAAAATAAATGAATTATGTGCCTGGAATCTGTATTTTAAGTGCTGACAGCTTTTCACCATGGGATCATTATAAGGAGGAAAGATGGCTTATTACAGAAGCCATATATTTTGCAATATTCCTTCTTTTTTTCTCCCTCTTACTTATAACTCCTATTTGTGTATATACAATCTTCTTTCCCTCCTCAATCACATATTGCAGTCATAATCAAAGATCAGATGGGATGGGACAGAGTGCTGGTGCTGCACTTTTTTGATGGTTTCAGTGGTTTCTGTGAAAATTCAGACTTGCATGTACTGAAAATGATGGATTTCACGCAAATCTTCAAATATGAGATAGCTGCAGTTCTGTTTTGCAGAGTCAGCATCAGTGGACTGCAACAAGTGCAATAAATGGCAAAATCATGACTTTCTGTTACTGTCACAGGAAAAAGGCTATGCCAGAAACTCCAGGAGCTGGTCTTAAGAAACAATGTTCTCAGCAGCAATAACTCTGAAGTCTACTGATGACCACTTAATAACAGATGATAATTACATATCTCTACTGACCTCTCTTCTGAAACACTTGCCTTCGCTAGTATTCAAAACTATTTTGGAATTGTGGCTAAAGCTGAGACAAAATTCCAAGACATCACTACACTTTAGTCTTCCAATGTGTGTGTTCCTGCCATCATAACCCATTACTATGGCAAACACTGAAGTGCAACAAATTAGCTAATCAGGTTGATAATAAACGTTGAGAGGAAAGTAATTTAAACATGGGATAAACTTATATAAATTTCAAGTCATCCAAAATGGTTCTATCAGCTTGAAGGTCACAAGTCACAAGAGGCCAAAAGTATTACTGGAACGAAGCAAGCACAGAAAATACTTTCTGGCACTCTCTGGTTTAGGAATTACTTCCTGGGGAAAGTTCAGGTGCTCAAAGTCAGATGTTAACTGCAAAGAGAGAAGTGTCTCTTGACAGCTGGAGACATTACAGTAGCCAGTGTCTTGTTAATAGATGCTTTCAGTATTCAGCAAAAGTGGTTTTCTTTCTTTCTTTCTTTCTTTCTTTCTTTCTTTCTTTCTTTCTTTCTTTCTTTCAGTCAGCAAGGTAAATTGTGACCAAATGTGCTGTCATGCAAAGGATGGGGTGGAGCTAGTCATAATGGTCACTTTCAAAAACCAAGAGACACATAAACCTGGCTTCTTTCCTGGTCTGGCACAGTGAAGTTGCAATCACTTCAGGCTTCCTGTATTGTATCTCCAGCAAGGGCACGGGGAGGGTGATTGGATCATCGAAACTACTTGAAACTTATTGGAAAATATCTACCTTTGGGTTCAGTGATTTTTTTTTCCCAGTCTCCTCTATATGAATGCTCCTCAGGTTGCAAAGCAATTCCATGTATGGTGAAATTGCAGGAAAGTTGTTGTGGAATATGGTAATTCCTGCATTAACACCTGAATGGTCTTGCTTTATCTGCTTGTCACTACTATTGCTATGGATTTGCAGTGGTACCGTGCCACTACCACTCCTGCATTGCTTATTTAGCCTGTGGATACAGCAAGACAACTATTGCATAGCTACGTCAACGTATTTCTATCTTGGCATACAGAATGGTTATTGCATCTTAATAGTCTTCAGCATAGGTCTTAACGCCCTACCAACCATCACTGCCAACACCTTTCACTAACAGGACATGCCTACAGGAAAATACCCTTCCCTCTGTCAGTGCTGTCTTGATTTTGATTCCTGGGGACACTGTGGAAGAAAAACCCATGCCAAAACCCTAAGACTAGAATAATTTCCTAAACATTGTCTCTTAAAACTGATGTTTATTTAAAGCCTTTATCTTCTAAGGACCATATTATAATCCTTTGAAGCCACTTGCAAAACTCAGGTTTGTATATTATTAAAAACCCAAATCTTTCAGAACTTCTTTTTAATGCTTCACATGTCAGCAGCAACTCAAAAAGATCACCAGAAGCTAGCATGTGTAGATGTAGTTTGGCTTAGCTTTGATTGAATAAGCATATTTACCTTCACTATCCCAAATAAATTTTTACATGAATAGCATTTTCTGAAGTTCTTAGTAGCGAACTTACTCTGACTGAAGTTAAATCAGGACCAGGACCTGAGAGAATTTCAGAGCAAGAGTACACACGGAAGGATAAGTCTGAGAATTTAATCCCTACACATCCCAGGAGATGAGCCCATCAAACTGAAGTTGTAGTTAGAATATGCTGTAAAACTTGGGTGTGTGCTAGACTCGTACTTGGCCTGTGCTACTGAGGTATGCTTTAGTGGTGTGCTGTGAATATATATCTGCCCATAAGGAGCACTATATGTCTTGTGCACAGCCCACATAGGCATGACAGTGTAAAGACAAATTTCAAATGTTTATGATGTTGGGTGTATCATAATGTTACATGAGCTGGCTGTTTTGTGCAGACTGGTGGTGTTGTTGAATCTGGTGTTTCCTGGCAGGATGTTTGGTGAATATTGCTGTATGTCTGTTTCCTGAGCCCAGCCTCTGTTTACAAGGATGCTGTGGCCTCTGTGCAGCATAGTATGGCCTGCTGAAACTGGCAGGTCCCCTAACTGCCCCCCAACCACAAGACTTTGCAACTCAGAGCCTGTCTCTTATCTCACCCTTCTAAGAATTTCACTACAAAGGCCACTTGTTTTGAAAATGGGTTGCAGGAAGCTGCTATCAAATGGGAGACTGTTTAATGCTCTTTCTGGCAGAGTTGGAGTATAGGAGATTTTTGGAGTCACAGCTTGGAAAACACAGCTCCAGAACATATTCAGACTGCTCCACTGACACTCAGGGCATGTTTAACTCAGACTTGAATAGAAGAAGACAGGGTTCATAATTAACTAGCCTTTAAAACATTCAGAAAAAACCAAACATGTGGTAGAGCTTTTAGACAGAGTATATCACATATGGATGCCAGCAGTTCAGCAGGGTATAAACCTGTTTAGATCAATCAATTTGAACACTGTAGGTTAGAAAACTTGCATTGACTGTAGTGTTACTGGATACCTGTCACAACAGAGAGAATTGGAAAAAGAAGATGGGGGGGAAAGGAAAGCAGTAACAGAAAAAAAGAAAAGGAATTAAAGATGAGACATATCCTTCTTTCTCTGTGTTGTCAACTCTTGTTTTGGGGAACGTGTGTGCATGGAGCAATGCAGAATAAGGGTATGTGCTCCAATATCAAATCCTGAGCAGTCTGAGAATCCCAATTATTCAAGAATATTCTGGCAAACAAGAAGTGTGTCTGAAGGCCAGGGACTTGTGGGAACTTCCCATAGGGTTCTAGCAGTCCATCTCCTCTACTGCAGATTTCTGAGAGGCTGCAGAATCAGCTTTCATCATCTCTGAAGTCCTCACTGCTTCAGGGAGCACAGGACAGTTGAAGCAGGAGGATGCATGAAACCAATGGCACTGATGCTAGTTCTGTCCATACCATTCAAATGGCTGTCACTAAGGTCTTTACTGTGCATGTGGCAAAGGAGACAGCAGTGAGTGAAAACCCTTTCTTTCTTCATGCATGCCTTGTGTGCCTTGCTTCACAAGATTTGAAATATTTGTCATAATTTCACTGTGTCAAGTTATGGCTAGTGGGACCTCCAAATCACAGCCTACTGCTAAATAGGCAGAAAAAAGAAGGAGGAAAAAATTCCAATGGGCAATTATAAAGCAAAGTAATATGTAGTAAAATCTTGGGATATTAATCAGGGTTGTCATGATAATGGTATACACCATGGTGTCGTCCCTTATAAACAGTAATAAAAGAATAAGCAGGTTTTTAAAGAGATATACAACTTTTAAAATACATAAAAATATAATTGAGTTTGCTATTCAAGAAGCCTCATAGCAGATTATGTCAGGATCCTGAAAATCTCTCTCAAGAGTTCACTTGCTTGGACTTAGTGCCCAAGTGCTGCAGGGCCCATTTTAGAGCCAGTGCTCTTTAATATCTTCATGAACAACAGGGATGCAGGACTTGAAGAGATACTAAGTTTGCTGATCATGCTAAACTGGGAGGAGCTGTCAACTCCCTCGAGAGCAGAGAGGCCTTGCAGAGAAACCTCGATGAATTTGAGAGATGAGCAATCACCAACCATATGAAGTTTAACAAGGGAAGGTGCTGGGAAGGGCCAACCCTGTAGTGTAGACTGGAGAGCAGCACCGTGAAAAGGGACCTAGGGGTCCTGGTCAGCAAAAGCCGAATATGAGTCAGTTGTGCCCTAGCAGTGAAGAGGGCCAGCTGGGGCATCAGGGCCAGCATCATTGGCTGGGCAAGGGAAGTGGTTGTCCTGCTCTGCACTGGGCAGCCTCACCTTGAGTACTGTGACCAGTTTTGGGCAGCACAGTGTAAGGAGCTAAAGCTGTTCAGAGAGCATCCAAAGGGAACAGACAGATGGAGAAGGATCTGGAGGAGAAGCCATACAAGGAGTGGCTGAGGCCACTTGAATTGTTCAGCCTGGAGGAGACTGAGGTCTGTCCTGATCGTGGTCTGCAGCTCCCTCAGGAGCAGCAGTAGAGCAGCACCACCAGTTTCTGCTCTTTGTGACAGGATCCAAGGGAATGGCAGGAAGCTATCAGGAGACATTAGGCTGGATATTAGGAAAGGGTTATGGTTAGGCAACAGCCCCAGCAGTTCATCAAGTTACAGCTTGTTCTGGGAATCCCCCGCCAGGAGAATGGGCAGGCAGACCTGCAAGCCGTATTGCAAATTATTGATTTTGTCTTTCTTTTTATATAGATGAATGATGTTCTGCTGTACACATATCCCCAGAAGGATGGCAAATACCGACTGAAAAACACCTTGGCTGTGTCAGGCATGAAGGTAATTCTTCATCTGTATTAAAAGCTTGAATTAAAGTTTATAGTGAGCTGCTGGTGCTTTGCTGGTTTATGTCTCATATCCAGCAAGGGGAAAGAGGGGACAGACCTGTTATCAGGGCATTCTCTTGTCTCTTACAGGAGACAGAAGGAAAAATGGTAAAAATCAAACATAAAAATATTATCTCGCAGTCTGTGACTTAGTGTGACAGCCTTATTCAGACTGCATAAGTAATGCAAGCCAAAATCAGTTACCTTCTGACCATGAAACAGAAAGAGAAAATATTTATTATCCCATTTTGTCTCCAGCCAATGCATTATTGTTCCCTTCAACATATTCACTACAGCTTAGCCTGCCTGGTTTTAAACTCCCACTACTCAAAATTTACACATGGCTGCTTTTCATTTGCCTTTTAACTGTTTTAATCAAAAGCATTAATGGTTCAAAAAGCAATTAGCCAACTTTATGGGGAAAAGGTGTACTGGGAGCAATTTCATGCAGTGATGCACTTTCCTCTTTGATAAGTTTATAAATTGCAAACACAATTAGCTGTCCTTACACTCTTTCCCCAAGTCCTCATTGGCACCAGAACATATGCAACAGGAGATATTGGACCAAAGAGGTCTATTAGACCTTCATAACTGTTCTATAGCTAATACTCCAAGTTGTATTCATATGAAAGAGGATTTGAAGGGACAAGTCAGGAAACACACAAGATGAGAATTACTAATCATTAATTTCAGTGGAATGACATAGGAAGTTTAAGGTGTTGTGAAAAGGTGATGGAGACCCGAGAGTTTAAAACTAACTCAGGGATCCCAGCAATTCCTAGGAATTGCAAAAATATTCTACTGTTAAGTGAAAAGGAGTTGTGGAGCAAGTACTTACTGAGGTAGATTTGAAGCACTGAGTCACTAACATAATGATGCTTGTTAATAAAAATGTATGAAACCATGAAGCTAGGTTTCTCCTCACTGGCTGTTGCTATTAGCAGGCTACTAATATTCTCTGTGCTAGGGAAAAGATTTTAGCTGAGCTGTAGCTTATAAGTTGGCGCTGCCTTTTTTTTTTTTTTTTTTTTCTGTTAAAGAGCCTTGCTGCAGACAGGCATTCAGTGAACTGAAGTGCTTCACTGTATAATGCCTGCATGTCAGGAAAAAAAGTGATTTCTACTCATTACAAGCATAGACCAAAATGGTTTGACACTTGGCAGACTAATCATCTCCTAAGCTTGTCATTAAAACTGAACCCTCTTCATCCTTATAGGCCGGATCAAGCGATTCTTTTCCTTTTGCGTTGAAATATGAAACATGGTTAGGATGTTAGACGTCATATGCATTGAAACTTGACTGGTGTACTGGTTATAGACAGTTTAACTCATGTCCACATTCACGTTCATGGCATTTTTCCTAGGTCAGTCGCCCAGTGATAGAGAAAGCCCAAAACATCCTGAAGATTGAGTATGATGAACATTGCCTGACCCTGTCAGCAAGGTACTGTTCCCAAATATCCATGGCAGAGGGTATTACATTCTAGAGCTGTATCTCTAGATTAGTCCAACCAATACCCAAGACTAAAACGGTGTCTCTTTCTTTTCTAATTAGCATTTTTCTGTCTGCTATTGGTGTGACAGACAATGGCTGAGTACTTGATCAACATTCATTATAAATGCAAGGCTCATAAACTGTAACTAATTCAGTTAATGTACTCCCTAAAGACTAGAAGTTTGCTCTTGATAACATCTTGAAGAGAAAAGGAAAAAGAAGCCTGGGTACTTTCCATTATCTCTCACATTCTTTTCCTGTGACAAGAGGAGTCTGTTGTATCTCCCTTTTATGAGTTCCCTTGTTATGTCGTACCTCTAGGACTGTAAAACTCCTGGAGAAAATAGTAATTAGGTAATACCATGCAACAGATATAAAAGTATTTAATAGTGCTTAAGTGCCAAAGTCAAAATTAAACCTTACTGGCAACCTCATGGATTTTTTTAATAAAAGGAATTTCACTAATGAGCTTGTGTACTGCTAGTATTGATTGCAAGTGGGAGTCAAGATCTCTGGCCTAGGATCCCAAGCCAGTGCCAAAAAGAGATTGTAGGTCAATTTCTGATTGGAAAATAGCAGTGTACCCTATTTTTCATGATTCTAACCCAAAACTATCCCGCTAATTTACCTACAGCTATAGCAGAAAGGCAACTGGTTTGTTTTCCACATGTAGTTTATTACAAAAGATATAGCACAGTAGCAGTGGTATTAAACTTAATTCTTCCAAATAACAAGTTCTTCATTGCTTTTAAATGCTGACTTTTGCACCATTAGTCTGTAACTACAGTGTGCAACAGAATGCCTAGAAGCACAGCAGACTTCCTAAATTACACAGCACAAGAGAAAGACAGGGATGGCACTTTCTTATTCAGAATCAGAATTTGGAGCTCTCATCCTTCCCAGAACATCCTTCCTTACCATCTGTGGGGAGTGCTCAGCTACCTGTCTAAGCCTTTTGATCCATTTCCTTTTATAACCATAACTATATGTGAGATTTCCTTAGACCTCCACACTCTTCACAATCCTCAAAATATACTCACAGTAATTCTGAATTACCTGCCAGTTATAAAAGCAAGATGTAAACAGTCCTTCTGTATTGTAAAAGGGAAATTCTCCCTTTGATGTTGCATGTCCCCCTTCCCCAAAGCAACTGAAGTCATCATACCTAGTGAGCAGCTTGGGATGCACTGCTTGCATTATTAGGATGTTTCTTTGCCTTTTGTACTCATATCAAATCCATGCTTAATTAGCATAAACAAAGTCTGTGAAGCAATTGTGAGCTGTGTTTATTTGGTAGTAGATAGAACCAGGACCTGAGACTAAGGTTATCCTTCTGATAACAGACAGACAGACAGAGGCTGGGATAGAACTCCTTCTCTCCCCTTGTGCTGCTCATTCTGTGACCAATCTGCCATAAGTCACTGAAGAACAGTTATTCCTCCTCCTTTTTGTACTGGCTGGCAGAGCTAATGAGATACCAGTGAGCCAGCAGTCAGCATGCTCTCCTTACTCCATTGCACAACATCCTTGGCCTGTTACGCTCACCCAAAGAAGCACCAAAGACGGAAAAGTACGCAAGGCTTCCAGTATCCCGAAAGACTGTATATTTTACTGCTCACACTGAGGGGCTGCAAGCTGCACTAAAGGCCAGTCGTTAACAACCAAAATGAAAACCTCAAAGTCTTTATATTTGTATGAAACAAGGTGAGTGAACTGAGGAAATACAGCATGGGTGCCAGGGACTAAAGACAGTAGACTTCGGATGACCAAAGCTCAGAAGTCAGCATGGCTATGTGAGCAGATGGCACTGTAAAGTCTTTCCATTTACTGCTGAAAATGGCTCATTAACCTGAAGAGCCATGTTATTGATTTAGTGGGGAGCTGCTAACAGATTTGAGCACAGCACATTTATGGAGAAGGCTCATATGATCTTATACATTTATTTGCATTTCAAAAATACTGATTTTGGACACAGGGATAACCCTGTGGTGCTTATATAAAATACCAGAGAAAATAATAGAGCACAATCTATATTACCTCCTGAAAGGCTGATTTAGAGCAATTGTGGTAGCACTGTGACAAAATCCCATCCTGGTCCAGTCTCTGTGTTCTGTGGATGTCCTCTGCGGTCTAGTGAAGTGCAGTGACAACTTGACCTCCTCTTTCTATTTGCCTAATGATAAATATATGAGCCAACACAGAGAACTGACAGGTCAGCACAGAAGATGCATCAAAAAAATCCCACAAGGGCCAAATGTGGCAATGGTGGATCAAGGGCTGAGCTTCTCTGAATGTCAGAGGTTCAGCAAAAGTTCCTCTGAGCCTTCATGCAACCAGTCAAATAGCTAATTAAGAACAGGCCTATGCAAATTGGCATAACTGATCTTACTCATCAGCAGATGGGTGGTATTCCCACATTTATTCACTAAAAACCTGCAATTACTTCCTAGATATTTTTAATTGAGTGGAGAAGAGGCTAAAGGGACCAGTTAGATATCAGACTTTTGATAGCATGTTGTCCTTCTTACCTGTCTTTCCTAAAGTGGCTTTAATTTCCATCATTATATGAGCCATGATTTCCTTTGTGGGTTTGGGGGATTTTTTAAATCATATTTTAATTTTCAAGTGAAGAGAATTTCCATTAAAGAATTAGCAAGACAAGTGTTTAAATCGGGAAAGTCAGAACTTCTTTTAGTGTTTTCTAGGTAGTGGACATGATTTGTCTGGAAGATACAGGTATCTTCAGATTTCTTAGAAAGTGTAATTTGCCAGATGGTAACTTTGGTAGTATTAAGGAGTGACTAGGCTAAGTAGAGCTCTGAGCAACCCAGTCTAGTGAAAGGTGTCCCTGCCCATGGCAGGGAGTTGGAACGAGATAATCTTCAAGGTCTCCCCAGCCCAAACCATTCTGAGATTCCATGACTAGTAGTGTGACTCTTGACAGAGGCGATCTCCTCTAACATAGATCCTTGGCTTCCAGAGGTTAGCTAATTTGTAGCACATACACTAGCTCAGAGTTTCTGCTCCGGGCGTGTTGAAATTTGCACAGGCTGATGTTTTTCAGACAAGGACTTATGCTCATAGGGGTAGAGGGGTGCCAAATCAAAGATCATCAAGAAAATCTGGCATTTCCTCTCTTTCTGTGTCCTTTTTTTTTAAAGACCACAAAACACAAATTGTTCTCAGATGTCTTGTTGACAAGGCTTCATGAGGACAGTGTGAGGAAATCACAGCTGAACAGCAGCTGGCCACAATGCCACCGCTAGCTTTTCCAACAAAGTCTAGTGGGTAGCTTTAATGTGAGTGGCTGGTATGATTTGGAGAGGGGAGACCATACCGAGTTGTATTCCCTCCTGTGACGTTAGAGCTGTGCAGAGTTTCAGATGAACAGGAAGTGCACAGTTTGAAGTCAGCAGAAAAAACAGCTAAAACAGGCAGGATACCTCACAGCTGTAACAGAGCAAATGCATCTGTGAAATAATGGGCACCCTGCTGCTTTTTGGGGATAGCTGGATTAGAGGGAAATGTGAAGTGCTCGCTGGTTTGCCTTGTGCACAGGGGGCATCTAGGGGCCAGTCTGGAGAATTACTAGCCTCCATGTGTAACTGCAACTCCAGGGAACACCCAGGTTCCTTCACTAATGGCTGTCCTGGCTTCTTCTGTTCCAAGAGACTGGAGGTTGCCTGTGAAGAAGCTAAAGGAAAATCGAATCATTCACATTTCTACTGTGGGCAATACACTTCTACATTTCCCAACATGCAATTCATCTAAGCAGCCCACTGTAGAGATGAGCATAAATATGCCAGCTTTGAGCAACCCATATAGACCAACACTCTATGCACTAGCATGCCTAAAAGATGGGGCAGACAGGACAAAAAATTACTCTTCATATTGTCCTGTGTGATCTGCGATTGAGCAGCTTATAGCAAAGCCAGAGACTACTTTGAAAAATTTCCTGGGCATTTAGTTCCTTCTCAGTCACAATCCTAAGCATGGAGCTACACTGATCATCACTCTGAATATTTCCAACAGTCCATTTTGTTCCTGGTCAGAAAATTATCAGTTCAGTGCAGTAGTGGGGAAAAGCAAACATTTATGAAGTGAAACTTTTCTCCTCTGATCAGCTTGTTTCAGTCCCTGCTGTGCACGGCACTGACTGCTCTGCTGTATTTCATTCCCCAGCTCTTGCTCAGAAAGGGATGACTGGTACAGCTGCATCAGCAAATACATCCCAGATGACTGCAAAGCTCACAAGACTTCGACTTTCCACAGCAGCGTGGAGGTAAAAGAAAGCAAAATCTTTCAAAACCTGAAAAGGGAAGGGAGAGAAAGAGAGAGAGAGGAAAGGAGGAGGGTTATACAATGCAGAGTTCTTGGTAGCCAGACATTCTATTTTCATTTAAACAAGTATGCCAAGCTTAAACAATGAAACTCATCACAACTCATGGGCCACCTTTGAAACATTAATCACACTCCATACTCTGTGGCTTTTGCTTAGTTCTTCTGGAGGAAGATTGTTTTGTCCTAAAGGACAAACAAGTAGTTGTTTTGGATTGATTAAAAATAACTACAAACTTAATAGATTTAAAAAAAACCCAAGCTACCCATTAATTACACTAATATCATATACACAATGAAGTCACTACCAGCGCAAACCTCACCAGCGATTTTGAAATTGTACCAATGCAATTATGCATATTATTATCTCATTATTTTCAGTCATTCTATTCACAGTTAAGGAGGCAAAACCTGCATCTGATAAAACATAAAAATGCTATTTTAGATTATGTAGAACCCCAGTTCTACTAAATAAGAAACAGTGCTGGTGAGGCCACATCTGGAGTGCTGTATCCAGTGCTGGGCTCCTCAGTATGATACATGGAAACCTTGGAAAGAGTCCAAAAAAGGGCAGCAAACCTGATAAGGGACTGAAGAACCTCTGATAGGAGAAAAGACTGAGAAAGCTGGGGCTGTTCAGCCAGGAGAAGAGAAGGCTCAGGGAGAATCTACTGTACAAATACCTGGAAGGTACAAAGAAGAAGGAGCCAGGCTCTTTTCAGTGGTGTCCAGTGACAGGACTAGAGGCAGTGGCCACAAACTGAAACACAGGAGATGCCTTCAAACAGCAACAAACACTTTTTCACCCTGAGGGGGACCGAGCACTGGCACCCAGGGTTGCCTGAGGAGGTTGTGGAGTCGCCATCCTTAGAGATGTTCAGAAGACACCTGGACACCAGTTCTTGCCAATTGCCACTATGTGGCTCTGCCTGAGTGGAGTGTTGAACCAGGTGACATTCAGCATTCCTTTCCAAACTCAACCATTCTATAAATCAATTTTTGAAGACCTCAGAAAGTAAAAAAATTAATTCAAAAGCATATCAGGCCTTTTTTTCTGGCCTGTATCTAATCTACTTTCAAATATTTAACAGAAAACAAAATTGGAAATGAGTCGTTTAGTAATCTAAAACAAATCCTTTTTCAACAAATGAATAAATAATTTCTTTTCCATCTCTGCCTCTGGTGTAAGCTTGAATGTGCCCATGGAGAAACTTGGAGGAATTTGATTTGTCTGTGTTTAGATCCTGTGTGTCTGCAGAAGTCAAATTTCCACATAGGAAATAATCCTTCAAAGCACAAAAGTTTGTCCTACTTGTGCCAAACACTGAGCTGTTGTGAACTGACAGAGGGGTACCCATAATACTTTGGTGCTGAACCTGAAGTAGCACAGGTCAGCACAGTGTTCCAAACCAAGACACACAGCCTATTAGGTTGTGTTCAGTTCCACACTGATTGTGGCTCCCTAGGCTTGGAGTAAAGGCACCTGAACATCACTGCCATGTGGTGCATTTCAAGAACTAGGAACAGCAAATACATTTTCTAAAGCTGCTTACACATATTGAGATCGACAAGAAAGCATGGATCAGATTTGGAGTGGGGTAAATTCATCTTTGGTTTTACTGTTTTCTTTATTCTCTCTTCCTTTATCATACAGTCATCCAAGGTGTAATGACAAAGAGCTCAGGTGCTTTTTCAATTGAAGGTTGTAAAGCTTTTTTTGAATATTTCAAAAGCTGCTAACAAAAAGATGCTTTTAACTCATGTTCCTACCTGCAATTTTCATATGCAATTAGTCAGATACTTGTCTGATGTGGAAGAGTGTCAGGGCCTGAGCAAAAATAGATTTATGTGGATTTTTACTTTTTGTGACTCTGGCTTTAACAGCAGCATGTACTAATCTTTCAGTGCTGAAGCGGCTGTATGTCACTTATAAGCACTTATAAGTGCATTAGGAATGAGAAAATTTGGGGATTTTAGCAGGTGATGGTAGACTGAAATGAGAGAATTTTATGTAATGCAACAGGACTGACTAAGAGGACTTAGGAAGTGTGGATGCTTCTTCATTTATTCTTTGATTTTAAGCTAAGGGAAAGGCTTGGAATACCCTTGGGTGAGAGGCCTCCTACACTGGTGCCTGTGTCCCATGTCATGATGTGCATGAACTGTGGCTGTGACTTTACCCTCACTTTGAGGAGACATCATTGCCATGCCTGTGGGAAGGTAAGAGCTCTGCAAGCTTCTCAGGGGGGTCTTATTCACCCCTCTAGGACCCTAACTGCCACTGCTGTAACCCGAAAATTTGTAGCTTTGCTAAATTAGCTATCTAGGTTTCTAATGTTGCTAGAAGGAATAACAGTAACCTTGCCTTAAGGTCAAATTACTTCTCAAAAGCTAGTAGTTAAAGGTTGACAGGATAATTGTTGTTGAGTGCAGCCCGTATACCTGACACACAGCTAGCTCTAGAGACAATGAAGCAATACACTAAAAATACAGGCTCTTGTCTGGACCAGAGCGGTAGCACAACTACTCCACGTCTTGTCCCTAATAACAGCTGGTAAAATGATCTTCCAAGGAAAGTGAAGAAACTCAACAGTAGAGCATGGTTTGATCGGTGACTAAAGGGAAAGTTTCCTCTGTGCTCCAAAGAGCTGTTGCCTTTTTCCCTAAAGCTCAGGGGATCTATAAGCTTTCTCGGTTTTGTCCTTTAATTTCTGACGCTAGAGATTTTCCTGTATACATAAATCTGCAGTCCTGTTTTAAGCCATGGCTGTCTTTTAACCTGATTTTAAAATTTATTTTAATAAAACTACCAGCAATTTTTGATAGGATAAAAAAGCATTTAACTTGATCTTTTTTCTAATCCAACAGAAAAATTCAGTCTGTACATACACAGGGTTTGAAGGAACATGCAAGCTTGTTTAAGAAAACAATCTTACTAACAAAGCTACAAAAACAGTAGTAGTATTAAAGTGGTCTTTCTGTGATTCAGTGGTAGGGAAGGTGTGAATTCCTGGGAAGAAGGACACAGAATGGACACAACAAATAGAGTGACCAATTCTGTTTGGCTTACAACAGTGTAAAGCTATGGCAATCGCAGTTCAATCAGCCAACCTTTCCTGCCACAGACTTATAGGAGAGTCATGTCTGGTCCACTTCTTCTCCCAGCCAGCTCAGGGGAATTGTTTTGTACATGCATATTTATAAATTTATATTATATCTAAGTGCCTCTCTTCTTGCTGAAACAGATTGTATGTCGAAATTGTTCAAGAAACAAGTACCCCATGAAGTATCTCAAAGATCAAGCAGCCAAAGTCTGTGATAGCTGCTATATGGAACTTAAGAAAAGAGGTGAGATTCCTTCATTCTTGGCAAAACTGACAAATCAATTTCCTGCTCCTATAATGGGGAGGATTTAGAACCTTCCTTCTATATTGCATTTTGTTAAATAGTACTCCTTATTTTAAGTTTGAGGCCTGTGTATTGAAGTTCTGGGAGACCCAGGCTGTATGGCAGCTAAAATTTTTTAGCAAGCCATAAAATCAAGTTTAGCAAACTGTTTTTTCAAACTGGAACAGGGGAAGCTTAGATTAGATATACAGAAGAAATTCTTTGCTCAGAGGGTGATGAGGCCCTGGTACAAGTTTCTCAGAGAAGCTGCGGCTGCCCTATCCCTGGAAGTGTTCCAGGCCAGGCTGGACGGAGCTTGGAGCTACCTGGTCTAGTGAAATGAGTCCCTGCCCATTGGAGGGGATGGAACAAGATGAGTTTTAAGGTCTCTTCCAACTCAAACCATTCTGGGATTCTATGATTATATGCCAGGTTCTCTGAGAGCTCCCCTGGCCTTTGGATAAACCAGAATAATGATAAAAACAGTGTCCTACAAGGAACAGCTGAGGACTCTGAGTTAACCTCCTTTGAAGATAAGGAGACTGAAAGGCAGCCTCAATGCTCTCTGCAGCTTCCTGGGGAGGGAACATGGAAACAGTGGTGCTGATCTCTCCTTCATCTGATTCAGTGACAAGACACATGAGAAAGGTTCAGCACTTCAGCAGGGAAGGTTCTGACTTGACACGAGGAAACCTTTCTTTTCCCAGAGGGTGGCCAAATACTGGAACAGGCGAGGTATACACCATAGAGATAGAGAGGTAGTCTATGCCCCATGCCTCTCAGTGTTTAAGAGACATTTAAAAAATGCCCTTAATAACATGTTTTAATGTTTGGGGAACCCTTAATTGGTCAAACAGCTGGACTAGATTGTTGTAGGTTCTTTCTAACTGAACTATTTTATTCTGTGATGTAATTATAGGTGATAACTATTCCCTGTCATTTCTAATTAATTTTTGAAAAATCAAACAATGTCTTTACGGTTCTTCACTGTCCTCATCCATGTTGTAGCTTTTACAGAAAGAAATACTGAGGCTAAGTGCAGTCACTAAGAGCTGTTCTACAGGGCGAGTTTATCTAGTTACAGATGAAAATGTGAAAAGCTTTCAAATAATGTGTTGCCAGAAGTGAAATCATGAAGATATGAACTCAGACATGTGGGCCTAATGGAAATTTTCAGATACAGAATAACCCTCTCCCATGCACAATTCAAAGAGAATGAATGAATCATACAGAAAGAATATTGCATTAGTGAATCTATCCTGGAAAGGTGTTACAGAACATGGAGGAGAAAGATGTCAAAGCCATTTGCTTAATGCTCATTTTAAATAAGAACACAAGCTGTGTTTTGTGCTTTGTCAGCTTTCTTACAGGCCTTTTTAAGAAACTTTAGGTTAGTACCATTAACTGAGGGTGCCATGGAACCCACTCATCAGCCATAAAAAGGTGATTAGAAAGAAAGGCTAAAATAAAAACTGTGTATGGAGGAGGCATTGCATTTTCCTTAGTCATTTGTATTAGTGTATCATGTATCTCCCCTAGCCTGATATATACCAACTTATCTATTTCCCCCTTCCCTTTCTGAATTTTCTTAATCTTGCAGAGCGGCCACTAAGTGTGAGCTTCCCTCCAACTTCATCCAGGTGTTCAAGCAGTGCCTTCTCCTCTGTCTTCCACAATATTCATTATTCATCTTTTAAGAAACAGAAGAGAATCCCTTCAGCTCTCATGGAGGTAGGACCAAGCTGCCTGAGAAAGGCAAGAAACTATAGAAAACTGTGTGCTCATATTTCAGCAGCTACATTTTAATTTATACTGTGTGCAGTGGGCTCAGCACATGCCTTGGTTTACGTTCATCATGCAATTTTTTTTTTCACAATAGTGTTTAAAATACAAAAATACTCTGAGCTCTAAAGATACCACAGAAGTGTCTTGAGCCCCACAAGAAACCCGGTTAGAGTATGGTACTTTAATTTGCTCATCAGCCTATGAAGTCTTGAAGAAACTATAATGCTTTCAAGGTACTAGGTAGAACAAGAGGGCAGATCAACAGAGCATGAAACACTGCTTTTCAGTTACCTTTCTTAACAAGACCCTTACTTCTGAAATCTTACTTTGATTTCAAGAGAAATAGAGTAACACTTACTTAGGAAATACACTTACTTAATGAATAGTCCTTGGCAGTCAATTCAAGAGCATACATGTTTCACCAGGCACTTTCCCTCCAGCTCAAACAAAACTATTTCATATCAAATGGGTAAAGACTTGATTTCACCAATGTAAACAAAATTCCCACCAATTTCAATGGGGCCATGATTTCTCCAATTGTATTAGTTTTCTTCCCAGGAACAAGGTGCCAATCATGTTGAGGGTTGATTCTAGGTAGCTAAACTGCCCACTGAACTTCAGTACAGTAAGGTACTCCCATTTCCTGCAGGCATTTATCATTGTATTAAAGAGACTAGGGTGCAAACATCTTGTTGAACTCATTGTCCAGTAGAGACATTGGAATTTCTTGAGGTTTGTTCATGAAACTGTGCCAAAGATACATGCATGTAATACAAACAAAGAAATTGAGTACTCAAAAGGCTAGCAGGCAGAATTTCGACCCCGTGAGGAAAAAAGCATCACCTTTCTATCCACAGGGAGGCAGCACATCTTTATTAACATGAACTATCTCACAATAGCATTACTCCAGGTCCTGGAACATTTCTGTTCTGCTGCAAAACACTGCTGTATTAATTCTCTGTCATCTCTTGTATCAGTGTTACAAAAGCTGGTTTTGAATCTCTGCCCTTTGTTTCCAAGTCCAATACTACTACAGTTTACTGCTGTAACTAATGTGTACACTGCATTCTATGTGTGCATGCGTATAGTTCCATCTACTCAAAGTCTGGATTTTTAAGAACATTAAGCACTTATACCTCAAAATATTTCTATGAGAGGAGCAAGTCTTCTCAGAAATACTATTTCAAAAATGAAACCAAGGCATTGCCAAAGTGATTAACATTAAATTAATATAAAAGCACAGCAAGGTCCTAAATATACCCACATCTCAAAAGTGTTCAGCCACAAGACTGTAATTCACTTCTGAAAGCATATACTTTTAAAATACAAAAAGCACCAAAAACCACCAGATGTGGGAAAAGGGGCAAGATTGGCTTTTCAGAACTGTAAACTTACTGGCCTCAATAATAACTCAACTGCATGTTTTCCATTAGAGTTACTCAGAATTAAGCTTAACTATAAACAATCAAACAGTTTTAAAGAATCATAATGCCATGCTTATATTTTTTCTGTATCAATACTTCTATGGTTTCAACTTAGTGGTTGGTGTGATGCAAACATACTTAATCAGAAGGGGGAAAGCCTTTACTGTTACAAATCCTGATTTCTCCTACCCTGCTCCAGGTGGCAGCCTCAGGAGAGGGAGCTACCATCAGTGGTTACCTCAGCAGATGTAAGGGAGGCAAAAGACACTGGAAGAAACGCTGGTTTGTTATCAAAGGCAAAGTCCTCTACACCTACATAGCAAATGAGGTACTGTGCAATCTGACTTGAAATAGATTTCTATCTGAGACTCCTTCTTTACTCCCTACAGGCAGGAGACCAGTAAACGGGAAAGGTATAAACAGTAGTTCATACAACTAGCTGCTCTTGAGACCTAGTCCTAACAGACTGGCTCAGTCACAGTCCTAGCTTGGCAGCCCTCACATGCTGCCCTTTATTATTTGATTTCTTACTATTCATACTATTAAAAATTGTCAACCACTTGAAACCTTAACATACGTATTTACACCTAAAGACTTCAAGATCCTTTGGTGTTCCCAAGTGCACTTAGTAACTGCCAGATATTTTTGTAGATATAGAGTACTATGATCCATTTCTGGTGGGGAGGAGATTCTAGTAGTTTGGCAAGTATAAACAGGACATGCTTGTCCAAGAGGGGAAGCACCAACAGGGAAAGACAGGAGGCAGTCTGCAGAAGTGAGAACAATGCCTCCTGTGTTGGCCTGTAAAGTCTTCCTTACAATCAAGGAGGCTAGATTTTAAGAAAGACCTTACAACTAGATCATTTGTATTTTATCCTTTTATCATTTGTATTTTATCCCTTTTCTTATTATAAAATAGCTGTAATACAGATAAACTTGAAGTGTGATATAAAGTTTGGTTATAATGGATAGATTTTATAAGCAAAAACATAAAAATCCATTTTGCTCAAATAAAGGACATAGAATGCAAAAACCTGTCAAAGCAATGCTTGGTACTTCAAGCCTTTAGAATACTTTGCAAATATCAGATATTTAAACTTGCATCACCATCACATCTGTGATGGCTACATGAAGCAATGTTATCCCCTTTAAACAGATGAGGAGATTGAGTCACAAAAGGATTCATGGTTTGGTCAGCAGTTCAGACAGAATTACCTTATCTCTTTTAGCCTTAAAAGTGATTATTTCTGGTTCACCAATAGGGAAAAAGCAACAATGGTTTACTTTATATTCCTAGTCTGCAATTTACATTCTAAAAGCAGAGGCAAAGGCAATATACATATATAATCTACCTAAATACAGTGACCAAAACTGCAGCTATCAGTAACAGCTAAACTGCAATTTCATTAAGGCTTATGGTTTTCTTTAACTTGTACAAAGCTGTGTCTGCCAAGCAAAAACTCATGGAAGTTTCTTGGAAGTAAATTATTGATTAATTGCATTACAAACTAGGAAATTTCCAAACAGCCTTTTGGAAAGCACGTGTGCTGCTTGAGAAAGAGCAGATTTCTAAAAAGTCACTAGTGCTGTGAAAAGAAATGACAAGGTACCAAAAGGACTGCTACTTGCAGCCAGCAAATAAAAATGATTGAAAGGAACATAACTGGAAGTGAGTCTCAGGCTTTCAGAACTGCTGCTGTATTCTCAGTAATCTCAAGTTTGCTTCCTGGACCATAATGTCAAATACAGCTATCAAAGTAATGGCTAATTTGGCCTTCATGGCCATGTGGATCACAAAGACCTGGACTTTGAGAGCTAGTGTTCAAGACTCAGACTAGATAAAACATGTGCAGTGCACAGGCACTGCTCCTGTTTGGGTTAAAAGCCGTGCATCCAGCAGAACATTCACACTAATGCTTTTGCAGAATTGTCACAGAGGGGTTGTATAAATTGCTTTTCAGAAAGAGCCCTCAAACTGTTACAAGTCTTTAGCCCTCTAAATGTTGGTTCACTTCTTCACTTTCAGGACAAAGTTGCTACAGAAAGTTTGCCTTTGCTGGGTTTCACCATTGCCCCAGAAATGGAGGAAGGAAGCATGGATACAGTTTTTCATCTCTACCACAAGCAGACACTCTTTTATAGCTTCCGAGCAGAGGATAACAATTCAGCACACAGGTATGGGGATAGACTTCCACATTAGCCAGTGAGCTTATGTAGGGATTTTCACTTCTGAATGCCTTCATAACAGATGAAACGAACAGCTTTCAGAATTTTGATTAAGCCAGGTTGCATGTGACTAGCCTGACTAACATTAAAAATCCACCTGGTACTTTTCAGTTCCTTCAGGAAGGAGAATTTGCTCCCTTCTGTAGGTAAAGAAGAGACTGAGCCTCAAGAGTCATAGCTAGAAGTCTGTCAGAGGTGATTACTGTAGAAAAACTTCTAATTTATATGTTCAATTTACCCATTTCTTAGTTTTCTCATTAACAAATAATTGTTTGGATTTTCCATTATAATGTTACTTCTTTTCCATAATGAGATAGTCACAAAATTGGTAATAAAAATCCAGCACCCCAAGACACATAGAAAAAGAAATGAGCATTTATAGGAGGTTTTGTTGCTTTAAATCATACTTCACCAGATTCATATTTCCTATTCTAAGAAAACACTTGTACTGTCTTTGAGATTTTAAAATAAATTACTGGTCAAGATTGTACTGTAAAGCAAGACACCCAGTACTCAGCTCCCTGCTTTAATCACATTTAATGAGGAATTATTGTTCCTCATTAGAGCTGGGATGGAAAATACAGTCTTCTTCAGGCTTTATGTTCTTAAAATAGTTATTTTTCTTAAAATATAAAAAAAAAATTATATGTACCATTTTTCTTTCCTCTACTTTTTAGGTGGATTGAAGCCATGGAAGAAGCATCCATATTATAGCAGCTTTCATTCAATGAACTTGGAATAAATGCTCAGATTTCTATACATTTCCAGTAACTCTCTTCTGATTTACAAAACTGAAGTGTATTTCAGGCCCACTGGCCACAGACACTGGATCTGAACTGTTCCCAGCTTGCTCTTTTTCTTCCTTCTTCTTACATCCACATTGTTGAAAATGAAAATTTGAAGATAAGAGATTATTTATGGTGATCTTTATGTCTGTGCAAGTTCAGCCTGTACAGAAGCTTCTCTTCTGATCCCACAGTAAACTAAGTCTATCATCAAGACCAGAAAATACATGGAAATATTGACTACAGTAAGTGACTCAGTTTTACTTCAGAGCACTATCATACTTCATTGGGTTGATTTTGATGTCTACTGTGACATGAGAAACAATGCAGTAAACAACAAATGATCATTTAAAGCACTTTATCATTTTTGCTGAACTACAGCTTCGTTTTCTTCATGTTTCTAAGGAGTCCTGTAGCCAGATTTATTGCTCATCTGTTAATGGGTGTCAGCATGATATTATGCCCTGCATATGTTGCTTCCACAGAAATGGAAGAACACCTTCAATTTACCTAGTCTACCAACACTTCACTGACTATGATCCAACATAGTTACTTACTATCAATTTATAATTTTATACAAATCACTGTATAATTTATGTTAAAGGTTTAGTTTCATATCACTGCAGTACTTTGAAATGCACTTCAGTATCTCTACAGATCCAGATGTTGAATTATCACTTTTCTCTAAATACTTCAGACTCAAACCCAAAGGTTATTTGTAATTTATTATAAACCTACAGTTTTTATTTAACACGTCTACCCAGTAGTGTTAAGATTTTTATCATCTATTTAAATACTCTATCTTTATTT
This sequence comes from Phylloscopus whistleri, assembly GCA_017589585.1. Classification (NCBI taxonomy): domain Eukaryota; kingdom Metazoa; phylum Chordata; class Aves; order Passeriformes; family Phylloscopidae; genus Phylloscopus; species Phylloscopus whistleri. The sequence goes on from JADMLD010000736.1 coordinate 187,265, forward strand.
TCAAAATTCTTGTTGTTTCTGCTGTTCTTGTTATGAAAAATGTCATCAAAAATTTAATCCACATAACCAGCACAGCATTTGAAATATGCTGGCTGGGCTGAAATGTACTTGTCTGGACCTGCTCTGCTGGAGTCATCTGGAACTCCTGTGGCCACACCTGTCGTATGTCAAGACTGCTGCCATGACTACATCTCCAGGGCTGGATTCTCAGCAGCCAGCTGTGTCTGTCTGACTTCAAAGATGCAGTGGTGCTTCAGACCAGCTGAGGATATAGATCTCTGGAGTTTAGGGGGGTGGGGGTTTTTGTTTGGTTTGGGTTTGTTGGGTTATTTTAAATTTTTTGACGGTGGGGTGTTTTTTGGGTTGGTTTTTTTTTTTTTGGTTGGTTCTTTTTGGGTGGGCTTTTTTAGTGTTTTGGTTAGGGGGTTTTATAAAGAAGATTGAGAAATGATGTTCTAATCATTGCAATACAGTGGTTTTGTCCTCAGTCATAATAGTTTTCCTCAGTCGTAATATTTAACTGAGAAATAGAACAACATCTATGATTAAAATATATCTTTGTATAAAAATAACATGCTCAAGAATTTACTTACATTAAATTATATTGGTGGGAATTTTTATTACTTTCATTTTTCCCTTTCTTCAAGAAACTTTAAAGATATCTGAATTTTTACCCTAACAAATTTTTTAGAATTGTCCATATTTTTAAAGGTCAATAATATATATCCAATTGGTAAGGTAGATCAGTTTATCACCTGGACAAACAAGCTTAAAGAAACAAATACACATCTACCACTAAATGAAAATATAACTTTTGTTTTGTTTTTTTTTTAATACATCTCAGTCTGACCATTCCATTAAGCATATATTATCATGTGCAAACAGAAACCAAAAATGAGAAAAATAAAACTTTTGTATTCTTTAGTTAATGGATGAACAGCAAGGTTAACTCTTGGTTTCATATAAGAGCCATGGCCTTGCTACCAATGCACTGTAAATGTTTTTCCCCCTTTGAAAACATTTTGCACTGACAAGAAAAATAAGACAACATTGAATACAGGGCAATATCTCTAACCATGGTCTGAAACAAAACAAAACTGCACTACAGAATGACAATACTATGAAGATTTAGGTGCTGACATTTAGTGACTGTTTGTATGAAGCTTTCAGTTAGAAGCAGGAAATGAACATGAAAATATTTTGTTGTAAAAAATAAGATACAGTGCTATTAAACATTTGTTTAAGTAATGTAGAAAAATAAAAATGCAAAACATAAATGCAGTTCTACAGGCTTTTCCTTTACACCATTATTACCTTCTTTAATTCCAGCTTTGCAGTTCCAGTTACCGTTAACAGACACTTGCCTATTAAACAGTTCTCTGACAAACTAAGGAAGAACATTAAATCAGAAGATGGTCTTCTGGTAAAAACAGGATTTAGACCTAATTGGTATGATGATGTGTTTCAGTCACACTGATTTATCTTCTGTAAAGACCACTGACTTTCCTTCATCTTGACTTCAGATACAAATTGTCTAAATGCAGCAAAAAGAGAAAAAAAAAAAAAAAAAAGGAAGAAAATGTCCTCACAATTTCAGTCCTACTGTTAACTGAATTTGAGCAAAGTGAAGCACCAGAGACAGAAATTTTCATTTCAGAGTTAATGGAGTAATCCCCTTTTAGAAAATGCTAACATCTTAAAATAGAGGTATATGCTCAGTTTACTACCTGACATTTACTTACACAGCTTTTTCTTCCTAATTTATAGCTAAGCATTACTGCTTCAAAACAAAAATGTTGTTCCTTGTCTTCACAAATACTATTAAAAAAATTTAATAGTAAGTCACAATGTTTGAGCTGCTCAGCCAACACCTGGGATTCAGGCTTCTCCCATTTGTTGGTTCAGAGTTTTTCTGATTATTAACTGATTCATTAAAAAACAGTAAGGTTATTAGTTATTTAAAAATAATATTTAGACCTATTTTATGGTCTATGCCTAGTTAAAATCTGTTTTTAAAACAGTTATTAATTTTTTCTTCCGAATCAAAGTACAAGTCATTTGGAGATGGAGAATACCCACATGACATCCTATATCACTAACACAAGCACTGCTGGTCAAGACCTTGGACTGCTACCTTTCCTAAACTGATTCCCTGCTGCTTTTACCACACAGCTATGAATACCAACCAGGCTTTCCTGGTTGCATGCTACTTTGATACAAAAGCAGTAAAAACTACATTGGCTGTAACGTTTAGTGACTATCACTGCTTGTGAAGGTGAAAGAAAGAGACAATATTCAGTGAGGGGAAAAAGTATTCCTTTAAATACTAAGGGAAAAAACCCACTGGTCTAAGTCCACAAGTAACTTAGGAACATAACTGTCTTGGTTTAGAAAGACAGGTGCCCGCCAGGGAAAGCTGGAGCTTCCCTTGGAATGGAGAATGTAAACCCCCTCCCTCCAAATTATTATAATTTTGCAATTACGGGCTTTCAGGCAAAGATACGGGGATAGGAATAACAGTTCTTTTACTAGTATGTATAACCAAACAAATCAAACAACAAATACAGCATTAACAACAAAACAGAACAAGGAAGTTCGAGGGCTTAGCTTCACAAAAACTCAGAGCAGTTTGATCTCGGTGCCCCTGCAGGAGCACCAAGCTGGAAAGGTGGAAAATCCCGGCCTCGGCAGCTGGAAAGGCAGGATGTCTCCGGCAGGCAGGAGGGGTGTGGGGCCACACCGTAGCAAAAAGAGCAGCGCCCAGGAAGCCGCGACGGCGGGACAGGGCCGGCCCGGCTCCAGCAGGGCAGGAGGAGGAGCTCAGAATTCCTGGGCGCACAAGCAAATGGTGGTAGATTTCCCAGGACTGGACTTGGTGGTGACAGTGAACTGTCGCAGCAAGCCTGGCCGTCCTCCCTCCGATGCCAAAAGCAAGAGAGAGAGTAGCTTTCTTTACCCTGCCCCCAAAACTCCCACGATCTTCCCCCTCCCGACTTTTGCCTACCTCTTTGTTTTGGTCAAGCACCCGAAAGTAGTAACCAGTAGTTAGTCTCCTAGCAACTTACGGGAAAAAAATCTATAAGTAAAAAAGAGACAAATCTAACCCCCAACAATAACATACAAACTTCTGTGTATTAAAAGCAGTGTGATTCTTCAGCCTGGGTAACACTGTGACACCACTTTTCATCAAGTTTTGACAAGAAAGTTTCTAGACTTTCCAGGGCGTTCTGGTATGAGGTCAAAGGTAAAACTTGATGATCTTGGAGGCCTTTACCAACCTTAAGGATTTTATGTAGTGATATTTTTCTGCAGTCAACAAAACCTACAGCAGACAGCAAACTCACTTTTACTGAGACAAACATGGGAAAATGAGGGCAAACCCCCCCACCCCTTGATGGAGGTCACCACTTTCCCTCAGCACTGCCCAGCCATGTACAAACCCAAACAAAAAGCATGAGGACTCATACTTCAAAAATCATCTACTAACACTTAAAAGAGATTTAAATTGAATGTGGCATTAACAAGACTAAATAATTCTGTTAAAACTTTGTCAGTCACTTGTAATTGTTGATTTCTTCCATACTAGGTATTGGCTCTGCTCTGACAATTTACCTTGAAAGTTCCCAGAAAATTTCAAGCAATTGAAATGAGAACTTAAAAAACCCAAACAACCGAGCTCTACAATGCCATCTATCCCAAACATTCAAAGCACATGAACAACCTCAAGCCCTATTTGTATTTTATACTACTTGGCAATCACCGCGTTTTGACCCCTCTTAGTTCATTATGTACTTTTACTGCCACCATCATAGCCAAAGAGAGAGCTTTAGTCTCTTGCAGCCCACACGTTCATTGTAGAGATTCTCTCCTTCCACACCTAGAACCTCCTTCCATCCCTGCAAATATGCACATCTTACCTCTGTTCCGTAGGGAATTCAATCTGTTCTCCTGGGCAGGGAATAATTTCCACAGGGTCTCTCCCCTTCGCTTTGTGCATGGCAGCTTTGTAGCACATTTCTTCTTCTGAGGCAACTATCCCACTTAATGGGAGGAGCTAAAACGTACTTGTTATCAGCAGCTGCGTTTGAAAGTCACCACCACTAGAACCTTTTCTCAGCTATTGCTGGGAGCAGCTCACTCTTTCTGGGCAGGAACTGCGGCCCAAGGAGAGGCGCCCTCGGGCCAGGCCGTGCTCCCTGAGGAGAGTTGTAGAGAGGAGCCGATTGTCCCGTGAGGACAGCAGCCCTGAGGAGAGCAGCTCTCGGTGCAGCTCGCTCTCCCGGCAGCACCTGCGGGATGAGGACAGGAGCCCTGCATGAGGAGCAGAGGGGCAAGCAGGAGCTGATGTGTGCCAGCTGGAATGCCCCATTCCCCGAGGGCTGGAGAGGGAGTGAAATTACACTTGGCAGAAAGCGGTGGCTAGAGAAGGTGGCATTTTAATTTTTGGCTTTCTTACCATTCACATCCATTTTAACTGGCATTTAGATAAATTCTCCCCAAGTCTGTTTTGCCCACGACAGTAATTTTTAAGTGATCCCTCTGTCATTATCTTGACCTATGAGCTTTTTCACATCATTTTCTCCTCATCCTACTATAGAGGAGGAGGGGAAAGTGAGTGACTGGGTTATCATGTGGCTGCAATCCATGGTCAGCTCACCACAGTGTGGTAGATAGATATAATTATTTTCTTTGCTGCCAGTCTAGTTATTAACCTTTACTTGTAGACTAATCTCAGTTCTCTTTGATGTTTTTCACCTCTGGCATCTTCTATTAATTACTCTCCAGTCATAGCTAAGGCCAAACCCCAGTTTTTACTAATGTTCCTTTATATATCTGTGTATATAAATTTAGCAAATTTCAGCATTATCTAATACAGTCTTGCTTATTAAATAAGTTCAGGAAATACACCGTAGTTCTGCACTTCATTGAAATTGTTGCAAAAACCACACTGAAATTTGTCACAATGTTAATGCAGCTTTCCTCAACCTTAGCATGCCTGGTGGAGCTGTACACCAAGCATGATTGCTCTCCACCAAAGCTCAGAGTAAAACTGCTGCAAAGCTTTCTCCTCTTGGCAGAAACAAGGAAGGAGGAGACAAACCCTCCTGCCTTCTAAACCCTTCCTCAACTTGCCCAACAGGAAACACTGAGGGGGAGGAAAGCAGCCATTCATATTTGGCTTTAGCATTTTCCATTTTTCCTTTCATTCGGTCACCTTTTATAGTATATCTTATGAAGTTAAGAGAAAAATCTGTGTCTACAGGTACGCACATGTCCAGATTTTGAGAATTTGAAAATTCATGAATTTAACATTACAGTAGCAAACACCCAAGACATTTTTGAAACATTTTCTTTTATTTCTGTATTGCAAACACATCTGCACATCACATGCTTTACTAATTCCTGTTCTGTGAAAATAAAGCTGTAATTCATAGGTCTAGTACATTTCTCATACCCTTAACCCAAAGAGCCAGTTCTAAGAAAAAAAACTACAAACCCTCAAAAAATAATAAAAATAAAATAAAATAATCAGTATACTGACTGTGTAACTATTCGATCAACAGCACCTCTTGTTTATGTGACTGTTGCATTCAACTGCTATTTCTTCCATATGTTTTGTTTCAGGCGTTACTACCATCTCTTTTAGTTTTACTATTCATCTAACTGATACTGAAATTAGCTTCTGTAAAAATTACTAGATTCAAGGCAAATCTACTAGAAACATTAAGAACATTTCGATAAGAGTATGTTAAGAAATAGCTAGTTATGACAGGGGGTGAACATCTGATAGTTTAAGAGTTCACCACCTTTCAGTGCTTGTCTTCTCACAGGCTATCTCAGCTCCACCCAAACCTATTTAGTGCCTACCACTGTGTTTGGAGGCACGATATGCCTCACTTATGGACAGCTTTGCCGTAAGAGCTCTAATCAATGACATTCTCTTTACAAAACTAAATAAAACCTCAACAGTCTGGTGGTGGTGTTTGCGAGAGCCTGCTCAACTGTAAGCCCACCTCTGACTGCATCTTCAGCGAGAACCAAGGCACACCTGGAACATCAATACCACCGGCGCACTGGACAGCCACCGCCAACCCATTACCTCGGGCTTCCGGCTCCTGAGGAGCCTCCCGAGCGAGAGGACAAAGGCGATGAACGTACCTTCCCCTCTCTACCCCAGAGGCCAGGTTCCTCCCGGAATTTCCGCGGCCCGGCCGGAGCGGTGCGGGACTCGGGCGGCCCAGGTAGCCCGGTAGCCCCTCCCCGCCGCCGGCCCCGCCCCGCGGGGGATGGAGGGGCCGCGGCCGGGCGGGCGCTGGAAGAGGAAGCGGGGACGCGCTCCCGGGCGGCCGTGGTGGGGTCACGAACTCTGACCTGTCACAGGGCACGGCACACACAACAAAACACCCCCGACCCCAACACAGCCCCGGCCCCCTCCCCTCCGCGGGCCCCACAGCCCCTTGCCGCCCCCGCGGGGGGAGGGAGGGCCGCTGCTGGGCACCGGCCTGCCCGGGCCCGGTCGGGTCACCGCCACTGCACCTTTGGCGCCCATTCCTGAGGTAAAAACGTTTTTTAAAATTGAAGCGGCCCGGTGGGTTTGTTTCGTGGGGGCCAGGACGAGGGAGGGGGCGCGGGGAGGCGGCAGCGGGTCTTACTCTGGACACCCCCGCGAGGGGAGGGGTGGGGTGACGGTGGGTTTAGGGGAGGGGGATTGCATGGCTCCGGTATTTGGCTGGTAAGCGAGCACCGGCCGTGGTCTGGCCTGGTCTACAGCTCCTGGAGAGAGAGGAAACGACCATTGTGGCGTGCTGGGTCGATCGGCGGGCAGTCCCGTGCCGGAGCCGCTGGTTGCAGCGTGGGCCGGCTGAGGTCGGAGCTGGTCCGGTCGCGGTGAGCAAAGTCTGCTGTCCAAGGGGTGTAGGGCGATGGTCGCGGCGATGACAAGCGCGGGACACACAGAGAGACAGAAGATGGAGTCTGAGCGGGCGGAGGCGGCGGCTTGAACCCGACCCTTTTACCTTTGCCACCGGGAGGGCGGAGGGGAGGGGGCGGCGGGTACTTTGCATACGGGGCTGAGACCGCCGCCATCTTACCGGCCGCTTCCTCACTGCCATGCCTGGGCCTCCTCTAGGCGGACACAATCGTATACCGGAGGGGAGGGGAAGGGGCCTAATGGCGGCGGCAGCAGCCCCGCCTGGGCTTTGGCGGGCGGCCAGGGCCGCCATCTTGTGTTCAGTGAATCCCCGGGGGGCGCTACCTCCGCTGGAGGGGCGGCACCGCCACCATTAACAAGCGGGTGGCTCGGCCAATGGGTGCTCTGCGGGGGAGCGCTGCGCCTGTCATGAGGTCATTGGTCGGGCCTGGGGGCGGCTCGGGGGCGTGTCTCGGCGGTCCGCGGGGCGGGAGCTTCCGAAGAACCTTCAGCAGCGGACGGGGCGTGGTGCAGCCAATGAGGGCGGGCGGCGCGGGCGGCGCAGCCAATGGGGGCGCGGCAGGCCCGGCGCGGCCTGGCTGGGTCGCATCGCTGCCGGCGCCGCCCGCGGTGCTCCCGGTCGGTGGCGGTGTCCGGCTGTGGGCTGGGTTCCTGCCGGCGGGACAATGTACCAGAGACTGCCGGCAGGGCCGGACCCGCTCCCCCCCCCGTCCCGCCGATGGTAGCCTGCTGGAGACCGCTCGGTGTAGCCGACTCGAGCTCACAGCGTAAAGAACCTCGTTTCATTAAGACAAAGGAACAAATTTCAATAAGTGTTAATTCAACCTTTTGTCATGTCTTGTCAGTAGGGCCACACCCTTAGAAACTCCCAAGTGGAATTTATGACTTGCTTCTGAAGTTTCACTGCAGTTTAGGGAGAGATTAATAATTTTACGTTGTGTTTTGGACAGCATATACTGAGCTGGCTGCCACCCTGTTACACTGGAAATAATTTCCTGGTGCTCCAGGTGCCTCTTCCTAGTTTTTAAGTTTCACCTCTTGTGTTGGTTTGTTTGGGGGGTTTTGTTGTGGTTGCCTTACAAACTTTTGCTAGGAAGCTGATTTTGCCTTCTGGGAGTTGACACCCTTAAGAGGCATGGCATAGCTCTGTATGGTCTCTGTGCTTCAGGCTGGATTTGATCAGATACCCTCAGCTTAAGGTTCTTTTGTGAAGGCTGAAAGTACAAAAAGCCTTGTTGATAACACCAACAACAGCAAATCTGTCAGAGTCGTTCTGCAGCAAACATTTGTGTTTTGTGTCTGGGAAATGTACTGTTATGAAAAAAGTATCTCATCTGCAGGGCTTCTGTCATCATAAAGCGCTGAGAAAACAGCATCTTATGAGCATATGGTTATGCTTCTTGCTGAATATGAAAAAAAAAAAACAAAAAAACCACAAAAGATGAACAACTGAACAACTGAGAAACCATCCATAAGCTGGGTTTGGTGGAAATGGTTCATAGTCTTAATCAAGTGCAATACTTCAATAAAATAATGACAAGCTGTAGGAGAAACTAGCATAAATAAAATTTCCGTGGGGATGTCTCAACTTTGAGACATTTATTTATGCATTGTTACAAATAATCTTTACTTGACATATACAAAATTACTTTCACATTTGTTGCAATATAAGTGAATCCTTTTAACTTAATGAATTTTGACATACTTAACGATGTTAGCTTTGTACAAGTTACATTTGAATGGGTGCTAGAGACATGCATATATTTTTCTTTTAAGTGTGTTGCTATTGTTTGCTGTATTTTTAAATTTTATATTAAATGATTGCTTTGCAATTACAAGCAGAGGTTTCCAATGGAACATCAAATGAGCCAGCATTCAGGAATGCCTTTTTATTACCTACAACTGGATCAGAATCCAAAGTCTAGCCCTGTAACTAGCAAGTCACAATTAAAAACTGCATGCATTAATTGAAAAAATTAATTCAATTTACCTTGGAAGAAACACACTCCTAATAATGATAATTAAAAATACATTGGAAGTTGTTATATTCTTGTTTCTTTGTCTTTGATTTCTTTGGGTTTTTTTAACCCCTAAAGTTGGAGTTACTTGGAGTAGGATAAAATGATTCTGCAGTATTTTCTTCTCATTGTGCTAATAGTATCACATAATAATAAAGAAATAGTTTAAATAATGGAAGATACATTTTAGATGTAACTCTTTATTTCCCTTGTTGTGTAAGATTACTCTTAAGACTATGGATGAACAAAGCGGTTTGACGGAATGATTTGATAAAATTTTGTGCCAAACAGCATTCTTAATTTGCTGCTCCCTGGTTCAGCATGTGGTGTAGAAGCAGTTTAACTGCAAGGTTTCTCTTGCCTGAGCTGAGGAAAGCACCTTTGACATCTGTGAATTCCACAAACTGCATTAGTACTTGACTTGGAAATTAGTCCTTTCTCATTTATGAAATTAACATCTCTTAATAACTTAACAGCTTAATATATTTAATAGCTTAAATAACAGACTGGAAATAGTATATTAGAAGCTTAATAAAGTAAAAGAATAACTGTACCTCAGCAGTGTGAACAGCATGGTTCCAGTATGCATGTCCCATATATGTATATGTGTGTGTATGTATGTGTGCACACAACACCCCCCAACAGCATCTTCTCTTATTTGCCAGATATATCAAGCAGAATTGTAAATTTCTAAAAAGGTATAGCAGAGCTTTCTTTAATACTGAGAAAAAACCCGAACTTTTGTGCCTGATGGAAGTTGCTGGCATCTTTCCGAACAGGTTCTCTAATGGTCTTGTTTCACCATGGCAACCAATATGGAGGTGCTGGCTCAGCAGGTGGCTGAGGTGAGTGACAGATGATATCATAACAGTTGGTCTATGAGGTTTTGAAATTAAAATATTAGGGAGTCCCTGCTGTTTACAATTAAGCATAAACAGAACAGAAGATCTTTATAGAAAAGTGTTGCTTTACGCTTGGAGACAGGCATGAAACCAGTGCAACTGGGACATGTTTTGTTTACCCTACTTTGTTCTGGTGGCCCCCATATTAAGAATTCAAGTAGAAAGTTCAACATGAGCTATAGAGAAACTTGGCTATATTATGAATTGTTTAAAAAATTAATGCAACAAATTTTCTTGTCATTTGATCATTGGATTGACCATTTGGGACACGGAAAGCTTCTGCAGCTAATTTGAATTGTAATCTAGAGCCACCAGTGTTTGAAGTTATCTTTTTTACTTATGCACTATACTAAATTTACAGTAAGGTGGCTAATTTAGATCAGTTTTTATATTTTGTGCCTACACTTAAAAGAAGAAAAGCACAAAAACCTACTTAAAGTAATATTAAGTGATGTCTTGATCATATTCACTGAAGCTAGGGTGCTCAACAGCTGAAAAGTTTAAATCAACTCATAAACACAAACCACAAGTGTTCATGGCCATAGAACATAATTTGTCTCCTTCACTATGCAAACTTAAGTCAAAAATAAAGTAGATCTTTTGTCTGATTAAAACTATTTGGTTTAATATCCTTCAAGTTTACTGTGATTTTTGGTATGGTTACGTAATTACGGATTTAATAAACAAGAAAGGGGAAGTGGGCTGAGAGACTTCTGTAGATAAGGCCATTTTTCAGACATTAGTTTGGAGTCTTCTTTCACTTATTGAACTAAGATTACATCTGTATATTAAAAAATATTTTTGGTTCAAGAAGAAGCCCTATATAAGAAGAAAATATTTGATTAGTTCTGTTTTTAGAAGCGGGTTTGAGATTCCCTACTTAAAAGTATATTAAAAAAAATTCATTCTTTTTAACATGGAGAATGGCCTAAAGAGTGTCCTGGAAGTAACATCTATGAAATAGTTTCAAAAAACTTCCTAAGTTTCATGGTGAAACCCAACAAGAGATTTTTCACTCTAGTTTTCTGTACCAGGTATGAATTTGGCAAGCTGCATTTTTTAAAAACACTTCCAAATATACTTAGAAAGAGAAACCTCTGATGGAAATATTGACAAACTTGATACTATTTTGGTAGAAGTTGGGTGCTGTAATAATGTCTAAAGCACATAAAATATGTGATATTTGTAATTCCTCGTGCAGGAAATGCACCGTGGTAACATAGTGTGATGGTTGTATCTTGCCACTGGAGAGATCGCTCCATCTCAAGAGTGTATGAAGCTCTGTGATTTCTTCCTGGCCCGGTGGGTAAATAGAGGGCTTCATCTCTTTATAGTATTCAGCTGCTGCTTAAATGATATGCCTGTCCACTGTGTAACACCATGAAAACTTTGTTCATGGAAAAACAGTTGTAAGCAGCATTATCTCATTAGGAATTTGTTAATACTATGACCATGTTAATATTGAATCATTTCTTTATGAATGGCTGGCTGCCTGCTATTTGTGTCTTCTGTCAGATAGTTTTTAATAAAGATAAATACATAACTAGTTTTCTTTAAATATGCTAAAATTCTGTATTTGTACTCACCATATCTTAGAGAAAATGTAGAATCAAACTTGGCTTTAAAAAATGAGAGATTTTCAGAATACCGTATTTTTTATCAATGAAAATTAAATGGAAAAAGAAGGTCATTGACCATGCATTGAATTTCAGGTTATGAACTGAGAGGCAAGTTGCAACGAGATAGCCTAATGCAAATATTAGCAGCTTTACCTATATCAGCATCACCTTTTCAACATAATTGCCACATATGTAGTGCATGGGTTTATTGAGAACTGTGAGGCCAAGCACCAAATCAGACTGTCATGCAACATTTCCTTTCAACTTTGCTAATTTGAAATTAATTATCTTGAGTGAGGTCACATGGCACACACAGGATCACGGTATCAGGCCCAGCCAGCATGGGTTTAGGAAAGGCAGGTCCTGCCTGACCAAACTGATCTCATTGTACGATGAGCTAACCCACCCAGTGGGTGAAGGAAAGGCTGTGGCTGTGTCTACCTGTATTTCAGCAAAGCCTTTGATACTGTCTTCCAGCATTGTCCCAGAGAGGTCGCAGCCCATGACTTGGACAGGTGCATCTTCGTTGGGTTAAGAACTGTCTGGGTGACTGGGGGCAGAGAGTGGTAGAGAATGGTGCCACATCCACTATTCAGTCACTAGTGGGGTTCCTCAGGGCTCAGTTTTGGGCCCAGTTTGGTTTAATATCTTTATGGATGACCTGGATGAAAGGATTGAGGCCCAGGCCAACAGTGTTAGGTTCAACAAGGCCATGGGTCCTGCTGTTGGGTCACCACCGTGACCCAATACAGTACTTCAGGCTTTGGGCAGGGTGGCTGGAAGGCCCCTCAACAGGAAAGGGCCTGCAGGTGCTGGTTGAGAGTGTCTGAATGTGAGCTGGGTGTGCCCAGGTCACACAAGAAGGCCAATGGCATCCTGGCTTGGATCAAGAACAGCATGGCCAGCAAGACCAGGGTAGTGACTGTCGCTCAGTACTGGCCACTGGTGATGCCACATCTCAAACCTTGGGGTCAGTTCTGGGCCCTGTACTGCAAGAAAGACATCAAGGGGCTGAAGTGTGCCCAGAAAAGAGCAAAGGAGCTGGAAAAGAGTCTGGAGAGTCAGTCATTGAGGAGTGGCTGAGGGAGCTGGTTTGTTTGGCCTGGAGAAAAGAAAGCTCAGGGGGGACCTTCTCAATCTCTACAACTCCCTGACAGGAGGGTGGAGCCAGGTGGGGGACAAAAGGAAAGGGCCTCAAATTGTGCCACAGGATGTTCAGGTTGAAATCACATTGCAAACCCAGAAAAAGACTTGGCTGTTTAGTTCCAAAATGTTTAAAGAATTTCCATGCTGGTACCTTATAGCTGTCTATTTGTCTTTCTCCTTGAACAACGTGGAAGAATATTTTTTATTTCCAAGCTTCCTGCAGTACATTGTGGTGTAAGGTTTGAAGATGCATCAATGAAGGGCTAAGGATTCTATAACTGAAAAACTGTAAAACAGTTTTAAGAGACCTTCTTGCTCTAATCTAGACCTTTTAAAGGGTGCATAGCTTTGTTAATAATCTGGCATGGAAGACAAGAAGATCATCAATTAAATGTGTCCTCTAAGAATCTGGATTTTTGGGAGTCTTTTTTCTCACCTAGGTACCTTGTTTTCTGCAACTGAGAGCTTTGAATCATCCAATAATTAGAAGACACCTCTTATTTCTACATCTCTCCTGTCTATTTTCCTCATTTAACATGCAACTTTTGTGACCTGTCTATTAAAGATAATTGGAGATTGTATGTTCAATTTAGATTATACTTTTACAGTATGTGGGACTACTTCTGCTACAGGCAATAGGAGAGTAGATTGGTATGGTTTCATTAAGTCTTGTGTATTATAATACCTCTGCTTACCTAAAGAGACTTTAGTCCATGTTCCTTGCTATCCAAACTGTTTTTATTCTTTCTTTATGTCATAAATGAACCTCTCTGTGTGTTAAACAAAGATTTTTCAAAGCAAGCTAAAATTGAAACTGCCCTGTTGTCCAGCTGTATAAATTTTGATATAATTCCAAGATTGTTTAAAAGAGGATTTGATAAAAACAACTTGTGACCATCCTGGTTTTGGACACGTTACTGCAGATAACAGGCTCATAGAATGGTTTGGGTGGCATGAGACTTTCAAGATTGTTTAGTCCAACTCCCTGCCACAGGCAGGGGCAGCTTCCACTATCCCAGGTTGCTCCAAGCCCTGTCCAGCCTGGCCTTGGACACTTCCAGGGATCCAAGGGCAACCACAGCTCCTCTGAGCACCCTGTGCCAGGGCCTGCCCACCCTCCCAGGGAAAAAAAAATGCTTCCCAATATCCAATCTAAGTGTGATTGTGCATGTTTAATTCAACATTTAACATTTTTGCTCTGAAAACAGCTCTGCAAGGGATGTTTTTCAGGCCAAGTATTCAGAACTAAATTTGCATTATAGTTCGGTGGTCTAGAAAGGTATGGAATAGGACAAGAAACAACAGTATTCAGAAGTACTGCTGAAGTTAATCTCCATCATTCAAATGTACTTCAAAATTATTAAAAAGGGAACTACTTACCATTTTACATTATTTATATATGATTTATTTTTACAGAAGCAAAAAGTGAGACAAGTGTATAATTCAAAGTTGAAAAAAGTATTTCTGCATTTGAGTAAGCTAAAGGATTATACAATACTTACCCAGTGATTCATTTGAGCAGAGTGATGGTGATAGTGGTAGTTTGGTTTTGTCAGGTTCACTCCATTTCCAGAAAAAGAAAATATTCTGATACTTCATTGAAAGCCAATCCAAGTTGGTTAAATGATTGTAACCTTTCCAGTAAATTTAGATTCTAAACTATAGGGCTATCTGATTTTCTGTAAATATAGGTATTTTTATAAGTGTTCAATATCTTAACAGTGAATTAAAATTCTGTATGTTAATTTACAGGGCCCGACTGTTCAGACTTCGCTATCTGAATCTCCAGTGATGACCAGCCCTTCCCAGCGTATCCAGATAATTTCCACAGACTCCTCTGTAGCTTCACCACAACGCATTCAGGTAAAAATCCATTAATTAACCAACTATCATGACTTTTCCTTTTTTCTCCTTCTCCCACTTAGCCTAATACAAAAGCATGCTAAAGACTGTGGAATACTTCCTTTAAGTCTTGTGAGAACAGATAATTTTTAGTGAAAACTAAAATTCTTTCTCCCTCGTTATTTATTTGGTGCTGACCAGATGGCTGTGTGTAATAGTTAGCCAGTGAGGAGAATTTACACAGGTTAAACCTAGCCTACACAAGCAAATCTCCTGAGCTCTGGCCACAGCAAAGAGTGAGATATTGTCAACAGAAATTTGAGATCATCTCCAAGGGCATTCCTCTTCCCACTTATTTAGGAGCCAGTACAAGATTCATCTGTTTAGCACAAAGTTGGCCTTCGGGAATGCTGCGCAGTGGGTATTTGTTACTGGTAGATAATAAAAAGATGTCATTAATGTATCAGAATGTACTCAATGGCAAATTATATAGGACTTACTAAAATTTAATGAAATACTAGTGCATATTGATATGGTTACCAGGCAAAATAAAGATCATGCTACCAGACAACTGTATCAGAAACAGAAATCTTCCATCATAAGAGAATCCTGAGAATTGGCATGTGAAACAATAAGGCTGCCTGATTGCATCTTTTGTTGATAACTTTAGGGAGTAACATCTTACATAAAATATGTAGGTAAAAAATGTATAGGTAAATGTTAACTGGAGAACATCTCCTTAGTGCCATTTATAAAGAAAAATTGGAGAGGGCTTCTTTGTAATTTTTCACTGATATAATTCTGAGATGGAATGAAAGGTTTTAAAACATAAAATTTACTGTGGTCATGATTTCTTCAATGTTTTACAGATTGTGACAGATCAGCAAACAGGTCAGAAAATTCAGATAGTGACAGCAGTGGATTCAGCTGTGTCTCCAAAGCAACAGTTCATTTTAGCTAGTCCAGATGGAACTGGTGCAGGAAAGGTGATCTTGGCAGGACCTGAGACATCTAATGCCAAGCAGCTTATCTTTACCACCACAGACAACATTGTGCCAGGCAGAATTCAGGTAAATACAGTAAATTAGATAAACCGTGGAATTTTGGTTTTAATTTTTTGTTTCTAAATTTAGTCTAAATTTTTTTAAGACCAATTGCAGTAGTTTTCTCTTGACATGGATCAGACATACTAATTTTAGGCTTAATTGTTCAATCATAAATCCTTCAGTCTTCACCTACCTCGTGTATTCCATTGCCCTCATCATCCCTTGTCATGTGTTCTCATTCAAGTTCCAAAGACATAAGTGAATACTTAAGACAGTGCTTGTGAGAAATGCCAGGATTTCTCAGTCTGCTCAAGATTCACAGATATACAGCAGTACAACTCACCTGAGCAAATTTACATGAGTTCATACTTTACATTCAGTATCAAGACATTGCAATAAAGCTCTGTGACTTTTTTTTGCAGGTCTTGAGCATAATCTACATGAACAGGAGCTTTGCAAAGCTAATGATGTAAACAATATACCTCTCGTGAAATTTCAGATTTCTTCTTAGAAGTCTTTAAAAAAAAGAATAAAACAAAAGAAAAAGTGCCTGGTCCTTCTTGTTGCTGTTACAGTAGAGAATATTTTACAGGAAGAAGAGTAATTTTTACATAAATATTTAAAAAGTGGTATTAACAGTCTTCTGAAATTCATCCTTTCAATACTAAATAGGATATCTGAAATTACAGAGGGGTTGATTTTTTAAATTTTTCTTGGTTAAATGGAATGTTCAGGATAGAAGTTTTTGAATCCGAGGCCTTTGGAAGCTAAACTGTTTCTATGGTAGATCTGAGCTCCAAGCTATCCCTTCTGAACCACACATCCCTAATAGCCAGAGAAGAGACAGATGGGAACAGCATCTGAAAGCCACCTGTCTTTGGCTAAAATATATCAACTGCTTGAGAGTATTTGCAAGAAGGGAAAAATACTGTTGATTGCACAAGTGAGGAAACATTTGTACTAAACAAAGCTAGCAGTTTTATTTGTAATTTGTTTTGATATAACTGTTGATTGTCAGTAAGAACTCTCATTAAATTGCATTTTATACTACTTAGTTTCATTCCACACATCATACTTATTCATAAATTCAGTCCCCTCTTCTTAGCTGATACACCAATCTTGTTCTATAGGCAAAGCTCCTTACCTTGTTATCTGGCTAATTACGTTTTTTTGTTCTGGAATTTTGCTTTAGATAGTGACAGACTCTGCTTCAGTGGAACGTCTGCTAGGAAAAACTGATGTTCAGCGGCCCCAGGTAGTAGAATATTGTGTAGTCTGTGGTGATAAAGCATCAGGTAAGGAAGCCTACAAAGTGGTATTGAGGAAATTTTCTTGAAAGGATGACTGGGATGAAGAGATGATTTTTCATGTGCTTTAACTGATTTTAGTTATGCTCATGACAAAAGCAATTGAGTTTTTAAATGGAAAAACATACTCTCTATCTATACACAAAAAATGGCTAAACTCTGCTTGGAAGAATATTAGGTTTTTTCCTTGAACTGAAGCATATAATAAATTGGCTGAAAGATAAAATAATGATTAAATCACTCCTGGTAATTGAAAAAGACTACTTGAAGCATCTAGTCAAGTTCCCCACAGTGATGCACAACCATGAAATAAACATATCACCTAAGAATGTCTAACTATTCCAAGAAAATGCTTCTTAGTGCTCTCTAACAAACTTAACACTTCCTGGTAGATTTTGTTCTTCTACTATCACAAAACAAGTCAAGCAGAGATCACATAAATCTTCAGTGTTTCAGATCCATGCAGTAACAAGGAGTCTTAACATAAAATTTTTATATTAGTCAAGGAGGTGTTCTGTGTTTTCATCCTAGAGAGAAGACACCTTTCTGTCTCTTTTTCTCACTTTCTTTTATTTCTTTAAGTGTTTATGTAATTAAAACAATACCAGAATTAATATGGACAGGAAATTTTAAATTAAGATTGCATTTTAAATTTTGGTGCAAAATTACTTGTTTTCTGAAATTACTTGAGCTCTTAGACGGTATGTTCTCTAAATGTATCCTATAGTCTATAACAGCAGATAGAATTGTATCTGTACGTATGCAGAATGGGAACTTCATCAAATGCACATTCAGAAATAGGCTGAGCCTTCCTCTCTTCTCTCCACTCTCTCACCAAAATACCTTACAATAGGTAAACCAGAAATATCATGAGACTGTAGTAATGCTTTCATGGTCCAAAATGTTGGCACAAATACAAAACAAAGGGTGACTTACAGTGTTTTACTTGTGTAAAATGAATATTTCTATGCTAAAATATAAGTAATTTCCAACTGATAACAGTATATATGTTTCCTAGGTCGTCACTATGGTGCTGTCAGTTGTGAGGGATGCAAAGGTTTCTTTAAAAGGAGTGTAAGGAAGAATTTGACCTACAGTTGTCGTAGCAACCAGGACTGTATCATCAATAAACACCATCGGAACCGATGCCAGTTTTGTAGGCTTAAGAAATGTCTAGAAATGGGCATGAAAATGGAATGTGAGTGTTAAGTACTCAATGTGATATTGTGCCTACCAAATAACAATTATGTGGACTACCACTTGTTAGTGTGTTCTCTGTGTTTTCGTATATGTTGCTTGAAGGAAATAACTTTTGGCAGCATCTAGTGCACCTTTCTTTCATCACCATTTTATGTCCGAGGTGGAGTAGTGGTTTGTTTTGAACCATGTCTCCAAGTACTGTTGTCTTTGAGGAGCCCAGTTACAGCCTTACTTAGAATGCATGTTCCAAACACAGTGTATGTTTATAATAGAAAATATTTTTACATGGATTTGCATGAGTCTGAGTCTAATGTTCTGTTTTGAGAATCTGCTTTCCTTCCAGTTTATTTTTGTGGCTTTTTCAACCAGTGATAGAAAGTAGTTAGTCTTTTTTTCCCCCTCTTTGTAAATTTTTATGTTAATTTGATAATCTGTGAGCAATGTTTTATGAAGCATTGTATAAACTGTCATATGTTTTAAAATATCCTTTCCTATTTGTATGCAGTACTTCATACATTCCTAGTGCTAGCAGCCAAACACTTGCTTCAATATATTTTTGTTTTCAGTTTATATCACTTGTTCTTCAATTCAGCACTATGTGAAACAATTACAAGGTTGTCTTGTGATCTGATCTAAGCAGGGTAAGTTCCAGCCACTGAGTTCAAGGGAAGCAGAACTTTAAGCTGTAAATAGGGACATAATTGTTGTATTTGCACTCTGAAACTCCAGACCTGTTGTGATGATTCTGGTGCTTTGCACACAACGTGCTGGATATGAGATGAAAAGTTTGTACAAGAAAAACTGCTGCAGTTCCAGAAAGTAACCCTTTTTTAACTGGAAATGATTAGGGTATATGTTTACTGACTTCACTGGCTTTGGATCAGGCTTCAGATTAGTTAATATGTATTCACCAAGCTAGTAAATTTGATATGACAACTTTTAAGCCCCTAAATTTTGCTAATCGTAACAATATTAGCAAAATAAAATCAGGAACTAAGTAACGCTTGCTGGTTATAAGGATAACTTTCTGTAATATGTTTAATAATAGTATTTTAATATAATAAAGATGCACTTTTCACTTTCTTTACAAGTTGCGAAGTAACTGCTTCTTAACATTTTTATTAAAAAAATGCTGCACTTGTTAGGCACTTCAGAGACTGAACTTAGTTTGTTTCAATTCTCAAGTATATATAGATTATAAAAGGGTTAATTTTGAAACACTCTTCCCTAACTGAGTGGAATTAATGGCTGTGAGTGAAGTGTATGTCATGCAGAGATTATCCTCTCAAGGAATTAACCTGCATCTCTCAGGTAACTTACCTGTTGACTTTTTCAGGGTTCCTTCTGGGTTTGCATTGTTTTATGTCATCCAGAATAGGAATGTGCCTAACATTTAGATATAGCTGTGCCTGAAAAAAAAACAAACTTGAAAACACAATCTGTAGAATCTTCTAATTTATCAAATGCCAAAAAAAAAGAGCAATATTTTATTCCAGATGAGCAAAACTTGAAGCAAAAGATCAATCAGTGACTTTCTTAGTTAAGAGTATATATAAAAATACACATACTCACAGATATAGTAACATTCGAGCCTCTGTTTCTTCACTCTTGGTATTAAATTTCCAGTTTTGCACTGAGCTAGTACACTATCATAACTGCAGGAATTTTACTTATTTTTGTATTTTTCGTTTGAATTATTTCCTTTCAAATCTGTATGTTTCTATCTTTATGTAGCAGTTCAAAGTGAAAGAAAACCTTTTGATGTACAGCGTGAAAAACCAACCAACTGTGCAGCTTCTACTGAAAAAATCTATATAAGAAAAGATCTTCGAAGCCCTCTAATAGCAACTCCAACATTTGTGGCAGATAAAGATGGGACACGGTGAGTACCTCAGTTCCACAGATCTTCTGTCATGTTATTTCTGCATATTACTTTGCAGTCACACCTATATTCTTTCTCCCCTCTGATCTCAGAGGGAACAGAAAAGAACTCTAATGCACACATCATCTGTTTCCATTACCAAGGCTATTGTAGGTTCTGCTTCTCATGAAAGTTTTTATGTCTGCATACAAGTATATGGTTTTCAGTTCAGAGCTGGCTCTTGTCCAGCCAGGTAAAAGCAATGTAGAGCAAGTGAATGATATTCAAGCAGAAAGCATGTAGGCTAATGGGGTGATGCATTCGGGTTAGCACTTCTCTGAAATCAGGTCTGCAAGTGGCAGACTCTGGCTTCCTTTTCCTAAAGACAGTAGTTTGGGAGACTCAGTGACTGCTGTTTCAGATTGCAAGAGACTGGTTTCAACAACAGCAAAACAGCAGCTTCCTTTACTATATGGAAGATACTCCGAGATGGTTCCTGCACTCTCAGATGTGTCATTAGGCAGTGAGTGTGAAATGCACATCATTACAAACAAAGGCGAGATTTCTTTTTTTTCTGAATAGAATAAAAAAGTCTAGGTTAAATACGACATTTTTAAAACTGTAGTTTATGAATGGTTGAGAACTGTGGGCCTGATATTTCTGGGTCTGAGAAATTTTGCCTTGGGAGAAGATAGCAGCTGCTAGCAGGCTAAAATCTCTCAGACCCAGAAATATCAGGCCCACAGAGAACAATGTAAAAAATTGGATTTTATTATTCAGTTTTCATATGGGGTGAAGTGTGTGCGTTTAATTTTTTATATACATATTCCTTGTTGAACAAATGACACTGCAGTTAGGAAGTTTGGGCTGCAGTTTTCTTGGAGAATTGTTTTTCAGTGTTCTTGTTTGAAAGAAATCTTCACAGACACATTTGCTTCTTAGAAATTTCCTTGAGCTACAGATCTATTACAGACCTATAAACAATACTATAGTCATTAAGAACCACTCTGTTATGTATGTAGGATTCAGATTTGCATAGTGCGTGAATAATTTGCTGCCTGTGCTTGTTCACAATGGTAGCTGTTAGTGTCAGACCCCTTGTAAAGTAACGTCCTGCAGCCTGCACCTGTGTTGTGTGCATTGGTATCATGTTATGGACACTTGGAGCATCACATAAGTAGCAAATAAACTTGCTGACTGCAAAGACTTTACACTGTCTCCCTAAATTAGATACAGCAGAGGGGAAGGATATTTTGTCAAAAAGCAGCAGAAATAAAGGCAGCAGAGATTTTATGCAGGCTTTGATTACATGACTGTTTCTGACTATATTTTGGAATGTAAAAAATATTTTTATGACTTTTATTCAATGCTGGCCGTTGTTTTCTTAGAATACGGAGTTATGCCTTCCTCCAAAGTCTAATATAAAACTAGAGCTACTAGGTGACTTCTTGAGAGCATGAGAAGACAACAATTTTCTTTAAAGCAGACTAAACCAGAACAAAAAGCAAATGAGAAGATATGCATTTGGGAAGTTGTCATTGTTTTGCATTGGAATTTAAAAGATATTTCAGTCTTTCTGTCTTTCAAGCTACTTTTTGGGAACTGTTTCAGAAAGACTTAAATCCTGATAAACTGTAAGCTTCACTAAATTGTTTATTTAAAAATTGGTAGTTCTTTTTATGCTGTCATAAGTTGTTACACATTCTCCTGGTTAATGGAAAATGCTGTTGACCATCAGATGCCTTATGCTTTTAAACAGGTCAGCTGGTCTTCTTGATCCAGGAATGCTTGTGAATATTCAGCAGCCTTTGATCAGGGATGATGGTACAGTCCTCCTGGCTGCTGATTCCAAGGTATTAGTGGCTCACTTCGGTTCTGAGCATATCTATTAATTTGTTCAGATTACTTTAGCTATTATACACAGTCTCAAATAGTTGTTGCTCTTGAGAAGATAAGGTTGTGATAAGTGTGAAGAACTGTATGAATGGATGTAATAAATTGATCAGTAGGATTGTGGTTTCTTTTGGCAAGCATATTTCTGCAAAACGTCAGAACCACACAGTAGTTCTCCATATGATGTCTCATCTGGGACTAGGATTGATAATTAGAATAGGATTTAAAGATAATAGAGAGCCATTGTTCTTCCTAGCATTGAGGAGGAAAGAAAAGGTGCACAGGGGAAATAGAACAAAAATACTAAAAATAGGGGGGGGATTGTATATGATATATTAATTATAATTTTGATTTACTAATTTAGTGTTTCCTTTTTTAGGCTGAAACAAGCCAGGGTGCCTTAGGAACACTAGCAAATGTTGTAACATCTCTTGCTAATCTCAGTGAGTCACTAAATAATGGAGATACTTCTGAAGTTCAACAAGAAGAGCAATCTGCAAGTGAGATTACACGGTATGCATTTATATTTACACCTCTGTTTAGCAATTTATGTTCTATGTGGTGTATCCTTACACTCACTCTACACTCACTCATTCATTAAAGGAACTTGCATTGTCACACCAGACACAGTAGAGATTGTCAGATTGCCCCTACCTTGAAACACAAAACTAGTTCTTTAAAAATCAGTTTTGGCTCTTGCCCTCACGTGAAGAACTGTGTCCTCTGTTGCAAATGTAATGTTATGAAGATTTGGTTCTCAGAAAAATAATAAATTACTAGTTTGTGACCTTGAAAGACTCTGAGAATAGCAACACTTCAGTGCCATTTTATTTCACTTCACGAGTGTGTTTTATGTAAGCTTCTCCTGTGCAATGCTTGTGCCCTTAGCCCTGCTCTTTAAGGGTCTGCATTGCTGCAGATTTATTTTTGAGATTGTGCTGCCATAAAATCTCCTGGTAATGTAGATTTAGAAAGAGTTTGAAGTCTTTCTTTTCTTCATTAATGAAAAATACATGAAAAAGGAGCATGGAATATTAAAATTTCAAGCATAGCTTGAGATTTGCAAGGCTGGGGGGTTTTTTTGTTGGATTTTTTGTTTGGTTTTTTTTTGTGGGGGGAGGCAGGTTGGTTGAATTTAGGTTAATAGGATAAAAATACTTGGACTCAAAATTGTCTACTGTTTCTCAAAAAGAAGATTTTTAGGAGGAGCTTAACTGTTGTGATTTAGGAATGGTATTCTCCAATTTAATGTTCACACTTAAACTATGCTGTCACTTGCTCCCCCTCTGTCTCCAGTCAGAGGCATAAAAGGCAGAGATCATGGGGTTGCAATAGGAACAATTTACTGGAAACAGCAATGAGACTAGCAAACAAATAGTAACAGCAAAGTGAAACAATAATAGCAACAGTATTAATAAAAAAAGATGTAAGAAAAGAAACGATTTACACAGAAAAGCCCCTGACAATAAACAAATACCAGACCAGTCTGCCCACTACACCGACTGGAAGACACCTCCTGTGGAGGGAGAGAGAGAGCACGAGACAGAAGGACATTAATTAAGGCTTTTAAGTCTTTCATTTGAACTCTTCAAATGAAATGAATTAATATTTTAAAATACTTGACACTGCAATGTCAGCTTATGTCAACCTCTTACTGTTTCTTTAAAGCAAAAAAAAAAAATTATAAAAATCCCTCTCCCAAAAAACATCTTGGCAAAAGAAATGGCAAAGGAGCACTATACTATAATACTGTCCACTGGTAGGAAATTGTAACACAAAATTCTTCTTTACATCTAAGCTCTTTTAATCCTAAGAGAATTTACTGTGATTTATTTGGGTAATGATCCAGCAACAGCTTGAGTATAAAGGAGACCAGGGACCAGTCTCTCTTGTGTTGCTGTCATAAGGCTTTTAAGGCTCTATCTATACTGGCCATATTTCATCTTAAGGGAAAGGAAATTCAGGCATATTGTCTAGAAGAAAACCACACTGTTCTCCACTGTTCCAAAAAGCTGGAGATCAAGGGTGGGGACAAGGACAGGGACTTTGTTCTTCGGAGTACATCTGGTCTGTAATCCTCACTGAATCTGTGAGAAGGGGGAATGGTGAATGGTAAGTGTAAGAGGACTGTTGTGGTTTAAGCCCAGCAGACAACTAAGCCTTGTACAGCTGCTCCCTCACTCGCCCACCAGTGGGACTGGCAATAGAATCAGAAGGGTAAAAGTGAGAAAACTTGTGGGTTAAGATGAAGACAGTTTAATAGGCGAAGCAAAAGCTGCACACACAAGCAAAGTAAAGGAATTCATTCACAGCCTTCCATGGGCAGTCAGGTGTTCAGCCACCTCCAGGGCAGCAGGGCTCCAGCATGTGTAACAGTTGCTTCCGAAGACCAACACCATTACCTGAAACATCCCCCCACTTCCTCTTCCTTCCCCCTTTTTCATATACTGAATGTGATATCACAAAGTATGGAATAACCCTTGTATCAGTTGGGGTCAGCTGTCCTGGATGTGTCACCTCCAAACTTCTTGTGCACGCCCAACTTCCTCACCGCAGGGAGGACAAGAAGCAGAAAAGGCCTTTATACTGTGCAAGCACTGCTGTGCAGAACAAAAACATCTCTATATTATCAACATTGTTTTCAGTACAAATCCAAAACACAGCCCCATACTAGCTACAGTGAAGGAAATTAACTCTATCCCAGCCACAACCGGCACAGCACAAGGCCCCTTTACTAGTACAAATACTAGGATAAAGCTGTCAGAGCAGGGTTTACAGTACAAAATCCTTCCCTTACAGGGGAGATCTTTTACCAGCAATATGTGGGCACATCTATTTGTTTTATTAATGCCCAAAGAGTACAGAGGGGCCAAATTGTACTGAAAAGTCTGCCCTTGTGTCAGCCTAAAGACTTCTTGTGTATGTTGCCTCTAAGTGGGAATGTTTTATAGCATTTAATTTGAGCACTGCAAATCTTTTAAGATCTAAGGAAGCACTCTTTCATTGTTTACTTATTTATTATTTTTTAGGGCATTTGATACTTTGGCTAAAGCACTTAATACCACAGATGGTACAACACCTCATAACTTGGCAGATGGGATGGATCCTACAGGAGGAGGAAATATTCATGTAATCAGTAGAGATCAGTCAACACCAATTATTGAAGTGGAAGGACCCCTACTTACAGATACACATGTCACATTTAAGGTATGTGCTTCTTTAAATGTCTTACTAAGCAAACTAATGCTTAAGATGTATGAGCTCCTGCATAATTTCTTGTCTCGTATTCCCAATTTGCATTCCTTGCCAGTAGTAATGAGTTATTTAGTGCAGTTTTCCTTTGACAATTTTTTGTTATACTGTTGATTGTGATGGACTTTGAGAGTAGTTTGAATGTTTTTGCTGGTTATTTCATTGATGATAACGACTGGTTTATGTCTGAACTATATGTATTGTACTGTACTTTTATTTTTTGCAGCTGACAATGCCCAGTCCGATGCCAGAGTACCTTAATGTACACTACATCTGTGAGTCAGCATCACGACTCCTTTTCCTCTCTATGCACTGGGCTAGGTCCATACCTGCATTTCAAGCTCTTGGGTAAATGGACATACTCTATTTGAGTGGTTTGCTTTTGAATGAATTTAAGCACTGATCTGAACACTTCCCAGCTATTTTGAACATTTTAGTTATGATATTGTTTAATTTTTAATGAATACTTTAAAACATGTGAAGACTATGCAATATTCCCTGTTTTGAAGAATAAAATAGAAGATTGCAGGGGGGAGGGTAACTAGAATATCTGATGTTACTGTGGTTACAGAAGCTAAAGCCAAATCAAAAGCAAGCATGAAATTGTAGAAATTAAATGCTTGCTTTTGATACCCTACTAAAGAATTGATAAGCACCATTTCACAGATAACCCGAAATGGTTTCCCATAGTCTGTAATTTCTTTTTGCTTCTTGAAATACTTGTAATATGCTAATATATGCCTGTTGCCAAAATGTTTTGCAATACATTAATCCTTATTACGGACTGTTGTACATAACATAATTATACATAGGGCAATACCAAGCTGATATGCAAACTACCTAGCGTTGTTTGATTTTCTGCTGTTTATAGGCAGGATTGTAACACGAGCCTTGTGCGTGCCTGCTGGAACGAACTGTTTACCTTAGGCCTGGCACAATGTGCACAGGTGATGAATCTGTCTACCATCCTAGGAGCGATTGTGAACCACCTCCAGAACAGCATACAAGAAGGTATGTTACCCTGCTAACAATACAGGGACGTTTGGATAACATTCCTCACAAGGTGTTTCCCCATCAGTGGCAGAATTACACCAGGAACCAGGGGAAGGTGAAGCTTTCTCTTGCATAATTATCTTTCTCCTGGTGATCTGCAACTTTGTTGTGCTGACCTGACAGAGATATCTGTGGGATAGAAGTGTCCATAGAGGCAAGGGGGTCTTCTATGCCTGACTGACATTACAAAGACACTACATCCTGAAATATTCCTTGGATGTGCTCAGAGAGTTTTCTTCCCATCCAGATGTATGTTTTTTCCTCTTAGAATAATGATACGCCCTTCCAAACCACACCAGACTTTTTCCTTCTGGAACTTTCCTTCTCCTCTTTGCAGTGAAAAAACACAGCGTTTGCCAATTATTATGACAAGCATATTCTTGCAAGTATAATGGTTTTGGATAGTACTGTAATGCAATAATAATTAATGTAATTTGAAGTGCTCTTGAAGCATTAAGCAACCTAATTTCTTGACATTCTTAACAAGATGTATGTAATTTTATTTTTTAATTCTATGTTGGTCTGTTGATGATGATTATATCTAGAATGGATGAAAATCTGTTATATTTGCTTTTTTTCATTCTTTAGAAATGCTTTCAATCAATAGGATTGATTAGCAGGAAAATAATATTCATTTTTTAAAGGAGGAAGAAAACAATACTAGCACCTTTAAAGTCTGCAAAGACAGCATAATACAGGAAAACTACTTTAAATTTAAATGTGTGTTAAAAGCAGTTTTAGAATACTATTTGGTACTCTTTTCTTATAATTTTTATGGTGTCATTATTGTGCACACAGCAAAAATTAGAAAATAGGTTTTCACTGAGGAGAGTAAAACAGATGTATTTTTCTAGAGCTGAAGGTTATTAAATATTTTTCCAGCTATCTGCTTTGTACATTTTATAGTTCTACAGTCAAGTTATAATCTACTTTATTAGCTTCATCACGATAAAGTAAATTAGACTGAAATTTGATTCTTAAATGGATAGTATGCTTTAGTTACTTTCATAATGAATATAGGGTTTCTTCTTGTTTTGGTTTTGGGTTTTTGTTTGTTGGTTGGGGTTTTTTTGTTGGTTTGTGTTTGCTTTTTTTGTTTGTTTGGGGTTGTTGTTGTTGGGGGTTTTTTTTGTTTGTTTGTTTGGGGTTTTTTTGGGTTGGTTTGTTTTGGTTTGTTGTTTTCTCATTTAGGAGAGGCTGGACAGTCCCAAAATACAACAGAGTGCTGCTCCTTTCCTGCACAGAGAGGCAGAAGTTGAAAAGATCAGAAAGGAAACCTGCACATTGGATGTTCTATGCAGAATTAGGCTTTTACTTTATATCTGTTTCAGAATACACAGACCTCCATTCCAGGCAGTGACTTTGGGGAGGAGTTAGTGATAGAGCTATTACATCTGGTTCCATTTCTGTTCTCATGCATCAAAATCGTAAAAAAAATGTTTTTTCTAAAACCTGTACTTGCACCCCTACTGCGTTAGGTGAGGCCGGCCAAGAAAAGAGAATCATTAGTGTTACTTATCTATCTGCAAAGTTATCATGTTATATTGTGTATTATACCTTCAAAATTCAAAACAAAGTGAAGAAATTTCAGAATTTTATCTAGGAACATATTAGTGATGAGGCTACTTAGAAACTCTGGAATTCAAGTTTGCTTTTCCTGAATTTTTCTGGATCATATTTTCCCACTTAATACAGGAACAAAAACATTACATCTATTTTCATTCATCTTTAGTAATTAAAAATTTGTATCACAATTAATGATTTAAGAAATGTAGATTATGCTTTCATTCTTATTTCAAGACTGTGCAAAAAATGGTACTTCTATTCATTCAATCTTCTCATTGCAGTTTCAGAAAATAGATGAAATTGTAATAAACTACATCAAAGATTCAGTTTAAGGCACATCTTAAACTAAGATCTAAGGTCTAAGCAATCCTATGCACTATTAGCTGTATAGAGAAAATATTCAGATTAAAATTATATTAAATACTAACATTGGAGATTATGACTGGAATAAAATTATTCTGATATGTTTTTCAAGGAAAGGTTTTATCCCCTGTGAACTGACTTACTTCTGAAGTTTGATAATAGTAATTATATATTCAAAATTTTATCTTAATGTATTCTTTAATGTTTTTATTCCTTGACTAGTTTGTAGATACAAAGTCCAATACAAGGATTTCTATTTACCAAAATAGAAATCTCTCCCTTCCTAGTTTAGCAGCTAATACCACTCACTTTTAACATATCTATAAATAAAATACATTTTTTTAATTGAAATTTTAAGATAGATTATGAACCCAATATAAGGAATGTGATGTTTCAAATGATAGAAGAATCTGTGTACGTGTATTTCAGTGAATTTACCCCATCAGATGGGAAAAAAGACTATTTACCATAGCTAATGAAAAGTTCACTCCTAAAAGTACAGATGGAGGAGAAAGCAGCACTGTTCTCGCATTCACTTTTGGAAAAGCTAATTTAATAATGTTTGAATTTAAAATTAGGGTTGCATGTTAGCATTTGCTTTGTGCTTCTGTTCATTCCCACAATCACTCTAGCCATTTGTAGAATAATGCACCATCATTTGAGAGTCTCTGCTCAGAACAGTACATCATTGGAAAAAGCTTGGTGTGGCAGATTATGCCGTCCTTGCAAAAGTACACAAAAGAGTTAACATTCTGTTTGCTAGCCAGTGGTCTGACTCAACATTATAAATTCACTTCACTTTCATAATAATTCAGGTCATCCTTACATGTTACATGGTTTTAAGACAGCAAAAGACTTCCAAATATTACTTGACTTGGTTTATAAAACTTTATTTGTTAATATATTAGAAATGTTTGAGCTCAGATGAAATAGTAAGCAATATCTTTTTGTAGATAAACTTTCTGGAGACAGAATAAAGCAAGTCATGGAACACATCTGGAAACTTCAGGAGTTCTGTAACAGCATGGCCAAGCTTGATATTGATGGATATGAATATGCATACCTTAAAGCTATAGTCCTTTTTAGCCCTGGTAAGGAATTTAGTAACCATATCTTTTTAAATAATAAGCCTTAATGTGTCAATTCTTTAGCATATTTTTAAATGAGACTAATGTCTTGAGATGAGACTCATCTTTTAACAATGATTGTTTCATAATGATGGTCATAATATATGTTTTAAAATAACTTCAGAGCAACATATCGATGTTGTTTACAGTTTCAATCTATCAGGTGTTTCCTGTACATCCATTCTAGAAGATCAGATTCTCAAGTTACCTTCAGCTGAGAACCTATAAGTAATAATTTATCTGGAATGCGTGCTAGCAATGTTAGTGAGGTAAATGGTGATGAGGATTAGAAGAAATGCATTCTCCGAGTGACAAAAAAGAAATTTGCTTCAATTTTAGTATTTTTAATTTACTCCTAAGATGAATAGCTGAAATACAAGCAGAAATACCTATTTTATATGAAACTTTCACAAATTCTCAAAAACTGAATGTAAACAGGCTGTCTTGCATTTGTTACCAAAAAAATGACAGCAGACAACTAAAGCATAGTCAAGTGTTTCTGAAATATGAAAATTTACTCACAGAAGACACTTGAGATTTTCTGGAATGATTAGGTAAGGACATTAAAGAAATTGGAAGTGGCAGTCTTTTCAGCAAAGGTGGCAGATGTTTCTAGGACACACAAAGGTTAATCCAAAACTGCTGACAGAGTAAAAAGGAAAGTTTTGCTCAGAAATGCATATTATTTATTTTAATTCAAAGGTATTTACCACTTTGTATTTAACAGACTACAAAGTAAAAGGATATATCGTTATTGGTGTGTTTGGTTGGGTTTTTTTTTGCATTGATAACTATTTTTCTCTTTGTAATAAAACTTAATTAGAAGATAATGGTGTCCTGAAATGTTCTTTTGAATATTTTTGGGGAGATTATCCCATTAGAGTTAGGTTTCTTAGGGGTTTTGTTCAAGTTGGAAAAGCAAGAAACTATCCAAACTTGAGGTAGCTCTGTCATAGTTCAAGGGACAAGCTGTTTGGACACAAGGCTTGGGAAGATTAAGACATTGATCTGTCAAGAAAATAACCCTAGATACTGCTTAGCCAGCCTAATTAGAACAAATCACAGAGGCAAACATATTTGCATTTAAACAAGCAAAGTTAAAAACAAATTCTGTGTCATTGCCTGGTACACACATACAGGCTTAATCTTTGTCCACTTTTTTATGGATTCACACAGCTCTAGAGAGAAAAGCGAACAAGCTAATTCCAAAGCCAGGAAGTAAATGTTCACATGAGTGGTTTCCTTTATACAGCTAGCATGTTAAACATCACAGTACCATAGAAATATTTCATTGAAATTAAATATGAGAGTCTTGTAAATACATTTATTTCACAATGTATAGGGAAACAATCGACATACAGAAATGTTTTGTTTCTTTAGATCACCCTGGTCTGACCAGTTCAACCCAAATAGAAAAATTCCAGGAGAAGGCACAGATGGAATTGCAGGACTATGTACAAAAAACCTATCCAGAAGATACTTATAGGTATTTATTGTCTAAAGTACCCAAAATAATGTTGTGGGCTGTAGCTAACAAAGGTACAAAATAATATCATTGATGTTTTTGACATCTGGGGTTTGGGTTTTTTTCTGACTGTTGATGAGAAAGAACTAAAACCTAATTCAAAAAAGCAAACAGGTTTGTTTAAAGATGCATAGAAACAAGAACAGCTGTCTAGCTTCCTTCCCGTAAATTAAATTTATTAGTACTATCTGGGTTTCTGAGGGATTTTTTTGAGACTCTCATGGTCACGTTTAGAAAAGTAAACAGACTGACTTTTTTAGAAGTTTGAGGGATAACTGCTTCAGCTGACTAATTTACACTGCTTCTTTTTTCAAGTTACTATTTTAAAATCTGTTTGACAACAAAAGGTGATTATCATCCTTAAAATGTTTTTCAAGGATGCAGAAAAATGTTAAAGTGTCAGTTATAGCCCTTGGAAAAACAAAGATTACATATAACAGGGAACAATAACCATCTCACTTCTGTTTATAAGAAATCCCCATATCTTACTTATTTTATCCTTTGGCTTTTTTTTTTTTTTTTTTTTTTTAATTTCCAAGGACTTATCTGAAATTATCTAGCTTGGTTTTTTCACCTCTCAACTATTCTGTTTGTTATGTGCTAGAAACAGTTACCCTATTTTCTAACAAACTCCATCAAAACTCAAAATTCATCAACACAATGATTCTCTACACTATCAGGGAAATTCTCACCTCTGTCTAGCAAGATATACTAGAACATGTTCTTTTTTACTGTGAAAGGTATCCTCATGTAAAGGAGGAATCCCATACACTTAAGCACTGTCTGAGGGTGGGGTAACTAAAAAGAAGAAAAAAACCCTGTCTGTAAAAGAGAGCTTCTGCCATCTCTGTTTTCTGCACTGCTCTTACAGAATTGACACTGTGGTGCAATGAAAATAGGATTCTGTGCCTCAGAAATATCTTCCATGCACATTCTTCCATGTACAGTTGAGTCTGTCTGGTTTGATTAGTGAGAGCTGAATTTCTATCATAAAACTAAATATAAAATTTGTTCCATATGCTTACTTCTCATAATAGTCTCTCAGGGAAGAAAATCAGAATTACATTCCCCAAGCAGTGCTCTGTATTTTAACTAATAGTGTCTGTTTCTCCATGCTCACCCATATAGACAAGTTTAGAGAACAAATCTGAATATATATAGCAACTGAGAGCTGGTACAAATTGAGATAGGAGACAAGTGTTAAAATTTTCACAAAAACAACAGCATAGTTTGAATCCTTTTGCCCTGAAGTTTACAAGGTATGGTATATTAACAGAATGACCCTCAGATATTTTCTCCATAAATCTTCAAGCATTTTCCAGAGCACATGTGGTCAGCGCTACCTGAGGTTTGCTATTACATAGTTTTGGTTCAGAAAATTTATTTGGTTTGGCGTTTGTGATGCACATCTGCCATATGAATGACAGCAAAATGCTTTCATCACTGTCCTAAATTTCTTGTACATGGGAAGTCTAGCATTTCAATACAATTGCTTCATTATATTGGATATCTGTTAACATCTTGGTAAATAAAACACCAGGACAATTTGGCAATATTTATGCTAAACAGTACATTCCCCCAAATTCCTTCTGTCATTGGAAGCAGATTCTCTTTTTTCTGTTTATAAACATCCAGCCCCCTTCCTGCTAATTTGGTATGAAATTGCTAGGCAACTGAGGACTATGCTGTTTATGGCTGAAATTTTAATCAAGCATTATACTCTTAAAATGTTGCAAATGGTGCATACACTAATCAGTATGAAAATTATTAGTCTCAGCACTGTTCATCAAGAGCTGGGAATCCAAAGGCAGACCAAGAAAATTGTGTGTTGTACATACGTGTTCTGTCTACAAAGGGCATTAACATGTCCCTTTCATTGGAAAACTACAAAGCTACTTGGCTTTCAGTTTGCTTGCAGGATAGAACAGTAACCATTCTTTTTGTGGTAGCCAATTAGCTTTAATTGCCTCTTTACACCTATTCATGAATTATGGTAATAATAAAGACAGATACAGCTCTTTAGCCATAGAGTATCTTAAACTGGTCTCATACGTATTTATAATCCACTGAACTTCTTTTTCAGGCTAGCCCGGATCCTGGTGCGCCTGCCAGCACTTAGGCTGATGAGCTCTAGCATCACCGAGGAACTGTTTTTCACGGGGCTCATTGGAAATGTTCCCATTGACAGCATAATCCCCTACATTCTCAAAATGGAAACAGCAGAATATAATGGTCAAATAACTGGCACATCTGCATAGAGAGAGCAATGTAATTTGAGGGATTGAAGTAATTTTCACAAAACCCATATAATTAGGAAGTTAAAAGACTAATGTTTCGGTATGTGCAGATAATTCCAACTTGTTATCAGTTTCCTGACAGATTTCTCCTTGTCTTTTTCTGATGTTGACAAAATTTACAGCAGCTATTAAAAGACCTGCTATAGGACCTTTCCTACCACAAGGAATATTTTTGATGCCTTTCATTTAAAAGGCCATAGATTTCTGAACATACTTTTCACATACTTTGTATTTAGAAACTATCAGTGGTTAAAAAGAATTTTATATCAGAGTAGTAATAAAATTACTTTAAAAGTAAAAAGAACAGTATGTATATATTTAACAATATCCTTGGAATTAATGTCTAGCAAATGCCAGGGTATAATACTAGCACTTTGTAATCACTTCTTGTCAGAGCAACAAGCATCATCAACATCCTGCGTATGAGTATGGAAAATGAAAAAAATTGCATATGTCCTTAGTCAAAATGCTAGTGATTTTTGTAAAAATATAGAATGCTAAAGGAGACAATCATTTAATCTACAAAAAGTCACTTGCTGTTATGTTATGCATGAAATGTTAATGTGGATTCTTAAATCAGATATCCACGTTATATGAAACTATATCTGTTAAATTAGTGTAGTTGTAATACACAGTACAGTGCAGTCATAGTGACTATTATGTGCTACAGCAATTCCCAACACTAGAGAAAAGAAGTGGTTGTCACAATAATTTAAGGTTCCTTAAAGTGTCTATTCAGAAAAACACAATCATGACAAATGTTACTCTAAGAAGAAGCCTTTTGACTTTGGGGAAAATCAGTCATTAACTGGAAGAGCAGTAATTTTCAAATAGAGCCTTGTGATGCTCTCTGAGTATGCTCTTTGTATGCTGCAAATTTACTCCTCCTCTCCGTACTCTGAACACCCTCATGATGTAGCCACAGGGTACAATTTAAGACCTGAGATATATAGAACCTCTGGTTGTCAGCAAGAGTTTATTACAAAACTCTCTCACTTTATTTCTCCCTCCCTCCCTCCCTGGGCACTCCTGAGTTTTGTAGAGTTCTCAACTTTCCTGTCACTCAGTTTGAAACCAACATATAGTTAGGATTTACTCTCACTCATGTACAATTGCAGTTGATGACTAATACGCCATGGAGATATAAAATTAAATACTTTTTAATTGTCTCGAGTGATGAGCCATCAACATGTTTGCTAGTAGTACTGGCTATTAGCTGCTAGCATAGGTTTCATTTTAGTATAATTTATTATTAATAGCTGTTCAGTATTTTAAAATCAAGGTTTTTCTAAAAAGTCGTAACAATTAATACCTTCATCTGATCCTGGCTCATTAGATGCATTAATTATTAAAATTATTTGTGTGTTAGAGGCATTCTTATTTTTGTAGTTTTATGTGACAAAACTTATCTAGTGATAAGTTCAGCACTTTGTTTTTTCTTCTGTTATTGATATTTATTTAGAAACGTCAACTAGGTTGGTGTTTGTGACTTTTCAGAGTCTGAATTGTAGCCAAAAGACCTTAAGCAGCTTTAGATGAGGCTTCTAAAGTAACAAAAAGACCTTGTATACTTCATGCTTGTTAGGAGGCTGATATTTGTAGCACTTACTCTGACACAAAAGACTATTTAATTTTAGCTTCTGGATTAAAGTCTTCTACAGTTACTATTTTTAGCACATTCAGAATCTTCTTTTCTCGGAAGGGTATTACAGAGTTCAATATCCATGCAGAGATTTGTGAAACTGCACTTTTATCTCTCTCAGCTTTTGCTATAGCAAATGAAATTGTCATATTGTTCATGTGATGGAAAATCTGCTCTCCACATGTGAAGTCAGCTGGACTTCAGCTTTTAGTACCAACCATTTGACCGTAGTGTAACTGCTGTGGGATTGTGGCAGCACTTCTGCTGCACAGTCCTTCTGTTAAGGGTATACAACGTAAAAATTAATGGTGATATTAATATCAGAAACAGTAGCTACGTTGGAAAAAGTAGTAGCTGCTTTTGTTAAAATTTAAAATTTGGCTGGGTTATGTCATTGTTCTACAAGCAGAATGCATTTAATTATTGTGATTTTTTTTTAGCCAAAAGGATTACGGAACTTAATTTGCTGTCAGTATTTCATAAAAATCATTTAGGCAGATAAGAAAGCATTTTAATGGTAAATGAAATACTGCACAAAAACTAGCCATTGGAATATTTGGGTTTAAATCTCAATATGCACCAGCTATCCTTTTCTTGACAAACATCATTTCAACTTCCAATTTTTCAAGTAAAAGTGCCCCATTTTCTGTGTGAAAATTTGTTTGTAAAAATTTTTACTACTTGTGATCATAACAATTCAGGAAAGAAAGTAAAGGTGTTATAGTTTTTTGGGAACAAAGGGATCACATGAAATAAAATGTAAAATGTATGCCTTGCATTACATATGTAAATTGAAACAGTAAATATCATGCAGCTCTGTTCACAAACAAACTACACTCCCCACAAATGCAAGGCCACATAATGATATCCTTGCTCAAACCCTGGTAGTTAGTTACTCTGCAAATAGTTATTAAATGGCTTATTAATGGAAAAAATCATAATTTGTGTAAATTGAGTAATGACCATGCAATCCATAGTTGTGCATGTATTTAATAGATGAAATTAAATAGTTTCATCCTTAAGGTTTGGATATTACCACCTAAAAGCTATAAAGTCCCTCTCTGTGTAGCATCATTAGCATGATTTGCTGGCTTGCAGAGCTCAGAACCAAGCTACCTAGTTCTGATGCCATTAACAAAAATCACTCTAACTATATACTCTTTTGATTCCAAGACTAACATTTTCGATTGTAGAAGTGTGAATATATGTGGCTGCCTGGGATATTTCCTCCCCAGGGAGAGAATTTTGTGCTTCCCCTCTTTGAACTTCCTGAGGTTCCTGTTGGCCCGTTTCTCCAGCCTGTCACAATCCCTCTCAGTGGCAGTAGGACCCTGTGATGCACAGAGTGCAGCTGCACAATCAGGCAAGCTTTGCACCATCTCTGCAGAAAAGAGTGCAACATTGACATAGTTCTTGGAATTTCTGAGGTTTGTTCCATCCTTTGTGCAGTGACTGGAAGATGGTAACAGGCTAATCTTAGTAGCTTTACTGTTAAATTAGTTTCGTTTTCTTTCTCCATTGAAAGTGCAAACTTTTCCTTATGAATATGGGACAGGAGAGTTTTTTATTATTGTAATATTTATTGAAGAACTATTTCTTGAATATTAAATATTGAAATAGCTTGTTTTCATAAAGGTGAAATTTAAATGCCAAACTTGTTTTCACAGAACTTGGAGTCAAAGTATCAGTCACAAAGTGATTCTAAGAAAAGTTCATCTCACTGAAGCTCTACTGAGTGCCAACATTTATTCTCTTAAGAATTTTTGAGGTTCTATTTCTGCTGCTCTTGAAATGAGAATATTTTAACCTGGCAGAAATACAGTAATAAATTATCTGATTAGATTTATCTGAACCTGAGCAAATGTGTATACTAGTCACAATTTATTCAGACAAATGGTAGAATTCTGTGCTGACTGAGACTGGGGCATGATAATGAGGCAATGCAGGGAATGATAATGAGGCGATAAAGTCCACTGTGCTTCATTTGTTTTCCAACTCTTTTGCAAAGGAACTGGATTTGAATCTTGTAGATAAAAAGCATTTGGGACTAGCTTTGTCATAATGATTTTAATTACATTTGTGACAAGTGTAGGAAGATAGACTGTTTTCTTCCCTTTATTTACTTACATTGGACTACAGAGTCAGAACTAAGACCATGTGCAAAAGTAATCTTTCTCTGCCTATTTATGTTACTTATAAATTAGCTGCAAAGCTTTTGGTGTCTGTGGAGTTACTCTTGCATGAAACTGGAAGAAGAGGAAAAAATTATCTCCAGGGAGAGATCCTTCTAAGAAGTCATACAAGGCTTTCTTTTAGCTGCCTTAAAAGGTTACATTATTAAGAAGGCTTAGTTTTCAGAGCACTCTGGGGCAAGCAACGATTGCTCTCCACTGATTAGTTGGTGTCATTTGGGAAATCTCCTTTCACCATCTTCTGAAGCCCTTGGTCCCCAGACAGCCATGATGCCTCTGGTGAGGAGCTCTGGCTCCAGGTCTGTGTGCAGAATCCAGTGCCTCTGCATGGCCATTACAGTTCCCTCTGGCAAAAGGCATGTTCTGAGGCTGCCGTAGAGAAACCAAGTCAGGGCTGAAGCTCCCAGGTGAAATCAGTTTCCTGACTCTTGTTTCTCCTTTGGCAGAGACTGTAAAACACTTGTGTGGTTTATCGTTCTGTATAGTACACAGGACTCACAGATTCCTGAATGATTTTGTTCAGGATATTGCAGCTGTCCGTAGATTTTCCTGCCCATTAAAGTTCAGGCAGTAGTTAGGATTCTTTCCTGATTACCTGCTATTTAATTAGTAAAAGACAGTTTTTAAAAAATAGCACCAAAATAGCATGACTATGGTAGGGGTTTCAGGAATACAGTTTAACCAGGAAGACAGAGCTGGAAATGAATGGGCTGAGGGTACTGCCCAAGCAGTGCTTCCTGCACTAGCAGCACCAGCTGGGGCCCTGTTTGAATCAAGTGGAGTGAGCAGTAGAACTGGCAGGTCAGTCAGACACACAGATGTACCAGCACATATTTACTGGATGATACCATCCTGAAAAGAACAAAAATGTTGATTTTCTGTTTGATATCCCTCTCTTCCTCTCCAGTTACTCTTAATAGTGCAAAGGCAGGGAAGGTTGGGGGTTTTTTCACCTACTCTTGTCCCTAAGAGGAAAAGCAGAAATGCCAGCAAACACAGGCAGATTCCCACCTGTTCCCAGGGTTTGCCACACTGGCCAACAGCAACAGAAGAGTTTTCGCAGTAGTTGGCTCTGGTGATAAGCATGGCCAGTTGTGACAGGAGCACACAACAGCTGCAGTCCTAACACCTCCAAACATCCAGGAGGGATCAGCCAAATGAGGGCATGGTCACCCTAGAGAGGAGAGTGAGGGGCAGAGGAAGACAAATTGCCAGCATCTACTGGTTCTTGAATGACAGGAAATTAGTTTAGAAACAGCTTTATATGAAAAATTACCAAGAGGGGATAGTAAAGGAGAGACAATGAAAACATTTACTTTTTGCACCTTTTAATTATAAAGTTGCTGAGTTATTTTAAGAGTAAATAATCCTGAATTAGGTCCAGGCTTATTGTTTGATGCTATTAACCCTTCTTGTTAGATAATGCTACAACCCTACTTCTGCTGCAATCAGTGTTATCAATGTATGGGAAACAATTTGTACAAAAAAAAATTAGAACATTATTTATACTGGGGTTATGAGTTAAATTCTTTGTAAAGTTTGGATGCTCCAAGTTTAAGCATCTAAAGTTTAGATATTTTTTATTGTGAAGTCATGCTAAGTTCATCACAGGCAATACTGTTGTAATGTTCCATAATTCCCACAACCTGTTCAATCCTCTGAGTTACATGAATGCTTTAAAAATTACTTATTGTTGTTAAATTCCTGCCTGTCTTCTTTCTTTTTAAAGGGTTTGAGAGTTGTACACGTCTATTTTGTGCCTCCCACCACTGTGCATTTCTGCATGTTCAGTTCTAGAACTCACTCGAGCAGCTGATGCATATGTACATAGCTGTATGTATGTGTGTATGAATGTATATGTTTATACCTCTCTGTCTAAATATATTCTGTACAGTGTATAGAAAATGTGTAGTGTATGTATATATGTACAGGTATGGAGCTGTTATTCATCCATTCTATGTGCTAAAGTTTTTTATTCATTTGCTAATCCAGAGCTTCCTAATTTGGTCAGTCCTCACAAATTTCAGAGCTTTGCACCATTAGTCTGAATTCACTATTTGCTCTTCAGAACTGACAGATATATTCCATGAAGTTTCTAGCTTTTACATTATTCTCTTTACCTTTTCTCATGTGACCTATAGAGGTCTGCCAGTCAATAGTTAATTAAGCATATAATGCCTGTTAAAAATAATGAATAAATAACTGTAGTCACAGAACATACTTCCTTGCTCATTATATGCTAATTCTCTTCCAGCCCCCTAAGACACTTTTGTAATGTTGTATTTTTTGTGAAGCTTGGTAAGAGACCGATTTTTTGGTTTTAAGTCTTCATCTGTGGCGAAGTGAAAGTTGCCCTTTATCACTGAACTGCAGCACACAGAACAGGAGGTAATAGATGCTGTTTGATAAATCAATATTCATATTGCCATAGTGATCACATGAAATCAACCTGTGAGTTAGAGACTGTGTGCTCTGTCCAGTGAAACAGCAGCTCTGGTACAGCGGTAATTAAATAGTAGCAACATTACAGGCAGTTTATTTCTTAGCAAGCATCAAGACATCTCCAGGATTTTCACAATGCATTTCAGTTGTATATTCACTTTCCAAAGTTTTTATCTTCCAGCCTAAACTGAACACAACTAGTTACTTGATTTAGTTGTCACACTAACATCTCTTTCCACATTCTGTCCTTTCCTGGGTCTGGAATCTGTGCAGTTCCTGCACTGCCTGGGATAGTCTTGCTGTCCATGTGGGATGTGGGCACACAGTTGGGAAATGAGATGTGGAGTAAGACAATTTCTTATTCATAATGAGGACTCAAACATCTACATTATGAAAGTATAAACAGATCTTGTTCTTTTTCCCTTTTGATGAAGTTAAAAAGGAAGCCTTCCATAAAGTAAATCTGTTAACTGTGGGTTTGTAAAAAAGCATTTCACAGACCATGCAGGGCAGTAGTTCAGCAAGTCTTGTTTCTGTCATTAAGAAGGTGAAGTAGAATTTTCTGGGCATTTATTTCCATCTTTTATGCTCACTGTGGCAAAGACTTCTGTATATTTAATCAGATAAAAAGACATTGATCAAAATGATATGAACTTTGTGCATGCTTAAAGTGAACCACAAGTCTGAGGAAAGTTTGCTAGGGAAATGCTGAGAATGTTCTCTTTCTTGGTGTATTGGTTAATGAGCATTTGTAAGCTTTTATTTCAAATATAGGAGTAAACCTGTAGCATTTCAAAACCTTATTTCTGCGATTTTCAGCAGAAAAAATATTTAAATTAATGTCAGGATTTCTGTGACAGATGGTCCTTCATTGGTGTCTACACAATTGGTGCTGTTTGAATGCTTGCTTTCCTCTTTAAAGCTGAATAGAAACCTGAAAGTCTGTTAAAGTCATTGTACTGGGGGAACAGTTTTAAAGTTCAGGAAGCCAATTGGGACATTAATCAAGATTGAATCTGTTTTAAAAATTCAGCTGTGAATTCAGAAAAAAAAAAGGGCAATGTTCAGTGAAACTGAATGTGTTATATCCACATTTGAAGTTTTTGTATTCTGAAGGACAAAATTTGCTCAAATTTAGTGGCAATAAAGGCTCTGCAATAATACAACACAGGTCCATTTTACAGTATTTTCATGATTGTGGGTTAAAGTAGGACTGAATAAATGTCAAAGAAAAAGCACAGTCTTTAAGAAGAAAACATTTTACTTACTGTATATGTTAAATTTTTCATATATGGAATCAAGATCAAATGTTGGGATATTTTTAATAATTAATCTGTACTCTGAAGCCAGAGTTCATAGTTTCCTAACTGAAAACTGCACACTGTTGTATCTGTATTGGCATGCTAGGGAGTGCTGAGCTCCTACAAAACCAGCAAATTTTTATAAAAGGAAGCATCTACTTTCAATTCCTTGGGGTATTTTCTGGAAGTCTCAGTTCCTTATAATTTAGAAAACTATTGTTTATGTTTATTTAAAAAACTTTGCAAAAGTTGTTAATTTCTCACAGCTTCTTTTGTGAAATCAGTATTGTGTGTGATAACATTCAAAAGTAGTAGCATGTTCTTTTTCCAAATGAAATTTTATATCCAAACAATGTCTACAGTCACAAAGGAATTTGCATTGTTGTGTTTGTATATAGAGTATTGCAGTGCATGATTTAGCTTATGCATTTTATTAAATGCTGTTGTGTCATTATATTGTTGCGGTTAATACTAGTAGCTAAATGAGGTTTCTACCATTAAAGTGAATAACAAATATAAGTGCATTCTTGAGTTTTATTTTGAAGTTCATTTAATTTCCTCTTGAACAAGAGCTCTCTTATGCCAAATACATAATTTACAATCTTTTAGGGAGAAAAGACATTTTGCCTTCACCACAGTGATTATCTTACGCGAGACATAACCGGATCTAGTATAGAAAAGAAATCCCATGAACTTACTGACTCCAAAGAGCTTCTCTAGGAGGAGAGAGGGCTTTTCCTAAGGTTTTAATTCATCTTGAACAGAGAAGCTTTGAGTAGCCGCAAAGCTGTCGCTGCTGTCCGCGGGGCCCCTCGGTCCCTCGCGCCCCTCGGTCCCTCGCGCCCCTCGCGCCCCTCACGCCCCTCGGCCCCTCGCGCCCCTCGGTCCCTCGCGCCCCTCGGTCCCTCGCGCCCCTCGCGCTCCTCGGTCCCTCACGCCCCTCGGTCCCTCACGCCCCTCGGCCCCTCGCGCCCCTCGGTCCCTCGCGCCCCTCGCGCCGCCGGGCCCGGGCACAGCGCGGGCACTGCCGGGGCCGGGCTCGGCGGGGCGACGGAGCCTCCGCCAGGGGGCGCGCGGGAGCGCCGCCTCCCCTTCCGGCCGCCGCCGCGATGCCGATGAAGGGCCGCTTCCCGGTGCGCCGGACCCTGCAGTACCTCAGCCAGGGCGACGTCGTGTTCAAGAGCTCGGTGAAGGTGATGACCGTGAACTACAACACGGCGGGAGAACTGAGCGAAGGCGCGAGGTGAGCGCGGGACGCGGCGGGAGCGCGGGCTGCCCCTGCAAAGACACCAGGGCTTGCGCGGGCCGCGCCCTCCGCCGAGACAACCCTTGTGTGCTTTTCTCTTTCTTGCCAGAAAGTTCGTGTTTTTCAACATCCCCCAGATCCAGTACAAGAACCCCTGGGTGCAGATCATGCTGTTCAGGAACATGACTCCCTCGCCCTTTCTCCGGTTCTACCTGGGTAGGTCCCGCCAGCCGCGGGGGCCGCAGGAGCCGCAGAGCAGCGGCTGGGTCGTTACCGCCGCGTTCGTGTGGTTGTCACTCTGCCCTGCCTCGGCTGCAGCGGGGAAAGAAACTGCTTGATTGGAAAAGAGCTTTAGCTGTTAGCAGCTCCCCTAGACTCACCCTCATGGAGATTTTGCTTTTCTACTTAAAACATTGCATTGCACATTAACTGCAGAAGTAAAGCGGATCATTCATTCGCGTGCGTTCAAAGCCTCTCTAAACGGCATGCAGAGGGAAGTGGTATCTTTTGATACACTACTACGAATTTTTCTTGACAGACAATGGAGAGCAAGTTTTGGTTGACGTGGAAGATAAAACCAACAAAGAGATAACAGAGCACGTTAAAAAAATCCTGGGGAAAAGCAAGTAAGTAGCATGCAGTAAGCTAACATCTCATCTAACATACATAATACAAACTTTAGTGGAATGCAGAAGAAAATACCACTTTTCCCAGACAAAACTGACACGAGCAAGGTAAAGTCTACAAGGTAAGAACTGTAAATCCATCTTTCTGATAACCTGGATCCAGGGAAAGAAGAGGAAGTATTGCAATTCAGACTTCTGATAGTAACAAACAGATCTCTTTTCTAGAGAAATGCTTGAAAAAGAAGAAAGAGAAAGGAAAAAACTATCACATCCAGCAACCTTTGGGCCCAAGAAGTATCACCTGCGAGAATGCATGTGTGAGATTGAAGGCCAAGTTCCCTGCCCTGCTTCTGTACCACTGCCCAAAGAGATGAGGGGAAAATATAAAGCTGCTATGAAAAATGAGGCATGACCCTGACATTTCAAGATCTCAAGTCATGCAGCTGTTTTTCTTCAGGGCTGGACAATGAAGGTGCTTCAGTGAGAGATAAGAGCCAACACTTCCTGGGAACAGGCGCAAACAAGTTCATTCAGTACAGACAACTCTGCCTCATAAGCCTTCTTACAGCTACAACTAGAATAATTAAGTGAAAAATAAATAAAAGTTAAAACTGGCACAAAAAAGGCTGTGGTTCTATGAAGTATTGCAGTCAACACTGGAAAACAAAATTACTAGTCTTATTTCTTATTCCTGCCTGCAGGTAACCCATTATGGCAAAACCAAGATCATGTTTTCTTTGTGATAGTGAGGCTAGACTAAAAAGTTAAATCTTAGAAGCAGCGCAGAATTCCATAATTTGTAGAAAGTGGTGCAAAAGTCCATATTGTACTAACCAAAGATAGATGATAACTTCAGTCTCAACTGAATTTTCCTAATTTATGTAGTTACAAATCAGAAACAGTTCAGAGCCTCATTTCCATCAAGATACGACTTTTGCAGTTGATACTGCAGCTCTGAGAAGCACTGATCAAGTGGGGAACATCAGCAGGAAAGAATGGGCAAACGGGTATATGAAAGGTCAGTTTTACAATTATCCAAAAAGCCCCTTCTAAATCATCACACCTTCTGCCTCACCAAACAATTACACCATACCTGTAATAGGTAAATAAACGTGATAGATGGCACTCTACTGTATAGACCTTTATGTCAGGCTTATATGTACAAGTCACTGTAGAACTGTATTGCAGCATTTCTGAACTCACGGTTGAATGCAAAATTTCATGCTGATTCAAGCATCCTGTACAAATTGTCAAGGACAAACACAACACAAAATAAATACGTTTTATTTAATCTCTTTTTACAAAGTTTTCATACAGAGTAGTGCATGCAGTTGTAACAAAAATCAATGCTAATTAGTTATTGAGCTTTATGCTTAAGACATCTTCATTCCCTTGTGCCTTGCAAGCCTCACAGGAGTCCCTATACCAGCAAAGGTCTTCACTTTGGAGATGATTTTAGTATTAGCTGTCTAGTCTATCACATTTAACACTGACAGAGATCATGAGGTATGCTAGTCTGTAACCTGCTTGTAAAAATAATGTATTACATATACAATAAGAATACTTTAGTTATTAGTGTATTACCAGAAAATATAAACAAGGCAGGATAGTTGCAAGAAGGAAGAAACCACTTTTTAAAGTGAACGCTGAAGCCACTGAAACATTTTTTCATGTTAATACCTAAAAAAGCATTA
This sequence comes from Phylloscopus whistleri, assembly GCA_017589585.1. Taxonomy (NCBI): domain Eukaryota; kingdom Metazoa; phylum Chordata; class Aves; order Passeriformes; family Phylloscopidae; genus Phylloscopus; species Phylloscopus whistleri. Next base: position 231,356 of record JADMLD010000736.1, read on the forward strand.
GGGTAGAGTGCAGGAAGCAATCCTGCCTTATTTTACCTCTCTTAAATAATTCCAGGGGTTCTGTTTAGCCATCAACAGTTTTTGCTGCCTTCATGAATCTGGTGCTAAGCACCTATGTTCTATCAAGACCTTTCAGAATCCTTTGTTCTTCTACTCGGTGCAAAATAGCACTTGGGGACTCAATCAGCTCTAATAAAACATCAGTATAAGAAGAACTTCATGGTCTTAAGCCAACCTCTTCTGCACACCTTTCAAATCCAGATTCAGGCTACACCAGACAGACCATCAGGTATCCCTGACTGGCTGGTCTGTTACTTCAATCTCTTAATAGTGGTATAAAGTGAGGATATAGGTGGTTTAGTATTTTTAAACAACAGTTCCACAACTCCCTACATCCACTTACAGCTAGGAACAAGGGTTCCTGGACTTGTAAGAGTTATTTGTCTCTAACATCTTAAGCAGTGCTGGGGTTACAGCTACACCAATATCAGAGACATAATTAAAAGATATGTCCCATTCCACAGAACTTCACACTTCTGAGTAAGCCCACTACTGTTAGTGCTGTACACTGTGATCTGCCTGATTTTCCTCTATTTCAGCTTTAAATAAAGAAACTCTTTCAGATTAGCTCACCACCACCAGTGCTGCAAACAGTCATTCCTGCTGATGGGCCTGTGCCTCTCAAAGATAAAAATCAAAGCAGTTCAAATTTCATCTTTCTCAAAAACCTCCTGCGTCACAGGTACTGGCTGTCACCTAGTCATCCCCCAGGCCACAGGATCACAAGAGGTCTTCAATCTGAAGCTCCTTATTTAAAACAAGTAAGCCTGACTCTCATAAAAACTGAAGGGAATCTAACAGGAGAGAGAATTGCCATTTGGCACTATTGCAGGCACAGACTTTGTCTCCCAGCTTTCACAAAATTCCAGTGGCATCTTAGCTTTTCATTATAAACAATTTTTTTTTGTTGCTTGGGTGCTACCAGAAAGTGTTCCAGTCTCACATATACTACAAACATGATCATTCTGTCACCCAGAGGATTTAAAGGAATGTGTAGATTCCATAATGTAATTAGCAATCAGAGGTTTACCCTTTTATTTTACAGGTAGAAGTGGTGCAGGCCTGATGCTCCTTTCCCTGGAAATGAGCAAATATTTGCTCCCGCATGAGCAGGTCTGAAGCCACCATGATGCTATAACAGCATTATTTGCATTTAGAGCAACTGGGAAACCAGAAGTGATGAAAAGAAGCATCCAAATTTTACTTGGGACTCTATACAGACACTAAAACGTTACTCATACTAAGATCAGTTAGAAAGTTCTTCTCAGTCTTAAGATCCCTTTTATGTATTTATTAGTATTGCACAAACTTGGTCTGTGAGCCTGTACATTCAGCACCCCGGAGAATCACAGCAGCTCTTTAACAGCACGTTGCCAGAACACCGTTAGAAGTTCAACTACCCTGGGTCAGGAGGGGATGAGGAAGTTTTAGAAAAGTTTTCATCTCTTTTAGTACGCCACACTTGAAAGGCCAACACTACAACAGAAAGTGGGAACCACATTCCAACCACTTCCACATCATAGTTCCCTATTAGCACTTAACCCCTGGACCAAAATAAGCATTCAGTAAGACCAGTTAGCATTAAAAGTTTTGTAAAAAGTTACTTTAAAATTCCTTATTCTAAGCTTTTGAGACCAGCAGCATTTCTCAGTAATTCTTTCTTCAAGACTCCATAGTAGTAGCAATGTCTAAATGAAAGTGCTTTGAAGTCAGGATCCTCCCAATTCCCTCTTGTGATCTGTACTCCTGTCTGCAAGTATCTGCTTTACCTTCCCATACTTAACATCAGACTGAATTATTACACAGCCCTATTGCTGCTTCAGCAGTTGGATTTCTCTTTCTGCTTTGCTAATGTGTGCTTCAGTTCCTTTAGGTTCTCTGTCAGCACCTCTACCTCATCCAGTCGTCCACTATGTTTGGCATCAAATATATAAGCTTTAATATTATCTATCTGTTGGAGAAGCAGCTCTTCGTCTATAGCCTCCTCTCCAGAGATCTCAATGCCATCCTCCACTTCAAAGGGATTGATAGAGGATCCCTCTTCAAATGGATTCCCTGAATTCCAACTGCCCCCAGGCTTTTCAAATGGATTTTCATCCTCTTCAAAGGGGTTTGAAGTACTGCCAGGTGCTCCATTACTTTGTTCATCCTCCTCCTCACTTTCAAATGGATTATATTCTTTTCTATCACTTTGTTGAGCTGTGTTAGAGAAAGAAACCGCTGGAGAGGTGTCTTTGGCAAATGGGTTAGCAGGATCTTCCTCTACCTGTGCGGTATCTGCTTCATCCTCAAAGGGGTTTAGACAGGCTGGCTGCTCCCGGTCTTTGTCACACTGTGGGGCATTCTGGGGTTTGAGTGTGAAGGTCAAGTGCTCTTTAGCTTGCAGCTGCTCAACAGCAGGAGTTTCAAAACTCGTGTCCCCTTTAATCCAAGTAATATCCAAATGCTGTTTAACTTCTCTGAAGTCTAAGGAGCGTGTCCTTGAATGCTGAGACATGAATTTATGGTGCTCTCTTTCCCACTCTTTTACACGGAGGACCTGAAGTTCCTCCCTCTGTATCTCCTCCTCTTCTGCTTGTTTTTTAGAAAGCTCAATAGCTTTCAGAGTTTGTTGTTGATCATATTCATCCTGAAGCTGCATCAGGTTCTCTTGTAACATGTGGACCTCATCTATCCTATTAGCTGCCTTTGCTTGCTTAATAAAGGATGTGATATTGTCAATCTGCTGAAGAAGTGGGTCTGCCCTCTCGCTCTCTTTCGAAATGCTAGATGTGGGTAACCAGCCTTCAGATTTTCTGACTGTTCCTTTTTTTATGTGAGTTTCATCACCATTAACTGCAGATGCAGACATGGAGATAAACTCCTTCTGCTTTTCCTCTTGTTTTCCCTGTGTTTCAAGAGTGACCTAAACCAAAAAACATGTTGTAAGAAAACACCATGAGCTTGAAAATTTTCATTTTAAGTATCCATAGGTACAAGTTAGCTGATCTTAAGACATTGCTGGCTGATACTAAAACGGATCAGCTGCCATTTTGGTTATTTGCAGAAGACTCTTACTTTCATACCATTCCTTACATGTTTCCTGTGAGTTTGTGATGATACTGATGAAAAAACCATGACATCTGCCTCTACAAACCTGAGGGAAGGTAGGACCAACAATTCTCTTTATAGAGGAAAAAAATGCCTAATGCAGCTGTGCAAAGAGTGGCCTAGATTGATTTGGACATCAATTGTATCACATATGACTACAACAGACAGCTGTAATAGAACATCAGTGTTTAAGGTCACAGATATCACTGGCTTTTGGAGTGGGGTGATTATTATTTCTCAACTTATACCTCAAGATGAAGTTGGCTTTAGTTTATAATTAATGATGTCCTCCCTCCTAAAGGAAAAAAAAGCAGAAGCATCTTTATTCTAGTATATCCCTTCCCACCAACGAAAGAGTTTCCAAATTCTATTTATATGAGTGAATTCCTGAACACAATTTCGAAGTCAGTGTAAACTAACACACTCACTTCAGGGCTTGCTCTGCACGCACTGCAGCAGAAATAGCCCATGCACCCAAGTCCCTGCTGCCTTCTAGAAGTGTCTAGCTCTGTGCCCACCTACTTCTGTTCTGGGCAGAACAAAACAGCAGCTAGGCAAAACCCTGGAAAAGCGGATGGGATGATATGGATGAAAAAATAACAAACTGAAATCCAGTGTTGAAGGCAACTACTCATACCCACAGAGCTCCCAGGCTTACATCTATAAGAAGGCCTGCTACAAGACATAACAGATCCCAAGCTGTCTTACCATATGCAGTCTTTTCTTCTTCAATTCTTCATACTGATCCTTGGTTGGCAGGGACATTAGGCCAAGCAGTTTTTCCTGGAAAAATTTGAAACATTTACAGTATTGCCTGCAGGTATTCAGCCCATTTTTCAAGTCCTTGAGAAGAGAGATACTACCAGCAGAAACCCCACAAACACATCAAAGATGCTTCTACACTGCAGTCCCTGCTGCAGGTCTGCATACACCTTTGCTGCCACAGCTGCACTGCTGGGTGGGCTCACGCCTCAGCAAGAGGAAGAACCAAGGCTCACACACCTCTTGGGTTAACCCGGCCCAATGCTGCTCTGAGTGCAAGATCTGTGTTCAAGACAGCTTATTTAAGGCCATCATAAGTTATTAGGGAACTACAGAAAATCCAGAAAACATATAGAACTAAGGCTCCTGTCAAAATAGTTTCAAACTACAGGGATGCCTGGCAAAGAAGAGAACACTATCTAAAATGTACATTCATCTCACAGCATATACTCTATTTACCTGAACAAAAAGTGTAGCTGAATATCTTATCATTCGCTGAAGTTGTAGTATTTTAGGATGAGGTTGAGGATCTTCATGCAAGCCTAGACTCAAAATCTTCTTACTGAATCAAAGAAAACATACAGCTTCATCAAAGTTCAAAAACCAATTCAGGAAAAATGCCGCAAAAGCAGAGAGACAATATTGGATGAAAAACTTCTGATGTCCTTTTAGATAAACAGTTTTGAATATTACAATTTGTAGCACTTTCCACTCGTAGCCTTAGAAAAACAAAGAAACCCCAAACAAACAATTCCTTTTCCCTAAATGGTGCTGCTACTTGTTTCCTCTATGCTTAGTTATTCCTACTGCAGAGGAATGCATGAATTTTAAGGCTGGAGAAGAAGGTAGAATTTGGTAGGGTACAGGAACAGCATCTGCCTTTTCAAATACTCTTTACAACTGAGCCGACAAATAGATCATCCATATAATCACTAAAATTGTAACAGAGATACATACAGGCTGGGGGGGAAAGGGAGAGAGACAATCTTTTACCTTAAGGCATCTATAAATTCATACATTTTTTGAATCTCCACTCTCAAGTCATTAGCATGATCAAGGTTGTAGGCTGTCTCCCCAGCACTAAGGAATAAACAGAACTTTACTGTAAGTCATGCATCCAGTTAACAACACATACAACACTACTAGTTATCCCAAAACGACCAAGATTCAACAATGGTTGAATGGTAAGAACTGCTAACAGTAAAAGGGCTGAATGATTTCATTTCAAGCTCCTGTTTAAAAAAATCTTTCACTACTCTAGGAGAAACTCTATTCTAACACAAAAATGCCACTCTACAAGTAATATCTAAAATATACACATGCTTAGCAAATATATCTGTTTTGTGGGGATTCAAGGCAGCTTGGTGGGAAGAATCTCTGACTGAGTAAGTAACTACACCATGAAAGCACAATAGTTACCTCCACTAGAATTTGTCAGAAAGCAAAATACTATGCTTGAAAGAGTGCATGATTTAAGATGCCAGTAACTGACTGTCCACATGGGAACCCAATCATTACAGGCACTTTACTAGAGTCTCCACTTTATTGATAAAACAAATTAGGACTTAGTGGGGAAAATTCTTCACTAGTTTTTAGCTTCCCTGTCCTTTTGTATTACAAATATAAATTATAAGAATCACTTTCTCAAAAGCAACTTTATTATCCATAGGATTCCAATTTCCAGGACACAGTACTAGTCAGAAGTCTTTAATTTCAGCCATAACAAGCCTGTTGTTTTTGGACATTTACTTCCATTATCCAGGACATCTGTATTTTTACTTTTCTCTAGCTGCCACGCCACATAACCCAATCTTTCATGAATTCATGACAAAAAGTGATATTTACTAACTTTAACTTTTCAAATGGAAATGCTTCCTAGTCAAAGACCAATGTGTGTATTTCTCTCACTGTAACAGCCAAAATATAACCTGGCAACCTCTTGCAGATAAGAGTTGGAGAGACTTAAGTTATCCCAGTGAGAGAATACTACTGTAATAAATCATGCACAAAACTGAAATACGAAAATGTTGCTTATCCACTGCAGCACAAAGGTACCCAGGGTACACTCAGAACAACTGCCAGGTGAAGGTGCTTTACACAGAACAGACGGGAAGCATTCTAATGATCTGCTGCTGCTGGCACTCCTTGGAAGCCAGAGCATCCCAGCTGGGGACAGCAACAGCTTACTGCAGCTGTTGTTAAGAGGCTCATTTACACAGGAACTGTAGACTTGTACTTCCTTTTTTTGCAAAGATGATGTGTCAAAGTATGACAGTAATGCCTCACTGTGAAGTGGCTTTAAAAAAAATTAAAAATCAAACAATGTCTCTGTGTACATTATTATTAATAATTAATTCAATACTACGTTGAAGAGCATCCAGAAGACAACAGATAATGAAACACTGATTTTTCTTTTAATTTACACAGTCTTGCAGACTTAGTACACCACTTCCTTACTACTTCCCACACATTTAGAGGAAAAATACATGTATTCAAAAACATAACCAGCAATGGGACTTACTTTAGTGACTCTGCCATCCTTATGTATTCTGGTGCCTTCTGGTCAACCTTCTCCATGCAGAGTCGGAGTTTCTTGTTACAGTATTAAAACAAAATGTATAAAAAAGAACTAACAGTAAAACACTAATGCAAGAACATGCTGACATGAATCTTTTCATGCTGCTTGTGGGGATTTAAAGTTAACCATGTTGAAAGGCACTTTAACTATTCAGGAATGACAAGACTCTCCAGTTATCTCCAGAACAATAAGGCATTGCCAGGAACAGAGAAAGATTCACTGTACGCCTGCAAGGTGGACTTTGAATCAAGAAGCTGTTTGAATAGATGACTTGGACAACTTCTAGCCTTACATCTTTTCACCAACAAGAGCTCCAACAAAAACTCCCATTAATACTAACCCAGGGAGTTTGTGGACTCCACTGAAAATGTATCTGGTGATTATCAGTACCTGCCGTGAAGCACATTTGAATATAATGTTGATAGAGATGGTTCAAAAAATGTATTTTCCATCCGTGTAAGGAAAAACAGTGGTGACATCGAGTCCCATCATTCCAGCGCAGCCCACCAATCAAATGCACAGCATATCACTCACTGGTTTAAACAAGCTCACAATTTTAAGAGAGGCACGTCTGAACTACTAGTTCCAGATGATGAGAATGAAGATGCATTTTAAAAAGATGTATGAAGTTAATGTGGGCCATAAATACTATATTGCAACTGATTCCAACATTTCAGATATGTGTTTATTACCTGGCATAAACACCTAACATTCTCTTCTAACACAAGTCAGCATTAAGTCATAAAATAAAAGTTTAGGCATGAGGTAACAAGCCAAAAGTCAAGTAGCGACAAGTCACTGCAGACATATACACTGTAGCACAGACCATGACTTACCTCATAGAGTTTCACAATCTCTGGTGTGTATTCTTTCTCATCAATCTGTTGCTCTCTTTTCAACAGGGTGTCTTTGCAGTGCTGACAACAACGGATTCGTTCATCATCCTTCTCATCCAGAACAGAGCTCACGCTGCTTATGCTGCTAATGCTGCCACGGCGGGAGCCATGGACACTGCTGGGTGAGGAGTTCGGGCTCGTGTGAGAACCCAAGGCCTCTTTGCTGGCACTAGTGAGTTTGCCTAAAAATTATACACAGGTAATTTTACAGTAACTGGAGAAGCCAACAGATTTTACCAACTGAAAGACATGCAAGGATTGCGTGACAACCATGACTGCAAGTAAGAATTTGAACGTCCAGTGCAAATCTTGCTGTATTTAAAACTAGCTAGAGAGCAGCCTGCTGAGCATCACCTACTTTGCTTATGCCTAGAAGCATTCTCATGTTTGAGCCTGCAGTCACAAAACAAGGTGTAGAACAGGTATGATAATGGCATCCAGGCACTGTGCTTGAACACCCTGAAAGGCACAGCTAATGTCATTTACCTCCACAGAAAATAGTCTCTTCTCCAGTGCCGCAGATAAGAAAAATAAAAGTTTAAAGTTGTTCTTAAAGGCCTATACATGAATTTCCCTAAGTTGTTGTCCCAAGGTCCAACACTAGGACAACACAGAAAAAACTGGAAATATCCACAATATTTTTAAATGTCAAGAACCTTGGCAGTTCCTAAAGTTAATAGCTCTATAGTTATAGTACTCAGTAGAATAAATAATAGCTATATTTACCAGGAGTTACTACTTTTTTACTACTATTTATTTACTATTATGACTATTACTTCTAGTAAACTTTTCAGTGTTATGCAACACTTCCAAATCTGAAGCAGGAACAGAGACAAAGAATGGAGACATCTTTCCTTGTATTCTGTTTCATAGACAAGTGTCTACATGAAACTGAATGAAAGTTTTCTGCGGAGTCAGACTATTACCAACATATATTTTTCTAATGGCAAAAAGCCTGGATGCACCTAAAGCAAGCTAAGAAAATTAAGAATTGACTCTACAGTACTTACTTGCCAAAGGAAGACTGACAAATTCCATACACTTCTTGCACATAATAGACCCGCAAAGGCGGCAGTGGTGACGTCGGTTTCGGATACTGAACTTAGTGCCACAGTCTGGGCAAAATGGAACATCCTGATCACTGACCCAAGGCACAACAGACTTCTCTATAGCTGTGAGCAGGAATACACAATATGTAAGTATTCAATTAATTCCTCAGATGATTAAACTACAGGGGCAAACAGTCTCAGGTAAGCTCAGACTAACCTCTTATTTTAGCTGACTCAGTGTTTGCTCTGTCAAATGATGTAAGCTGGTAGAAGACAAACAATATATTTAAGAAAATTATACTTTTACAAGGAAAACACTCAACACAACTCAGCCCAACAAGTAAAAGAAACCTGGCATTTTTAAGAGAGAGGAGTTTCAGCTGGTTTTACACCAGACTTACGCAACTTTCTTTTTTTTTTCTAATTCCATATTCATACCAGCGCTAAACAATGACTTGTCAAACCTGTACGAATCAGCACATTTTGCACATAATCCTTATTTCAGCCAACATTACTGCATCTGAGCCAAAATGCAGGTGTGCATTGGCAGATTTTGAAGAATGAGAAGCTGGAAGAATCATGACAAAAATATTGGGGAGCAATTTAGTAAAGAAAGGATGGAGAAAATAAAACAGGGGAACAGTTGGTTCATGAAGCATGTGGAAGTAGCATCTTCAGCTTGAAAATGGTGCATAGAACCAGAAATCATACCCATGGCACAGGGTGAAACCCTGCACAGTACTCGAGGTAATGTGTAAAGAGAGTCATAGTTTAGTATCCTTTATAAAGTGTATTCATGGATAAATGGGCACACTTCATACTGAAATAGAATTTTTTAAATCTAGGAAACATTTAGAAGGCTGGGATATTAAAAAGCACCAAATTTACCTTTTCTAACCTGATTATTAACTTATTGACTTCAACTACATAGTGATCAATCCTGGCTGCTCGGTGTTTCTTGAATTCAGAAAGATGGCTTCTCACAGCACCTGCAGGAATAACAGAAAGCTGTCTTGGTCACCCAAGTACTCTGTATGGATTTTTAATGCCACTTGAAAGACAGATGTCTCTTCTTTTCACCATTCATTTCTCATGCTCAAATTCAATTTTAAAGACACATTGGAATACTACCTTTTCACAGTGTTCCTGTAAATAAAACATGCAGGTTAAAGACTAATTTTCACGCTAGCAATAAAGAATGTTTTACTCCTACTACAGAAAATAAGTAGCACTAGTTAGAGAGAACAACTGCAACAATTTTCTTTCTCCATCTTCTTTTGTCAGTTACATTTGGTAAGCTGTTACCTACTAGTAGCATTCTAAAAACCAACTCCCTTTAGTTTCCTGGCTACATGTTGAACAAAAGGAAGAGACAAGCCCAAGGACTACTGAAGGTCTATGCAGCAGCAATTTTGTTTCAGATTTCTGATCATCTCTACACCTTTAGGGGCCTGAATCAAATCCTTGATGACAGTTTAGATTTCTAGCAAACGATGACCGAGTATTTAAAAGAACAGTACAGCATCTCTTTAAGACATGTACAATTCATAGTCGATAATGTTGGTTTAAGATTACTCCTTTCCCAAGTAAGGTGTGTGAGGTATTAAAAATGAAAGTTACCAAAAACTAAAGACCCTAAACCAACCAACTAACCAACCAACCAAACCTTCCAGCTGGTAGGACTCAAAATCAGATGTTGCTTTTTGATGCTACCTATTTAAATGTAAGAATCTCACTTCCTCATGCTAATGAAATAACCAAAAAATCTCCAAAGATGCATTCATAGTAGTGAAGGAGTTCCTCTGGGTAACTGATTTAAGCCATTGCTTTGGAGACACAATCCCTTTCACTGATCCATTAAATCCCATGCCAAAATCCCTAAAGTTCACCTCCTCAGCTCTCACCAGAAAGCAGTTCTCACCTCTCTAATGTTCATAAACCTTCTCCCTAAAATTATTCTTAGCTAATATTTACAGTATGATTGTTGCTCAAATAGTTACAAAGTCAAAAGTAAAGTAATACACAGAACTCAGACCCTGCAGACCCAGAAGACTCAGTCCTAGTCTGTCAACACCATAGTGGAAACTTTCCCAGGATCTGCAAGAGACGGTGCTGCTTTCCTCTCCAAAAACAACCATAGTATTTCAGGTATAGTACAGGCAATTGCCAGTAGCAGTGTTTATAATTACAGGCTCAGTCAGCTTATCCTTGAAATTCTAGAAATGTAGATTTATATTCGAAGGAATGGGGTTTGTTTGTTTTAGTTTGGTCTTTTAAAGTAAGCCCCCTTTTAATAAGAGGTGATCACCACCTCAAATCCAAGGAAAAAGCTGAAAGTTTAAATCAATGGATAATCTTTTTGCCAAATATGCAAAGTAACAACTACTTTGAGTGTAGCCCAAAAGCTGGGGATTTTATATACTTATAACTTATATATTAATTAGTGGATTATCTGTTTTGTAAAGTCACAAGATACAGCTAGTTGCACGCAGGAAAACAGATGAAGCAGATCTCAGCAGAACAGGCACAACGACACGACAAACAGCTACCTCAAGGGTAGTTTGGGTACTGACTCTATACATGTATTTTCTTCTTCCCATTACCTGTGTTTTCCCCACACTCCACCTAATGCAGACAGGCTGCTCAGTCAATGTGCAAACCACGAGCCCTTGCTAGTGAATCCAGTGCAGCACAGACACAATTCCAAGCCACTTCAGCAATACTGTAGCACTTTCCCAATTCAGATCAAAAGTTATCCCCACTGTGTATTGCTTTCTAGCTCTCCTACCTACTTCCTGGGGCTCCCACATGTACGGATCTACTCCACCATAGCTGAATGACTCATATTGTTCCTGAGATACAGAACCAGTTCTGTCATCATCTTCTTGTTTCAGCAATTTCTTCTTTGCTCTTTTGGCCTTTTGGACTAGATCTGAAAAAGATAAACTCAAGTTATCTAACATATCAGATAGTCACCAAACATCCATCATGTGAAGCCAGTACAGAATATTCCTCTTCTTTTAGTGGGAATCTTTTTCCTGGATAAGTTTATCCTCAAAACATTCTTAGAACCAAAATGCAGTTCAGAGCACCACAGATGACACAAAATGCTCTGTATTGTCTCTCATAAAGCAGCATGAGGTCCTAAGGACAAGACAGTAGATTAGAACACTCCATTGTAGGACTCCACTGTTAAACAGAAGCATGTCAAACTATGGGACCTGTCTCACAGCACAGGGCATCATGTTTTAAGTTTTATCTTAATTCTCATAATTCCCAATTATTTCCTTCAGATTCAAGGATGTTCAACACATTCCCTGTCTTACTGCACAGATTTCAGTGTGCTTGTACACATAAATAATTTTTATAGTACTAAACAAGTCAGGGTTAGGGTTCCACCAAGAAAATTGATTAATACTTCAAAAGTCTATCTCAAGACAAAAAAAAAAAAAAAATAAAAATCAATACTGCCAGGCCACTATTTCTAGCATACTAAAACAAACCCAGAGGTTTTTGCAGGAAACACACAGAATTATCACCAGATTTTAAACATTTTTCTCTCAATAAAAAATGACATTGTGTACCCAAGGAGGTAAAAAAGGGAAATATCTTAGTAAAACAAAATTCAAAGAGATTTTCCAAACAATACTGAAAGGTAGAAATCCGTAACAGACATGGAACACTCCCAGCATCTCCTGCCAGCTCCACCACCCGCATGTTTTTCCATGTTTTCCCAACAACAAATTTTCTTAACTTCACACTTTAACTGCAACCAGAGTTTTATCTACTATCAAAACAAGAAATTAATGAACTGGAGCCTGGCAAGTACCAGAGATTCCCCATATTCTCCACAGTCTTCAAGTAATTCTTGGGTATTCTTGGGTATTCACTGGGTTACAGTATAATTCTGAGTTTTCAGATAAAAACAACCAGAAAACCCAAAAAGGTCAATAGTAAAAATCGTGCATAGTATCAGACATTTGAAGAGCAATGTCCTTTAGCATCTACTTTAGAAACAATTTATGGAAAGTATCGGGAGAAGGTAAATACTGTGCTTGGTGCAAGGATATTTACGAAAGAATGGAACAGCATGCTTCGCCTGTAAGCCCCTTCAATTAATATTTTATTACTGTCAGACATTTGGGAACACTGGAAGTACGATTTCTATTCTATTCTATTTCGTGGAAATCCCACGAAAGTGGGACTTCCCACGGCCAAGCCGAACGCGTTTACCGCGGCCGCCCTTACTTCGGAGCTGCGCCCTGACGTCCCGGTCTTCGCCCGAGTGCTGCTCCTCGTAGTGCGCCTGGAGCTGCCGGAACGCCTGAAGATCCTTCAGGCACAGAGGGCAAAGGAAGCCCTCGCGCACTTCGGTCGGGTCCCCGAAGGCCGCCGGGCAGCCCGACGCCATCGCGGCCGTGCGTGCTGGCCTCACCGGCTGCCGGGATGCGGGGGCCGCATCGTCCTTAGGCACTGCCTGAAACGAACCAGGCCAGCGCCGTGCGACCGGCGGCGCAAGATGGGGGCGGGAAGGGCCCCGACTCGGCGCGAGCCCGCCCCGAGATACCCACCCGAGATCCCCACCCGGGCTCCCTCCCCGGCCTCCCCCGGCGGGATCCCCCCCCGGCCTCCCCTCACGGTCCCGCCCAGGGTAGGAGAGCGGCGGCGCGCCCCTCTCGCGGGCGGGGCCGCGGCTGCGCGCGAGCAGGGAGAGGGGCGGGACTTAAGGCGCATCGCCCGCGGGTGGGGGAAGCCGCTGAGGGCTGCCCTGCCCGCCTGAGGGGCCGTGGCCCAGCAACAGCCTAGGGACGCCCCGGGAAAAGCCCGGGGCCGGGCCCGGGCCCGCCTCACCTCAGCGCCCAGCCGGCCAATGACTGTCTCCAATGCACGGCGGCCGTGGCCCGTCCCCGCTGCCGGGAGCGGCAGAGCGCGGCTGAGGGTGGGACGAGCGCTGAGCCATCGATGAGAGGAAAGGGCGGGGACAAGGAGGGCTCGTCTGACACCGGGGAACAGGCTACCGAGCGCAGAGCTATCGATGGAGGTCGGGAGCGGAAGCGGAGGACCGGGAGCAGAGTCGTTGTCTCTTCTGAGGCCAGGACTGCTAGCTGTGTCCAGCCGCCTTGCAGTAGGCCCCGGTAACGGGCCCGCAGAGGTGCGGTGACAGAGTCCTTTCCAGGACGGGACGGTGCTGTCATGTGGGGGACACGCGTCCCGCCGCCGCCCTTTCCCGCCCTGCTGCCCTGGGGCCGTTCCCATAGCACTGATGGGTCTGTGCTGTGTATCCTAACCGCTGAGCAGCTCAAGAAGACCACCATTGCCAGTATCAACACGCTCAACGTTCCCTTTCCCAACCTACCGAGTCTTCCTAAAGGAAGTGTCCCAAAACTGCAAACCAGAGCAGCCGGAGACTTAGCCACAGGCGGAGCCCAAGAAACCTACTACTTGCCTCCTGATAAAGAGCCGTTTAAATCAACGGCAAGGCCTTTTCAGTATCCCATTCTTAATGCCAGCTTTTGTTTAGTCACAGCTGGCAGCAGTCACTTCTCTCACACACTCCCAATCAAATGGAAACAACAGGAGTGTGTAACCACACTTCGGCTTCATGTGTTAGGACTGCAAGCTCTTGGAGGCAGAGATTTTCTTCTGTGGCAATGCTACTTACACTTGAGTCCTGTCCATTAAGGTGGACTTTCACTCATCATGCCCTGCTCTTCTACCCTCCAGGTTAAGTCCTTTAAAACCTTTTCAGCTCGGATCGTGATGGAGTGGGGAGGAAGAGAACCAGCCTGAGGCTCAGTGTCTTAGAGGACTCCCCTGCTGTCATTCCCCCGGATTTCCTGGAGCCGGGCAGTTTCCTGGCGGTAAGCCGTACCTGTGCCACCAGGTGGCACCAGCTACCTTTCTTGTTCCTTGCCCCTTTTGTCCTCCTGTAGCTTACTCAACAGTGAAAGAACGCTACAGCGATACACGTGTCTCTAGAAGAGCTACAAGATCCATGTAGGTGCAGAGCTCTTGGGGAGGTTTCTGTTGGTATTTCAGTTTTCTGGTTCCTGTTTCATGTGCATGATTTGTCACAAGTGTGCAGAGAACGGGCAGAAAAAGGAGTGGGTGAAGGATGGGAGACGTGGCAGTCACTAGGTGGCACAACAAGCACGTCTGAGAGCAATCTGAGGCCTGTGGGGGCCTCGGCCGTGCTTTTCACAGGCACTTGCTGTAAATGTTTTTCTCCTGCCTGTGAGCCCCGTTGACCGGGACAGTCCATCCTCTCTTGCCGTTCCCAGGTAGTAATAATAATCAGGTGTGTAAGGAAAAACGAGACTGTACAGAACAGCACGCTCTTTCCTCAACCCTGTCTCTCCACAGTTTCAGTAACTGTTCCTTTTCAAAAATAAAGTCTTAAAGGCTAATTAAAGTGGTAAATACAACAATTGAAGTCTTGTAGGCTCCTGTTGGGATACAAAGAATGCAGTGAGGACTGCCTGCAGTGAGTTGTGAGGAGGAGGATGGGGTGTGCACAAGAAATCAAATATTTCACTGTATCTTCAGTTAATTGTGCTCCTTCGCATGTTCTACATTTGACCACAGATATGAGAACACATCTCACCAAGTGAATCTTTTTCAAGTACTGATAAAACACAGCATAATGTCAATCACTCTTGAAAAGAGAAATTTCATTCAACATTTTTAAAGAAAAATGCCACTTGTTTGCCTGTTTCTGAATATAAGTGGTCTTTAGCCCTTCCTGAGGAACTCATTCCCCATGAAGTGACTGTACCTCCTCAATATGATTTGGGTCTTTACAAGACTATTAGACTTACTGGGACTATCTCAGAGACAATTAGGTAACTGATTATGCCAGATGCAGTGATGTGTGGAATGATATCAGTTTGCTTCCAAAGGGAAGTTTGAGTTTCTGTGTCCCTTAACAGACATTGAGCAGGATCTAGTTTACTGCTGGTGTAAACAAGAAGATTTTGGCTGCTATTATTTGGTCAGGCTCATCACACTTCCTCATACAGAGTGTTCACAAAGGGAAAACATCCAGGTCAGTCTAAAGCAATTCAGTTTACAGTGCTTCAAAAACTAATTTGTCTTCATCCAGCTAGTTGCAATAAGAAGAGGTATTTGGGGACAAATTAAACCTTACTGCAATTCTACAGGTGCTCTCCAGGGACTGTGTTTGTATCAGTAATGGCTCACATGAATGCAAACAAGCAGTAGCACAGAAGGACCTGCTCCTTGCAGACCTGTACTGCCCCATCCTGCTGCTGGGATATAAAAGCTCAGTTGACAAAACTCTACATCTGGTAGGTACCTCCTCCTCTGCCACAATCAAGGTCCTTTGCAAACAGTAAGAAAATAAGTGATAAAATATGTTTATGAGTTGTAGTAACTCTTAACTGTGAATTTTAGGGCCTGGTCTGTTGCTAAGTTGGTCATTGCTACTGATGTCCAAGAGGAGAAATTTCAGTGGGAATACGGCTGAGAAGGGGGACACAGTTGGCCCCGTAGCCATGGCTACAGCTCAATCAGAAATACCTTCCAGTTGGGGTCACTTGTGTTCTTTGACTTCTTGTAATACCTTCAGTTCCGTTTGGAATGTTTAATCATGGGATCTGGTTTTTCACAAACATACTGAAAAAAAAGGTTTAAAGTATCTGAAATTGAACAGCGTTGAGTTCAATATCAACTCTGTAAACAGAGTGTAAGCAGAGTGAAAATCAGACTGTTCTTGGGAAAATCAGAATGTTCTTTGTCAATATTCCCTAAGTAAATGGTCACTTTATTTAACTTAATGCAGTTTTTTTAATTTGCCTAAATTCAATTTTATAATTTAATGATAGATTTTTTAAAAATTCATTTTATATTTCCTAACATTGAAATGGGTAGCACAAAACTCATCTTACAGCATTAATGATCTTTGATTTTAATTTATCAGAGAAGATGTTTGTTTGTTTGTTTGTTTGTTTACGTGGATCTTACCCAAAATTTCCTGTATTTTTCATTTTGTTCAGAGAACTAAAATATTTTCATGTTGCTGATCTTTTTACCAAAGCTCATATATTCAATGTGCTCAAATTGCTTATACTAAACATTTTTGATACATAACAAATCTGTTTAATTAGTCTGTGTAGACAGGGTAGAAGCTACATTTCCATGCCAAACTCATGATTTTTATGGTGCTTGCACAGTTGCACAATCCAAACTGACAGCCTCATGGCTTGTAAGAGCGGCAGCTGACTACTTGCTGAGCCCCTTTTATCTGATTTGTTGGTTAACTGCTTTGGTACCTGCAGCCAGTCATCATCTCAAGTTTATTTGGTCCCTTAACACTGCTGAATAATCTATCATATTGGGCCTGAGTTCCATGGAGTGGCAGCACTTACATAAAGTAGGTGAATTATAAAGAGGAGAGAGGGGAAGATTCAGAATTCCTTTGCATTTGCATTTAATTTAATGGTTTAACTGTGAGAGCTGTCCACAATGCCTGGATTCTGTTCATGGCTCATTTCAAATGTTAAGTACACCACATTTGGGTGCTGTCTCTTCTAGCCTCTCATCTTCTCTTTTGTCTACAGACTTGTGTAGCAACCAATCCCCTTCTTGAAGACAACATGTCTAAAAGCAGTAAGTAGAATACCCCCACCAGTTTGTATTTGACAGGGAATGATTTATGATTTTTTTGTAGGGTTGTTGTTGCTCTCTTTTTCAACACCACTTGCTTGTTTGAAGAGATTGCTTTTTGTCTTGACTGTTTTGGCTCAGAGAACCTTTCATAAATTCTTACTATATTTTTCATTTGTCTTGACTTTTCTCCTTTTCTTTTTTCACAGAGTTTTTCAGATACCCCACGCAGTATCAGCTTCAAAATCAAGAAGGAATTTATGGTGGAAACATATGTTTCTCTGTGAAAATTATTTAAAATCAGCAATCATATTTCAGGCAGACTCTTCAGATCACTTTCCCTGGTTTTCCGAGTCATAATCTAACGTTTTCCCTATACCAATCAGCTATTAATTTGTCTATGCTACATCATATTCATTACATCTGTTATAGAAAGAAGATGGCAATGAACTAACTAGCTATGGCATGTTGGATCCTTGTTTACCCACATTCCATTTTGTGGGTAGTAGTATTTGCACAATTTATTAAGTCCAGATTCCCCCTCTTTCCAATGTATATGAACAGGAAGAAAGTGAGGAAATATTAGCTGTCAGTGGGGAAGGTATTCCTTCAGTCAGCCCTGCTATCTTGTCTGGATCACTGGCTGTCAGTTCAAACCACAGTGGCTGAAATAAATTCAAGGCTGGTTTCACCTTTTGGCTGGGGTCATTCCATTGTATTGGTATCTGACATACCCCATCTCTATCAGAGATGGGTATCCTGCCCTAGCATACCAATACAATTTATGATCTAGCAACACTCTTCAGCCAGTGCTCCTTCCATCTTGTGGAAGCAGACAAGGTGAGTTGTCTGGTGCCTGACAAATATCCTTTCCTTGGTTTTCTTCTTAGTACTTTTAAGCTGTATTGGTTTCATCAGGGAAACAAAACATGAATGTCTTCACACAGATCTAAAAGTAATCTTAAAGCAGGTACATGAACTAATTTTTCTTGAGGAGTTTCCCATTTGGTTTTATTGAAGGTCTCTGTGTCCAACCTTTCCTCGTTACCCTGCAGGAGTGGGGAGTTTATGCTGGTCTTGCCGGAAAGGGAAGAGAGGCTTCTGCACTCCAATGCTGATAGTCCACATACCCATTTCCTAGAATCAAAATGATTTTCCTGTCTTCATTTTTTGTGTCATGTCTCTGTACAATCTGGACCTCACACAGCCTCATCCCTCTTGCATTCTCCTTGACTTGCATTTCAGTCATACGTCTTATTTATAACAATGTCCTGACCTGATTGACGCTTTTAATGTTAACTGAGCTACTAGGGAAGCAGTGGCTCTACTTCAGCTGTGGTGATGATGTTGTTTTCAAACTTTCTTCAACTAATGAGCTGTTATAAGTAGTAATAAAGGTGTTTGTTGGGGGCACATGTCCCTTGGAAACACTCAGCCCATGCTAATTACAGTGGGTCAGCAAAGAGGTCAAGGCTCATAAGTGTGTGGGAGGGGGCATAAAACAGTAATGGTGAGAGGTGTTGAAAATAGTTGCAGGAAATGTTAATTATACAGCTGGTTCACATGAACTTTCTCCTCCCATTAAAAACAAAGCTCATTTTGAAGACACTTGTAAAATCTGTGCTTTAGGAATCAAGCTCCCTTATGTCTCAGTAACTGGTAATACCCAGATATATGAAACTGCAGTGGAATCAACAAAGAACTCATCTGTGCAAGGTTGTTTTAGTCTCAGTTAAAGTGGAAATAAGATTTTGCATGACTGTGCTGGCACATTAGGGCCATTGCACTGCTTTGCTCTGTGGATTCAATTCAGATTCTGCAGAGGAGATTTTTCTACTGACTTCCATGACCTTTGGACTAAGTGTGATGCTGGTTTATTCTTGTTCCTGAAGAGCCCCATCCTGTCTGACAGACAGATAGTGCACTTCCTCTGGCTACTGTGCAGCTGCAAGGCCTGGTTCTGCAGTTGTCAGTGTGAGTGACAGAGCAAAGCTAGTTACTTGTGGATGTTTGCATGGCTATTAAATTCTCTTAAGTTCTTATAAAAAGTGACAGTGGGAGGAAGGTATACGATAAAAATAAGATGATGAGATGTGCAATTAACTAATTCTTGCCTTATAACTAAACAGTATATATATATATATCTGTGTTGTTCATATTGCTAAAAGATTGCACTGTATTTACGGTTCGAAGAAGCATAGCATTAAAGGATAAAAGCTGGCTATTTTCTGCTTAGTTCCTTAGCCAAACTCCAGAGCCAAAACCTTTAAAGGTATAGATAAATCTGACAAATACTTAACTTTGAACTTGTGCTTGTGTGTGCTTCATAGTCACAAAAGTGTGAAATCCCCAGTGGCAGTCAATGCTCTGAGAATGATGTCTGTAGGAGAAAGAGTGTACTTGCCTATTAGTATGTCTGCAACACTGCAGATAACAGGAAGAAATTAATAAAGAGATGAAATTTTCATGCAGATACTGGGAGAAAATGTCCTTTTGATCCAAACAAGAATCTGGACAATTTGAAATACTGGAGTGAGTTAAAAAAGAAAGAAGAACTTTTGAAACATGTAATCCTTGCTGTCATCCATGTTTACCCAGTTGATAGTTTTTCTTTTGTGTTTTTCATTTATTTTGAAGATTTCACAGCAAGTAGTGTTCCCCAAGGTATAAGAAGCATTCATTCACTGCTAAAAAATGGTATATTAAATGATAGTCTTCAGAGAAATCAGTTTTTCCCTGATAAAATGCAAATGCAACATTTTAAAAGGCATCATATATAGAAAGTGTGCTGAAGGAATTTGAAGTATGTGGAATGTCCCCACCTATCTTCTCTCAGGATTTTTTCAGCATTTGTTTATTAGAAACCCCCTGTCAATAGAAGATGTCTGTCCATTGTCACATACTGAACAACATTTTACCTCCAAAGTTAGAAATTGTTTGATAGACTATGTTAAGTGTTGATCAGCCTGTGGACATCAAACTTAAGTGAAACTTGTGAGATGATTAATAATTTTTCTGCAGGGTAGCTAAACTGACTTCTGCAAAGCTGCCTTCTGTAACTGAGGAGGAGTTCCAAGTCAGCTAACGTATCTCGATGGTACTGAGGATGAATGTTGATGGAGAATTTACTAATTTGTTCATAAAAATAACATTCTAGAAAAATACTGATGTGCTGTAACCTCTTTGAATGTACAAGAGGTGATATGAGTAACTCAATGTGCTCAGTAACTGCATATCAATTGCAAAAGTCAGTAAATATATTTTTTAGAGCCATAAACAGGAAATCAGCTTCTCATCAAGTTCCCTGTGAACTAGGTGGCACAATTGATGTGAGTTTAGCCTAGATGCATAATTTTGTGTGTCATACAGGTGGAAGATTTTAAAAGGGAGTCTATCATCCTTCCACTTCAGTAGTTAAACAGTTTTAACTAAAGCATGTGCTGACCACCATTATGCAAGGAGATTGTATGTAGAAAAATACCCTTTGATGTTATTTTATTTAGCTTGAGTTGGTTGTATATTTTTGACGCTATTGCAGTGTGTTTGCACAACCAATGAGGACACCAGCGTTGACTATTCATGTTTATTGAATAATTCATATCAAATAAACACTTTTGGAAGTCTGACCACAGAAAGTAAAAGCATTCCTTTGAGAGGAGAGAAATCAGAAATCCTCACTGGAAGGAAAGGATCTCTTCTCCCTTTATTATTAAATGTCTGAGGAGAAGGCATGATTTCAAGTGGCACAACTGAAGTGTGGACACACCAGGGTGGGAGTTCTAGTGTGGGCTGTACGGTCAGGGAAATCACAATGTGCTTGAGATGTTCAGGGATGCGTTAACCGTTTGCACTCTGTAGCCTCTTAAGTGAAAAGGGTTTTCCTGTGCCAGTTCCGAGTCAAACTATAAAGTCATTCATTTATTTTGTTCCACTTGAAACTGTTCCTGTCTCTCTACAGTGCTTACTGTCTGGAATTGTAGTGTACAAGGACTCAGGTGTCCAGAATGTTATCATTTAGAACTGAAACCCTGCTCTATTTGATTTTGAAACAATTGGCATATGTTCTTTTTTCTCCTTCACTTTTACTGATTTCACTGATGTGAGAGGAAACCATATAATTATTCTACTTCGGTAGCGTCAGAACAGAAATTTAAGAGCCTGTTTTAGTTATTTAGAAACACATAGTTGGATTATTCTGGGGTCCAGGCTCCTAAGAAAATAAGCACTCTTCCTAAACTGGGGGAATTGAAGATTCTCAGTACTTGCCTGCTCCATTCAGATGGGCCCTTTAGTTCCTTTGCTTGAAGTGTGTGACAAAGCCATTAACTTGAATGGGAACATTAACACACTGAAAGGTAGGTGCAGAGGTCAGCAACAGGAAGCCAAAAAGGAGTGAAGGGAATGTTCTGGTGATCTGGCAGTTTACTTAATCAAATTCAAGTGCTACGCAACTATTTTCTCATTCCTCTGCTTCACTCTCCCGTGCTGATCTCTTTCCTGGGTGCTGGCGCTTTTCTTCTACCCTGTCTCTGCTAACATCTTCTGCTAAATCAAGCAGCCAACTGCCTTTGTGACATGTGAATGGCTCCTGAAAGTTGCAGGGGCCTGTGTCATCCGAGCTGTCAGAATTCCAGTGCCTTTTTCCAGGATGCTGCCGTTTCTCACCGTATAGGTCTGCCTCATAATTCCAGCCTCTTTTGCTAGGATGCTGGTGCTTGTACATTGGATATCTTCTGCCTGGATGTTCTCTTTTGGATAACTCATTCATGTAGGTTGGCTGTGCCCTAGGGCTGTTAGCAAGCTGATCCAACAGTGACTTTCTTCTGGGAAGCTGTTGCCTTTTCAGCTCCAGATAGACATCAGGGTCATCTTCCATCTCTCTTTTTCCTGGATGCTGCCTCTTCTGAACGTCTCCGTAAGATGTCTCTTCCTCAACATCTCTTTTTCCAGGATGCTGTCTCTTCTCCAGGTTACTTAGGTACTTTTCCCCAGGGTGTTGTCTTTTGGAAAGCCATTGTAGCAGAGGGGCGTTTGATTCTGACCAAGGAAAAGAATAACATTAATAAGACCCCATAATCCTCCCTGAGGAAGTTGTAATAGGAATTTGTGGAGCAGGATCATAATCTGTTGCTCTTTGAAAGCCAGCTCAGTATTTCCAGCTACCAGTCATAACACTATCAGTATCTATTACGCATTCTTAAGCTCTTTTTAATATTTCAGGTCTTGGATCAACACAACCAATTCTCAGCATTGATGTGAAGAGGGAGGATGGTTTTCCTGTGGGTACTTGGGGTCAGGTTGTCTTCCACTCTGGAAGGGCCCTGTGCTCCTGTTTGCTGGCAGGCACCTCTGTGCTGTTTCTTGCAATCCCTGAGTCTGATCTTCCACTGCTGTGACTACTGCTAGCAGAGCATCGACAAGGTGGGAGGTGCAGACACTGGAGCAGCCTCTAGCATTCCCAGCCATGGAAAAAGCCCACCTCTGTTGGAGGGTAGGAACCAGTGGATTAAGGCAGTAGGTGAATGGCAGCACCCCCACCTCGAATTTACATTATGTACAGGGTCCATAACTGCAGAATGTCCTTCACAGGTCCTCTTAGAGCTTCCCTAGGGAAGTACCTGCCAAACAAGCAGGTTTTCTGTGACAGGGTTCTACCTTTTTATTAGCAGCAGCTGCATAGTGATAGTACACCCTTTCCTGAGCAAAGAGATCTTAGAGAGGAAAGCATCTATGAAGAATTATCTGTCAGTGTATTGCAGCAGCCCTCTTATCCTTCCACCTCCCCCTTAGTTCCAGTGCTAAGTATGAACATTACAACCTGGAAATCATACCTTGGATCTAATGATCTCAGCCAAGTGCTATCCCATCACCAAATGGGTGTCCCCAGTGAGAGATATACCTTTATTAATCTCTTCTTCCTTTTCAGCTTTCTTGAGGGCAGACTGAAGAATGAGGCTTTCAGATGTCTGAAGGATGTCATTCGGGGGACTTTCTCCAATGTTCTCACTCTCCTCTGGAAGGAGATATCCCCCGTCGAAGCAAACACCACATGAGGTCAAGCAGAGGAGTAGCAGTGGCAGCTGGATAGATGGCATTGTGGGACAGGGGTTCCTGCAACTTCCATTGAACAGAAAACAACAGGGGGAGGAGGATGGAGCAAGCAAACCTAGCAATAACAGCAATATTTCCAGACACTGAAAAACAATTATGGCACTGCTGCAGGGATTGAAGTCTCTTAGGGTCTTTCCTCATTTCTGTTACTAACCTCTCAGTTTGTTTTTTATCTTCCAAAGCATCTAAATTCTTCATAATTAAAACCAGGTAGTTGTTAATTTTTCTGGCAGAATAAATATAATATGAACTTCCTGAGGCACAGGTGATTCTGAAAAACAGTGATTTTGCTCTGCCTTTTGCCAAGAGGCAAACATAATTTTCCTCTTGAACTCTGTATGCACAAGGTGCAGGCATCTATACCTGCACTCTCCACTAGGCAATTCCCTTTCCTAAGGGTTCATTTTAAAATGACGCTGAGATTAGCAGCACTTCCATTCTACCTTTAGTTAAAGCCAAACCTAAATAATACACTAGTATTTTGCTATCTTTTTCTATACATTTAAAGTAGCCGTGTGCCTGTATATTTGTCAGGCTAAGAAGACAGCTGTGCTCTGTGGGGCAGGGAGGTGACTTGCATGAAAAGAAATCAGGGAAGTACCTTATATTTTTTTCAGAGACATAATTATAATTATATCGTATCCTCTATTACCTCCTGCCCAAATACCAAGTGTTTTTCTATTTCTTCTAGCTAGGACTGAATTTCTAACATGCTAAGGGATTTTTTTTACAGTAAGCAGAGTTCCTTCAGTAGAATCGAATATGTCTTTAATACTACTATAGCAGTCATTCAGCTTAATTATATCTTCAGAATGTAAAAGAAATGCACAATTTACAAAGTCCTACAAATTTTCCGAATAGAAAATGGGTTCCTTTATTATTGGCAGGTTTTTATCAGTTCTGACTAAATCCTTGAGTAACAGCCCTAAGGACATCACATAGGCAATTTGACTCAGTGCTATCTTTAGACAGAAAGATAGAATCTGCTAAAAAGAAAATTATTTGATAAATTACCTGATTTGTAGTTTCAGATTTTTGCTTGATGCATCTGCCAAGTCCTTTAAATCTGTTTGTGCACCTGAGCTTCAGAGTTGCCCTTTTGCTGCTGCAGGCACCCGGAGTGTCCAACAGAAGTGTTGCTGTGTGCTCTCTGCATGGCTCACATCTCTGTACTTATACTGTACTGCCTCTGGACCCCTTATGCAAACAGCTCTGAGGTAATTTAGGGGATATGATGTGGTGGTGTTTTTTGGTTTTGGTTTTTGTTTTTTTTTTACTGCTCTCAGAGAACTGCATTTTAAATGCATTTTAAGATTCACAGTTATCTGCTGGCCTCCATATATCCATGCTCGACTCCCAGAAATTGTTATTTTTCCATTCTCTAAAGAGATTATGTTGAATTTTATGTAACTCAGTGCAAAGAAAAGGAGGTTTTCTTTGCTTAACAAAACTAAGCTTGTTTGTCCTCTATTAAGCAAGTGTTTTGGAGTAAAAGCAGAGGTAAGTAATTAGGCTAGGGAAGAAAGACAATGGCAAAAATGTAATGGATTATATTTAAATAAGTGTATACTATGGATTCTTTTTCTGAATGACATTGTACTGTTGCTGGCTCACAATTCCATATCTTTTTGGCATAGGCTTCCACAAAAAGTATTTTAGAATATGGGGTGCATAGCATTAAATATTAAAACATGTTTATGTTGCTGGTATGTGCCTCAAAAAACATTATACTATTGTAACTGGAAATAAGACTCCCTGTCTTTAACCTATCTGTCTACTTAAGGTACTGCTCCACACAGTACTGCTCATACAGGGTTCACAACTCCTTGGCATTTCCTAGGTGTAGTAGCTCCTTAAGGTCTCTCAGGTACAACACCCGAGTTTAAAATATTACTGTATTGCCCTATAAATGAAAGTGGGCATTGATGAAATGGGAAACTGCCTGGTTTCATTCTCATTAAAATCTGCTTCTTGACACTTTTGAGCTTACCTTCAGAGAACATGGGCAAAGTCCTGTCTTACAATTACATCCACATGCAAAGCTCCTCAGCCAGTGCAAAATTATATTCACAGTTAATGTCCAAAACTTCCATTCTGGCCAGCTTTGCCTCTTTCCTCAGACTTATTTTATCTTACTTTGGACTCATTTAGTAGAGTTCTAATACTGTGTTTAAAGGAAGAAAGTTAAAATTAAGCACCTCAAAGAGTTGGGGTTTTTTCATTGAAAATGTCTTTTTTCTATTTCACAGCTAGAAACCTGTCGGTTTTTAATATGATATCCTTCCTTTTAAAGTTCTATTTTACTTTTTTCCAACTACATTTTTTTCAGTTTCATTTTCTCCACAGGTGATTTTTCTATTTAAAAGATTTCTGGAGGTTTATTTTATAAGTGTAAATGTTCTTACCTCCCCCTCACTGCACAATTACTTATGGCACTGAGATGAATTCATGGGTAGGAGGGAGAGTTTGTTTTCTCAAACTCTAGAGTGTTCCAAGTTATACTTATTTGTCTTGTCACAAAGGCACTGACAACCCAGACTTGCCCAGAGCTTGTGTCAGTATGTATGGACTTGGCTCCCAGTCCATATCTAAATCTGTGTTAGGTTCTAGAATTGCACAGAGATGTTGAACTACCACATTCCACACCTAGATACAGCATTTCAGCACCACTGTGATCCTCAACCCCCTTTGTCCAACTGCTGTCTTTTATCACAGATGCATCAAGTCCCTCAATCTTTTGTATCAGCTCAGTTGAAGTTCCCAATTTTTCTTTTAAACATTCTCAAGGGCATCCCAGCTTCTCAAGGGGCTTCTAAATGAAGAAACTGGGAGGCAGACAACTCCTCCAAAAGCAGTCAGACCCGTACATGTGATCTGTGAGGACTGAGGTCTGTGTTGCTCCCCACTCCAGCTTGCATGTTGCTTGTGTTGCCGACTGCAGTCACTAACCACGCATCACCAGGAGCCTGGTGCCTCCACTTGTGCTGAGCACTTGTCCAGCTCATTGTTGGTGTTCATAGCAATGGGGCCTTAGCACTGGGGCTGTCACTGGGCACACAGTTGGTCCCTAAAAAATCTCAAAGGCGAATAATGAGAAAATCTGCTGCTAACCTTGGCCTCGTGTCTGTTTCAAAGAACATAGACACTCACGTTTTGTGCAGTTAGTCAGCCATGACATTGTGAAGTCAGGCAGAAAGTTCTCCTTGGCAGATTTTTGAATTTTTACATCTTACTTCGCCTTGCTCTTGTCACTGTTGGAGATAAGTAACTGAAGTACATCACTCATTTTTAGTATGGCCATCCCTCTAGGAATCCTGAAATATAGAAGTTGTTATGGGAACTGCTTTTCTTTACCTATAGGAATAAAAACTACTCTTCTTTGGAATTAATGGCTTGTTGTTGTGCCAGTTTCACTAGGAGATGCTGAATTTTAAGTGGTTTGCCTTTTGTCACAGATCCGTAGTCTTAGAGTTAGGAAGTGAGAATCTGTTCACTTAGCATTCCTTTATTGAAAAGAGGTTTGGTTTCTGGTAGAACTTCACAAGACACACATCTTTCTCATTTAAAAGGTTACCTACATGACATTACTCCTGAGTGCAAGAATGAGAGAAATACCTCCACTTCAGGCACCCCATTAATTTTTATTAACTGTACACTGTCACTAGGACTCTAGTTTCAATATTTTCATCTCTTTAAATAACTTTATCTGCTTGGCTATTTCCTGAATTGGATTTCTTGCAATGACTGCAAATCTAAGCTGTTCTGTCTGAACTTCCTCTTGTTAACAGTGCTGTGAATTAGGAATGACTTGTTTACTAACAGAAATGAGAGGCAAATCAGCTCTTTTGTTTTCTCTGGAAAATGTGAAAGCACAGTTTGTTTATATGTTTGCATATAAGCACTGGTTTGTTCCTTGATTGAACTACGCAGGCAGAAAATTAGGGAGGTGGGTATCAGTAATAGGTGGACAGCTCTCTCTTTCCATTTGATCTTCTTAACATGATCCTTCTTGCATAAGAACAGGTAAATAGTTTGTCCTGGAGGAGGATGTATGGTATTTTTGTGAGAGGTATAATTCCAGCTTTTCTTCATTTTGATTTTAATGACAACAGAATGCCAGAGTGTGTACAGCCACAATGGTCTTTAGATGGTTTATTATTAGACCTATAGTACAGTTTTACAAGGGAGGCAAGCCTTCAGGAGTACAAACCTTTTTGAGGCCTGAGGAAATGCATTCATGTCTGAAAGTTTGTCTCTCCTCATAGGACTAAAAAAGGACTTGTGATCCCCCAAAACTGTCAGCTTTTCATGACAGTAGATGTCACTACAATAGAAGATATTATACCTAATCTAGAAACCTTGTATTGAATATTAACAATTACTGGAGGCAGGGTTCCAAGCAACTTCTATCTGCTGGTCCCCAAAATTCATTTGCTAAGTAAATGGACCTAGACAGTACTGAGTGGATGTAATGACAAGTGAAGAAGGTTTTTGAAATGCAGCCTACTGTGGTCACCACGAGTGTTGGCAAAAGTGATCCCTTTGTGTAGACATACTCAGCCAGGGAGGCTTCACTGTGGGCAGCAGAACAGCTTATCACAGCCCAGCTGGTTTTGCTGCAAGTCTTCACAAAACCAAAACCCTTGAGGAATAAAAAGGACGGCTTTCCCATTCATTTTCATTAGCCGTGAATATAAAATTTAGGAAGGGAAACGCAGGAAACTCGTCTACCATGTTCTATTTCTTGTAGCACTGACCCCACACCATGATAGTTCTCTTGTTGCTTAGTGCAGGAGTCTGTAGTGTTAAGCACTTCTTTGTGATGTGAGCTCTGAAGCCTTTTGGGAGCAAGCTTTAGTTAGAGCCAGGTGAAGAAATTGGCCTGGAGAATCTGGTGAAATTGTTAGAAGCTCTGCTTGCTGGTGCTGAATGGCACTTGAAGAATGACCTGAACATAGTAAGGATGTGCAAAGGATCCCTTTTGAAAGCTGTGTAACCTTCAACTGACACCTTCTCAAAAATTCGAGAAATGGCAAAACCCTCTGCTCTGACTGTAAGCCCCAGAGTTTCATAGTTTTGCAAACAAAAAAGTGTTGAAGCTTAATTTTCTTGAATTCATTGAAACTAATAGAAAACCCTTTGAGGAAACTTAATATATGGAGAGATTAGGCCTTCTGTTTTAAATAATGAGTAGGATGAGTATTGAAGGAGATTGAGAACATTTATTTCTTTGTGAGTAAGTCCTTAATAGAATTACTGAGTAAATTCCACATGGAACACATACACAGCTCCCCTCATCTATTTCAATCCAAAAAGGGAACTATTATATTAGAAGGAAAGGCCAGTATCCCACATAGCATTAAAACTGCTGCCAAAAGGTGTATAAATAACATGTTGCTTGTCTCGGCTAAATAGTTTTATTGTTCCATGAGGAAGCAAACTCAAAGCATTATGACATTAATGCCACAAATTGGTTTACTGACAGATTTTTCAATATTAAACAGCATATTATGGAGCCAAAACTTGACAGGCTTAATTGTATACTTAAGAGTCAGACTAACCCACAGTTTGTTCCTTCTGGGATGGTGGCAGTTTAGAATTAAAGATCTCAATAGATTCATTGTAGTGGTTTTTTATTTTGTAATTATCTCCACAATGTTTATGCAGGGTCATTTCTATAGTTTTCTAGTCAAGAGAACCCTGTGATTTAGGAAAAAATTGGCCATTGTCAGAAAAAAAGTCTGTGCCCTTTTTCTTTTTTCAGTCACTGTCCAAGATCTTTCAAACTAAATAATGCCACTTAATGAAACAAGCATGACTCTATGCCTCCAAGCACCAAAAAACCTCCAGCTACCCAGCCTGTTTTTTTTTCACAGCTGCTAATGACAAGACTCAAGATCTTGTTCACTTCCAACAGGGATTTCGTCATCAGATGAAGCAAATTTACAGCTCAGTTCACCTTGCCAAAATACTGTGTTTGTAGTGGGGCAAGTTTCATCATGTAGCAAGAATAGATTTGGGGAAGTTTGACTTGGGATGATAGAAAACATTCAGCTTACTTTTCAGAAGCAAGTCTGATTCACACTGTCAGGTAAATTGCAAAGTCAGTTGAATGGTTGTAGATAGAAGATCACTACTTCCATAGAAATTAAAGAAGTGACATGTTATATGTTTGCTCTGTGTCTGTCCCTTACACTCACTGCTAACGCATACTAATTATGACAGAGAAGCCATAATTGGGTGTGAAGAAGCAGAAGTTTGTGAGGTTGAGTTGCTAAGAGATTTAGTGTCTGGTGCCAAGTGTTTGAAAGTGCTGGTTTGGATTTTGAAGTCCATGATCCTCAGCTTGCAGCCGGTTCACTAGGCGCAATCAGCACAGAGCGTATTTGGATAGTCTGTCTGCCAATCCTGGCTGCTTCCGTTGTCAGGTACAAGGCTCCAAAGCTCCTGAAGGCTTGACATACATGGTGCATACCCAATGGTTGGGAATTGGAGAGCACAAGTAAAAAGAGGGTGTAAAAGCAGAAAGAAAAGTTCCAGAACTGTCCCTTGTGCCTGACTGTAGAACATCATCCTCTCAAAATTTTGGTATTTCCATAGCAGCTTTTAAAACTAAAGAAGTGTATATCTTACTGTTACTTTCAGTTGTTGTAAACGACAGCTCTTCATTTGTATAAATCATTCTGTAAAGTGACCTCAAGCCTGGCTTTAAGGATGCAACACAAATGATTTACCCTTGTCTATGTTGATCTGCGAAGAAAGGGAAATGGGCCCGTGGCAGGACCACCTCAGGAAAGCAGATGTGTTTGTGCCTACCTATACATAACACCCAAGAACATCTCTTCTACTGGAGGAGCATCCTGGAATCAGATATAGAGAAGAATTTTGAACAGGAATTGTCGCAGTCACTGGCATGCGTGCCAGTCGACATTGACACGGCACTCGAGGTGCTTCACCAAAATCGTCAGAAGGCTACACATACCAGCATGTTGTTATTCAAACAGTCTCCTATATCTTCCTTCTTTTATATCTTCTAAGAGCAGCTCCATACAGCTCTGGCATTGTCTCTCTTCAGTTCCGAGTCCGGCTCCATCCTGCCCCTAGCACGGCCGCCTAGCCCTGTCTATGCTGAGTACAATATCTTACAGTACCTTACCTTCTCTGGCCCTTGCCACAACCTCCTGTCCCTAGGTCTTCACAGCACGACAAGCAGACTCCAACTGACTTCAACTCAGTTAACTCACTACTTATCATGCCCAAGGCTGTGAGGGCAAGGTGTTTCTACTCTGAGATAATTAACACAGCTGTAACTTGTTAGATGGGAGACTGCCTTCTGCAGCATCTCTTTTTGTATTACCACAAGGAATCTTGTTTAACTGAGTTAACTTCTGGTACCAATAATATCAGCTGATCTGATTGAAATAGGTAACAGTTCAGGTATTACTCCTCCTCAGGAGGAGGAGCCTGTGATGGTGAATGTGTGTTATGCTGGATTTTACTAATGAACTGTTCCTGTCTTTTTTTCTAGTATCTTTATTTTTCTTAATAGTTACTAAGTTGCTTGGTCTGCTTATTTTGTGAGGGCTTAAATTTACTGACTGTGTTCCTGAAGTCAGATTAGACATTTTACCTTTCCAGCTACTGATTTTAAGAGTCCTGTAGCACAGCAACAGTGAAGATCAGAATCCTGTTGTGATAAGTACTATGTGGAAGTAAAATCTGAAACTGTCTTCCCAAGAGAGTTAGAATGAAATCTAGGTGTGTATGCATACACCTACATGTGCACCTACATCTATCATACATCTACACATGCACCTGAAGGTGTATGAAATTATGAAGCAAGAGGGTGGAGTAATCATGTCAGTTCTGTTGGCCACAAATATGATATTTCAAGAGTTTATATAGCTGTAAATCAGCATCAAGCTAATCAGGACCAGGTTACAGTTGATTTTTGAGCTTTGCTGCGGTGTTGCAAAAGGATGTGAAAGGAAGACAGTAATTTTATCCTGTAACACATTTCTTCCCTTGTGTAAGACAAGGCTTATAAGAAAGCCGGCCACTTACCATTACCAGCAGAATGAAGATATGTGCAGGTTTTGCTGTCTGATTCCAGCACAGGCCATTTATAGGAAGGGGTTAGCAAATAGTAATGACACAGTTTATTGTTTCTGGCATTGTCCATTATTCCCACTGTGTCTGCAGGGCACATGGCTACAGGACTTTTTATTCCTGTCACTTCCAACCATTACTAATGATACCAGTAACACTGGAAGCTCTTAGAATCCAAGTCTTCACTGTATCAAAGTATGGATTTGTGGCACCAGAGTTGTGGCTAGAAGTCAACTGGGAAGTGCTACTGCCTGTATTTGACTAACCATGGAAGCCACCAGAGATCTGATATGCTGCCATGTGTGCCTTGTGCAGAGCACAGTAGGTTGGGAGTCCTTTCTTTGGTGGGTTGTCTGAATTACCTGGTTAATATGAGGGAACTTCACAGAGTACTCAGTATAGAACTGCTCCCCTGCTTATTGTGCACAGTAGCTTAGATGGAGCTTGATGTGCAACTGAGAGACTTGGAGGGGGAGGAAGAAAGTATCCACAACCAGTTGTTCAAATAAGACAATTTTCATATTGTACTATGAGCTATATAACAACAATGACCTTTATCTAATTTGCACCTTTATAACTTTCATAGTCATTGTAAAAACAATAGACTCTTCCACGGGTGCTTAATGGGTTTGTTTACAAGCAAACAGCATAAAGTGAGAATCAGTAGGTATTCAGCTGCCATTTTGGGGGCAGGGATTGTAATTATCGGACAAATACTAGACACTGTTCTTTATGGGACAGTAAAGGCGATCCCTGTCCGGTCCCAGCTCAGTCCCAGCTCATTCCCAGCCCGATCCCTGTCCGGTCCCAGCTCAGTCCCAGCTCATTCCCAGCGCGATCCCTGTCCGGTCCCAGCTCATTCCCGGCGCGATCCCTGTCCGGTCCCAGCTCAGTCCCAGCTCAGTCCCAGCCCGATCCCTGTCCGGTCCCAGCTCAGTCCCAGCTCATTCCCAGCGCGATCCCTGTCCGGTCCCAGCTCAGTCCCAGCTCAGTCCCAGCCCGATCCCTGTCCGGTCCCAGCTCAGTCCCAGCTCATTCCCACCCCGATCCCTGTCCGGTCCCAGCTCAGTCCCAGCACATTCCCAGCCCGATCCCTGTCCGGTCCCAGCTCAGTCCCAGCTCATTCCCGGCGCGATCCCTGTCCGGTCCCAGCTCATTCCCAGCGCAATCCCTGTCCGGTCCCAGCTCAGTCCCAGCTCATTCCCGGCCCGATCCCTGTCCGGTCCCAGCTCAGTCCCAGCTCATTCCCAGCGCGATCCCTGTCCGGTCCCAGCTCAGTCCCAGCTCATTCCCAGCCCGATCCCTGTCCGGTCCCAGCTCAGTCCCAGCTCATTCCCAGCCCGATCCCTGTCCGGTCCCAGCTCAGTCCCAGCTCATTCCCGGCGCGATCCCTGTCCGGTCCCAGCTCAGTCCCAGCTCAGTCCCAGCTCATTCCCAGCCCGATCCCTGTCCAGTCCCAGCTCATTCCCAGCCCGATCCCTGTCCAGTCCCAGCTCAGTCCCAGCTCATTCCCGGCGCGATCCCTGTCCGGTCCCAGCTCAGTCCCAGCTCAGTCCCAGCTCATTCCCAGCGCGATCCCTGTCCAGTCCCAGCTCAGTCCCAGCTCATTCCCAGCCCGATCCCTGTCCGGTCCCAGCTCAGTCCCAGCTCATTCCCAGCCCGATCCCTGTCCAGTCCCAGCTCAGTCCCAGCTCATTCCCAGCCCGATCCCTGTCCGGTCCCAGCTCAGTCCCAGCTCATTCCCAGCCCGATCCCTGTCCGGTCCCAGCTCAGTCCCAGCTCATTCCCGGCGCGATCCCTGTCCGGTCCCAGCTCAGTCCCAGCTCATTCCCAGCCCGATCCCTGTCCGGTCCCAGCTCAGTCCCAGCTCATTCCCAGCCCGATCCCTGTCCGGTCCCAGCTCAGTCCCAGCTCATTCCCAGCCCGATCCCTGTCCGGTCCCAGCTCAGTCCCAGCTCATTCCCAGCCCGATCCCTGTCCGGTCCCAGCTCAGTCCCAGCTCATTCCCAGCGCGATCCCTGTCCAGTCCCAGCTCAGTCCCAGCTCCTTCCCGGCGCGATCCCTGTCCGGTCCCAGCTCAGTCCCAGCCCGATCCCTGTCCGGTCCCAGCTCAGTCCCAGCTCATTCCCAGCCCGATCCCTGTCCGGTCCCAGCTCAGTCCCAGCTCATTCCCGGCGCGATCCCTGTCCGGTCCCAGCTCAGTCCCAGCTCATTCCCAGCGCGATCCCTGTCCGGTCCCAGCTCAGTCCCAGCTCATTCCCAGCGCGATCCCTGTCCAGTCCCAGCTCAGTCCCAGCTCCTTCCCGGCGCGATCCCTGTCCGGTCCCAGCTCAGTCCCAGCCCGATCCCTGTCCGGTCCCAGCTCAGTCCCAGCTCAGTCCCAGCCCGATCCCTGTCCGGTCCCAGCTCAGTCCCAGCTCATTCCCAGCGCGATCCCTGTCCGGTCCCAGCTCAGTCCCAGCTCATTCCCAGCCCGATCCCTGTCCGGTCCCAGCTCAGTCCCAGCTCAGTCCCAGCCCGATCCCTGTCCGGTCCCAGCTCAGTCCCAGCTCATTCCGAGCCCGATCCCTGTCCGGTCCCAGCTCAGTCCCAGCTCATTCCCAGTGCGATCCCTGTCCGGTCCCAGCTCAGTCCCAGCTCATTCCCAGCGCGATCCCTGTCCGGTCCCAGCTCAGTCCCAGCTCATTCCCGGCCCGATCCCTGTCCGGTCCCAGCTCAGTCCCAGCTCATTCCCGGCCCGATCCCTGTCCGGTCCCAGCTCAGTCCCAGCTCATTCCCAGCCCGATCCCTGTCCGGTCCCAGCTCAGTCCCAGCTCATTCCCGGCCCGATCCCTGTCCGGTCCCAGCTCAGTCCCAGCTCCTTCCCGGCGCGATCCCTGTCCGGTCCCAGCTCAGTCCCAGCTCATTCCCAGCCCGATCCCTGTCCAGTCCCAGCTCAGTCCCAGCTCAGTCCCAGCTCATTCCCGGCGCGATCCCTGTCCAGTCCCAGCTCAGTCCCAGCTCATTCCCGGCGCGATCCCTGTCCAGTCCCAGCTCAGTCCCAGCTCATTCCCGGCGCGATCCCTGTCCGGTCCCAGCTCAGTCCCAGCTCATTCCCAGCCCGATCCCTGTCCGGTCCCAGCTGCGCTCAGCTTCCTGGGGCTCTGCTGCCCCCTGCCGGACGGAGCTGCCCCCGCGGCGCCGTGCGTGGGGGGTGCGGGGCTCTGCCCGCTGTGTTCCCCGTGCCCACGCCTGCCCTGTGTTCAGCCTATGCAAGTGCAGCCGACACGCGTGTGACACGTTTGCTCTGGGATCTGACTGCTGGGCACCCCCTGGTGTTACGTAGTGTGAGGTGTGAGTGTCCGTAGGCAGCTGTGGGTGTCCATCGGCAGTTGTGGGGTGCACCGGCCGCTGAAGTGGGACCCAGTGAGCCCAGATGCTGTTAGGTGCCAACAGTGCTGGGTAGAAGAAGGAGATTGCATATAGTCAGTTTACACTCACACTCCATGCAGTAACTGTGCCTTACCAAGGGGAAAAGCTGTCCAGGATTTCGTTCCAGTGCTCTGCACAGCACTGGGAATCCATGGCAGTCCAGTCACAGAACAAGGACACGTTGCTGGTGTGCACAGAGAAGTTGTGCAGATCAGCTGTGGTGTCCAGGAATTCCTTGCTGATGTTGAGCATTATGCTGGGCTGGACCTGTGCCCTCTGAGCCTCGGGTGCCCTGTACCTGGACACTTGAGAAAGGTGTTTTTAATATAGCACTTCCATCTGCAGTGGGGGTTGATCATATTTACCTAGCTCAGGAGCAATGATATAAGGCTGACTTTATATGAAATGCCACATGAAAATGACAGATTTTTTTATTACTATTTGCATTAGTTGCTTTTCTTTTATTAACTTCTTCAGCTGCATTGGAACAGTTACAAGAGATAGAGCATCTTGCAAATGGAAGTGTATTTTTCATTGTATTACTACATTACATCGTTATCTAGAGAGTAAAGTACATACTTCAAGTTATAATGAGCTCATTATAATGTAATTTCATTGAAGGCTCCCTAGGATTTCTGGACCATGAGAGCAAAGCAACAACAATTTAGTCACAGGAGACAGAAAATCAAACGACAGCACCTTTAATACTTAGCTGGGAAAAATGCTATTGCTCTGAGATACCTCAGGCTGGAGTGTCTGCTGTGATGGAAAAGCATGGATTTTACCTTTTAAGGACATTTCAAGCCATAGTAACTATTCAGAGCCAACGCTGGCATGACTATCCTTTGACACAGGGGTCAGAGCCAAGGGTGTTTGGCAGTGGGAGGTGGGTTTTCCCTGCTCTCTGGAAGGCTATGCTTTAGTCAGGGCTGAGTGGGCCGTGACTCACCCGTGCGGGGGTCACACCTGTGAGGGGGTTACAGTTGTGCGGGGGTGTTGGGGTCTCAAGGCTAGGAGCCACAAAAGGGGGCTCACTCGTGGCTGCGCCCGAAGGCGCCGAGCCTAGCGGGAAGGGGAGATGGACTAGGTGAGTATAGAAAAACCGTGTCTGGAGGTGCGAAGGGCCCCCCCACCACCGCAACACGGAGACCGAGAACCATCCCGAGCACCCCCCGCGGGCGGGGCCAGGCCGGGCCGGGCCGGGCAGGGCAGGGCAGAGACCGGACGGGGCCGGGAACGCGAGCACCCCGCCCAGCCCGCACGTCACCACGGCAGCATTGTCGGAGCGGGGCCTCGGCGCGCAGGCGCCGTGGGGAGGGCGTGCCCTCCCTCAGGGCCCGTCCCCGCCGGTGACGCTGCCACGCGCGCCCGGCCCCGCCCCTCGCGCGACGTCACGCGGCTGGGCCGGGCGGTGGCGGCGCGCGGGGATGGAGCGGCCGCCGCTCGGCCGGTGAGTGACCGACCGACGGCGAGGTCGGAAACGGAGAGGGATCGGGATCGGGATCGGGGCGGGAGAACATCGGAACCGCGGGACAGGGCCAGGGGACCCCGCCGGCGCGGCGCCGCGTGCGCCCATCGCGAGCGCCTCACGCGCCCCCAGACCCACCGCTCGGCCGCGCTCTCTCGCCGCCCCCGCTCCTACGGCCGGTTTAGGACCCTTTGACCGAGTTGCGGCCCCGCCGGCACCCTCGCCCCGTTCCGGGCCGTCTCCGGGGCGCAGGGCCCAGGCTGCGCGGGGCGATGTCCGGGCCGGCGGTGGCGAGCGGCGCCCGCGGCACCTTCCGCGGCCCCCGCGATCGCCCCTGTCCCCGCGGCCCCCACAGCCCCCCGGCCCTTCCGGGGGCGGCCCCACGGTCGTGTGGATGGTGCTGGGGGTTCGCGAGGCACCGCCGCGGCCCTCGCGCTGGTTTAAGGGTGGCTGAGGCTGTATTCGCTTCACCGATTCCTGCTCGCCTTGGCTGTCTTTGATGAGATGGTTAAGACACGAATTATTTCATGGCGAGCTCAGAATTTGCCGGCTTAAAATCAGATTGTCAATGACAGGCCTTTAGTGTAAAGAACTTAAGGTGTAAAGCAGCAGCTTCGAAGCTTTACGAGTGCCAAAATTCGCGAGATTTGGAGCTGACACTGTGTTTGTGACTTGGGTGCAGCTGCTGTCACTGGCAACACAGAAGTTCCTGGTGTGCATTAGTGACAAATGCGGTGGCCAGCAAAACTCCCGTGGTGGGTGGAGGCATTGCTTTCACTAAGAAACTCTATCAATAGGGAAACTTAATGAGGCTTCTTGGTGGGTAGGAGGTGTAAAGGTCTGAACTGAAGGTACAAAGATCTGAGTGGAAGGCTAGGGGAGGAGGAGAAAGAAGAGGGTAATGTAACTCCCACTGCATCAGTAAACAGTATCCATCATCCACAAGCCTTAAAATCAGGTGTTTCTGCAGGTTGGAAGCCCTTAGTAACAGTCCCGGCTACCAGTGTGGTCACTGAAGTAGTGATGCTTGACCTGAGCCAGTGCCACTGGGTTCTCCTCTGCCCGGGGAGTGAGTGCTGCTGTCCCTGATGCTCACCACTGACTCTGTCTTACTTAACATGTGGCAGGTGACTCCATGTTTGATCATGACCCTTCTCTTAGGGTAAATTCTCTTAGGGTAAATTAAGGTAAAAAAAAATTGTCCATCTGGAAGTATCTAGAGGCAAGGAAAGCCCAGTGAGTAGGTGTACTCACTGGAAAGGGCTTGCAGGACTTGCACTGCTCAGCAACTCTGCAGCCACATGGGGTTCTGGCACCAAATGAACAAAGTTTGTTGGAGCTTTGTATCCACTGTGTCCAGTTCTGCTGCCTGATAAACCCACCTAGCTGCTCTGGAAGCCATCCAAAATATGGAAACAAACTGAAGAGAAGTTTCAGAGAAAGATCTACTTCGTGTGGAATTTGCTTTAGAAAGAAATTGGAACTTCAGGTTCCATAAAGTTTGGAGTTTTCCCCCTCCATTTACTACACAGAAGTTGCTGAGTTTGATTTTCTGAGCAGTTTGGTGTCATTTTTTGGGCTGTCTCACATTCTAGTTAATCATAGCTGAAGTTTCTGTAATGAAAACCTGTATCTAATTCAGATACAAAATAGAAATCATTGGAAGTCTACAGGTTTTGTTTCCATGTGTTTAGAGAGGTGCATTCTGCAGGAAATGGGTCGTATCTAGCAAGTCAGCTCCTCCAGTGCTTGGGTGAATGGCCTTTGCCTGACTGTGAGCCAGCAACTGTGGCTGCACTGGGGTCAGGCAAACCTCATGTTAGTGTTTCCTCCGGCCTTTCTGAGAATTGTTTTTGAACCATTCAAAAAGATGTGGTGTGATAATATCTTGGGCTTGGTTTCTAGGAATTTTTGCTTTGAGCTCTGAGGGAGGAGTCTTCCCTCTCTGCTGGCTTCCCCAGCACATTTACTGGTGTGGCGCATTTACTGGTCTGGCATGTTCTCAGGTGGTTCTGTGGCTGTCTGCCAGTGAGAGCTGGGCTTTGGCACCTGGATTCACCAAGTGGAAGGTGTTTCTCATGTGAGCTGGCTGACTACCTCTTGATAGACCTGGAGTCTCCTCACCCCTGAAATACAGGTAGTGGTTTTCGCTGTGCCTGTCCCCTAAGGTCTGGTGAAGGCTGGTTGCTGTGGCACGCTGAATGCTGCTCGGCACAGAAGTCGTGTGCTCTACATGGGGACTGGAGCTCATGGGGACTTGTGTTACCTCTCTGGGACCAGGAACAGGGTGGTGTCTCAATAGTGAGACTTGTTAAAGTGGTTTTGTAGGCAGTGAGCCCTGGGTGGTCCAGGTGACACCCAGACGTCCCTACCAAGGTCAGCAAATCTGTGAACTCAGCACAATGTTTCCTAGAGGATAAACAGGCATCTCTGGGAAGAATGAAGATGGCTGAATGAAATGGAATGTGAAGGTGGCAGGTTAGACATGTGTTATCTACACTTCTAGAAGCTCAGTATTCTGCTGTGATTAAATACTTAAAATGCTTAACTCCCCTAGGCAGTTGAGACCCTGGATATTGTCACAGCACAATGAGCTGATTCTTTGGGCTTGAATTTAAGCTCCAAATTCTCAAAATTGTTCTTCCAGCCAAGCTAAAGAAAAAGGAAAGAAGGAAACAAGCAGTTGTGTGGAGTTACATGTGTTTTTGCAAAATGTAATGCCCTCATACTTTCAGACGCATTTTTTGGTAATGTAGATCTAGTTGACCCTGTTTATTTATAGAGAAGAATGCTACTCATGTACCAAAAATACAAAACCCTTCTATCAAAGTACAATTGAGAACTTTGATTTGGAGGCTAGATCTTACACACCACGTGAAATGCAAACACAGAAGAGAAGGTCTCTGTGTTTATGTTTTATTATCCAAATAATTTTATTTATTTAACCCTAAATCCAAACCTAAGAAGTTCAGAAGTTTGGCAACACACCGGAACGCTTATGCCATGCAGCTACCCTGCGAGTATGTACTTCATGTGCGTGCTGTGTTGGGCTTTCATCACGTTCTGTGCTGGTCCTCATTTTGGACAGCAGCTTAGTTCTTTAGTCTGACACTGGTCACACAAGCACTCCTGTGGGAAAATACCCAGTGAACATCAAGGCATTTGGTGAGCTGGGAAGGTTTGAATCAGAGCAATCTGTGATGTGGTATAGTGTTGCGTGCTCTGATGTGATCAAACATTATTTGAATGCTTAGAGGATTTCCCTCCTTGAGATAATTTATTAGGTTAAAGTAGTCAGAATATGAGGCAACTTCAGAGGCTGCTTCTGATTTTAAATATGTCAAAGGTAGCAGAAACCCAGTATTTCGAATGAGTTAATTCTTTTCTCTGAAGGGGAGTCTGGATATGTGTGCTGTTTTATTATTTATCAGGTATTAATGGTGTTTCTTATTATGCTTCTTAACTTTGGCAGGTCTTTCTCCTCTACAAAGAAGCTTTGTTGCCAAGATTTACTCTAAAAATGACCTACAATACTGACTGCAGATGTCTGCAACTGTAGAAGCTGATAAATCATATCTTCTTCCCTCTCCTGACTTTCCTGTTTCCTGTGGAATTTATACTTCTAAATTTGTTTAAAGTTAGGCGTCTCTTGATGACATTTGGATTACAACTGTGAGCATATCTATGCAAAGAGACGTGCTACTCTGAGCACTTTTGAGGTAGGTATGCCTGCTGTGACTTAGAACACATGGAAAGGAAGGGCCATCTGATTAGGGCAAAGAGAGCTATAGATGTATGTATTCTAGAGTTAGGCTGATGTGCACCATTTTGCATGGTTTTAGGAGTAGAATATACATGTGTGCAGTGAGGCTGTAGGAGCACCAGAATACCTAGCTGGCATTGTATGGAGGGCGACCTTGGTTGAATCTGCTGTGGGGACTGCTCAAAAGACTGTCTTGAGAAAAAGCTGTACTCACTGCTCACCCATTCAGTTCCTAAATACCACCATGGTCTGCAGAAATTTTCTTCTTTGAAGTATGTGACAGACATGTAGTAGTGATTGAAATGTGGCTGGGAGGCCATGGTGGTTGCTCTATTTGCTTAGATAAAGCACTCACATGAAGTTACAGAGTACTTGCCTCGAATTGGGGGGCAACTGTAGTGAAGGTTAGGAAAGAAAGATTTTTTTCTTGCCTTCCTGTGCACAGGTGCTGGCACAGTGTCTCTGCTCCCAGAAAGGAGACCAGTATGCCTGTGATATACAAGAGTAGCAGAGCTGGGTGGGATTTTCCCTGTTGCTGTGCAGGTTTGTTCCACCCAGGTAACAAGAGATGGACTGCCTTGGCTGTTTCCCTGGTATAGAAAGTCACCAGCATGCACAGTTGTATTTTCCTGGAGGTTTTTAGCTGTCTATACATATTCCAAACCTGGAATGAGGAAGCTGGCTAACTGCCTCTGTATGGGCTTAGAGGAGGCCAGTGTGCACTGATAACATCTGTTCCGTCTGTAAACTGCTTGGACACCGTTACCCCTTCTGTGATGTAGATGCCAACGTTCCAAGGCAGTGGTGGTTTTGTCAGTTAATGGTGAGTTACAGTGAAAGGCAGCCAAACACACACCTCTCTGGCTTCCAGAGGAAACATTCATTAGTGGGTTTCGTTTAAAAAGGAAATCTAATTGTTGAAAGTAGCTACCTGACTGAATCATTCATCAGGCCACATTGCTGTATAGGATGTATTTAGCAGACAACACATGCGCTTTTGTTGATAAGCTCCAGTGATTCAGGCTGAGATGATACTGGAGGGACACCGATCTGACCTACCTCCCTGTCCGACTTGAAACAGCCTGATGGTGTTCCTGTAACAGGAGGGCAGAATGGGCTGTGTAACAGTGCTAGTGTGAACCATGATGTGCAGCAAAGTGCTGAGGTTGGGAGGGGGCCCCCTTACACGCACTGAAGGAATTCCTCCATTATTTGCCTACAAGCAGAGCTGGGGCCAGGGATTGGCATCTTTGTGAGGTTCTCTTGTTACAAGTGGGCAGAAGTTGGTGCAGCACACTTCAAATGTGTTTCTTAGGCTGCCTGGGCAGTGTTGTTTGGCTGTGGCAGTGTACGAAAGTAGCATTGGGCAGAAAGGAGGAGCATTGTTTCCTGTAAGCTGCTTTCATGGAAACTGTAAGAACACACCAGGAGTGAAATGGCTTGCTGAGCTGCCCGTTGCCATCTTAGTGGTACTTTCTGCAGTGTACCAAGGATGTGGATTCTGTAACCCAGCTTGGTGTGGGTTTTTTTGTTGTATATAAATAAGTTGTGATCTCTGTAATTCTATCACTTAATGGTGTACATTTCCCAAAAAGCTGCCATTCTGTGAAAATAGAACAATTCCCGCAGTATCTCTGAATAACTGTAAGAATACATAGACTGCATATCCTTAAAGTGTATATCCTTAAACAGAGTATTAGTCTTTATTTCCTTAACTGTAAGATGATGTTGACCTACCTTCGTAAAACGTTCAGTTTCATGAAAAATGTAAATATTGCAGTTTAATTATTCAAACTCATATAACTAAAAGTGAATACTAAAGTGTAGAGTGACAAGAAGATTGAGTATAAGATAAAGTTTTCTTTTGATGTAAAGAAGTGGTCTGAAAGGTGAAATTGTGTACATTAGAGAATGTGGCATTAAAACTGGTATACAGGATGTCTAAAAAGTTCAAAGAGCATTAAAAGACCCTGCAGTGTTGAGATGAATGATACTGCTGTTGATTCAGCTGGTGGGATGAGTTATGACAGGAAGTTTGCAGATACCTACTTAAAGTTTCTTCAGACATAAATTTGGCAAATTTCAGTATATTTTGGATTTGTGTGAGCTGATGGTGTCCTTAACAAATCCTGTAGTGGGCTTTGTACTGAAGCTGTTGGCTATTATTTTCCTGGAAGCCAGTTGCCATGGTGATTATCCTGAGGGCAAATAAATGTGTTTTTCATGACTCCCAGTTATACTAATTTTAAGTGAAAGGACTGTGGCCTTTTCTGGGATCCCTGGAAGTGCTGCACCCATAGCACTCCATGTTTGTAAATCACTGCCCGTTGAACGAGCATCTCATGCTTTAGTGGGTCACAGTCATGAGTGGTAGTGTCATTGTGAGAAACAGTGAGTGTTCTTGCTGTGATCCTGAGGTTGAATAGCAGTTAAAATGGGAGAAATGAACAAAGAGCGACTTTGGGTCAGAATCTGTTAAGACTGAACTTAGCCCATTCAGGCCAGTGATGGCTGACTGATTAGTAAGGCAAAAGCTCTGTTGGTGAAAGTCAGTCCCTCCAAGGTGCATGGGGCTGTGGTCCTTCCCTGTGCTGGCTTTCAGCTCTGGTAGCCACTAGCTCTGATTGCTACTGATTTATATTAAATGCTTTGTGGAGGAAGATACTATGTATATGTGAGCCTTTGCATAACAGAAGAACTTGGTTAGTTTGCACTGGATACCTGTGAGACATTTGACTGCTTGGGCTGCAGAGCATCCTGGGGTAAGAGGAGCAGAGGGGGAGGCCGTAACAGTGGCTGCTTGCTGCTTTGCAGAGCAGTTCTTGTGCTGGTCATGCTTTTGCTTCAGGAATTAGTTCTCAGCTGGTTTGTTGTGCTGAAAGTTTTGGTTCTGGTTTACCAAACCAATGCTTTAAATGCTTTCGGTGCAATTCCAGTCTGTGGGAGAAGTACTGGGTCCAGTACTGTACAATCCCTTTATTAATAACGTATTAATAGGACCAGGTAAAGAATTTTATAGGTGATGCAAGATGGGAAGTTGATAGACCTGATGATTGTGTTGCCATGCAGAGGCACCTGGATAGCTTGAGAAATAGGCAGGCAGGAACCTCTCAAGGTTCAACAAAGGGAAATGGGAAGCTCTGCACGTGGGGTGGACCCACCCCGTGTAGCTGGTGTTCTGTAACCACCCATGTACCTGTACTGGGGGCTGCACCAGCTGCAAAGCTGCTCTGCAGCAAGCAAACAGGTGTTCTGGCGGAAACCCAAGTTGCACAACGACCTTGTAAGGAGCCATTAACTTGGATCTTGATTTTGGCTCTGATTACTTCACCTGCACCTTCTCAGTGGTAGCTGAAATTCAGCCTTATTTCAAATAAGACTGCTCCCTTTTTGTGCTGCTTTGGGTAAAGATCTGTGGGGGTTTTTTTTGTGGACTTTGCCATGAATGTGGGAGGAAACATTCTGATTTTGGCTGAGGTTTTAAATGCATGACTACTTGATTCCCATTGGCAACAAAGTAGTCAAGCCAAATTTCTTTATACCAAATTACTGTCTCTGTGCAGCTGGATGTGGAGGTGGATATTGAAGAGCAGCATATTTGTGAGTGGCTGCTTTGCTGTGCATCTAATAGAAGGAAAGGAAAGAAAAGAAAAGGAGATGTGCATCAGTATTTTTATTGCAGAAGTCCAAGAAGTGAGCAAAGCAGGGAATTTCCACGTCCGTGTGGTAGCAGTTGGTGGATAGCTAACATGGGTCCTGTTCCAAATGGTGTTGCTCTGAGGGCATAGGGAGTTGTGGCTGTGCTGGGCTGGTTCCTTGGCACCTGAAAAGAGGCCTGGCTGCGTGTCTGTGTGCTGCAGGGCAGGTGCCCATGGCTCTGCTCACATGGTGTCTGTGAGATACACGGGCCAGGCTGATGCTGTTCCTACCTGTTAGGGTACGTAGGCATGTAATTATATTGTTCCTTGTCTCAAGCTCTGCTTGAGCCTACCTGGGACTGGGAGAAGTGGCTGTAATGAGTTGTCAGAAACGCCTTATGCATGTCTCCTGTTTCTGTTCACAGCTGATAGCAGGTGTTTAACTCTGAGAGCAGGTAAGGAGGTATGGATGGGGGTAGTCTTTTACTGATAGGTCCTCCCAGCCTCCTGCAAGTGCTGACTGCAGGACTTCAAGCAGTGTTTGATGAGCAACCTGAACATCTTGTTTGTAGTCCTGCAGGGAGGAATGTGCTAATGCTTGATTAGAAAAGGCCATGCAAACAAGCCAGGCCCAGATTAAGGCCACTATTCTTGTACTAATACAACTTTCTAAGAGTTGCACTTGAGTAAAAGCT
The DNA here is from genome assembly GCA_017589585.1 of Phylloscopus whistleri. Classification (NCBI taxonomy): domain Eukaryota; kingdom Metazoa; phylum Chordata; class Aves; order Passeriformes; family Phylloscopidae; genus Phylloscopus; species Phylloscopus whistleri. The sequence goes on from JADMLD010000736.1 coordinate 275,611, forward strand.
CCCTAGACTAGCAGTCTTGAAGAAGGGTCAGGAGGGAGTTTTCTTCTGAAGAGCAAGATGAAGCTGTCAGTGATAAAGCAGCATAAACGGTCAGAACATTAGCGATGACTGTTGGCTTCTGGTTGGAATTTCTGTCTTGCCAGATTTGTGTCACGTTTTAAACAATACTTGGTAGAAAGAGCTGGTTTTGAGTCATCAGGGGGAGTATTTTACCACTGTGAGGTTAATTCTACTTTCTTCTTCAACGAGTCATTGTAAATATGATACTTCCCAAAATTCAGGGCTAAAAGCACGTGTTAAAATCACACATAGTGTGGGGTGTGGGTTGGTGGTAGATGATATCTTTCTTTACAAGCCTGCTAATTTAACTTGTTTTAACCTTACAACTGCAAGCCTGGAATAAACCTTTCTTTTAGAACCAGAGTTGCTAAATCTTGCCAGCTTCTCTGCTGGCATTATCACAGATAATTCTGCTAGGAGTTAAAAAGAGAGGCCATCTCTTCTTTTCTTTGTGTTACTAGCATGCTTAGAAGTCTCTTTTTAATGCCAGAAATAGCTGTAGTATAACCTTTGTCTTCCCTTGGAAGTGGAATGAAAATACCTGTATTTCCACTTTGTGGTTCTCTTGTTCCTGACATTTGAGTCAGCTTTGACACACAGAAACTGGCAGTGTCTCTTGGCAGACAGGCAATGAGGAGATAAGAGCAGCTTTGATCTCTCCCCTCCACCCCTTCCTCTCCTGAAAAGATGCTGTTGAAATTCTTGCCATGGCCTGCTCTCTTTCCAGAGACTAAAGAATCAGATCCAGATAATGCAAATGTTAATAGGAAAAGTCAATAGTAGGAGTGCTACTGACCACAAAAATATTTGAGATGCTTCAAGGAGTTAAATCTATTATTTTCTTTGTGGAAAACCCATTGTTTTGAATATTTGCTTAACACTTCTTCAGTGTTTTCCTTTAGGGAAGATAGTTTTTCTGTTTGCAAAATGCAGTATTTGAGCTGTGGAAGTGAAATCACTTGTATTCTGATGAGTCCCTGCTGAAGCTCGTGAGTTCCTGTTTCTGCAGCTATTGTGGCCATAGCATCAGACAGCAGGTTTTTGATAACACCATTTTGGAGTAATTGTGTACATTTTCTGTCTACTTCCTCTCTTGAACCTTATCCCAAAGTGTTACACCAGTAACAAAGTAATGTCTCTCAGTGCCCACCTGTGGGCACTCTGGGACACAGACTCTGAATTATGGCATCTATGAAACAATTTGAGCCAAAAGCAGCTGCTGATCTGTAGGTCCTGTAGGGCTATAGGTCATCCTTCATATATCTGAAGACCTTGCTGACAAAAGCTCTTACAGTTACTATAAATAAAAAAAAATAACATTAAAACTTAAAAAAAAAGACAACAAATAGAGTGACTGAAATTCTGTTAGTGGCACCTCGTGTGACCAGTACTTCACACATTATGCTTAGGTCTTCACTCATGCTAGTATAGAAATGGAATATCTTCTAAATGAACATCTTTTTCAAAAATATGTTCATTCATTTTTTCTAAGTTCTTAGTATTTGCTGTCATAATTTTCTTCATATTCTAGCATCCCACTTCAGTAGATCTGAGTAACCCTTTCTTCCTCTTTTGCTGTCTTGGAGGTGGGAATCTGATGTGGAATAAAACAGTCAAAATACCCCAGTTTTGCAGAGTTCTTGTAGTGTTCCTCTGAAGTATAGTGTACTCCCCATTTTCAAGAACTGGTTGAATTAATTACCATCTTTGGAAAATCTGGGTGATCTAGCTGTGTTTCAGAATAGTCCGTGAGGCTGGCTAGAGAAATGTGGTCACTGTGTCTGCTCTCAGCTGTCCTCTTGTCATCTCCTAGCAAGCATCAGGCCTTTGGGTTTGGGTACACACTTTGCAGAAGTGTACAGGCAGGAGCTGCCAGGGGACAGCAGCTGCCCACTGCAGTGACCTGTGGCAGGTGCAAGTGTGTCTGAGTGCTCACAGGTTTTACCTCCTGTGAGGTGAATGCCAGGTAAACAAGAGCCAGCTGTTTGGCCTGCGCTGGAAACGTTGAATGACTAAAAAAGAGAAGAAAATAAAATCTATATGGTGCAGACTGACCTTGCAGGCTGGAGCCCTGCATCTTCCTCTGCTTTCAGCGTGTGGTGGTGGCCATAAACTCCAAGAGAAAATGCTCCTTCACAAGAACTTCTTGATTAGCTCTATAAGATTCAGTTTTAACTTCAGTCATATTTGTATCTGTTCAGTTACTTGAAAGAGTTTAAAATAGGGTAGCTTCCAGGGGCACTTGCATTTCAATGAAAAAAAAATTACCAAAAAAACCCGATTTAAAAGTTGAAATCATGGTCTCACTGTTGTTTATATATATCTTTCCTCCCATTTCCAGAATTGTATCTCATACCCAATTTCTTTTGCAGTTCTGTACAGTGGAGGAACTGCTGTGGGTCAGCCATGCTAAAGGGCAAATGATGGAGGCAAGTACAAGTTTATACTTTCACTGTTGTCTAATGTTGGTTTTGCTTTTGAACTGTTTTGTTTCCCAGGGCTCCTGGGAAATAATTGCACAAATGAAGGACTGTATTAGAATGTTCTGGGATGTAATAATATTATAATATCTGCTCAGTTGGCTGTATAAGGAATTGTGAATTCTGTTCCTGATGTAGTATATTCTTGTACAAATAAGAAATATATGTTTTTGAACTTTATGCAATATTGTTTCCTCCCACTAACAGAATATAAAGGTGATTGTAAGTACTGAAAACAAAAGCAAGCACGAAAGTTGAATCTTAATGCAAGTAAGTGTGCTAATTAATTCTGAAGATTCACAGTTCTTCACACTTATGAGTATTTTTTTCCCAAAAGTAGATACTAGAACAATTAAGTAGTTGTAAGAATCTTCATACCAGATGTGTAATTTGCAAAGCTCATTTCAGGCTCTCAACAAACTCATCCTATGGAAGTAGAAATAGGAGATTACTACAAAGCTCCCATTAGGAGCCTCTCAGAGGCCATATAATTTCAGAAATCTGTCCCAGAATCCACAGGGTGGCCGTGCCTTGTTTGTGAGCTCACTGTGGGCTGGTTTGTTTCAGGTTGGTTGGTAAATTGCCATAGCATTAATTTAAGCAGAGTAATTTTTTCTAGCAGATAATGCATGGAACTCCAGTTAGACTCAAGGGGTGTTCTTTAAGATCGATAGCATTAGCAGTGGTAATGCAGGTAGAGAGTATGCAGGATGTCAAAGAGGTCCTGGCTCGAAAGTGTACCGGTCACCTGAGATAAGAACTGCAGTTCTTCAGTGAGTCCTGGCTGAAAAATAAATGCTGAGTGAATTAGCTAAAATGAAAAGGTCAGTTATGGGTCAACTGTCAGGTTTGTATTTTATATGCCAAATAGTTTTGGGACTCTTGCTTTTTTAGATGGTGAGTTTTGTTCACTGAACCATTTGACCTGTTGGTTAAAAATGAGCATCTAGTTTTGCAATTTTGTGTCCCAAAACATAAATTGAGTGGAGACCTGTAGTCTAACTTTCTGCAAAACCTGTTACCTGAGGAGGGAAAAGAAGGAGGAATCAGAAAGAGCAAGCTCAGAAGTCAAAACATACCAGTAGACATAAAGGCACTTGAATTCATTTAAGAAAGTGTTAACTATATAAGTATGTCGTTGGCACATCTTATTTTCTTCCGCCACACAATTGCTGCATGAATGTGGGTAAATATATTTTTCTTGGATGTAATTTATTCCTTTGCATTTGATGTGTTACTGATTAAACTGGCCAGTATATTTAGACTCAATGCTTATTGCATCTTCAAAGTACTGAGATAAAATCCTGCATGATTCCAGTGTTCTGCTTTCTGTAAGTACTGAGTTTCTTCTTGCCTCCAACTGATAGCAGTGACACTGGAGAAAAAGAGAGAGAGAGAGGCAGCTCTTCTGGTATTTTTGGATGGCAGTTTGGAAAGCATTTTGGAATATCTGTTTAACCCATTGTGTTAGGCTTCAAATGAACAAAATTGAGAGCATTCCAATTGTAAGCTCAATGCATTATGTTTCTGCAGCTGTTTTAGCATATAAATGAATACTGAAATCCCAAATGTGCTGAGTTTCAAATAATTATTTTCTAAAGCACAAACTGCATTCTGCCAAGATTGAGGTGGACCTCTGTGAGCTGGTTTCTGTATTTATAGAAGCCTAATCAAAGTTTTCTCCTGCAGAAAACTGTGGTCAGCTTCTAAGCATGTGATCTCATGGTGATGATGTAAAACTCTTTCAGTTACTGTGTCCTTCCTTCCTTCTTTCCTTCCCCATATCTTTGCTGACCTTCTCCCGTAGTTGTTGCTATACAAGTGCTGAGCTGCACTGTTGTATAATCCAGTCCTGCCTGAGCCCAGGGAATGACTCTGGTTGAGCTCTCCAAGAACAGCTGCGCAGTTCCTGTGCCAGAGGCTGAACTGCACATACCTGGTGCTGATCCCTTGCAGATTGGTTGCTTAATCTACTTTTCAAAAGGCGTTCTTGTTTCCTCTGAGAGCTGTGGACAAGAGTATGCCAATTGAAAGCATTTCACTTGCCTGTTTCTTGCTTGAATACACATTTTCACATGTAGTTTCCAGTGCCATCAGTGGGTGCTGGCTGTAGTAAGCCATTTGGAAATGAATAACTCATTTGGAAATGTTCTGTGTTTTTGCATGTATTAAATACTGTTAAGTTAAGGTCTTAGTATCGGATCTTGGTCAAAGAGCAAAATTAATTCTGCTGAAGTGACTAACATGCTCTTCAGAAGTTTAACCTCATGTTCTGTTAGATGTTATTATGGGTTTGTTCATAATAAACAAAACCCCACTGGTTTCTTCTTGCTTCCTCTCCCTTTTGAACAGCTTTTTTACCTTTCTTGCTTTCCTGCACCCCCTGTGCTGGGCTTCTTCCCCCAGGCAATGAGTGACTTGTCTCACACAAGCTTCTTCTGCATACAGCCTAAATGCAACTAATACCACGTGGAAGGGTGCTCCAAGGACTGATACATTTTATTTTGTTAAGGGCATGTTTTGCGCATTGGATTTTTAACCCACACTTGCTGCATGGATGTATAATAATGACTACTCTTTTGTTTAACATTAGATAAGCATGAGATCACCGTGGCACAGCTGCATGTGTAGTCACTCTTGAAGCAATTACACACCTAATTGGCTGGCAATCTTGGCATTTTCAAAATAAACACAAGCCTTTTAAAGAAAGGGGACATATTTATGTATGAATAGTCAAATAAACCTGTTGGGTGTCATCAATGGAGCCATCTGGCACTGAACAGTTGTCTGATGACCCTGATCCTGGAGGCAAATCCCAAGATCAAGAGACCAAAAAACAACATGAATCAGAGCAAAAATTATCCAAAATAACGCATAATGCTTTGGAGAACATTAATGTCATTGGTCAAGGCTTGAAGCACCTGTTCCAGCATCAGCGCAGGAGGTCGTCTGTTTCTCCACATGATGTCCAGCAAGCTCAGGCTGAGCTGGAGCCTGACCTGGATTTGGAAAGCCAAAGCATCTGTGCTGAAATTGATGGTGTCTCCACCCACCCCACAGCTCTGAACCGGGTGCTTCAGCAGATCAGAGTGCCACCCAAAATGAAGAGAGGGACCAGCCTGCACAGCAGGTGGGGCAAGGGAGATGCCCCAAAAGGAAGCCCACAGATCAACAGAAGGTCTGCTCAGGATATTCAGTCGGGTCGGCCCAGATCATCATCCACTACAGATGCTCCCACAAACTTGTCTGTGATGGAGATTGCTTCTTCTATCTATGTAGGTGGAGAGGAGGCCGCAGCAGCAGCAGTAAGTTACTCAGATTTACCTTTGATCTTTATCATCTCCTTGTGTGTTTTCTTAAGCCCTTTTAAATCTTGTTTTGAAAAGCAGGTTTTTTTCAGCAAATTCAAACAGTGCTGTGTTCAAAAGCTTCTTCAGTGGTGAAGCAAAGAGCTTAAAAGATGCAAGCATTAGTCATTTCCTCACATGGCAGGTGTCTGATTTTATATGTGTTTGATCAGTGAAATGAGAGCTACTTTTGAAACACATCAGGTTGTTTTCAAGGGCACACTACAGTCAAACATGGAGTGATGGGCTGAGCAGCAGCCAGAGTAGCCCTCCTTAGCAACAGTTAGCTAGTTCCTGCAACAAAACCTTCCATTTACCTAGTTTTTTTTTTTAATTCCTCTCTCATTTTCTTGTGTATTTTATAAAAGCAAGGAATTCTGGTTTGAGTCGATGGTGCTATTGGTCTTTTGGGCTGTGAAGGCTCTGGGAACATGGGCTGCAGCCTGCGTAGCTATCCAGCCCCTCAGTGCTGGGTTCATTCTCCTGGGCTGGTGAACTTTGCAATTAGTCAACCCATTGAGAGTCCTCAGAAAGAGACCTCATAATTGTGAGTGAACTCACAATCTTTGTTTCAGGAGAATTTTAGGGAAAATTGTTAGTTTTTTTGAGTTTGTACATGAGTCCAGCAACAGAAGTTTATAAAGCGAGGTCTGGTTTGTTGATTTAAAACTGTAGTCCCTTCATGTATGAGCAGGGAGATTGAACAGGCCTAAGCATATTAGGTAAATAATATAGGAATATGGGGAAAGGCCTGGAGTGAGGTGTCTTTTCTCCCAACTATGCAGCTTGTCTGATTAAATGTTCGCCTGGGTTGGTAGTTTCCTAAGTGGAGTGTGGGTAGGACAGTCCACTGGAGTGTAGGAAGGAAATACTTTTTCGTTTATCTTTCTTTTCCTTTATAGTTTGTGTTTCTGTGTATGTTTTAAAATAAGCATATTGTATTAGTTGAGTAGTATATATATATAGCTTATAAATAAACATGCATGTATTGGGAGTCCATGCTCAAAAATTTTGTACTGATTCAGTGTGCAAAGTTTGGAAACCTCTGGGATCACTTGGCAGGAGTGACAGGAAAAATGAGGATTGTTAATCTGATGGCATTCTGCTACAGCATCTTGCAGGTGTGAGAACAAAGTTAGGAGTTTTTGGCGTATAAGGGCCTGTGATTAGGTGAAGCAGCTGCCTTTCCTCTGGAGCAGTGTGCGGTACGGAGGAGTGCCTGGGAACCGGGTCCCTGGCATCATCAGGTGGTCACCCCAGTGGGGAACCATCCTCGGTGCTGCTGGCTGTGCCCTTGGTGGCCTGAGGGAGAGGAGCTGTGCGGGCTTTCTCTCCTATGTGTTGGAGAGAGGAGAGAGGAGGACTGGAGTCTGAAAGAAGAAGACAAATTTGAGGGAGGAAAAGCTACCTTTGGGGACTAAACCATCAGAGACTTCTGTGACCAGTTGACCCATGGTAGAGCTTAGTGAATTTCCAACTGTTTTTTAATATTTGCACCATCTTGTGACAGACAATAACAATGTATACTGTAGGTCTAAAGTGACTTGGCCAAGGAAATACTGCTAAAATGAGAGGGAGATGTAAGTCTCGATCTCTTGTACAGAAATCACCTTGCGTGTCCCAGTTTTCTGTTGCTACCTTTTGTCTTTTAGTGGGTAGTCTGTAGCAGAGGGAAGAAAGATGGGCAGGAGAGTTGGATTCTTTCTTTTCCTGGAAAATTTTAGCAGGCCTGTGTGGTGTACCCCATTTTCTCTCCCAAGAGCAGGTAACAGCACTACCTCACAGTGTGGCACAAGGATTGGAAGAGTTATTCAATGTTTAATGCCACCTTCCAGAAAAGGGGATTTCTATCCTCTTGTGCCTCCAAGAGCCAGAAAAGTTAAGAAAAGCACCGTGTGTCTTTGCTGTATTAGTGTAATATCTTGCTGTTATCTCAGTCTGAGATGTACTGTCTTGGTCATGGCATGTGTCTGTGCATACTAGGTTTAAAGTATGTTGATGCCACTCAAAGTTACAAATTAATGGAAAACAACTTGCAGGTTAACTGCAGGTGATTGTACAGCTTTAAATAATATATAGCAGCTTTTACTGAAATTCTCAGTGTAGAGATGTAGTAGTGCATTTGTAAATCAGCTTCATGTAAATTTTAAATCACTGATATGATTGTTAGCAGAGCTTCTTGGTTTGTGATTTGATGAAATCAATAAAGCATGATGCAGTCATTTGGTAAATCACCTTTATAACAGTCAGTGTTTTCATTGGAGAAGCCAGGTTAGCATTCACGCTGCCACACTGCTGGAATTTATGACTATAAATTAATGAGTTGTTAACAACTCATTAATTAACTCTTCATTCAACAATTTGTATTGGAAAATTAGTTACAATATACTTCAAGTGAGAATTAGTAAAGAGCCAGGAAAAATCTGAAATCATTAGACCAAATTTAAAGTTTGATGTAAATTCAAACTTTAAACACTGTCTTTAAGTTATGAGGTATCTGAAGCTGTTTCACACCGTGTTACTTTAACCTTAAATTCTATTTTATTTAACCTTACTGAGACTTAATTACATAACAAAGCTTAAGAAATAGAAATTGTTTTTTTAAGGTGTCGGGCAGATAACGCTCAGTCATCAGGATTAAGAGTCCTCTGGGCCTCTGGTTCTTCCACGGCTGTATGGATTGTCTCTACATCTAACCTTCATTTAGTTTTTTGTTGTTTTGTGCTTACTTTCTCAATACTTTTGCCTATTTGTCTCCTTCAGCTTTTTTGATACTATCTTTTAAATAATTTTTGACCTTTTCCTTTTAATAAAACCACATCAATTTCACTTCCTTGGTTTTGGTGTTTGCTGCTGACAGTGAAGTTACACTGACTCACCTTCCCTCAGCAGGGAATATTTCCTTTGAAATTATTTAAGAATTTCATAAATCCATCTATAATTAGAAAAATGTCACTGAGCTACAGCATTGATCCATCTGTCATGAACATATGGGCTATACAAGTTATAAGGAACAGAGAAACAATGCATAAAATGGAGAAGTTGTGATTTAATAATGACAAGAACTACATAACCGGATTTGTAGTCAAGCAGTATTAAATTTTCTGATTCCTGTCTTCCTTCATTGTTTGCTTTGCTGGTACCTCCCCCTGTTCTGACACAGCTTGTTCCTCTTGGTGTTGGATGTGTGCCAGCAATTCTGGGGCTCCTCTGCCCTGTCAGGTAACAGGTGCTGAACTGCCCCAGGCTGTTCCCATGCCTTCATGTCACCTGTGTTGCTGTGCTGGCACTGTTCTTGTGGCAGAAATTCCTGCTCTGCTTTCCTTTCTTTCTTTTTTTCCTAGTATTCAGATTTATGACACTTAGGAAGAGTAATGAACTTTTTGTTTGCTTCATGTGCTCTGTACCTGCTCACTAGGACGTTGAAGTGGGAGGTGATGGGCTCAGTCAGGGAGCTGCAGGCACTGCACACACTTGTGTGCCGTGCACCCTTACTGCTTGTAAGATTTGACTCTGACTGCAGAAGGTTTGCTATGAGTAGATGGAGGAAGTCATCAGACTTGGATTGCTGAGAAAATAGCCTTCAGTTATATTTTATCGGAGGCTTATTTTATCAGAGCATTATTCTATATGCTTTTGTGGGCTGCTGTGAATTTATGCTTCTTATTGGAATGGCAGGAGCATTACCTGTTGCAGAACTGTTTTGTCAGGCGTGAATGAACAGGAGGCCACGTGCTTCAGTCTAGCTTACTACTGAAGCTTAAGACCTGTTAAACACATCCAGACTATTTCCATATCTTCCATGTTTCGTGGAGTCAAGCCCTGAGCTTCATCCTCCTGTGTGAGGCTGCCCAGTGATTGGAGTTTATGCTTGACACTGCCTATATAAATGCTGTGTTGAGCTTGGCTAAAGCTTGTGATTTATTTGCTTGTTGGATTGGTCCCGCTCAATACTATTACGTTTTCTTTTTAACAGTAGGTGCTGTGTCTGAACAGTTTGGAAAAGGAAAAAAAACCTTATCAGCCTGGCCATGTCCATGAGGTAAATTGAAATAGCGCAAAAGGAAATTTTGTAATTAAAATCCTAGGTATACTAAGAAACTCAGGCCCCCCATGGGCCTGTGGAAGGACAGGGCTCAGAGCAGGGAAGCTCTAGGAGCTGGGTTCTCCAGCCTGCTCCTCAGAGTCCCCTTCTGCCTGCATCACATTCAAAGTGCTGCATGCAAGGAAAAGTTGCTAAACAGATATGGTATTGATATTAGTGTGTCTTGCCTCTGTTCTGTATTGAGCTGTTTAACTTCTGAAAGCTCCTATCCCATCACCGTTTTTTCACCCCTTTTTTTCCTGGTGTCTTTTTTCCAGCTATATGAACCAGATGGAAGTCATCTTTTTTCATGTACTGGGCACCGTTTTGTCATTTATGTTGTGTTTTTAAAAATAGCTGTAGCCAATGTGTGTCTTTCACTCCTGATCTGGAGTTTCTAGCATGTCAGATGTCTTCTTAGGCCTTACTCTTCCTATTTCAGGAGCTTTCTCTTTCCCCAGCCTGCTTATTTCATATGGCAGGGTCAGTTTCCAGCTGTCTCCTGGTTAGATACACCTACACTTTCCTTTTCATGTCTATAACCTCATTACACACACACAACCTCCCCCACTAAACACAGTGCCAGAAAGCTTAGGAAGGTGATCTTCTCAAAATGTTGTATTGTTAACTGAAGTGAGGGGTTATTTGGTTAGCTGTTGGTATTTTTTTTCCCTGCCCATGTTTTATGTGTGGATGTTGCAAAGTTTTGGAGACAGAAGTCTTTATTTCTTGTTTGTTCTGCAAAGCCCCTGGGCCAAGGTTGGACCCTGGGTGCTGGAGTTTTACTGCATTGGCACTGGAGCTCACAGAGGCAACAGAGCTGCCTGCTCAGGCTGTTCAGAGAATTTAGAGGTTCTCTTACCATACAACAAAAGCATAATATAGACTCTGCTTTAAGCACTGGTTTATGTGAAGAACAAGGTTAAGTCTGGAGCTGCTGTCAGAGTTTAGCAAGGGCTGTGATAGCCCCTTTCAGGTAAAGGTGGAAAACTTTGTTGCTGTTGTAACTGTCTGTAAATAGGTTGATGTTGTGTTAACTCATGTTTGTGTGGTTCTGCAGAATAATGAGTTTTGGATGAGCCTGATTCTGTGGGAATGAAGGACATTGAGTACTTTGTGGCATAAGGGAGAATAAATTCTTAATAATCCTCTGCACACAAAATGTTTCTGGCTCACAGTATTGTTCTATTCTGTTTTCTCGATTTGTTGTTGAAATAGAAGGGCAAAAAGTTATCCCAAAACAACAGATTGGATTTTTCTGAATACCTTATTTATATATATTTGCATGTGTAATAATCCTACCACACGTTGTTAGGCTTTGTATAGAAGCTAAAAAATGAGATTGTCATAGCACTGAAAGTGTAATAATTAAAATCTTACTGAGATACTTCAGTTGTGCTTTTGTTTCAAGCAGTCTAAATATTTTTGCATAGATCTTTTCTTGCAGAGGCAGCCCACTGAGCTGAGAAAATCAGGATTGTGGTTGTTTGGAAATCCTTGAGCCTGCATGGATCTCATTTGGGTCTCACACACTTGCAGAGCTTTTTGTGGTGTAATTAATTATGTGTCAAGACCAAAGCAATATTGATGTTAGAGAGATATGGAATTACTGGTACTTTGGTGAGCAGTTGCGTCCACATGAAATTTATCCATGCCTGTGACCCACATGCAGCACCTGGCCTTGTGGAACCTCATTCATTGTGATTTTTACTGCTGAGGTCCCTGTACAGTTTGCTGTCACCTGGGCATGACGTCAGTGTTGGTGTTGGAGCATGGCTGTAGTGAGGTCGGGTTATTCAGTCTGGATTCTGGACAGGGAATTGGTTTGGAATGTTTGGTGGAAGCCCTTGGCTGACACTTTCTGGCGTCACTGAGAAGACAGACCAACTTGGATTAATTTAATATGAAATCATTTGGAGGATTTGCAGCTTTTTGCCTCTGTAAGCCCAGACATATTCAGGTTGCCATTTTCTTGTCTTAGGGCTACAGGAATTATGAAAGGATTTACTGTTCTGTAGTGGGATTCTCATAGAGCAGCTTCCCAAGGCTCCACTCACTTCAGTCCTACTGTGTCCTGACAGAACTTCACACGTCCTCATCCACTTGTCAGTTTGGACAATAAGTTTTCATAAATATTTCAAATATCTTTGTATTTCGGTTATCAACTTAAATCTATCTGTATTCTGTCGATGTCCGCATTTTAGAAAATGACTACATACACTTTTGGCAGAAGTTTACAGTCTTCGGCTGGCAGCTGCATCAATATTTTCCAGATGATGTCGATCCCATGGGCATCAAAAACCTACCAGCAATAAGCTTGCTTTTCTTAATTACTTACAGGGACTTCTTCCAAGTGCTCACATTGGTCTGCACACTGCATGATAACGTAAACAAGACAGCAAGGTGCCACCCTTTCAGTATATGTAGCACAGTTGTGAAAGAATGAACAGTTTCTCTCCAACTGTAAATAGTCTTAGTGATAACTTTTTTTTTTTTTTTTTTTTGTAACTGATTGAAGTAAAATATTTTGTAGTTTTGGCTGTAAGGGACTGGAAATGCTAAAAGTGGTTTTGCTTTCAGCATCTGCAGCTCAATCATGTTCAACCAGCACCAACTTGCACAATTCCTGTGAAGGGAGAACTTGCACTCATTTGGGAGGGTGAAGCAGGAGCTACCCAGACAGCCAGGTGCACAAGAACCTCAATGGACAGTGCACAAAGAGCATTTCGGGACAGCAGGAATTTTTCTCTTTCTTAAAAGTGGTGCTGTACACCCCTGGAGCTCCCAGCATATCCGAATAGGGTTGTGTCACTGTGGCCAGGGCAGCCCTGGCTCCTGTGCACCTGTGCCACTCTTCTCCCAGCAAAGGTCAGCCCAGCATTCGTGCTGTGCAGGGTGATAGGATTGTACAATGTAAGATGCTGGCAGATCACTGGGGTGGCTTAGTTGCAAGTTGAGATAGGTCAGGAGCAAGCTGAGGGTTATTTCACAAGCTCAGAAATTAGTCTTCAGTTGCTTAATTGCCCCAGAAGCCCGTTCTGCACCTGGCACTGTTTTCCCTCTCTGGGAGCAGTGACCTTTGAGCAACAGAGAGCGGCATCAGACTCAAAGTGTTGTTTGTGGGCAAAGGATACACATTCTATATGAGAAGAACCAAGAACTTAGTTATAGTATAACTGAAATCTGAAGGGTCTTATCATTATTAGTCCAGATCTAATTTTTTACAGAAGGAAAAGTATTATTGGTGTTAAAATGTTATACACACACTTCTTATTTTATAGTCCCTTCTCTCAGGTTACACTCACCCTTCCAGTATTCCTACAGTTGGTGATGTTGTTCTGGGCAGGGTGGAGGTGTTACCACCTCGAGTTGTCAACAGCTGGAGTCCTTGACTGGGAGGTTACTTGGTTGCTCAATTATAAGGCTAAAAATGTAACCTTCTGTAGGCACTGCTATTAAAACTCCATGCTACATCTTCTGCTGAAGTGGTTCAGCTATGATAGAGCATGCTCTGGAGATAGGTGCATGCTGCAGCAGAAAGCAGAGCCACTGCAGATGTGTCATCGATGTTTTTGACTGGTCTACATCTTCCACACTAGAATGCCATCCAAGATCATTGCCAAATCTCTCTTAGGACTGGGGTCAATTTCAATAAAATCTTGATTTTGAGCCATGGTGAAAGGGGCTGAACCATCCTCATTGTCTTTAACTGCGGGGATGTCACCAAAGTTAAAGATAATGCTTTGTTTTCCTGTTGTTCACTGTACCAGCACTGTCTATGATACTTATTGTGCTAATATCAAATCCCATGACAACTCAAAAACATTTTAAGTAATTTCTAATTGTAGATTTGACTGTGATATATATCTTATTTTTCATCCTTTTTACAAAGTTGTCATGAGTGCTTTCTGAAACAATTACATAGAATTTCTAAGTGTAATTTAGTTGGAAATTAATGTTAAAATAATAAAACTTGGGCTTTTCCTTTGCAGTAGCCCATATAGGAAGTGGATGGCAGAGAAGAGAGACATTGAGTGGGTACCATGACACTCTGCCAGGGTGCTAGGATCAGGCAGGGTTGTGGCACCGCTGGGTGTGTTTATCTGCCTTGTGCAGTTTGCAGGTGGAAGTTCTGAATAAAAGAGCTAATCTAATCTCCCAGTTCCAAATGGTGTGCAGGACGGAAGGATATTTTACTGGGGCATGTTCAAATATTTTACAACTATGGGAATGCTTTGACTTTCCTGATAAGAGGTGGAAATCTGCTGTACTCAAGCAGGAAACTAAGCAAACTGGTGCTGGCCAGGAACAGAAATACGGTCCGTGAAAAAACAGAAGTAATTTTTATTCTAAGCAGTGCTATGCCCATGTCCCACTTTCTGCCAGCACTGAATGTAGGCAGGACAGGTGACTCTTACCCAAAGTAAGACTGTCTAAACTAAAGCAGACATGGGGGGCCCGGGTTAGCAGTGTTTGGCACTGAGGCAAAGCTGTGCTGATGGTGGCTGCAGCACCTGTCAGCAGCCAAGGTGATACAGCAGGAGACGTAGGTTTCTCTTTTCCTCTCAATCACCTTCATTTGTGAATTTAAGGAGAATTTTCTTAGGAGGACATGGCATCTTTGAAATACGTGAGTTTCTGGTGGATCCTTATATGTGGAGGGCTTTGATGTGCCCCGAACCTGGAAGAGTCGTGATCAGGTTAGATGAGGCTTGGAGCAACCTGGTCTAGTGGAAGGTGTCCCTGCCCACAGCAGCGGGGTGGAATGAGATGGTCTGTGAAATGCCACCCCGGTCAGTGACACGAACGGGTGCTGGAGCGTTTTGGTGGAGGTGCCGGTGTGGCGGTAGTGGGGTGTTCGGCGCAGGCGCGGCAGCTTCTGCCTGGAGCTCCCGGGCGCTCCGGCCCGCAGGGGGCGCCGCGGGGCCGCGCGTGGAGAGCGCCCGGGGCGCACCGTGGGAGCGGGGGAGTTCGATAACCGGGGGGGAGTCCGATAACCGGGGGGGAGTCCGATAACCGGGGGGGTAGTTCGATAACGGGGGGAGAGTCCGATAACCGGGGGAGAGTCCGATAACCGGGGGGGGAGTTCGATAACGGGGGGAGAGTCCCATAACCGGGGGGGAGTCCGATAACCGGGGGGGGGAGTTCGATAACGGGGGGAGAGTCCGATAACGGGGGGAGAGTTCGATAACGGGGGGAGAGTCCGATAACCGGGGGGGGGAGTTCGATAACGGGGGGAGAGTCCGATAACCGGGGGGGGAGTCCGATAACCGGGGGGGGAGTCCGATAACCGGGGGGGGGAGTTCGATAACGGGGGGGAGTCTGATAATCGGGGGGGAGTCGGATAACCGGGGGGGGGGGGGAGTTCGATAACCGGGGGGGAGTCTGATAACCGGGGGGAATCCGATAACGGGGGCGAATTCCATGACCGGGGGGAGTCCAATAACCGGGGGGGGGAATTCCATGACTGGGGGGAGCTCCATAACTGGGGGAGTTCCGTGACCGGGGGGAAGGGAACTCAGAGAGAACTCCTGCTCTGTGTCCTACAGCAGCCCATACCCTGCTGGATGCAGAGATCTGGGGCTTGCTATAATGAATGCACAGTGCTGAGGCGTCTTTAAGTATTTTATTGTGAAATATATATAAAACAAGCTGAAAGGATTGATCCTGAGAACATGTAGGTTTCAAGGCATGAAATTTTAATCTTGCAAACCTTCTGCACTAAGAAAATGTCCTGTTGGTTATCTCAAAAGGACCCTCTGTAAGAGGTTATCAGGAAGATGCCTTCCTGTTTATTTGCATGTGTCAAACATTGATGTAATATTCGTACATACATATTTCTTCTAGCTTTATGTGGAGCTAAAAGATAATTTTTTTTAAAACTGCTAAAAACTGTGTACTTCATTTATAAGTAAAAAGCTGTAGAAGATTTCCATGGGAGGGATAATAAAGCAAACAATTCTATTCTTACTGAGCATTTTAAAAAAGAAAATTAGTTACAAGATATTTTGTACCAAAGATTTATTCTAATTGTGTTTTGTGTTCTCATGAAAGTATATCAGGCAGAGGCACTAGTTCATTAAGTTAGTTTTAAATTTGAAAATAAAATTTGGTGCCTTTTACTGAAATCTTGGTTTTCTCCATCATGTTCCTGAATAAAAATGGAAGAATTCACCAATTAAGGTATTACACAGGAATGAATTGCTGTAGGAAGGTAATATTAGGGAAAAAAAAAAAAAAAAAAGTGACAATAGCCCAGAGACAGGGGACTAAGGCAAAGACCTGCATGTGTTCAGAACAGGAGCCATTAATTAAATGCGGAGATTATAAGCATCAGTTTGGAAATGCTGAATGTGGGGCCTTGGCTCCAGAGACAAAGGAGTATGTTGCTATCATCAATTTTGCTAATCTGGCAGTCCCATGTCAGTCTGCTGTGGATTATATCCCAGCCAAGCTGGCTCCATTCCTTATCTGTATCTCTCTGACCCAGACTCTGAACCACAGGAACCTGGTGGGGAAGGGAGAGCTGAGTGTCTGTGGAGGAAATGAGGCACCCTGTGTACCAGGTACGGGACAGTGGAGGTACCAGGTCATCCTCAGGACCTCGGGCACCAAGCCCAGCGACTGACAAGCTGATTACCCAGAGCCATTGGTATCTGCTGTCAGGCACCATGGAAGCAGGGAGGTTTGGGTGCAGCAGATAAGTTGGCAGAGCCAACTGGCTGTCCTGACTGCCCAGGCTCCAGCATTTTACTCCAGTGCTGTGGGGGACTCCCACACTGCATCACTGACTGCATGTGTGCACACACACTTCTCTGACAATCTCCCACACTCTTACACTCACACTCTCACAACACACTTGCCCTGTTGGTCTCTGCTGCAGCAGGCACGTGAGCTTTCCTGGCGCACAGGCTGCTCAAGTGGTGGTATGGATTTCCTGCAGTAGGAGTTTAACTGTGTTCATGAGGCTTCTGAATATAGCCAAACTGCAGAACAAGGAGTACTGACCCAGTTCAGGGAGGAGGAGGATGCAGCTGCTAGATGCAGAATCCCCTGAGCATCTGGTGTCTCCTCTGTCAGTACAAGGAGGTGTTTCTAGTATCCCACCCCCTTTAGTTTTCTGTGCTGTCAGCTCTCTGTGGTCATCACAAAACTGGGTAATGTACTTTCTATATATTAAAAAAAGAAGTAGAGCATTTTGAAAAGGAGTTCCAAGTTCTGTGACGGAATACTTCATCTGTACAGCACAAGTCTGCATTCAATACCCCTGAGTTACCCCTGACTGGGCAGAATGCTACTGAATCCTGCTCTCATTTCACAGCTGGGATTTCGGTGCTGAAGAATGTATCTATGATGTTACTTTTGGATGACAGTTATAACATAAACACCTCTGTTTAATCTTCTTGTAACTTTCCCTTCAACATCTATTTAAAGAACCACACTGATCCTTCTCATAACCTTCCATGGCCCAACTGCAAATATCTCCTCTATCTCTAGTGTTCCAGATCACCTGATGACTTTAAAAATAGGCTAGAAACTTATTTTCCTTAACAAGGCAAATATTCTGGCCTGAGGTGCCTTTTTTTTCCCCTACAAGACTATGCAATCATGCATGGCAGTAACCTGTACTTACCTAGTACCTGCCATTGGGAGGGATTTTGTATGGAATCAATGCACAACTGACTCCTAAAAGCCAGGTACACACCATAACTATATATACCGTGCTGTCTGGGGCCCCAGATTTGTCATAGCTAGAGCATGCAATGGGATCCCTTTTAGCCACTGTGCCAGTACTTGCTACCCAGTGAAGCTAAGGCCTGAGGAGAATGCTAATGAGCAGCACAGTCCTGGATAATCCAGCACTGATACTAAGTCAAGGGACATGCTCTGGCACGGGGGCTGTTCCTTATCCAGTAGTTTTGCTGATAGTTATTGTGAAACTATTTTCCTGTTTAGGTAAGGCCATGTACTAGAGTGATCAATGCCATGGCCATTTCATTGTGGTACAAAAAGGAAGGCCTTCCTATTGCTGCAGGAGGCAGAGGCAATTACAAAATGAGTTGGCAATAAAATTCTAAGAAGTCCAAATCTAAAATGCTGAGACAGGACTACTTCAGAAACAGACTTGTTTCCAGAGATTTTAAGCTCCTCATTGTGTTTGGGGTTTTCGGTTTACCTCCTCCGTGTATGAACATCCTGGCAGCTGCCCGAGCCCAAGCATTGAGAGCCGACCCCCTCTGCACAGCACGGGCTGGCACTATGTGCGTCCTGGCTGTTGGACTCCTGCAGCCTCTCGGAGCATTGCTGCAAAGCGAGGTTAGAGCCCTGCAATCCCCTGGTCTGCAAGATTGTACTGTGTCCCTCACTCGCCAGTGCTGTGAACGGAGGAAGGACACTTTCAGGATCCGAAAGCCACTCTTGTCGTGGCATTTGAAGAACTGCAAATGTTCTATTTTGGCACGCATCTTTATTGCATATTTACGGCGGGGAGAGAGAAATACTTTCTTGAATTATTTTCTAGTGATTGCAACAGGGTCTTCTGTGCTGATTCCCGGGGCAGAGTTGACAGTCCCGTGCCAGTGTGCGAAGGCAGCGGGAGCTGCGCGCGGCCCGCGTCCGGTGGGGCTCGGCGGGAGCGCGGAGACGGGGTCGCCCGCCCTTCACGGGGGCTCTGGGGCCGGCTCAGCGTTCGCCAGAGCCCCGTAGGGCGGGGCCTTGCCGGCGCCGGGGCGGTGCCGGGGCGGTGCCGGGGCGGTGCCGGGTGTGCCTGTACCCTCCCCCAGCAGCGGCAGGCGCGAGCGCCGCGCCCCGCCCTGCCTTGCCTTGCTTTGCCCTACCCTACCCTGGCCTGTCCTGTCCTTTCCTTTCCTGTACGGCCCGGCCCGGCCCGGCCCGGCCCAGCGCCGGGCTCCTCGGGGCAGCGCTGGGCCAGGACACGGTGCCGGTCCCGGCGCCCGAGGATGCGCAGCCCCCGCTGAGCGCCGCCGGCTGCCGCCCCTGGCCCGCAGCGCCCCGCGCTGCCCGGCCCCGCATGGACCATGGTGCAGCGCTTCAGCCTGCGCAGGCAGCTCTCGAAGGTGGGTGCGAGCCACGGGTCACGGCAGAGCCGCGCCCGGGCGGGGTGCCCCTCCGCCTTTGTTCGCGCCGGCACGGACACAAAGGCTCGGCCGGGCGGCGGCGGGGTTCCGCCTGGGGCGGTGGTACCGCAGTGGTGCCGGTTATGGCGATCAGCGCAGCCTCAACGCTGGGCCAGGGGTACGCGGGAGGGGGCAGCGGAACTAACGGATGTGGCCGAGAGATGCCTGTGAGAGCGCTCACACGTGTGCTTTGTCCTGGGCGGTGTGAGCCATCCCAGCGACATACCTGCTGGGACCTGCCCTGTGCAGGCTCAATAGCCCTCACTGGCAACACGGGGCTTCAGAACAAAGGAGTTGCCGTATACAGGTTTTGCCGTTTAATAATTGAGAGTGTTCGAATTTGTTTCAGGAAGCTGCCTTAAGAGAGAGAATAGTTAATCCATGTAGTCTTGCAGTTTGTCACTGAATCAATCCAATGTATGCAGTTGGAAAAACATTTGGAAAAATCCATCCGTGAATAAAAGTGTAGGACACTGCAGGTATGAACAGTTCTGGAGCTGCCAGCACAGCCCTGTTCATACATCGTTTGTACACCATTCCCAGTGAGCAGACTTGACTCTGGAAGTAGGAGTTACAGTATTGGACTCTTAAAAGGCAAGCTGAATTTTCACTTTACATTTAAGCTCTTCTCCATCCCTTCCACCCCCGTGTGTGTGTTTGTAAAGGTTTTAAAATGCAGCCATCAGAATTCTAAAATGCTATCATCAGCATTTAAAATAGGTCAGAATTCACATCCTGCAAAATGTCTTGGGAAAAACTACAGCTTTGCAATAATGTAGTATCTTTCTAATTAATTTGTAATTTTTTTTTTAGTATCTCCTTGTCTTAAAGAAACTGATGTGGCCATTTCAGGGAAAAGTGAAACTTGCATCTTTTAAGGGTTTGTCTTGTTGTGTGGCAAGCTGTGTCAGCAAGCAGTAGAAGTCTCCACAGACGTTCTGGAGTTTAATCTTCCCCTCAAAAGAGACTTGATCTAGTTAGTAATGAACTTTGTATCTAAGCTTTTTTTATGTAGGGCAGCCAAAATAGTTTAAAATGAACTCATTTGGATAACTCCATTTTAATCCTTGTTTATCTAGGTGGACAGGGTGATTTGGAAAAATGTTTGTACTGATTTTTTGCTATAGGAGAACTGGTTTCAATTTGTTTTTCTAGCTCTCTCCATTTTGTGTTATCTGACACAATTGTGTCTTGCATTGCATTAGCTCTGATTGTGTCAAACATACTTTAAATAATTGTCTGGCCCTGACATAATTCTTAACTTCTGTGTTTCAATTGTAAAAGTTGCACAACTCTTACGGTATGGTGAACTGAAGGAGAAAATGCAGACTTGGTCTGCAAACTTGGTTTACCAAAATAAAAAGTGTAGTTTTGTGAACAATTGGAGGGGATTATGTTTATCTCAGTTTGGATGTAGGATGATGAGAACTGCATCTCCCTGTCTCCTCACCACGCTTTAGATGGGACTGGGAAGTCCCTGTGTGTTGGAGTCCTTGGCAGAAGAGAGGCAAATGGTGCTACAAAGCACCTTTCATCTGCTGGAAGGAAAGCATAGAAAATATGTATAATTTTGCTGATACCTTTATCAGCTGAAATGAACACCAAACTGTATAAAAATAAAACAGAAATTTATTAGTATTTCT
The DNA here is from genome assembly GCA_017589585.1 of Phylloscopus whistleri. Classification (NCBI taxonomy): domain Eukaryota; kingdom Metazoa; phylum Chordata; class Aves; order Passeriformes; family Phylloscopidae; genus Phylloscopus; species Phylloscopus whistleri. Next base: position 296,362 of record JADMLD010000736.1, read on the forward strand.
TGCATGAAAACCTTGGTTCTTTTATGGGTGCTGACTTAGACTTCAGAGTTGGCAAATCCTTTTGTAGGACCTGGAGCGCCTGCTTCCCGGGGAGTGACCACTTCTTGTGTGAAATTGGACATTATTATGTGGCATGCCTGTGTTATGCAGCTGCAAGGTCAAAATTGCACATTTAATGGTGGAGGCTTCAAATAGAATGGGACTGTGCAGATTTGAGAGCTACAAACTGAAAAATATACGCCACCACGTGCTTATGAAACTTGAGCAAAAGAAAAGTAGGACTTCATGCAGGAAGGAGAAATATGGCCTCATGATCCAGGCTGTAATCTCCAAGAGCTGGTTTTCCACAGGACTATTTGCACTGCATGGCTTCCATCAAATCATTTCAGCTTTCCCAGTCTCCATTTTCCTTCTATGAATGAGGTTAATGCCTTTCTGTTATTTAAATAATGGCTATCCAGTTTTTAAATACTGTTCTGGAGAGGGCTGTAGAAGCACTTAACTGTATATTAATTCATGAAATGTTTGCATTTGATAACCAGTTTATATTAGGAATTTCAGAAAATTTTGCACAGACCTATCTTCAAATATGACCTCGTATTTCACATATGTGTTAGTTTGCCAACTTAAATATATGCAACTCTTTAAAATTAGAGTCATCATTTATTGCACATCTACTGTTAAGACTTAAAGGCAAAATAATTGATAGGGTTTTTTGAGTGATTTGACAAATGTCTTCCCTGACCAAATTTGGTTTGTTCACTTTGTCGTCTTCTGGTTCTGTGGGAGGTCTCCATGCCTTTTTTTTTTTTTTCCATATTTTCCCTTCCTCCTTAAGTATCCAAAGTGTTTTCAAAGTATTTTGGTTCAAACTGCTCTCTGTCTTGTACTGTTTGGAAGTCCTTGGAGGCCATGCAGTTACTGTCACCCAACATCTCAAGAAGTGCTGTTGCTGATGTGTTGCATTTGGAGAAATCGCACTGTTGGGGTGATTAGTACAAAACTCTGTTGAGCTGTTATGCAGCTTGAATTTGTTCAGATGTTTTAGCTGGGTTTATGAAAGGAGAACGATGGAGACAAATTGAACTGTATTTGAGGACATTTTTGTAAGCTATCATGCATCCCTGTTTTCAAAAGGTACTCATTTCCTGAGAAAGATTGCAGTGAGCCAAGCAGTTAAGTTCAATTTAAAGAAAGAAAAAGGCAAAAAAAAAGTAATTTTTGTGAACTGTGATTGATACTCCATTCATTTAGCCAGCACATTAATATGTTAATAATTTCAGGTCAAACTCTTCTGTTGTCAAGTACAATCTGAATTTATCAGCATCTGAACTGTCTCTGTGTGGCCACTGGTGTGTGTGGAGCTTATTTATGGGATAGGAACTTCAGTGTGTTATGTCGAAATAGCCTGGGAACAGCTGAGCTAAAAGAAGCTCGCCTGTGTGAAGGTGACAGGGGGGACTGTATTTGACAGCACAGGCTGAATTTCTCCTTGCCACTGACACAGGTAGAAAAACTTCTTCCTGCAGTGTTGCCCCACCTTCCTCAGGTCTCCTACCTCTTAAGTTGCATGTGGTCTGGGGCAGATACAATGGGAAAGAGTGTATCTGTTCACTAACAAGTAATAGCTCTCATGGAGTTCTTGGTAGAAATGTCCTTAGGGCAGATACCTGGTGTAACTTGGCTGCACTTAATAGTGGGGAAAAGTTAGAACTAAGAGGAAGATTTAGAAGTTTGATGCATTTCAACCTGATTCTCATGTTTAACAGAGCAGCAGGCATGCAGTTTCCCTGTGGCTCTTCATATTTGCCCTGCTCAAGGAACTGGAGAGGTAATGTTGTACCCGTGGCTGAGCAAGGCCGGTGGGGTAGTTGGATCTAATGGGACCTTCTGAGCTACAGGGATGTATTTGTTACCACATTGGTAGCTCCGTGGATTACCTTGAAATTAACCTTTTCCTCTTGATAGATGTGATGCAACTTACTGCTGGGGGCATCTGATAGAAAATTGCTCGCTTTCACTGCAGTCTTTGTGTTATGCTGCAATTCTGTCCCAGGCACACTTCACTATAATTCAGGTGTGTGCCCTCCCTTGGGTCCTGCAGGGGATTAACTTCTCACAGTGCGTGCCAGGGCAGTTATTCAGAAGTCATCTGAAGCTTCTAAGGAAAAGGTAGCATCAGGTTTGCTCGTGTTCGCCGTTGGAGTGCCCTGTTATAGACAACCCAACTGGAGCATCGCAATGTATCGCTCCTCACGTTACTTGGATTTGAATCTGTTCCTGCAGATACTTTGCACAGTGTACAGGGCAAAAGGCTTGTCTACACAAAGCTGAGGGGGGTAATGTGCAAACTGGTCTCTAAGCATTGCTGGTGTGGAATGAGTGACTAGAAATGCTGTGAACTTTTCTAGGCAAGTGGGTTCTCAAGAAGCTTCCACTACAACGTGGGAAAATGTTACAGAAATATTACATTCATGTTATGAAAGCAAAATGGGCTTCTGGTGCTCTGATCGAGCAAATTGGAATATCAGGTTTTCTGAGGAGTTTGTCCTGTCTCAGTGTAACAGCTCCATGAATGCCATGACAGTGAGGAAGTAAAATAGACTTGAAGCATCTTTCACATTGGTAATTAACAGGATCTATAAAACTACACCCACAGAGGTGTTAGAGATAGGATTTGAGAACTTCTCTTTATGAAGAAAGCATTACTAATAATACAGACAATCAGCCCTATCCACACCAGCTGGGGAGTCTGGCAAATTGCATGCAATGGCTCATTGCCAAATAGACTTACAATGTAAAAGGCAGTAAACGTGGACTATAGGGGAATGCAGCTTACATAAATGCATGTTTCCTTGTAATAATGAAATTTTGCAGCTTATGGCAGTTTACAGAAGATCATCATACTTTATAATAGGTGCTTACATGTGACTGGATGGCAGTAACAGTTGGAATTTCCTCCTATCAGGGATCAAAAGAAGCATTACAAGTGTTGGCATCTTTGCTCTGAATTACTTACCTTTAGGGGTCCTTTGTAGAGATTTTGGCTTGTGTAGAATTTGCCCCTTTCCCCTCAGTTCCTTGTGACAAACCAGCTGGCTTTTTTCTCAGACGGTATTTCTTCAGGGGCAGAGAAGAGTGCTCTCATTTATCAAGTCTTTCTGTTCTGCATGTGACAGTCATCCATAAAGATGCACATGTAAACTTGGTTCTTTACAGAAGGGACAGAAAAGCCCTTATGCTGGAGGAGGGCTTGGAAGTTCAGGGGAAATTAAATAGTGGGCACAAGAGGAGTGCTCAACATTTACATGATATCCAATTTGGGACTCCCTCTTGTGACAAAGAATGTTACAATGGCCTTCAAGGTAGTTCTTAAGAGAGATTAATTGTAAACAGCTTTGTTTGTGCAGAGAAGAGGTTGAGGTTTCATTCACAGGGTTTTGGTTGTTCAAAGATGGGATTCTCCTGTTCTTTCAGTCATATTTGTTCAGTGTTCCCAAAGTGGAGGGACCTGACTTGCTCACCTTACAAGTATTCCTATGGACAGGAAAAGTAAAGGAGCAAGATGTTTTTTTAGTTTTGGGTGTTTGGTTGGTTGGTTTTGTTGTTGATTTTGTTTGTTTGGTCTGGTTTTTTTCCTAACTTGAGACATGGTTTGGACTTCCCTGAGATCAACTGGTATTTGAATAGGGAGTTCAGCATTGAAAACATTCCTTTCTTAAGTTCTCAGCTTTGAGACAATTTAAAATAGACAGGAAGAATTGCTAAGGAAACAAGGTTCTTGTCCTTCAAAGATTTGTTGTGAAGATTTTAGTATGTGTGAAATAGAAAATTGTATTTGGATTTGAAATATGAATAATAAAATATTTCAGCAGCGTATCATATGTGCTGTTGTTTGAGCTTTGTGAGGGGGCATTCAAGGAGCACACGCTTAGCAAAAATGGAATCCAAAATCACCAGAATGCTAACTAAAGTTTTGCTACAAGAGGGGTTTTGTTGAGTTTTTTTCCTGGAGTGCCCTTGATAAATGTTCAACCGCAGAAAAATATTTTCTCTGCGTTACCAGCACATTTTGTGGTCTTCTTTAACTCTTGGAAGTCTGTGAACACTGAAGTCATGTTTGGAAAGTCTGTAACTAGTAAAAGTCTCCATTCTAGAATCACTAACTCCTCCCAAAGAAAAGGAAATTTGAAGGAGTGCTTCAATTAGCACAGGATGGCCTTTGTGCAAGCACAGTCTGTGCTTGTTCAGGCATGTCTGCCTTGGAAGTGCACTGAGACCACTGCCTACACTGTGGTGTGAGAGGTCCCAGGGTCCTGTTGATAGTGAAAAAACTTACAGGGGAAAAAAATATTTCTATCATCAGAAATAAGTTATTTCGGCCTGCTGACGTTGGCAACAGGAGCAGAGGAAAGGAAGAGTTTCAGGTTGATGGGGAGGTGGTGTTTCACTGGAACCTGAACTGCAAAGCATGTGCAATATTGGTGCAGAACTGGTGCCCAAAGGTAATCAGTGTGTGGAACTACTGTATTGGAGGGGGACTAAAGTTTCTTTTCTGCCCACCAAAAAGAATATAGGATTTTGCTAGTTTGCGTGAAAAGAAAAGAGGAAGAAGAAAATACTGTTTCTCATGCCAGCAGAGAGCAAAAAAGCTAAAGGCTGCAAAGAAGGCAGTGTGCTGTTGTAGATTTAAATAATTGGGTTGCAAACTGCCAGGCAAGGAGTTTTCCGTGGCCACTACAGTTCAGTCACAGTGCACGTTGTGTGGCTGAATCTCCTGTTTTTCCAGACCCAGATGAGGAGTCCCTGGATAGGTGTTCCCCTACAAAGCCACATGGAATACTTGGGCACCACAGAACTCTGTAGCCTCAGTGCTACAGGTTTCTCCAAGCAAATGCCTGTGGTGTGGCTGGCTAGTGAAACCAGAAAGCTAGTTGCTGCAGGTTTTTGGTTTCAGAACTCATCAGCTGTTGTTCAGCTGTTTTTCATACTGAACAAATTATTAACATCTGCTTTAAAGGAAAATCCTTCCCATATAGAGAGTGTGGTTGTTGGTGATGTCTGGTTTGGAGGGGCACATATTCTTCCATTACAAATGTTCTCAAAACCATTGAGATATGTTGATCTTTTCTCGTTCCTCACTACCTACTCAATTTCTACGTAGTCTTTGAGAGTTTGCTAATGCAAAATACTATGAGAATGCCTTCATTCATTGTGTGGGAAAGACTGGGTAAGTGTGAGGGACAGTAGATCAGCTTTAGTATTTCACTGACAGCCTATGCCAGTGGGTTTCATCCCTCTGTATTGATGCAGGCAGGAGAACTGTGAAGATTCAAAGAGGATCCTTCTACATGAGCCTAGACTTAATTATTTTGTTAGATATTTGAAAGTCAGGACTGCTAGGTTTCATGTTATCCTAATATTGATAAAATTTGGGAAATACGGAACTTGCTACTACTGCTCAGAAATGCAGAGAGTGGACCTTGCTGCAGGTGTCACTGGAGAGCTGCTGGAATTTAGTCAGCCGAATGTTTATTGTTTAACCATTGTTAAATATTCAAATTGTATCCGTTAAGAATCTGGGTTAAATGTCTATATTGGTGGAAACAGGGTAATGGAAGAGAGAAACTTTATTGCTGTTGTGCTTTTAACTACGGAAGTGCCTGCACTAGCTACTGTGCAGTCTGTGTGTGCTGCTTTGCTGCTGTTGCCCTATGTCTGTGTGTGTTTTTGGGGTGCCCATTACCTGGCTGTGCTGTGGAAGTGCTGATGGGGCCGTGGTCAGATTCATGCTGACAGCTGGATGGGGTTGGGTTACCAGGAACTGCATGCTCCAGCAGAGGCCAAGGAGCTTGGCCTTCCCTGCCGCTACCAGGCTCATTCCCAAGGGCCCTGGCTGATTGGATTTGGGAAGATGATGTGCCTCTCCTGCTGGTAGGGCTGGTTAGTGAGCCTGGGGGAAGCTGGGGAGAAGAGAGACCTGAGTGCCAGCTCAGCTGCTTGTCTGCTGCTCTGTGCAGAACCTGAAAAGCTCTGGCTGATGTGGCATGGAATGAGCACTTGGTGGAGTTTGTGCAGCTTTGCAATGCCGGAGCTTTATAGTGTTAGCAAACACACAACGTGCTGCAGTGCACTCAGCCTGACTGCTCAGGCTGTTCTATAGTTCCTAGATGTCATGCCTGAATTCTTGTCACAGTTCGTCTCATGGAAAATTTTTAGTACACTTGGACATGGCTCAGTGCTCATCCTCTTACCTGCTCATGTCCTGGCCTAGCATGGCCAGGTTTCCTTTTACAGTGTTTGTTACAAGATGTTTTTGTTAATTCATCCATCTGGAATATGACGTTGTATTTTTTTTAAACTTACAGAATGAATAGTTTTAGCAAGGAAGAGGGAAATTTGACATTATTTAACTTCCAAATTTAGAAAGAAAAAGTGTTTAAGGTTCTTAAGATTTGTTGAAGGGCAGTCTTCCAGTGCCTAAAGGGGCTCCAAGAAAGCTGGAGAGGGACTTTGGGTAAGTGCATGAAGTGACAGGGCAAGGGGGAATTACTACACACTGGCAGAGGACAGGGTTAGGTGGGACATGGGGAAGAAATTCTTGACTGTGAGGGTGGTGAGGACCTGGCACATGTTGCCCAAAGAAGCTGCCCCTGGCAGGGGGTTGGGACTAGATGGTCTTTAAGATCCAGTTCAACCCCAACCATTCTGTGATTCTATGAAATGCTAAGAAGAGTTGAGAAGAAAAACTTGATTCTGTGAAATACAAGCAGTTTGGGCAATAATACAGGGTTTGTTTTATCATGGAGACTGCATTTTACATGTAGCTGTTCAAAAACCGTACATATGCTTTTTAAAAACCCCACTGTGCATCAGCTGCCCTCTGTCCTTCAGTCTAATTCTGTCTTTCTGGTCACTGAGGATCCCGAGTCTAGAATTCTTTCTGCTTTCTCCTGAGCAAACCTGATTTCTAGATTGAATGACTTTTCTGTTGCAGGAGGTAATTACCTGAGAGATTAAATTCTCTGTATGTAGAGAATGGTGTTGATGACTTGGCAGTATTTCAGCTAGAGGCTTGCTGCTTAGTCCTGTAAACCTTACTGTTGTTAATTTCTTTGCTGAAAAAATATCAAACAGTATTTCTATCCCATTTTTAGAAAGGGCAGTAAATTGCTTTAGCTACTTTGTTATGCCATGGAGAAGGAACACTTAATTATTCAAGTGGCTCAGTGGATATTTTGACTGAAACTCCATCTGCCAGGGCAGAAATTGGTTCTATTTTTAACAGCTTGAGACACTTTTCAGCAATTATTTGGCTGAGTTGCTTATGAGGGGGTATTTTTATGCACTGCCCTGGACTGTCTTCTGGGTGAGGTTATGTGTTGTCCTCTGTGGGTACTCTTTGTTGTCTTAAAACAGCTGTTTTCAGCTAAGCAATGACAGTTGTCCTTTAAAATGCGTGGGAATACTCCAGTCAGGAAAAAGAAAACAACTAGGTACGTTTGAATAAGTTTTATTGCCTACTTTGAGGCCAGGTTTTGCGATGAGGAGAGTTGTGGGGCAGTCAGGACAGAGAAGGGAGGACAGTGAGTGCTGCCTGTCAGTACATCCCTGCTGTGTTTGTGTGTGATTCCCTCTGTGAGAGCAGTGCCAAGGATTGCACAGCTGGAAAGGAGAGATGGTGCTTTTGGTGGGATTTGCTAGGTAACTCCAACTGTACTCTTTAGCTGCTAAACACTAGTTCCAATGAGCTGGGTTATTGAAACATGCTCTATTGGAACTGTTCACTTATCTTGGGTGATGTTACTGAAAGGTCAGGGAATGGTTCTGACAGCAGCTGTGAGCAGGACAGTGATACAGAGCTGGGACAGCCGGAGAGGTGCTGCTTGGGGGGAAGCAGCAGCCATGGGCCAAGGGAGACCCTGTTTTTGCCATTTATTTCTAAGATATTGATTAGAAGGAATGGAAGCTAATTGCCATAGAAACGAATTTCAGTCTTGCCCCACTCCTGTATGTTTGGTAGTTTGGGTTATGTCCATGGCACTGCCAGGCAGCTGCAAAGCCTTTTGGAGCAGCCTGTGCAGAGAGCGTTTGTGTGCACAGGGAGCTGTATTTGGTGTAGTGGGGTTTTGGCAGTATGCTCTCTGGTGGGCAGTTAGTGGCTGGTGTCCCAGCCAGGCTGGTGGTAGTCTGGCAGGACTCCGCAGCTGTGAATGTTGTATAATGGTGATTTGGGGAAATGACCAATCTGTGTGGCCTTGTTGTGACCTAGGTGGGACCTTACCATCTATCTGAGTGGTCACCAAGACCAAATATTAGGCAGAGCTGTGTGGTGAGTTGAGACTAAGAATGAAGGAATGTGTCTTGGAATCAATGCATTATTACAATAAACCCTAGAAATGTACCAACCTGAGTTAGACCAGAGCCTCCTGAAATAATTTTTACAGTTTTTTCAGAACATGCTTTGAGTTAACTTAGACTGAGACAGGTAAAAATTTTAGATTTCAATGAAGAAAAAAAAGAAGTGGTGGTCACAAGAAAGGGCTTGCCTTCCAAATATTCAGCAGAATACAAGCTTAAACCAGTGTGAAGGGAAGAAACAATATGATAATTCTGATGCGTTGTAGGGTTATCAGTAAGCTATCCACTGTGGTGACTTCTGCAGAGGTTCACACTCCAGGTATGGATTTAGAGCATGTGAGTCCTGGAACTACCTGTGCTCTTGCTGAGCAAGAAGAGAGGACAAGGTTTCCTTTAAAAGCTGGTAATAGAGACTGCTGTCAGAACAAAAGGTATGCTCACTGCCTAAACTGGAAGTGCACTTATTTCCCCAAACTGTAAGCCCAGGTGAGGTAGCAGTTAAGTCAGAAAACCAAGCTCATGTTTTGGCATTGGGGGAGGGCAGAAGCAGGAGTGCAAGATTTGTCCTTTTTAAAACCATCTCCTGTTACCATTTTTTAAAGTATTTCTGCAGTTCTTGCACCTTTTTCATTGTCCTGTCTTTAAAGAAGGTCTTTGCAGATGTTGCTGGTGAGCAAGGCTGCTGGGTAGATGTAGAACTCGGCAGTGGGAGTGGTTGGTAGATTGGTGTTGGGGGGTGCATCCTGGTGGGTCACCTTTGGGACAGCATGTGACAGAGCAGACCTCCCCTGAAACAGCATCATCATAATCAGGTCTGCTACTAAGCAGAGTTATTACAAATCCAGAAAGTATACTCATGTAGCTTATCTCTGTTTGTGACCTAGAAACTGTGAGGGAAATGCAGTGGAATATCTCTTAGACTTGGTTTTCACCTCTGCATTTCTTGAATGACCACGGTAGAGCAGGCCAGGCTGATCAGTAATTAACAGAACGTAATCTGTGTGAAAACATGCTCAGTGAATAAATTCGCATCTCTTTAACTTTCTTTTTGAAGCTAGATCTGCTATGAACAGATGGTGAACACAGTTGTCTACCTGCAAGGCATACCCTGTGAGAGGACATTCTCACTTCTTCCTCAAAAGAAAACATTGTCTAGACCACCACCCAAAGGTTTTCAAAACATACAGGGTCTGTTTTACGTGCTTACTCCAGGCATGTAATACAAGCCTCATCTAAAAGTGTTATCCCTGGATCTTGCTTGGTATCTGTTCAGTACCTTGTGCTTTGTGGCTCTGCATGTGGTTTCCTCCTGCTCCCCGGGAGAGCCTCGTGTCTGTCTTGCTGGAGGGATGGAGCAGGTGCAGTGCGTTTTTTAGCCGTTTCCAGTCTGACAGCTCCTTCTGTTTTTCTCTGGTTCCTGACTGGTGCAGGGCACCTACTGCTAAATACAAGCCAGCTGACAGGTGTTCATCTATCTCACATGGGACTGCACAATGCATAAAGTGTCTGTGCTGCCTTCAGCAGGGCATGGGTTGGATTTGTCTGTAGTTGACTCCTTAACCTGTAGCAGGATCCTCAACAATCTTCTCTGGCAGGTTGCAGAGGAAAAGATCTTGAGGTTGCACCTTGGCCCAAAGTTCTAGAAGAGGTGTAAATCATGTCCTTCAACGCAGCAGTATTCCCCTTGAACTAAAACATGAGGTGTTTTCCTCTTCAAGAGTGTGTTGGGGTTTTGCTTGTTTTTTTAAATAAACTTCCAAGACGGTTGCCAGCAGAGTTGTTTTTGCTTTTTGGTTTTATTATTCTTCAGAAAACTAGACTCTCACTTGAGATGTGTTCATGACAGGGTCAGGGATGAAGTATTTTTAGCAGCCTTGGTGGGTCTGCTTGCAGCGCATTCATGCCTCGCTTGTTCAGGGTTGCAGTTGCTTTTTCAAGCATGCATTTGGGGCTCCTGCCAAGACACCCAGGGCACTACAGTGTCGTGTTACAAGGTCCTGCTTTGTGCAGGCAGAGCTCAGCCCGGCAGGGCTGGGTCTGGGCTCTGCCAGTGTAGTGCTGTGGTACAGTGTTTGGCCCGTGGAGGGGTGCCGGGGTTCACACTGCATGCTGCCCTCACCACATACTCAGCACGGAGAGCTTGCTGCCTGCCTCTGGAACGGTACGTCCTGGGGCCTTCTCCTTTCTTGGATGTCAGCTGTACTGGGGTTGTGGATGTGGCTGGTTTGCTGGGCAGAGCCATGGGTCACCACTGAACACCCAGGCTCTGCATGTCTGTTTGCTGATGCTGCTGGAGTTTGCTTTTTAAAAATCAGTCAGCAAGCTGCTGTGTGTTGTGACACTGAGGGAACAAAATCAAGTGTCTCCTGTCCATCCTCTCATCAGAGTGATTTACATTTTTTCTGCTGCTTGTTGCTCCACAGCAAGCAATGTTTGTGGCCCAGCTTGTGCTCAACATTAAAATAAGGAAACTCACTTGCATGGCTGAGATGCTGGTTTTGTTTTAAATGCTTGATCTGTTCTGGATGTGGCAGTAAAAATTGCACATTGGGAGACTCCCCATGAATGCAAAGAGTCTATGGTTTGAATGCTTTAGTGATTAGAAAAGGTTTGTAATACCGGAAGTCCGTGTCTTTGAGGAGTATGGTTAATGCTTCTCCAGTTAGGGTTTCTTCCAGGGAGCTTTAAGGTCTGACTTCCTCATGGGAGTCCTCTGCAAAGTCTTCTGGAATTTGTCTGAAACAGCACAGAATGGGAGAATTTTGAGAAAGTGCCATGAACACATTCAGTGAACAACAGGGAATATGAACAGCAGAAGAAATATAGCTGAGATAAGTTTTAGTACTGTTGAAGACCTCTTAACATCTAAAGGCTGCATTTTGTCAGGACAGTGAGAGAGTTCTAGGAAACTCCCTGTTCTTTAGGAGAGAAACATGCTGGTCTTTAAAAGTCCACCTGCATATTTCAAGGGAAATATTTTGGTCAACTAAAATCGGGTGTTTCATGAAGAAAACAGTGGTGAACCCTCCAGGAGCTTCCTCCCCTTGGTGCAGAGGAAATCCAGCCCCTGCTGGGATTGCTGCTGTCATCAGCGCTGGTTTGAGCTCCCTGTTTCCCCCTCCCGTCGCCTGTGCATATGGCTCTGTTGGGTGCAGAGCCCTCCACTTCCTGTGGGGATCTGGCAGTGGTGGGATGGGCCCTGTCCCAGGCTGCAGCAAGGTGTGGGCTGCGGGTGTCTCTGCAGAGCCGGGGCAGTGCTGTGCTTCAGGGCCACTCTGTGGGGATGGGATGGGGAAAATAACACTCTGTGTTCAGCCTGAGCACACTCCTTCCCAGAGGACAGAGCTGCATTGTTGGGACAAAGAAACGTGAAAATACTAAAAGCATTCAAACTATTTTCTTTTTATTTGGGAGCCTTTTGTGTTCTTTTGGTAGCTCTGCAAAGCAGCCAGTCTAGTGTGTAGAGCCACTGGTAGCTCAAAGGTGAGCTGGGAGTAGAAGGAAAACCATAAGCTTTTTGGATTTTTTGCTGCTTATGAGGAAGGGTTCTTATATTTTTGTAGGACACATTATCAGTAACAGGGTAAGATGCCTGGATATATGTTGACAGATCTATTTAAAAGGAAAAAACATTTTTAGTCAGTCTGGTTTCAAGTGGTTTATGGTACATACTCTATTTCAATGACCAATACTTTGGTTTTAAAAATCCAGCTTTCTTGTGTTGTAGTCTTAGCTGCAAGTATCTGGGTCTTCAATACCTCTCCAACAAAGCCAGAAAGGATGAGATTTTCTGCTCTTCATATTCCAGCAATTGGAGGAAATACAGGTTTAAGGGAAAAGGTTTCACTTTTATGCTGAGAGGGGAGCTGTCAAATTCAATGTATCCAAGCCACTTTAGTGAGCATAAGCCCTCAGGTATATTACTGAATTAACAGACAAGTCTGTATCAGCTAAACTGAAGTAACCCTTCATGTCCTGTGCTTGTTGCACACCTTGGGCCCATTGCAAGGTAGAAACAAAACCTTTTATCTTAGATCCTGCCTCCAACATGCGGTGCCCAGAACAACTCACATTTGCAGGTACGGTGATTGATGCGCAGCCAGCTGTGTGTGTCAGTGTGGGGTTGTGTTGAGACTTTAATGAACTTCAATCACTGAATGGCAAAACTCAACCACCAAGACAGCTACTGAAGAGTGAGATTTTTTTTGTGGGTTTGAACTTTGGTTGTTTTTTTGTGATTTATTTTTCTAATATTTTAATAAGATGAAAATGTGGGAAGGTAAACTTGGTAGCTCAAAAAACTTTACATGATAACCAGAAGCAATCAATTTGATTTGCAGATGTGCAGCAAAACTGAAAGTTAAATTCTATTTGAAGAAAGTTAAAGCAATTTCAGCCACAGCTGTGTACCTTCCCAAGTTGTCATTGGAGAAAACAGAGCATTAAGAGTAAAAAAAATGTGTTTTTTGGGGAGTGTGTGTATTGTGTATCAGTTAGACTTACATATCGAACAGTGTGGTGGTGTTCATGCCAGCAATATGGAGAAATGACAAACCAAGTCTTCTTGGAAATGTTCCATTTCATCACTCTGCAGTTTTTAGGTTGCTTTATTGATAAACTTAATCCTTTATGCAGGCTGGGCATTTTGTCCTGATTGTAGTTTCTGCTCAGCTGGAGCCATATTGCGGATAGTGTGCTAAGTGTCTTTATTTTTAATTTTATGTATCATGAAGGAGGAAGATCATGTTTTCTATGCAGATTTCCAACAGATTAACCAAGTCATTGCTTATTAAAAAAAAAACAAGCCTGAAGGTGATTAAAGCCCCTGCTGCAGGTCTCAGGTCTGCTGAAGTTTAACTTTATTTTCCCCTTGCTTTCCCTTGTGGCTGGAAGCAGATCCCAGTGATCATGAAGCAGCAGCCATTGGTGAGCCCTTGTCTGCTAATGCCAGACTGAGGTGTAGGCAATTATCTTGGACTTGTCAGTTTTTCCCGTACCTGGAAAAATGGAAAAGAAAGGAGACAGGACCGGAATTTAGTGCAGTTTTGCATGTCCTTTAGATGTAATTGTTTAAAGTTCCATTCTGTGTTTGGAAGTGGAGCTTGATCAGTACTAACAGATTAAAGTGAGACTTTGGATCATCACATGAGAACCTGGAATAGACAAACTGTTTAGTCTCTCCTAGAGAGAGACTAGGTTATAAATACTGAGAAATCCATTTCTAACTAGACATCATTTAACCACATATGCTAACCTGGTCTTGTAGCAATCTGGCAGGCAGCAGCTGGATTTCTTCCATTATTACTGTGGACGAGTTGACTTGATACAGCAGTGATCACAAGAATGCCCTTGGAAAATGTCCTTGGTGTTGATACTCCTGAAGGGTGACTTGCCCATCTATGCAGCCATTCCCTCTCCAACATGGTCCCTGGGGACATCTGCTGAGTGATAGCTGCTCTGGCTGTGAGCTGCCCTTGTTGGTACCCCAGTCCTGAGCTGCATCGTCTCAGCCTGCCATGGTCTTTTATTCAGACTCACAATGGTGATTTTGTGCTGAACTGGTTATAAAAAGTCCCATCAGTATGGCCGCACTTCACATCAGGGCTGTGAGATGTGGGATTTATGAATTAACCTTTCTCTGTCTCTCACTTCCACACCTCCCCCCCATCCCCCTTAAGTGCTAATGGAAACATTTTGATACTTCTGGAAATAGGTGCAGAGAAAGGGAAGGCTGTTTTTTCTTCTGGTGATTAAAACTGGGGCAAGAATCTGTGAGTAGTAGGAAGAAAGCAAGTCCTGTGCAGAGCATCCTCTGAGGGAAATCTGCAAATATAAATATAGTCAAAACTGGTTTTATTCCAATGGGTGTGTACAGAGGAGGGAAACTCCAGCTCTGTGCAGTGACTTTGAAGTCTAGGATCTTAAATTGGAAGATAAATGTTAAATAATGTATTAGCTTAAAGTGCTTCCGGCCCAAATGGTACCTCATATGATTAGGCTATTGCAGCATTTATAATCACACACAGGTTCGTAATTTCTGTATGCCAGCAGAATGTTCAGGTGGCTTCAGCCCTTGTCCTGGGCAGTAAGTGTGGGATCAGTCTGGTGGGTTTCAGTTTGATGATTAGTATGGATCAAGACCAGGGATCTGTGACTGGGGTCTTGCAACTGTGCAGGAGCTTACTAATCACCACAGAATTAAGCAGGAAGCCTTGTGCAAGAGGCACACGTATCACTGAGATTATTGATCCAGGAGTGCCATTGGGATATTAAGTCTTCATTGGCTCTACTATGTTCTAGTCAATAAAGGTAGCTTGGAACTTGAACTTTCTGCTAGTTTCTCACTCTCTCAATTAATGTTTTGCATAACTTAATATTTGGCAGCATTCAGATTTTTCCTTGTAAATGGATTTAGCCCCTGCTATATTTTTTCCCAAAACCTTTTGGTTTTAAAGGGTCCTGGAAAGAGTTTTCATGGTGTTACAGGGGTCATATGAACATCTAATCTCCATAAGTTTTTAAGCTCCATCAGAGTTCATTTGCCCCCACCCCTGCAATTAGTCTTCTTTCCAGTTTTACTGAGTAACTTCAGGAAAGAAATATTCTAGAATGTAAATAAGCTACAAGCTGCCCCTGGCTGCATCCCCATACTGAGAACACTTGTAGCAGGGAAAGGTGCTTCGTGCCCTAACCCTTCCCTGCCCTTCTCAGTGCTGGCTCAAGTTAGGAAACTTGGTTCTTGGCTGAGGCACTTGGAATGTCTGTCCTCCCCCACGCAGCTGAGGCTTGGTGCTGTCATCTGGCTCCAGCTGCAATGGCCACTGTCTCCTGCTGTGTCAGGCTGTCACAGAACGGAGATGAGGGTGGCAATGCTGCTGGAGTTCCTGCAGCAGTGAGACATGCTCAGACTTGCTCCTGGACTGCAACGTGCCAGAGCTGTTTGAGTTTTGTTTACATGGAAGGGTGTCTGTTGATGCTCTTTTTATTTCTTTGTGGGTATAGAAGTCTCCTTTTAACAGCATGGAACACCAGTGCTCTGTTGTCATACGAAGTCACTGAGGAAAACATGGACGGTTCCTTTTGGATGTGTGAGACAGGAGTCCTCTTAATGGTGGTGAAATTCAGCCTGGTAGGTTGGGTTTGGTTTTATTGCTCTGTAGCAATAAAACTTGTGAAGGCTCTCTGATTATATTAAGTAGACTAATGAACATATTTTCATGGATTTTCATGGATTTGTTTATTGCTTTATATGGTGAAATGGTCTATCTGAATTGTAGTAAAATTCATGTGAATTAGACTGGGTTATACCCAACATGAATTGCTTCCTAAATAAGTCTAATGGCATTCTTTCTACACAAGCAGTTTCACCATCCTTCACTCTCACCTCTATTAAGTCAGATCCACTGTTGTTAACAGAAAAAAATGTCTTGGACATCTGTAGGTTTCTCAGTATAAATACTGCTTTCTGAGAGGGAAATCTGCCATATGAATTTGAAACAGCTCCTTGAAAAAACAATCTTTCTCCTTTTATTCCACTAAATTTCTTGCTGTTGTATTAGATTGTGATTCCAAATCCAGTGTGTGCTCTGAATTTGTACAAGAATAGAAATTATTCAGTTTCTGCATTTAGCCTGGACAGTGTTTTTTTAGTAGAGATTTCTCACTAGACTCTTGCACTAGGGTGGATGCCTCTTGGCCTTGTTCTTACTCCCTGTTGCTCTGGGGCGGAGTGGATGAAGCCAGGCGCTCTCTGCAGTGTGGTCAGTGCATTTGTGATGTTACTGCTGCATGCTCTGGACGAATGGGTGATAATGGAGATGGGGCAGATGTGGGCTGGGATCCTCGTTTGGTACAGGTCAGCAACGAATACCAACGTTTCTGTTTTAAGAGCGTATTTTACAGCTTGAATGTGTTTGTTAGTGCACTCATAGTCAGAGAATATCAGTATCTAGTGCTCCCATAAGCTGCTAAATTTTTAGAGACTCTTATCATTTAACCCTGAAAATAGCCACAGAGTAATAGTAACGCAAGTGTCAGTTGAATTCGATTTCCTGTAGTTTCTGGGGTTTGCTGTCATTTTCACAGCAGTATGTTGCAGCTTGGAATCCATGATATTATGGTCAGTTGTGGTAGTTTGGTTTTCATTGGCTTTCTTTGCACATCTTGGCCTTGGTTACCACAGTGCTGCTTGCTGGGCTCTTCCCAAGGTGCGGAACCGCTGACAGGAGCAGCTCTGAGTGCTGTGGCAGAGCACGACCAAGCAGGGTGGGAGTGGCATTGCTGTCAGCAGTGCTGGTACCTGCTCCCTCAGTTCCCTACTGCAGGGACCAGGTACACCAGGAGCCTGTCAGCAGTGGGGGGGTGGGGACTGCAGGTGACCCAGTTGCACCACACTCTTCTGAGATCCACCTTCCTCTTGCCTTTTCCCTCATCCATTGTCCTTCATACCCTGTTCTCTGACATCACAGAAAAGACCACAAAAGTGCTTTTAGGGCTGTATCATTTAACATCTCCACCCCAACATTGCTTGTCTCCTTCATGAATCAGATGTTACCTCTCCTGCTCTGTGGAATGTTTTCATTCTCAGTTCCTGTTCGTTCTAAATGGCCTGTAAAATGCACTTCTCATTTCATCATAGTGCTTTTTCAGAAATGCCATCTGACATACCAGCATAATTTCAGACAATGGATTTTCAGCTGTTCTTCCTCTAATTTTGGTTCTTACAGATCATGTTTTTGGGTTTTAATTCCTCTTTTTTCCTAATGAAAACTGGATTTTGTACATTGGAATATTTTCTTCCACGTTACCTGTGATTTGAGTCAGTCAGGAGTTTCTCCTCTGTTACATTCCTAAAGTTTGTGTTTTATGAATTAACATTTCAGTGCAGAATTTCTTTACATTACCTGGGCATTACTGCAAGTGAAGAAAATTATTTAGGAAAAACACAAACCTACCAAACCCTAGCACTGTGATGTCTGTCAGAGACTCAAAGTCATTGCCTCAAAGGGACAGACATAAATTAAAATGGGAAAGTTCAGTCCTTGTATTGATAGTGGTGGCAGATGTGCTGCAGGATCCATGCAGTGGGGAACTCCTAAAAGGCCACTCCATTCCTGTCAGGTTTGGCAGTTCCTGGTATTTCAGCCTTGGAAGCACCTTGCATACTCTAAATTACAATGGTTCTGAAGATCCAAAACTTAGATTATGTATGGCTTTTCTTTTGATCATCTTGCCTGTGTCCTGGGTGAGTGATAATATTTGCTACAACCAGAATATCGAGACAAAGAAGAGCAAGCGGAGATGTAGCCATGGGAGTGAGGGTGGCTTTTTACAAATGAGTCAGAACGAGTGAGGCTGGATGGCATGAGGTGCTGTGTGTCAGAGCTGTCAAACAGGGTGATGAGCCATTGCTTTGCCTCTTCAAAATATGAATGTAAAACACACTTTCTTTGACAAAGAAGTTGAGGGTAGGGGGATAAGAGATGCTGAGGTTTCTTCTTGTCCCAGGGTTGGCTGTGGCAACAGTGCTGTGGTCGCTCTGTTGTATACTGGAGTCCTTCTGTGACAATTACTTTCTAATTAGAGCTTCAGCCTTCCAGGAGATCACACTAATATTCTGAAAATTTTGTTTAATGAATATTAAATAGCAGTGTTTCAGCACTGCTGTAATTAGAGCTTATAATTTATAGGTGGATTTATGCCCTGCTGTGCATCTTTGAATCTCCAGTGTCAATTCTGCTTGGCCTTTACTCCCAGGTCTGTTACGTTGTGTTGCTGAAGAGCAACGGTGTCACTTATGCTCTATTGATCTGCTCCTGATTTGGTTGTCTGTTATCCTGAACTATTTTTCCGGCTCAAAGGTATAGTTGTAAAAATAGTCTCAGGCATTTCACAGCGCCTGGGAAGCCCTGTAGCTTTAAATTCCGTGTCCTGGTCCTGCTCGGAGCCCGGAGCAGAGCTCCCCGGCGAGGAGCGAGGAGCGGTGCTCAGCCTGGCCCGGCACTCAGCCATGCTGCTCTGGCAGCAGCGCCCCAGCAGCACGGCCAGCGCTCGGTGCGGCCGATGGCCGCGGCACTGCCCGGGCAGTGCCCAGTGCCGGGGCTGCCCATGGCTGCACCGTGATGTTTATGTGGTGCTGCTGTACCTGCCTGTGCTGTGAAGGGGACTTCTGTGAGCCCACAAAGGTGAGGAGGTGGGGGAACAGCTGTAGCTGTCATGTTTGGCTGTTTTATTTAAATCTCCAGTAGAACTTGACCTCATTTTTTGCAGCAGCCTTGGAAGCACTGCATTTTTCCTCTGGGCACTGCTGTTGAAATTTCAGTGGTTGTTTTTTTAATACAGCTTTTCTTTGCTTTTGAAGCTGGGAAGTGCAAAAAAGCTCCTGTCTGAGTGAGTGTTGCAATCCATAAACAAGATCAAATGTGGTGCTGCTTTTTGGGATTTTCTGGTTTTGTTGTTTTGGAGTTTGGTTTGTATGATGCAGTGAGTGATGAAAGAGGTGGGAGATGCAGCAGATGCAGATGCAGCCCAGTGTCAGAGAGAAGTGATTAGCACTGGTAGCTTTTTTAATGTGACCTCTTGTTTTGCTGTTTTTAGCTGTGCAAAATGTATTTCCAGGAAGTAGTAAACAAACTGCAGAATCATATTCTTCTCCAGGTAAAAAAAGAGTAAGTGTGCTGCCTCCCATAGACCCAGTGACCTTCAGAAATGATTAAGTGTTTTTTGTTTGTTTGTTTCATTGAGCTGTGTGGCTCAGCATTACCCTTTTTCAGTCTGAGTTAACAGTAAATTGTATCTTCCCCTCCTCCCCCATTTATTAAATACTGAAGAGAGACAGTAAGGTCTTTGATGCTCTGATCTGCAACGCAAAATAGAAGCTATTTCTCTTTGAATTGTTGCAGTTAGCTCTCCCATGATCTGTGGTCTAGTGTTTGAGGAAAAAAAAGAAATCTGGGATCCAAACTGTTTTTTTTGCCATAGCTGATGTTTGCCTGGGGTCTGTTACAGTCTGCAGAAGACATGGCTGAGAGGTTGAATAGTTGTTCCTGTTGTGTTTGAAACACATATGTCTAATGCATTTATTTAATTAACTCACAGATTTTCCCAGAGGAAAATAGTGTCTTCTATACGTGTACTTTGTCTCACTGTATTCAATGGTCTTCATAATAAAAGTGACACACAGGTGGCTCTCAGGAAAAACGTCTGTTGCTGATGTGGAGAGGTACAGACTGCGGTGATACGGAGCAGCAGGAAAGCTATGGGGGTTACAGATGTTCCACATCCCGGGTTGATAGATCTGCGTGGTTTGCATCTTGGCACACCTAACATTCGGCTACTGCATCACCTCTTGAGAGATGAGGACAGGAGTAATGAGCACAGGATACTGTGTTCTGTTCTCTCTAGGCCAGATCAGGGGAGTCTGAACAGCTTTCCACTGTGTGTTGAGGAGATGCTGCACTGAGGGCTGTCTCTAAATGGAGTTCTCAATGAGGATTCTTAGCTTTTGCAAGAATACTGAAAGCAGCATAGTGATTTCAGTATTAACCTAATTCAGTGTTCTCTGTGGATTTCTGGACAGGTGCCCTGTTGCCTCACCCTGCTGGGTGCTCGTCATCCCTTGAATGTGTCTTCCTCTCTGATGTCTCATTGCTTGCTGTTCTCTTCCAGGTTTCCGAAGGCATCCGTGCCACATGCCAGTGGCCCTGAGGAGGGCATGTTCATGTGCTGAGCGGATTGCCCTTCCTCACAGTGTCTTGTCCTTGACAAGCTGAGTTTGCCACTTGGAACAGTCTTAAAGATTTAGTTGCTGCTAATGCAGGAGCACCTGCAGCACTTGGAGCAAACAAGCTGCTTTTGAACAAAGCTGGAGTCTGAAGCAGTTATACTGCATAGCTGTGACAAGTGTCATCTTAGCTGATACTATGTGTATGTTGTACTACAAAGGCTTTAAATAAGGAAACAATATTTCAAGAAATGCTCTATGGGAATTGCAAGGCAGTATATTCACAGGAAGCATGAATCCTGTTGCGTTGGAATACTTAATACTGTATGAACTGATGATTGTATAAACTTCAGGGAGTTTTGGTTATGGCCACACTCTGTGTTGTACCTGCAGAAAATACTACAGTTAAAAATAAAGAAATGAAGGAAGTGTAGAAGTACAGTTGCTGGAGCCCTTTAGATTAAACACTTGGAGGGGATGAGCATGTTAAACCTCAGCAGAGATTCATCCCCTGGAAGCTCTTGCACAGGGCTGTTATGTGCAGAGGGATCATGCAGAGGCATTTGTCCTTCCACACTTCAGACCCAGTTTGCTCCAATGCTTTGCAAGTCAGAGTTAACTTGCAACCATAAAATAAAACTCTGTTCTTTACAAATTAATATATAACATGCAATAATAATCTCTATTCATCAGATAGCAGCTTGAAGCATAAAAAACCAAAACTGCTTTACTCTCTGGGAAGTGTTAACATAAATTTTGTCTCTCAGGTAATGAGATGTGACTCAAACAGTGGGGAAAATAGGACGAGATTTAAAAAAAAATCAGAACCAAACAAAAACCCACACATTTTACCTAGTCACTTTCTCATAAAAGCTTGTATAAACTTGTTTCTTAATCCACCCTCTTCTGCTGGTTCCTCTACTTAACTTTTGTTCAGCTTTACCTCATTTCCTATCCTTATTGTTTTAACTTCTGGCCTGATTGGCACTCCCCTCTTGATTAGAAATCAGGAGCTGCTAAAATAAACATCCATGGATGTTATTTTTGCTGTATCTTTTACTGTGTCCCTTATCATCTCCTACGAGCTCTTGTGTATAATTCAGTTCTTTCCTATTCTTCTAATCAGATAGTTGTATCCATTCCCTTGGACTTCCCTTACCCTCAATGTTGCCGTTTATTCAGTCAACACCGATGATTTTCTGCTTGACTGGTCTAGCTTTAGGAAACCATTATTGAATTGTGCCATCAAGCCTTACTTTCTTTGTGCTCAAAAATATCTTTTCACAAGATTTCAGAAATTTGAGGTAAGAAGGTGATGTCTTTGGCAGCAATGCTGTTTTTAAAAGGAATTAAAGGAGCCTTAGACGACCTCTTAAGGGAGATGTTACACTGCATTGTGTCAGTCCCTTCTGTCTCTGGGATGTCAATAAGTACTTGTGGGCCAAGCTGGTGCCTGGTCCCACATGTTCCAGTCCTGCTTGAGGGAACAGCTTGTGCAGTGTTCCTTGCCTCAGCCCACCACACTGGGCTGGTAGGTGTCAGAGATGCATGTGCCTGAACCACAGCTGGGGAAGGTGGAGGTCAGCTTTGTAGCTTCAGCTACCTCTTAACCAGTTAGTAAGTGAAACATTTGCTTCCCAAGAGGCAGGTGGAGTCAAGCAGGGGGAACACATGGAGTCCACTGAACTCCCCTGGACTGACAGCAAGGTGCTGTGGGGGAAGCATCTGTGACCAGCGATTGCCTGCACTGATAAGGCTTTGCTGGGGCTCCTCTGTGGAACCTTTAGTGTTAGTTGTGACAGAAGCTGCCTCTGGTACAGCGAGTATGATGCCGTGTGACGGCAGCATCTTTCATCATTGGTCCCAACACCAGTGGGGGCTGCAGCTGAATACTGGTCTGCTTTGGGAAGAATTTCTGCTGCTGACAGCTCTGAGGAAAAGACAGCTGGCTGCTTTACAGCTAAACTGTTTCTGGCACTTGATGTGGCACATAGAGTCACATCTCCATTTCATATTGAATTAGGTACAAGGCCATGGGCAAGTCGCCCTGCAGCTGGCTTTACCAAATCCCAAGTTGTGGTTGAGGGTTTGTTTGTGTGCCTCAGGCCATTGTTTGGAGGATGCTTCTCTTGGCACCAGTGCCAAGTGAAGCAGTCCCAGGTCACCTTTCCCTCCAGTGGTGTTTCTGCTGTCTGTCTTGGGCCTGATGGTGAACCACATTTGGGAAGTAGTAAGAACATCCCCAAGCACCTCACCACTTGTTTCCCAGTGAGCTCACACCTTGGCTCTAGAGGGAGCTGCTGTCCTGTCTCTCCCCAGGCTGTGCCAGTACAGGGTTAGGCAGGGAGCTGCTTGGCTTGGATGCCCCTAAAGAAAGGGAATGCCCAATTGCATGCATGGTGGCTCCAGCATGTGTGAAGTGTTGCCCCTTTGTGTTTGCCCACAGCCCTTCTGTCTGGGGCAGGGACCTGCCCTCTCCCTTCTCTGCAAATCAAGGTCTGTGGGCTCTGGTTTGGCAGATGTACCATTAGTGCATTCCTGTTGCAGCAATCATCACTCATGACTATTTAAGTACCATGAGTAAGGTGTAAAGCCATTTCCTCTTGGTGTTACAGTGTTGGTTCCTTGCTCAAGCTGTTGTCTGAGGCAGGCAAAGGCATTGTATTGGAATTTTTTCTTGGATATTTTTCAGAGTAATTTTTCATTTTTTGTTTTCTTACAGTTTTTTCTTTTACCCATAACCATGGTGATCTTCCCACCATTTTGAGGGTTAATTGCCCATAGGCAAAGGCTGTACAACTTCTAGAAATCCCCCATTTTATAATCTAAACAATGAGCCATACTGTGAAAAGCACACAGCAAGATTTCCTTGAACTGTCCATCTGTTTGTGTGCTTTCCTTAGCCAGGTTTAATTTGGATTTGGATTTAGGAGCATGCTAGAGACAGCTCAGAACAGTTGCTGTCAAGGATGACCATAGATTTCCATGGGTGAGTAGCTGGAGCTGTTAAGAAGCAAAGCTGCTGCAGGTCCTGAAGATTCAATCGGTCA
Source organism: Phylloscopus whistleri (assembly GCA_017589585.1). Taxonomy (NCBI): domain Eukaryota; kingdom Metazoa; phylum Chordata; class Aves; order Passeriformes; family Phylloscopidae; genus Phylloscopus; species Phylloscopus whistleri. Next base: position 319,495 of record JADMLD010000736.1, read on the forward strand.
GTACAGTTTTGCAGGATAACTGCACTGTATCACAAGGAATCTCTCTTGGACCTGTTCTTTGTTTTTCCTTTTCCTTTTTCTTTTCCTTTTTCATTTCCTTTTTCTTTTCCTTTTTCTTTTTCTTGACAGTAAAGCCAAGGCAGATGTTTTGTAGAGTGGGAGCATGTGTGCACCCTGAGCACTTGCTGAGGGAAGGTGGAAGGTAGATTTGTAAATGAATCCACATGTGAGTGAGCAGTTGTCTCTAGGGATGGTTCAGTGCAGCAGTATTTAGATCTTCTGTCTGTATTTACTTGAGAGATGAATGAATAGAAATATTCTCCCTTACTGTTGCACAGGATTTGCAATCACAGAAATATGCAACTAGAAATAGTGACCCATAGAATTGGTCATATCAGATGTGTGGCAATGCTGCAGCAGACAGACAGATCCAACTTTCAGTTATAGACAGATCCACAAATGTAGGATGTGGAAGTAGTATCTGGGAAATACTCAAAAGCTTTCTGGACCTGGTCTTGGGAAACAGGCTCTTGGTGGCCCTGCCTGAGCAGGGAGTTGGACCAGGTGAGCTCCAGAGGTCCCTTCCAACCCCAACTGATCTGTGATTCAGTAACAACCTTTAAAAAGCAAAACATTAGAAAAACAGAGTCTTAGTTCTCAGTCAGCTGTAGGTCATAAAAAGCTTATTGCATCACCCATTAAGTGGGTGAGGCAGGGAATTTTGTGACACTTTTTTGTTTCCTTTGGGATCTGTGGTAAGTTGTGCCATATACAATGACTGTTGGAGCTAGAGGAATTGACTGCTTATGAAACAGTGGGGCTGGTGCCACCTTGACCCGTGTGTTTCAAGAGTCGTGTGCTGCAGGTGACATGCAGGGAGGTGATCTGTGGCTGTTGATAGCATTTCATCTGTTAAGGGTACATCATAGTAATTTGTGATGTTTAAGTATCTCTTCATTGTACCTGCTGGGGATTCTGTGTGTGTTTATTCAAATGTGTACTTAGGTGTTTTAATGCAGATCCAATGAAGTGGGGCCTGGGGGGGGCTGTTGCTCTGCAGATATGGCTAGGAACAAAGAATGGTGGGGGTTTTTCCCCCCTGTGATTTTTATTTCCTGTAAGGCGTTAATTAGAGATCGATCTTACTAACAAACCAAGGCTCTTGTAACTGTCATCAGAGATTTTGAGTCTCTGCCCCTGTGCCTACCTGAGGCTGGAGACCATCTGTCCACCTAGTGTGGAGGGATTGGCCAAGTCTCTGTGCCCATCCCTGCACCTGCCATGTGCTAATGGTGCTGTTGAGTGGTGTTTCCAAACAGGAAGTCTAAATCCTATGAGTTTCTAGTCTAAAACTACTCTAAAACTAGTTCTAGTGTTTAGTCTAAAACCTAAAATCTATGAGTTTCATAGATTTTCTACCTATATGACTGTATTGCCTTCAGCACAGTAGGAAAAGGAAGCAAAACAACTTCTGAATGTTCTCATGGTTAGTTTTAGCTGCCAGTCAGGTGTGCAGTCACCGGGAAGGTGATTAACTCAGGCACCTCAGATGCTCTTAGCTCCTTTCCGAGCCTGTGCAGTCTCACTCTGAGCTCCCCTGTCTCACTTTGCCCTGTAAGTGCTTATTGGAAGTAGCACAACAAATTTCAGTCACACTTGTGAAGCTCCAGGCTTCACAAGGGGAGGAAGGAGGAAACAGGAGTTGCCCCCTTGCAGCACGCTTGCTCTGAAAGCTGCTGCCCTGAGTGTTTAAAAGCAACAATCCATCTTCTTGGTGAATGACCGGTACGTGTTTTTACTGGAGGAGTTTTAGGAGGGCGAAATACCTTTAAAGGAACCGCTGTATTTACTCTTCAGCAGCACCAAAAGGCAGAATCATGAGGTGGCTTTTTAGGCTGTGTGCTGCAGAATAGAGACATGGGAAAGCTTGTATGGGAGGGAAAGCCTGAGAGATTAACAGTTGAAAATTTAGTAAGATCTTGAGAGGGAGAAAGCATAAGGCCTTTACATGATTTCATCTGGTTTGTGGCATAATGCCAAAGCAGTTCTCAGTGTACCTCCTGGTGGGAGGGCACACAGCTCCCCTTAACTGGACTGTCAATAAAATGGAAAATCATATTGCAAGAAAGACTGACTATTGAATTGTAACCCCTATTCTTATACAAGCATCGATCATTATAGTATTTAATTTACCAGCATCTTTTCTGGTCAGAGTGACCATCATCTCAAATTCAATAGTACGTCATCAGCATTTCCCAGGGGCCCAGTTTGTGCTGAGTCTTCCCTTTACAAAGCCTTGTCGATATGGACAAAGTACTTAAATTATCTCTGTTCTGTTCCAGAACTGCACTTTGCACAGCCTTTTCCTTTTGAATTGGAAAGAACGCTTTTTGTTATTTCAGAATAATATCCACACAGTTGGTAATTATAAAGCAATTATCCCAACATGGTTTATTCTGTTACTGCTGTTCTAGTTCATTTTCTACCATAGGTGTAGGGAGATGACCTGGGCAGATTGACTGAAGTCAACTGACTTTAAAAGGGGGAGAAAGAAAATTTCTACCAATTTTTTCTCTCACAAAACTTGTGTCATGAGAGGAAAAGTGTACTATTAGTGTAATTTATGGTAATTATGTATACATATACACTAATTAGACCTAACCAGGAATAAATTTAGCTGATAGAAACTCTTTACTGCAAAGTAATGTTGAAGCCTCAGTAGTTCTATGACACTGGTCTATGCAGATTTCAGCTCAGAGCCTCTGCGCTGCAGAAGAACTGGTGATGAGCAGTTGTTTGGTTCTGGGATACCTGGTAAGTTCCACGCTCACTCACCCTTACCACTGCCCAGAAAAAAATCAATTAAGAAAAAAAAAAAGGAAAAAATAAGTTAATTTGTGGAAGTTTTGCATCAAAACTGTGGATCTTTTGGTTTTCTTCATCTGCCATTAAATACTAAAATGTCCTTGATCTGGAGGAGGTAGAGATTGTTACGAATGGATTGAGAAGCCCTTGGTTCATAGGCAGTTAACAGTAGTAAGATTGTCTTGGTGCGCTGCACAGACACTCTGTGCTGTGCTGCTCTTGGGGTGGCAGCTGGTTGGCAGAACTGCTCTGTGGGTGAGGCACGGACCAGCTGTGCCATGGGTGCTGGGTGGTGCTCCCAAGCCAGGCATGCCCTGCACAGGCAGAGTCTTTGTGTTCGTCTAGGCCATAGGAAGAAATCTGACCACTGACAGCCCTGGAAAAATCTTAATGAAATTTAACATTCTAAGAAGAGGTATCTTTACAAATGTGTATTACTTCTAAATGCATGTCCCTACAACTCAGAGACAGCATGTTCTCTGTGCAGTACTGATATCATGCATAGTGTTGGTCCTGCTGATTACTATTAATTCTTAGCACCAATTGTCCATTGATCTATCCAGAGCTCCAGGGTTTCTACAACTAAACCCTCTTAAGAGAGCAGTTGATACTTCAGGAGTCACAACAGACTGAGAAATTATATTCTGTGGTTTCCAGCAGCTGAACTCCTCTAGATAATGAATCAATTGCTTTTCCAGGTGTCTGGTTTTCCTGTTGATGGGATAGCAAACAGAGAACCTCAGGGTTATGGGAAGGAGCCTGGCTGACCCTCGGCACTGGCCAGTGTTGCAGCCTGCAGGGTTTTTACATTAAATATGGAATGATAAATCGAGAGAGAGGGTACAGTTAACTGTAACAGCATTTTTTGTTTCGTAAAGCGCATGTCGACCAACACGGACATAGTTCTCTGCGTCTGGGCAGTAGCTGTGGGTCAGCTGGCAGCTGTTCCAGTGGAACGACCTGGGGAACTGCCGGCCGGTCCCCGCCGAGCCGCGGGAGCGGAGCGTGCGGGCAGCACTTACGGCTGCTCCCCAGCTCCGCGCCGCGACAGGGGCCGCGGAATCCAAGCGACGTGTTCGGTGTAAAACTCCTTAACACAGATTCCCTCGGACGCGTGTGGCTGCGGCTCCGTGGCTCCCGGGCCCGGCGAGGCCTCCCTGCCGCGAGGGGGCGGGCGGGGCCGGGCGGGGCCGCGCCGGGCCGGGCGCGCAGCCATGCACGGGCAGCGGGCGGCCGGCGGGAGCCATGCACGGAGAGCGGGCGCTGCTGCCCCGCCGGGACAAGGTACGGGGGGCCCCGCGGGCGTTACTCCGCCGGAGGACCCACCGTGGCCCCCAGCCGGGGCTGGCCGGGTTCGGAGCGTGGTCGGCTCCAGGGAGGAATGCCCGGGTCAGGTGCGGCCGGTGCGGCCGAACCTGCCTGCTCGGTCCTTCCCGGGTTCACGGCGGGTACTTGGTGGGTTGGATTGCGTTGAAAGACCGTTTACTTTTCCGTAAGTAGGGTTTGTCCTTTGAAACTCGTATTTTCCTCCTAATCGGAAACACCTGCTTGCAGGGTTTGCCGCGGCAAGGAGAGCATTCGAGTGCCTCTCAGGCTCCATTTTTCTGTTAAAAGCACTGACCGTAGTAGATCGGTTGTAGGTTGTTTCACTGTTGCTGCTGTTCAAACCGGTGAAGCACTAGGAATGACTCGGATGTGGTGTGCTGTACTGTACAGTTAAACCGGGTGGGCTTCTGGTCTCAGGTACCTTCTCCATCTCTTCACTCTTCAGCTAGTTGAGCCCTTGCCCTTGTCCTGATATCTTGGAGTGCATGGTCTGCGAAGCTGGGGTGCCCTGTTGCACATTTGTGCTTGAATTTTGAATCGTTTGAGGCAATTAGGTGGATTCAAGTACGAGAGGTTTTGCTTTTTTTCCAACTTTTGCTGGATGTCTGTAAAATACGTGAAGCTCTCGATTGATACCGTCCCCTGGGCATCTGAGAAAAGGTACATGTTTTCAGAATTATATCCGTTTGCCAAGTTGATTGGCATAAAGAAGGCAAGCTTTTTCTGTTGGTGAAGCTGCTGATTAGCACTCATGTTTCTCTCTCTCTGTGCTTAGATTGAGCGATTGGAAGTCAGCAGCTTGGCGCAGACATCCAGTGCTGTGGCCTCCAGCACTGATGGCAGCATCAATGCAGACTCTGTTGATGGGACCCCAGATCCGCAGCGGACAAAAGTGGCCATCACACACCTGCAGCAGAAGATACTGAAGCTGACAGAGCAGATCAAAATTGAGCAAACAGCCCGTGATGACAACGTGGCAGAGTACCTGAAATTGGCCAACAATGCAGACAAGCAGCAGAGTGCCCGCATTAAGCAAGTGTTTGAGAAAAAAAATCAAAAGTCAGCCCAGACCATCTTGCAGCTGCAGAAGAAACTGGAACATTACCATCGAAAGCTGCGAGAGATTGAGCAGAATGGGATCCCTCGGCAGCCAAAGGATGTCTTCAGGGATATGCATCAGGGTTTGAAAGACGTTGGAGCAAAAGTCACTGGCTTCAGTGAGGGAGTGGTAGACAGTGTAAAAGGTGGGCTTTCCAGTTTCTCTCAGGCCACACATTCAGCAGCAGGAGCTGTGGTTTCCAAACCCCGGGAGATTGCCTCCCTCATAAGGAACAAGTTTGGGAGTGCAGACAACATTGCTAATCTGAAAGACTCCTTAGAAGAAGGCCAGGAAGATGGGACAGGAGGAAAGGCTCTAGGTGTTATTCAGAACTTTCAGTCAAGCCCAAAATATGGCAGTGAAGAGGACTGCTCCAGTGCCACATCAGGCTCAGTGGGAGCCAACAGCACAACAGGGGGCCCTGTGGGAGCTTCCAGCTCCAAAACAAACACTCTGGATATGCAGAGCTCAGGGTTTGATGCAATACTGCATGAGATTCAAGAAATTCGAGAGACACAGGCAAGACTGGAAGAATCATTTGAGGACCTTAAGGTTCGCTACCAGAGGGATTACACATTAATAATGCAGACCCTGCAGGAGGAGCGGTACAGGTATGTGCTGTGGTACTTCGTTTGACAAACCAATGCTGTGATTGCAAAGCACTGGAGTTGGGGATAGTAGTGCTCAGCAGGCTGTTCCCAGCAGCCTGATTCAAATGGGTAGTTCTGTGGTCTTCTCAGGACTTTCCCCTCCCAGTTCTGCCTTTTATAAATACTGCTATCCTGCTGCTCACCTCCCTCTCTGTACAAAAAAGAGATCGTAAGGAAATAGGTTATTTCAAAGTGTTCTCAAGATAAAAAGTGAAGCTGAACAGGTCTAATAAGGTGTCCCAAACCCAGGAGTACATTGATGCAATTACTGTTATCAGACAGTGCTTTGCCCTGCAAAAAATCCTGAAAATGTTTGGATCAAAGCAAATGACAGGGAACTAATGTGGACATGACTTGACCCTGCCTTCTCCAACACTCAGATCCATATCTACCAGAGAAAGAAACATTCCAGTTTTCTTCAGGTTCTCTAAAAAGACATGATCTTGCCCATGTGCCAAAACTAAGATATCCCTTCCCTTCTTTGCTCAGCCCACTGTGGCAGGACTCAGAGAAATGAAGTTGAATTAAATATCAGACACTGACAGTGCTCTTCTTGTGGGCTTGATTATGGGGCTCTGGAAGCAGGTAACCCGTGTTTCCATCAGCCTTCCCCTCACTGGAGGGAATGGAAAGGTGGAGCAGTTGCTGCAGTACTGCTCATCCTTGATGAAGTCACAGGGGAGAGGTGACAGTGGCTTCAGGAAGGCAGCCTGGCTGGCTTCCCCCACCTCTCTGCTGAGGAAAACTGCCCATGGAGAGATGCTGAGGGAATACTTCCCTTTCTTTGCTGGGTGGGAGAGGCTCTCTGCAGACTGCCCTGTGCTGTCCAGCAGAACACCTGACATCCTCCCCCTCATATGCTGAGAGCAAGGGCTTGACTCCAAGCTCTGAAGGGAATAGTTACTAGCTGCCCTTCTGAAGGCATCAAAGACAGGATTCTTAAATTTTAAATAGCAAATGCAAGGCCTAAGCCCTTGTTCTGGTGAAGGACAGCAGGCTGTTGTCATGCGATTCTTCACGGCCTTCATGACTTTGCCAGAATGTGAAACACAACCTGAAAGGCAGAGCAGAGCTGCTGGGAGTGTGTACAGGCTTGCTGAAGTGCCCTGTGCTACTTGCTGCACTGGTTTGTGCAGCGTAACATGGAGTTGCCCTACAGCTCTTTAACATGCTGATGCCAAATCATTGGAAAGACTCTGGGAAGGGCTAGCCTGCTAGGATCTGGTAGAGACAGCAGGCTCTCATGTGCTTTGCAGAGCTTGGGCATACAAAGCCAGACCAATACCACTTTCTAATCCTGCTTTGCAACAATCAGCAGTTTGACTGAAACCAGCAACCAGCACAGCAGCTTTGGTTCCTAGTGCCTCAGTGTCATCAAGGCATCTCAAAGCAACATGGAGCTGGATCTTCTGCTCTGCAGCAGAGAGGTGCTGTTGTCTGTTGCTGTGTAGGTTGTTGTTTCACACATACAGCAACAGCCGTTCATGGTGGAATGCTAAATGCAAGCACGGCACAGCTGAAGGAGTGGCCTGAAAGTACAACAGCAGACCTTGGGGACTGATGTGTGCTGTCAGCTAAACGAGATGGTTCCTGCCCAACAACTCTGAGCAAGGTTCACGTATGTCCCATACTAGTCAGATATGAAGTCATATCTGCATGTGCCATTAACCTTTGCAGAGCACTCCCCTGAGGTCAGACCCCAAGCACTAACCAAGGCAGCCTGGAGTGAAAAGCGGGGAGAGTCTGCATTTGGCTTATAAAAGCTTAAGATTGTAATTTAGACCTGTCATTTGGAATGTTGATGCAAATTAATTAAAGGTGTGACCTTTAAAGAGGACCAGTTAAACCACACTCAGTGCCCTTGTCTGTGTGGGTAACTGCATGATCAGCAAGAGCTTATGGGTTAATCACGGTTAGATGACTACGTGACTGTAGAAATGCAGATTCTTATTTTTATAGCTTCTGTATTTTGAACCGTCACGATGATAAAAGCCAACATCACCTTAGAAGTGGAAGGTGAAGTGTCCAAGGGCAGAGGGTGCTGCCGCCTTGGCAGGGAGGGTGATTGTGGTTTGATGCTGGCAGTTAGGGATTCAGATTAATCGTAACTGGCTTTAAAAGTTGAAAATACCTCCTAATGTTGCTCTTTTTATGGGAAGCTTTCAAAAACAAACACAGAGTTGAGTTGGAGCTTAAAAAAAAGCTTTTGGAGAAGCCTTTTGCGTGTCAGGTGACACTGAGTGTTTGCATTGTACCTGGAAGCTGGAACAAAGAACACGCCATGACATTTTCTCGCCTGGTCTTTGTCCATTTCCTCTTTCTTAGATTGTCTGCTGTTTTGCAGGTTCTGATCTTTTTTCCCCTTTGTGTTTGTGCAGTTTCTGTTTATCAGCCATGGCTTGCCTCACAGATTTTCCATGACCTCCTTCATCTCCTCCCTCCCCTATCCCTGCTTCCAGATCTTGTCTATCACTCCATGTGGCTGCCAGTTTGCTAACCTTAGTCTCTGAGGCAGGGACTCACCTGTCCAGTTGCTCCAGTTCTCCTGCCCCGTTGCAGGCCTGGCAGCACCATGGCAAGGCCAGGGTGGGTGGGCTGTGCTGCCCAGCACCTGGCCCCAGAGCACTGCTCTGCTTTGCTGAGGCTGAGCCACTGAGGAAGGAGGGGTCTGATGGTACTTGGCCATCATTGTTTTCTTCTGCACTGGGAGCAGGCGCTGAAATGGCTTGTTGCTTATCTCGTTATTGGAAGGTGGCAGTTGTTTACTGATATGAGCAGGGACTTTCTGTGCTAATGAGACTAAAATAAAGTTCCTGCTGAGTATTTGCATCTTGCTTGTCCCTTTAAGAACCTGTTTGTACATGGCAAAATCATAAGCTCACATTTGGAGTGTGGCCAGTCTGAGGGTTTGGGTTTCTTCCCAAGCCTGACAGCCTTAGAAAGGGCATTTAGGTCTCTCATGCTCCTGTCAGAGGAAATCCTTCAGCCGAAAGGCTAGTCACTGGTGCTTCCATTTGTCTGGGTTTTGATGTAGTCTAATTGCCACACTTCAGTCTGTCCTCATGATGTGTTTTAAAATAGATCAAAGGAGCTAAACCTCTGAGGTCTGGGAAGGTTGGCAGGGCTGTTCTGGAGTATGTCTGGGCAGTGGAGGCAGTGTGTTGGGCCAAGCTGGTGCTCACCCAGCCAGGACAGCACCAAAACATCCCTGCAGAGCTGTCCGTCCTCCTTCCAGGGAGGCTCAGAGTTGTGTGCGGGTGTCATGAGCAGCTCGTGCTCCCTGTCAGGAGCAAGCTCTGTCCTTCATATATCCTCTAGGTAGAAGATTTGGAGCACACTACAAATAACTACTGGTTTTAGCTGTTTACTCCACTATTGGAAGCCGTGTGTTCAGTAGCATAGAGATGTATTTAATGACAAATAAAGATTACATGAAGGTTTGTATGATGTAGCTATAAAAAGGTCCATCTGGAAAGACATCTGAAGACAGGTACTAAACTTCATTCACAGTCTACTGCAGACATCTTTGTAGCATTAGTTTGATCAGTTTCTTTACTCACCATAGCACAGAGTGCAGATCACTGTCTTTTTTTATCACATCCCTCCCTTCCATGTGTTGTGTTAGCTGTGTATTTGGCAGCTATTACTTTAAAATGCCTTAAAGCTTTTTCAAAAACTGAGACAGTCATAACTGTTTCCGAGCCTTTTTCAGACCACTTTCCTGATTCCCATCCAGTGAGCCTCAGAAAATGTGTGGAAATCCAACACTGCTATTTGAAATTAAGTGTTCCCATATCCCACACCCCAGCTATTTACAGGGTCCATAGGAACAACTCTGAGATGATCTCTGTGATACTTGTGACAGGCAGCATTGGTCTGCTGCACAGAGAAGTTTCTGGGCTGGAGTTTGGTTTTTTAAGGAGAAATTTCATATTTTAACTAGTAACAAAATAGTTCTTGAACTCCAAAGAGGCATTTTTCATACATGAAGTGAAGTGGGATTTGATTGTTCAGGGCACTGCTATATTCACAGACAAGTTTATTTTGTTCAATAGACCCTGGCACTCGTGAGTTAGAGGGACGTATTTCATCTTAACCCTTTTGAGCTATCCTTTTTAAGTGTATCCTAATACTCTCACTTAAATGCAAACCAGCTTTCAACAGGGAAACCCTTGTTCTGGGCCCTGTAAGTCATATAAACTCCTTGCTTTTTAAATTTAAACACCAATAAAAAGCAGCTGGAAAAAAATAATTTTCTAAATTGTAGATACTGGGACAAGAATTGAAAAGAAGCTGAATGGAGAATGTCATTTCAAAAATAAGTCAGGGTAGGTTAATGGGGGCAGGGGTGTGTTTTTTTAAATAACCCAGTTCTAGCAGTTGCCTGACGCAGTGAATTCTGGAAGTGCAGGTGATTCTTGGATGCAAACTGCAGCAGTTCTGGGGTTGAGCAGGGAGTGGAGTGTGGGTTGGGAATGAGCTGGTTGTTCTGCAGTCTTCTGGGCAGGAAGACTGGAGCCAGCCCTTCTGCTAATCATGTTCTGTTTAAACTCTTAACCATACAGATTAGCAGAGTTTCCTTATGTTTCCTTATGTTTCCTGTAGATTGAGGTAGTTTTGAAGTTATTAAAATTCAATTGTTTCTTGTTAGAGAACAGGATTTAAGCTGCTTGGCAACAGCTGCTTTATGAAAGGCATTTATGTGACAGGAGGTTGAAAAACACAATCATGCTATTTTCAGAAATGCTTAAGTTTCTTTTTGTGTAATAAACACACTGGTGAATTTTGTAATATAGTAACAAACTGAATATATTTCAAGTAATTGGTGCTGCCTTTGGGGCTTGGAATGAACTTCGTTGTGATTTTTTGGTTGTTGGCTAGTTGTTGTCAGTTTTAAGTTGTGTGGGAAAAAAGGGCAATATTAATTATCTGGGCTCCTTCTTCATTAGCTGGTCTTCACACGGTCATTCCCTTGTCAGTCATGGGAAACCAGTTCTCTGGTGTGTCCCGGCACATTTGCACAGCTCTTCTGGCACCTTTCTGGGCTGAGCCACGTCAGCTGGCAGTTATCTTGGTCTCACTACTGACTGAGCACGTGCTGCAAATTATCATGCTGTGTCTTGACTCCTCCTTAGTTTAAAGTAGTATTGCATTGGGAAGATAAATAAAAATTCTTTTCATACTTGTCTATTAAAAACAAAACTCGAAGACTGTTTTTAAAGGCTAGCTTTTGGCTACAGATTCTGAAACACCAAAAAAAAAATCTTGAAAAAAACAAGAAGCAGGATTTGTGTCTTAGTTTCAGAACTTGCAATTAAATTCTTCATTCTAAATAAATATTTCTTATTCATCTTGTGGGGTTTTTTGTAGGAATTAAATTCAGGTGGAATCAGAAGAAAACCAGAATTTAAGAAGGAATTTATCTCTGTGGTTCATTCCTTAGAAATGTCTTGGTTATTAGTATTGAGATTCAGGTGATAAGGGCTGTGTGGTAAGCTTTTTCCATGTGTTACAATGAATAGATAATGGAAATCAGAGTGGAAAAAGCCCAATGGCCACCACAGCTGTGCCCATACCTTTGTTACCATCAGAGCTACCATTTCAGTTAATTCAAAACTCTCTTAGGGAGAAGCAAAACTTTATCTCAGAATTGTTGTATCTTGGGTTTTTTGAGCAACCCTCTTCCTCAGGACTGCTCCTGGTCCATTCACCAGGAGCAAACTAAAAAATAAGCCTGCAGGTTAGTGATTCATGTGTCCTTCTTACAAATAATATGATGGTATTTGCTTGTTAAGTTGCATCATTCATGGGAGATAGAGGAAAAACAAATCAAAGATACATGTGACTTCATGCAGAGATCAGACAGTAACAGCGTGTTCTCTGAGGCATCAGTCACATGTCATTTCCGTGTCATTTTAATGCTTGTTACTGTTCCAAGTACAGATGAAAATGCTTAAGTGTTTATGGTATTAGAAGGTTTACTGCTTGGTTTACACAGAAGTTTGGTGAATACCTCATTCTGTTCTCGTTCTGTCCTTGATTTCTTGCATCACTCAACAGTTATCATGTAATTGTGGTTTTTGTCCAGGTTAGGAACAGTATCACAGGTTTACCTGGTAGAAAGAGCTAATTCCCAGCAAGAGGGCCAGAGTGTGCTGTGTGCTGACTGAGGCAGCCATGCTGCTTTCAGTACACAGGCCGTGGTGTTCATTGCTTGGTTGTCACTGGTGTCATTTTGCCATCCTCTTCTCATCAAAGCCATTGTACCATGTGTTGTCATTTCTAGATGTGAAAGACTTGAAGAGCAGTTAAATGACCTGACTGAGCTCCACCAGAATGAGATCCTCAATTTAAAACAGGAGCTGGCCAGCATGGAGGAAAAGATTGCCTATCAGTCTTACGAGCGAGCCCGGGACATCCAGGTGGGTGACAGAAGCAAGCCCTCTGCCTGCTCTTTCAGGAACTCATTTACTTTTGAAGTATACCTGCGCTTCAATATTTGATTTTAATCCTTGTAGCTTTATTGCTAAACTGCTGCATTCCAAAAGGTCCTTATTCCATCTCTGACCTGTGCGTATCTCTCCAGGTAACCTCCTCTGTAAAGCAGAGGAGGTGCCCCACACAGAGTGAACCTGCTGCTCAGCTGGAGCAGAGCAGGAGCCAGAGCCCACTCTTTGTGCAGGCCGTTGTATCAGACACTCAATGGGCCATAACCCAGACACTTCTTTTACAGTAGTGTTCCCAGTACATGGGCCCTGGGGTGTGGTTCTGTGTCACTAATTTTACAGCAATGGTCACATACATCTAAGGAAATACAGCTTTGTGTGTGCACTGCATTGAGTCAGGGAACAATTCTTTGTGTTGGCTTTGAAGAAATAAGGAGGTGTTTCTAAAAGAGAAGTTTATTTTAGTGTGTAAAAAAGGCTATGAAACAGAGGTCTTGGAGTTGGAGGCCCTTCTACAAAGCAAAGCAGCTGCTGACCCTTACAGAGAAAGGCCTATTCAGAAACAAGTCTCTTGACCATTTTAAGTACTTGCTGTGGTAGTTTTAACAGATATCTCAGTTGTGATTGCTGATAGGAGATACTTGTAGTGTGAGCAGAGAGTCGTAGATTAAGAGTTCTCCCTTTTTCCTGCCACGGTACTTCAGCCAGGTGATTTCCTCTGGAGACCAAGCAGGCTGTGCTGTTCACACACCAGCTGCAACTCCTGTTGTCAAATATTCTTCCTGGTCACTGCTGTTTGGGGCAGCTGAGAAATTCTGCCCTGTGCTTTCAGGGGTCTTAACTGAGAAGAAGCCCTCATGTTTCATTGACCTCCACAGACATGATGCAATGAGAAATGTAACAGGTGACAATGACCTTTAAGTTAAATTTAATCAGTGTCTGTGGACGGTGTTACAAGGGCCCCTGGCAGTGTAAACAGGAGGCTCTCCCTTGGGGGAGTGTTACAACAGTCAGGTTTAGTTCTCACTAAATTCAGATGGCAGAAAGATTGAATTGAAGTGGGGATTTCTCTACAGCCTTTTTTAATCTTCATTTTATGATTCAGTGCTTTTAGTGCAAACTTAAAAGTTGGGACAGCCTATTTCTCAGCACTGCTGGGGAAATCAGAAGTGTTAGGTTTTGTTTTATGAAAAACTATTTAAGAGTATAGGCTGATGTTGCAGAAGAATAGTCTTCTTTCCTTTTTTGGTGATCAGTCCGGGAAGGACTGCTGCAAACTTGTATATCATATTTGCAATTGGCCCATGTGTCTGGAAAAAGGACCCTGAGGGAAGATTAGTGGAAATAGTGTAACTTGGTATCTTCAAGAGCAAAAGTCTCTCTTGGTGTTAATTGCCTGAAAACCTCTTTCCTTCTCACTAGCCCCCTGTGTTGTATATCACCAGTGTTTTACTGCAGGTTGGGTTGGTCCAGTTGGGGTTTAGCCTGGTGAAAAGGTCTGAAAAGTTCCCCCCCCAAATTAGTGGGGCTTTAGAGAGGTGGATTTGTGCAGGGTAGTCTTCTTCCACCTCCTTTCGTTTTGCCTCTTCCTGTAGGCAGTTCCATAAATCTCATGTTTCTTACCCTTCTAGATGTCTTTCCCCACCCCTCACAGAGTCAGCTGGAGCTGTGCCAGTGCCACAGCTTGCTGCTGTCTGGAGAAGATCTTCTTCCTGCAATGGCAGCTGGGCAGTCCCAGCCCTAGTGCCCCTCAGACCTTTCCCTGAGCTCACAGCTCACTAAGCAAGCAGAACACATCTGAGTCTTTGGTAGTTATTTTTGTTGACATAGTTTTCTGCAAGGTTGCTTAGTTTTCTGCAAAGGGGTCACATAAGCACAAGTTAACTGCAAGAAAGGTGATGGAAGTTGAGGTTCAGGTAATGCACATCCCAGAAGAGGATGAAGATTTCTGGCTAGGTACAGCACCTTTGTCCTCTGAGTGGCCTCTTAGAACCAAAGCTGGAGTGTAGACCAGGTGACTGGGTAGCCCCCTCTTCTGGGCAGAAGCAGTGGGGTTTCCCAGCCTGGCATCTCCATGTCAAGCCTTCTGGGTGTGGATGAGGTGCCATGGTGTATTGCAGGCTGTAGTGGCCAGTCAGCAAGGGGCTTCTCACCTCAGATACAGGAAATGGCACTGCTTCCTCTGCTCCCACTGCAGGGCAGGAGCTCGGTGCATGAGCAGTGTGAGGTGTGGGGGTGGTGGTCCTTGCTTGGCCTGGTTGGTGAGATAACAGCTGTGAATTTCAGTGACCAGTATGTGCTTTTGCCCGCAGGAGGCACTGGAAGCATGCCAGACACGCATCTCCAAGATGGAGCTGCAACAGCAGCAGCAGCAAGTCGTGCAGTTGGAGGGGCTGGAGAATGCTACAGCCAGGAACCTACTGGGCAAGTTCATCAACATCTTGCTGGCTGTCATGGCTGTCCTCCTTGTCTTCGTCTCCACTGTGGCCAACTGCGTTGTGCCCCTGATGAAGACTCGCAATAGGACGTTCAGCACTTTATTTATAGTGGTTTTCATTGCCTTTTTGTGGAAGCACTGGGATGCCATCACCGGCTACTTGGAACGATTCTTGTCTCCCCCCAGATGATGGTGGCAGGAATGGGCTGCGCCGCTCCCTCCTGGCGCTCTTGGTGAGCAAGTGTGGCAAAGATTAGTCAGCAACTACTCTGCTGAAGTTTTAAAGTGTCCGAGTGAATTTGTTTACATTTAGAATAACGTTTTTTCTCTGCAAGATGCATTGCAATAGTATTTTTTAGATTTTATTCAAGAACTCTTTTGGCGAGAATCCTGGATAATTTTTATGTAGCATGGTTCTCTTTGGATGCAAATCTTAAGATTCTTTAAAGTGTACAAAAGAAACGAATAAAATACAGAAATTTGGAGCATACCAATGGGCAATTTAAATTGTGGCTTGAACTACTGTACTAAACCTGTCAGGAAGAAGAGAACGTGGTTAGCTTAAGATGAGCAAAGCTCAATCTAGTGCACAGCCTTGAATGATGGTACCACAGCAAACCTGTAACACTAAACTTTTACTGTGAAGCCTGCTCACATTCCATGTCCGAGTGTATGCGTTGAATGGTTTCTTTCCTTAACAAGAGAAAAACAACAACGTGTGGATCTCTCTCCCAGCTCAGCATCTGGGTTCGCCCTTTGTGCTAACCTGACTTCAGTAACTTTCTGTAAGGCTGGCAAACTTGGCTGAGTTTATGGAGTGGAAGCCTCATGCCATGCACAGTAACTGCACAGTCGTGCTACAGTATTTTGAAGTAGTCCTTGAAATACTTATCTTTAAGCAGAAGCCCTTGGTCGCACTTTTAAGGTTTTTTTTAATATATGTATATTCACAGATTTAAAAAAAATCCGAACAGCATACTTGAAGAGTGTAATACTCAAACTCTCAGTGCTTCCTTATTGTTTCTAATAGGATTTTTTATTATTATTATAATTATAATTATTATTATTATTGGGGGTTTTTTTGGAAGGGTTTGGGAGGGTCATTACTTTTCTTTCTTTCAAATAAAGAAGTGATGTTTTTAAATGAAGAAATGCGTGAATAATTGTGAGCCGTCTTGTCCTGAAGCAGTTCTGAGGAGGGCAGAGAGTAGTTTCTAGTGTCAGCCTGTCGAATGCAGCACTGTCCATATGCCATCTGTCTGTCCTCCTGAGCATAAAGATGCAGCATCATGGAAAACATCCATCTTCTCTACACCATTTTGTCATGCAGGGCTTTTTTTTTCTTTTTCCATGTGTGAAGGATGGTATGTTTATATTTTTGTTTGCATTTCATCTCTCATTCCGGGCCTCAGGATAAGAGCAAGGAATTTCTGTTCATCTCTTCCTAGGGAAAAGACAGGTTCTTTTGAGGAAAGAAATACAGACTCAACAGTCCACTTAACAGAATGATATCTCAAAAATAGTTCTGATAGAAAAAAAAAAAAACCTGAAAAGTGAAACTGAAGTTTTCCTCTTGTCAGGCTCTGGTAAGATTATTTGTGTGTCTGTGTCTGTGGTGTGCCATCCACTTTTTCAGCCACAGGGGCCAGCACTTGGTGCAGACACCTTTGCAAATCTCTGAGGGAAATGTCAGCTTCAAGTGTAACCCCAAGTCCTCACAATGTGCCATTGCTGGTGACCTGTTGGTACAGGCAGGCAGCCCTCAAGTCCAAGGAATCTGCATTCATTCTGTGCTGATTTTTAACTGCTGTCCCTTTCACCATAACAGTGCCAAGATTCATCTTTTGTCTTCATGAAATGTAAAAAATCCCTCCAGGATTCTGTCAAAACCATTTATACTGTTTAGTTAGGTCTTGCTGTTTTCCTTCCTTCCAAGATGAACTTCCCTCTAGGAATCAGATGTTGCCAGTTGAAATCATACACAGGCATGTATGAGACATGTACAATGTATATATACACACATACATGGGCATTGTGCTATGATGCAGATTCTGAGTTCTGAGAAATTCCCTCAAACAAGGTTAATACCTTGGGTGTTTTCTGATTGCCAGCAAAGGCAAGCCCTCCACTGTCCAACCATCTTTCTTCCTCCAAGGGTTCTTTTCTTCCATAGGCACAGCAAACTCAGGTGCCCTTCCCCCAGGGATCCCAGTACACCTCTCTCACAATGTGCACTCATCTGCTCCTGTCCTGATGAAAACACAGATTGCCATTTGCAGCTGACTCAAGCCAAAGCTGCTTGTGCTTTCTGCAGTGCCACAGCCAGAGCAGAGGTGCGTGGCCATTCCCTCCCTTGCTCCTGGCTCCAGTAAGGCTCTTCTCTAGTGACTCACATTCCTTGGCTAACTATCAGCCTCTCATTGCAGGTTCTGTCAGAAACAAATGTGTGAATAACAGTAAGAACTGATTTAGCACATAACTGAAACGCTTTGTTGCCTTTTTTTCTGAAACCTGGCCTTTGAACCTTCTCAGTCTTGTTCACACTAGAATTACTTAAGGTAGGTTTTTGTGTGGTCAAATCAGGAAGGAGTTAAAAGCCAGTGGCTCTGGACACTCAGTGTCTGTAGTATTTAAGGAAGTGTTTGTCCCTCTTCTTTATATCCTAACTTCATCTATTGTCTCAACTCTGTTATATTCAGTAAATACCATTTGCTACCTTGCTAGAAGGTGCAGGCTTAATAGAAACATCTTGGAACTCTTTGGTAAAGGCCATAATACATATTGGTCTGGACAAAGTGTCTGTCTCTTTCTCTCTCAACGGTTTCTTCCATTCGAGAAAGTTGTCTGCAGTAACATCACGTATGATGCTGCATCCACTTTTTATATCCTAACACAACTGCCATGTGTTTTGCCTTTTGCACTAGCAGAACGTTTTGGGGTTTTCCTCCCTCTTCAGTTTGAAAGTCTGTGATGATTTCTGATAGCTTAATGATGATGTTGTTGGAAATGTGATTCTAGCTTTAAAGCTCCCTTTCCTTGTACATGGTTGTGTTTGCTTTCCTGATGGAGTGTTTCTGGATGACGCGTAGAGGACAGTTTCCGCTGTGGATGTGAATGCGTGTGTGAGTACCTTTAATAGCCTCCTTTGTAGATAAAAACTTTCTAGTGACCATCTCGGAGTTGCAGAATGTTTCCCAAAACATTTCATACTTGGAGTTGAAGTAATTCAGAAGTTGCTTAGATGTGTTTAGCACATACTGCCTTGGCACATAAAGGGAAAAATATAATGGACTGTGTAAGTTCCGAGAGCAGCGCCTCCTCGTTAACATTTGAGGGTTCAAGTGAAGTTAATCTGTTTCCCCCATTTCCTTCAATATAAAGAAGAAAGAAAATCTTGATGCAAAAGAAATTACTTTAAAAAATTTTATAAAGTTCTTTTTTTCTCTCAGCCTCATTATTTTAGTTCAATCATACTCAGCATGTTCCCAGCAGTTACTCTGTTGGTTTATTCCAATCCCATGCGTGCTTAGATGGGATCAGATGAACTGTTGACTTAGGTGTGTGTTACACTGGGACAGGAAAGCACTGTCTGTCAGCTTTGAAAATATGCATTTTTTTTTAATTAAAAAAAGAAAAGGCATTATAACAAAATAAGCCAACCTACAAAGGGTTCAAGATTGGGCAGTTTCGCCAGCTTTTAAGTGATTTCTGAAAGTGGCTAAAGAGTTACAAACCCTGTGTGTCTGTGTTGTGTATGCCAGGTGGTATAGTTGTAGGCAATTGACTTAGCTGTAAGTGTGTTTTAAAAGTGTAAAAAAATAAAACAGAAAAACTCACTTGCACGGGTTGAAAAGTACAGAAATGACACTTGTGAACGTAACACTGTAGTTTATAGATCTTAAGCTGCTAATTGTTGAGAGAGATTTACATTTGTCTTGTCTGATTGTCACAGATTTATCTGTGGCACTTTTACTGTATATAAAAAAAAACAACTTTAAATAAAGACCTCAGCTATTAACACCAGTCTAGTTTGGGTCTTTCCAAAGGGGTGGGGGCAGAGGGAGGAATGTGCTGTCAAGGGGTCTGTCAAAACTGCTGAGCCCTAAGAGCTCAAAATATGAGCATGTTTTCCATAGCTCTGATTGTCAGACTTTATCCTACACTCAGCCACACACCATTAGAGCACAGTGAGAATAAGCTGGTGTCAGCCTCTGGTCTGCAGGTAGAGGAAGGGAGCAGCAGCATTGCGTTTGTCCTCATTGATCCCTTCCAGCCCCCTTGTGCCTGGGACAGCCTCTGGTAGGGTCCCTGCAGGCACACAAGGGTCCATGCATCACAGTGTCTCTGCCTGCCTCCCTGCCACAGTGCGACTTGGTTTGCAGGTGGCTGCAGTCAGGTGAGATGACTTACCAAAAAGTGTCTGTCTTGGAAGGACCAGAAGTTGGTCCTGTATTTTCCCACTGCTGGTCTGTGACCTGCCCTGTCCCAGATGAGAAGGGCCCTTGCTTCTGTGGACTTAGTCCTTAAGGGATTTCAGGGCCCACTCTGTTCGAGCTGCATATTTAGAGGCAGGTGCAATTGCAGCATCACCCATGTGTCTCAGGGAGCCTGTGATGCAGCAGTTTCAGGCCTGGCTCAGCGTGGATGAGGAAGGCTGCAGCTGGCGGGACAGCACTCCTTAGCAGAAAGCTCCCTGCCCCTGAGCAGAGGCAAGAAATTGCAGAATGCTGGTTGAGCCGCCGCTCTCAACAGAGGTATTTTGGCTACCATGTTTCATCGCAGAATTTCTGAATCCTTTATTATTTGTACAAACTGGAAGTGAGCAGATTCCTCACTGGTGTAGAGAAGACACTTGTTCCTCTTGATTTTTGGTCATTGGTATCAGGAACAAAGAACCAAGAAGGGAATGGAAACAACATTTTAAGGGGAAAGGTACCAAGTCCTTCTCTCTGTTTTCACAGAGGTGCAAGTACTGTAAAACCAGCAAGAGATCAAAAAGCAAAAGCAGCTGTTTGCAGGATTTTCCCCCCTTTAATCTCACAACCAGAATGCAAATTCCAGCTGTTTATGGATGAAGCAAGTACACGGTGCTGCTTTTGCTAGAGCTGTCTGGCTCAGGATAGGACATGGTTGTGAGGGTAAATGGTTCTGCAGTCTTGTGGGGCGATCACCTGAGAGGTGCTGGCTGTGGCTCAGGACCAGCAGGGGGGCATGATGACCAAAGGTGAAAGCACTGGCCTTCCATTCCCATGTCAACAGATTTAATCTGATAATTTAGGGGATTAGGTGGTGTTACTCAGCTTTTCTGGTTAGTCTGTGGGAAGTGGTTTGATAGCCCCACCCAGGTCCTGGGGAACAAACAGGGATATGGCAACCAACAGCCATGCTGGGTTGCAGCAGTGGAGGAGAGGAATTGGCTGATGTTTCTCACTGAAGCAGTCATTCTCCCTGGCCAAATAACACCACCTTGATGTGCTAATAGTGGAAATTTTTGCAAATGGCCAGCTGCCTACCACAAAATACCTGTCTTCAAGTTGTTGCTTAAACACCAAATCCACTGGTATTTAAGTGTTGGTAAGTGGTTCATCAGCCTCGGTGGATCCTCCCTCACTGACTGGAATTAAAAATGGGAAGAGGGTTCTTTACTGCCTGAGTTAGCATGAAATAGAACATCCCAGGGCAAACCAGCTCTGCTGAGTGGCTCGTACTCCAGACAGATCCCTCCTGAAACTGGGAATAAGAGTCACCTCATATGTGTTCTCTGCCTTTGTACCAGCCTTGTGCCAACCCTGGCCAAGGGGGAAAAATAAGTAATATTGCCTGAGGAGAAAGGCCAGAGCAGGATGAGAAGATGCAGTGTGTTTTCAGCCCTTCTCCTCAGTGCAGCTGTTCCTGTAGCCCTGCCTGCTTTCAGCTGATACTCGCGACCAAGACATCGGAAGGCATTCAAGTTCCTCCACTACACACAAAACAGCACTCTCAGATTGGGATCACCTATCAGACCTCTGTTGTGACAGCCCGAGGCTCAGCTTCTGGCTCCAATTCACTGTTTGAAGAACACTTTTACGCCTAATCCTAGTTGTGATCTGGAGGGAGGAGGACCCCTGAGAGCCTGTCTGACCAGGATAGAGAGCAGATGACTGTGATACCACAATGTTCTATCTGGTCAGTCAGCTCCTCAATTCCACTGGCACTGCTGCCACATCTGCACATCACTGTGCTTCCCCAATCCCTGAGGGTGAACAGGAGCTCTGGGCCAAGCCAGCTCCCGTTCCTCCTTATCTCTGATGTCCCTGAAGGGGATGGTGCTGACACAGATGAGCAGACTCTGGGGGAGGCAGCTGCTTGGTTTGCTCCAGGAAGGAGCTGTGGCCAGAAAGCATGGCTCATCTTTGTCTCAGGCACACCCTGAGACCTAAATGGGATATTTTGCAAACTGACATTCTGCTTACCTGAGCAAAGGATCCTGAGAAGAGAACAGGGGTTGTATGAGGAGCAGGTGACATTTCACTGATGGAGCACTCCTCAGCAGAAAACATCTTCAAGGAAGCAACATCCCTCGACCCTCCTGATGTTGTTTCGCACATCTTGAAGCAGTTACAATCCTTGGCATGGGTAGAATAGACCTGTCCCACACTGCTCAGGAACTTGGGGTATGTGCCTCCAAATTTTTTTCTTTGAAGATCGTTCGCTTATTTCAGATCAGCTCTCCACCTCCATTGGACACATCGGCATTTCCCTTCACCTTTGGAAACAGACTGGCAGGTAGGTATCAGCTGGCATTCCATCCGGCCCGTCCATTGCTTTCCCAGCTGGCCACGGACCGGTTGTTGCTGAGAGCGGCCAGATTGGCCCCGGGGGGCCGAGTCTTCGCTACCCCGAGTGCACAGAGCCGGGGCAGGGGGTGCCTGGGCCGGCGGCTCGCGGGGGCGGCTCCCGGCCTGCGGGTGGATGCAGACAAAACCTGTCCCTTTGAACTGGGGGGAAGACCCGTGTTCTCCGCCGGAGCAGGGACTGGGGTGGCCGGGAGGGAGCGGGACCGCCTGCACGGCACTGGGACGCTGCGAAGTTACAGGGATAGGATCTGGACCGGCTGATGGGAACCCTTTTGATCTCGGAGTTAACGGAGGGGCCCTGACGCCTCCGACGCCTCCGATCCGAGGGACCCGCGCGGGTCCCGCCGCGCCCTGAGGGGACTCGCGACCCCTGGGCTCTGGCGCCGCCTGGCGGCGGTGCCTGGCACTGCACGTGCGCGCCGCCCGCGGTCTCAGGCGACCCCTGGCGGCCAGGCTCGCTGTCTGTCCGCAGTCTGTCCGCTGGCCGTCCGCTGTCTGTCCGCTGAGCTCTGACAGCCGGGCCCCCGCTCCTCGCGGCGCCGGTCTGCATCTGGCAGCGGCGGGAACGTCCGCAGAGGCCATGGGAACGGGCACTGGGAGCGGAGCAGCTGGCAGAGCTCAGACCGTCCACTTACAGGCACTGCCGGAGCACCCGCAGCTCTGCCGCTGACTGCTCGGTCAGAGCCGCTGCGTCCCGGAGCAGCGCTGTGCAGCGGGAGGGGACGTGGAGACCCGGACCTGCTCGGTCGTACAAACACCTCGCTCAGGCTGCCCTGGGCTCCGGGGCATCCCGGACGTACAAACAGCCCTGCCATGCAAACGTCCCCGCCGCTCCATCGCCGGACCACGGGCAGCAACTGCCAAAGCACAACAAAGTCCCTGAGCTGATTCTGTTGGGCAGGACCCCTCTCCCCCACGGTTCAGCATCACTACAGCAGTAACTCAGTGGTTATTACTGCTCGGATTCAGTCCTGTATTATGTTGTCTCAGATGAGGAAGAGCCTCTCCCTGCTCAGGCTTTGCAGTCCCGATCCTGCACAGAGCAGCCAGGCCTGCACTCAGCACCGTTGTCCACATGGAAAGGGAATACGCAAGACACAGGCTGCAGCTCTGCAATGCCTCATTGCTCCCTGCTCTGGAGGGAGCCATTTCGAGGGGTAATTGTTCATGGGACATGCTTGATGGCTCTCAAACCAGCAGTCACATAAGGCTGAATGCTCTGCTTCTGTTGTTAAGCATGGCTGGGTCTGTGATTACAGTGAAAATCAGTCATTTGTCTGATCTGGACCTTTCATCTCCTCTCCTCAAAGTGGGGCTGGAGTCTACAAAGATTTGCTGACAATCACCTCCCTGCTTTATCCACTGCAGCTCTGCTGGGCACTCAGGCTTGATCTCCTGCTGCTGTCTCTCCTGTTCCCGTTCCCATTGTGGTGTCTTTGCTGGCAGTTCTGGCTCTAGAGCCTTGGTGTCTCCTCTGGCTCCCCAGAGGAGGAGGCAGACAGTGTGCTGTCCTGTTTACTGGCCTATCCTAGAAACAAAGGGGAAACCATGCTGATCAAGGCTCCCCAAGGACCAACCTCAGCCCTGCTGGAGCGGTGTCCCCACCTACAGAGCTCACAAAGAAACTTTTTCTTGGATGCAGGGTAGCTACCCTAAGAGAGAAAGAAATTGAAAAATCATAGCAGATTTTGGAGTTTTTCGAGAACAGGACAGAGAGAGCATACGAACAGTGGCTACATTGATAAATTCCCCATTTCCTGACACAGGCTGAGAAGGAGGGACCCCTGCAGTGGCAGCACTGCAGAGTGATGGGGGCTGGAAGTGGCAGACAGGCCAGCTCAGCAGGCACATGGTGGTGCAAACAGGGCTGGAAAGGACAAGCTGCCTGTGCCCCTAGGGCAAGATAAACCTGCGGAGGTTCAGCCTGAAGATGTTCTATTAACAAAATGCCCATCATCCTTGTGCCATGTCCCCTTCCGAGGACAAGAGCTGCACTTTTTCCAGGTGTTACCTACGTCATTAATTACTGGGGACAAGGTATGGCCCCACCTGAAAATGGGGTTGCTGCAAAGCAAGGGCAGCGGCGACAGGGCACAGCTGTGAGCTGGGAAATGCAGGGAGCTGCCTGGGAAAGGGCTTTTAATTGAGCTACCGAAATCCTTCCTCCTCTCCCCACGAACAAAAGGGAACTGGACGTTCTGCTGTCCAAGGTAATAATCTGTTTCGCTCAGTTGTGGGAGCTGCTCGTGGAACCTCGTGCAGAAATTCAAGGAATGTAAAAGGCGACTGAGGCGGCGTGTCCCATCTGACCCCAAACAAATCAAGTCCTTCCGTGGGGAAAGCTCAGCCCCACAGCGGGTTGCCCGCACAGCAGAGACGAGCCTGGGGCTGCGGCTGTGTTGGGTGCGAGGGCACAGGCGGGGCGGGCTGTGGGCTGTGGGCTGTGGGCAAAGGCGCACACTGCCTCACGGTGCGGCAGCAGCGAAGCCATTCCTGCCGCGGGTGCTCGCAGGGAGCCTGGAGCTGCGGAGGGCTGATACACGGGGACAGCCTCGGCTTTTTCTCTCTACCGGAACACCAAGGGTGCGCAAAGGAGCAGTGAAGCTAGCCTTGCCTGGTCTCCCTGCCTGGTACAGTAACACGTGCAAGGCAGAGTTTGTAGGTCAAGATAATCGCCCTTGCCAGGCTTACCTAAACGTGCTTTACACACGGATGTACCAGTGAGCAGGAGCGATAATGACGGTGGAGTAGGCGGATTGCTTCTATCTGAGTTACAAAGTGCTTGTATTTAATTATGCTCAATTTTCTTTCCCTGATGCTGAGTTCTTGCGCTGTGCAGGGCTTGCCAGTGCCCACAGCCCCAAAGCAGCAGCAGGCAAGGCAGCAGGTACCCACACCCTGGGGACCTGCCCAGATGCCATCCTGAGGTGGTTGGAGCAGAGTCATGCAGGCATCAAGCCCAAGCTCAGTACAGAGGTGCTGAAGGACTCCTCACATGACAAGCTTCCAGGGGACAGTGGGTGGGTGAAACCCCTCCCAGCTGGCTTGGCTCACACCTCGTACTGGTTTGACTGTGGCTGTGGCACCTGGCAGAGCTGGTCCACACTCTGCTGCCTTCTGTTTTTAAGATTCCCCTTGGAGCATGTGCATGGAGTGTCTGCTGTCCCTGCAGATCTCATCAGGGTGATGGTGATGCTCAGCTGGTGGTAGACCACTGCCTCCCTCTGAGATGAAAGCATTGAGAAAGGTCACAGGCCCAGAGACAGCCAAGGCCAGCCAGGACTGTAATAATCCTCCTGGCTACACCCTCAGACCAGAGGCATCACACTGGTGTTTGCCCTTGCTGAGGCATCTCCCTGCACTGAGACCAGGGACAGGGTGGGACAAGGTCAGTCCAGGGTACTCCTGCAAGGGAGTCAAGGGAGCCAGCAGTCCCACTGATGCCCCAGTGCCAGCTACCAGCAGCTCAGGGGGCCAGTGCAGGAGGGGCGTGGATAGCACTGGTGCCCCAAGTGCCTCCCCCCACTGACACCAGGCCACATCCAAGCTGCAGGCATAGACTGAGCACCAGGAAAGTTCTGATGGCCAATGGAGGGCCCTAAGACTCACTGCCTGCTCCACTGGCAGCAGCACTACAAGGCCCCACCAGATGAGTTCCTGTTTTCTCCCAGAGGTGGGAGGTCTGGTGCAGGCTTTGGGCAGGGAGAAGGGGCAGAATAGAGCAGGAACTGTCTGGCTTTTCTTGCCGTGCCTCCTTGCTGTGCCACTGCCTATGGCCATCTCTCCTGTCTGACACCAGACCATGGTTTTTAAATGTGCTGGTTTTCCTTCTCTGTTAGTCTGCTCCAGGCCTGACTCACCTCCTTTCCCACCACTGTGCCATTGGCAATGCTGAAGGATGTCCTTCTGTGCGCTCCCATCCTGGAGGCTGGCAAAGCAGGGACTGCTGTACTTTGCTCCGTTTCCTTCAGCACAAGCAGTATCAGTAACTCATCAGGTCACTGACACCAGCTGAGGTTCAGGATTTGCTGGTGCTCCTCTAATCCCTGTTCCCCCCACGGCCTCCTGAGGAGCATCAAGCCAACACTAATAAGTGATTGGGTTTGTTTTGTTTATTGTTGGCTTTCAGCTTGTGGGCTACTGCCCAGGTTTGGTTTGGTTTTGTCTGGAGCATCTGGAACCCCAAAGAATTTCTGACCATGCAGGTAGTTGTCACAAAATACAGGTTGTGACAACCCATCCCTGCCTTTTGGGGGATCTTCTGTGAAGGGCTTCTGTGAAGATTTTCACCAAGCAAGTTTCTAACACATGCTTGGAGCTCTGGCTAAGAATGTGTTAATTAATATTCAGGGTTCCTGCCAAGCAGCCTGGGAGGCCAGCCCTGCCCCAGCCAGACATAGGGAGGTGAAATGACAAGGTCTCTGCTGGCATTGCCTAAGGTCTCTTGGAGAGGTGGGAGAGATGTTGGAGCACCTAACATCTTCCAGTGCATCCCCTCTGTCCTGTGAGGGGCAGATCAGTTTTTCTCATGGTCAGAAGAAAAAAAAAAAATAATAAAAAATCACAAATCCTGGTTGCTTTTCCACCTTGAATTACTATCAGCTTTGACAAGCTTTCTGTCTTGCCTTCCAGGATACTGCCAGTTCAATCTAATGCTGTTGATTTGATAATATATCTAATCTGACTTTCTTGAAAATGTCCAGGATATCAGAGCTTCTGTTTTCCTACTTGAACCATCTTCCCTCTTTGCCTTCTTTCTCTTTCCCAGCTGGGGCCAATCTGTCCGGGAAACAGTCCAATTTATTTCCATCTGATGGGAGCAGATCCCAGCTCCATTCCTTCCGTCTACTTCAGCGTTGAAATCAGCCTACGTCATTATTTTGAAATCCCTCATTTTCCTGCTCTGCATTTTTTGCTGCAGCTTTTCCCCCTCATCAGAGGCATCAGTGGAAACACCTCTAAACTACCTCTTTCTGAGGGATCTTCCCAGAGCAACCATCACGCAGTCAGCATGACTTGGATGATTGAGTTCCAGACAAGGTGTTCCCCACACTTTAGACCTTCCTGTGGTCTGAGCAGAAGCACCAGTATCCCATGTTGGATAAAACTTAAACTAGCAGGTCTGGGCCAGGCCTCAGTCTTTCCACAGTCGTTCCCTGAGGGCAACACAGCACTTTCTGTCCTGTGGCTCTTGTGGCTGCCGGTCACCACCACGTGGGACAGCCAGGTCTCCCTTACTCAGCAGCATGTGGTTAATGGACCTGGCTGCTTTTGCTCCTGAGGGGATCCCCTGGATGGGCCCTGGACCTGGACCAGCTGGTGAGGGCTCTGCCAGTGTGGGGGCTGCCAGTGCTGCTCCTCTGTGCTCGGTATGCAAGGGATTTGCTGTTTTTCTCCACTGCCATCCTCCACTTGCCTTGGGCATACCTGGGCCTGCAGTTGCACCTCTGAAATGGGCCCTGAGCTGCTTCTAACTATATTGTGGTGACAAGAGAATCACAGCTGAATTGTCCGGTTTGTGGATCCCCAAGTTAATTAACTGTGATTGATAAGCCACTGCCAGAATGAACCACACTGCAGGCTTATCTGTGTAATCCCCATTTGTGTGTTTAAAGACTGACAGGGGAGCCAAAAAAAAAAAAAAAAATCCAGACAAAAAGATAAGGGCTGAATATGCAGGGTGGTGTCTTGAAAATTTAATTTAGCAGAGAAAATATCCCTTCTAAACCACATTATTAACTGCTGTCAAGTGACAGCCATTTGGCCTTCACGTGCTGTGGATGAATTCAGCCAAGTTGTGTCAGACTGCTCTGAAGTGTAGTGTGTGCCATGACCCAGGCCCTTCCCTGGGCTCTGGGTGCAGAAAATCTGCATGATTGCTCTGCAATGGGGCTTGTCAGCAGGGACTGCAGCTGGGTTATGAATCACTTTAATTTGTCATGTGAGCTGGTTTCACACCAGCGTCTCTGGAAGGAAAATGCTGGAAAACTGGGGGAAGGAGGAGAGGGAATGTCAGATGCTACCCCCTTCTTCTCCCCACCCCAAACCCCTCCCCCGGATTCCTGATGGAAATTATTTTCCCTCTCCACCAGCTAATGACTAGTCCTAATTTAATAGGATGGAGAGAAGTGCCCAATATAAAATGTATGTTTTGTTTTCACTTCTGAGTGTAAGGTGGCCACAAGTCATAGTCTGTAATGATGGGGGGTGTTATCAGTCACACAATCTGACATTTTGCCAAAAGGTCTCTTTTGTCTCTTCTCTGAAGTGTGAAAACAAGGGATGCTGTTTCTTGTGTTCTGTGAAGAAAAATGTGGGTTGCAGAGCCTTAAGAAGCCATTAGACAAAGGAAACCAAAGAAGGAAAAAAAAGTCAAGACCTCTTTCTTCAGATAATTACACAAATACTGGATCTCTAGGGACACTTAATGGAAAACATTTTAGGAAGCACCTGAAAATCTGCCATGGAAATTTCCCATCCTTGCCATCCCATTGTCCCCTGCATCCTTTATTGGGGTAATCTTGAGAAAAATCAAAGATTCAGATCATAATTTGATTTTTCCTTTATTTTGTATTTACTTATTCAGTTGCTGTTAAGGACAATAATAAAATTTAAAATTTTATTATAAAATTATATATATTGTATATAATTTAAAAAAAATGAAATTACCCACTCCTGACTGAGTTCCCCCAACACTCAGGTAAAGTACAGAATTATACAAAACACATAGATTCCCACTGCATGTTATCCTAAGCAGCAAAAGCATAAACCAAGCATAATGCCCTCCATGGAGACAAATTATTCACCCACCAAAAGAATTACTCACTGCGGGCAAGTAGACTTCTACAGGGTTGATTTTTAAGCATGCAAATGAATGTTACAGCTGGTAAGAAATCATTAGTCAATGAATCTGCAGCAAAGGAAAAGATAGGAAACACAGATTTGTTTTTCCTAGGTGGAAAGGGTCCCACATTGTGACGCTGGAAAATGAACACCCTGGTCTCTTCCTTTCTCAAATCAGAAAAGTGTTGGTTGTCTGTTTATACTTTAAAATATAGTGTTGAAAGATATTTTTTACTACTTAGGTGGTTTGATTGCCTTTTCCACTCTCCTCAGGCATATCAGCTGAGGTTGCTTCATCTTCCTTTGCTTTACCACTACATCTGCTCAGTTTCAGGGTCACATTCACTGGTGGATAAAATATTTTGGGTGTCCATTCCACTGGGTTATCTGGATAAAAAAACCTGGTTTCATGTGTATAAGGATTCATGTGACTATTTCCATTAGCACACTGTTAACATCATGAATTTTACATTCTTGAATTTGTGATGAATTCAAACACAAATGTATATCTGTGCACAGAAACATGTGGATTGTGCAGGGACAGTATCTTTGCAAGCTGAACTGGAACTGTGTGAGAACTCTCCTTCTGTGCTACAAAATTCAAAATGAAACCAAGTCCATCATGGGGCTTGCCAACATTTTAAATGTGTATATGCACACAGGTTGTTTTTATGCACTTGTGTGTTTGTGTGTGACTTTGGACTTATCTCTAAGATTAACAGATGTGTTTCCCATACCTGAGCAATGTAGAAGCCTTTAAAACTGTTGGAGTCACCAGGGAAACGTTGAGAACGAGATCACACTGTCTGCATATAACATATCCAAAAACATACAAGCCAGCTCAGTGCAACATGGTATATCTTTTAAAATTACACGAAATGTTAACCAAAATGTTTAGGATTCTATTAAGCCATACAAAACAAACAACAAATTTACAATTAACCACATTTAACCCTTTCACTTCAAAGCACAAAACGAGCATCAGCACTGAAGGCTCAATACGCTCAGTGAACATGGGAGAGAATAACATTGAAGCCACTGAGGTAAGTCAAACTGGTTGGAATTAACAAGGGTACTATGTTCTGTAATAATATATTTGCAACCTAATGCTTATGCTGTGGGAAGGAAGTAAAGGGGATTAAATTCCTATTTAGTTTAGGCTGCATTTTAGTGCAGCCTGTTCTTCAGTAGTACACAGTTAAAAATGTAGTCTGTCAAATCCCACTGACATATTTTGGCAATAGATATATTCTCTAATTGAAAGCAATTGTGTTGTAAGCTTTCCTCTTTTCCCATTTGTTTTGGTTAACGACTAGTGGTGGCCTGTCTACTTAAACACGTACTGAGCAACTGCTCGTGGGGAAGTTAGCATAGTGCAGCACGATCCTGCCTGACTTCATAAGGAAAACTTCCTCCAGGCTTTGAAGGATGTTTGAACAAAGCTGGTAGCATCAGCCTTGCTGGTTGTTGTTGCAGGGCTTTGCTGTATGGGTCAGCTGGGGCTTCCATGTTTGAGCCCTGGAGTAGGAATCAGGCTTCCTTCCAAGGCAGCCAAGCTTTGTTTTGAGCAATCAGCATGGCCATTGCTGGGATTCCCATGAGGAGGATCTCTGCTTTATGTTGAATTAGCTTCCTTTGCTGGGAGCCAAGTCCAGCATCCTACGTGGCTGGCAAGCAGTCAGGACATGCAGGGCCTGGCACGGATGGGACATGGATGGCCCCCATTGTGTCACAATGCTGTGGGCAGTGCCCTGCAGCTCTAGGGGGCTGAGCAAACCCCTGCTTGGTAGCCCAGGCAAAACGGTGTGAAACCATTGCTACCCACAGAGACCCTCTAAGGCTGGTGCTGGCTCTGCCAGGCACACCTGCACCTGTGCCTGCCTGCGATGCCCATGTTGACAAGAGACATGGATGGATGAGAGACTGCTGGGGTAGAAGGGCCTGTGCTTCAGCTGGCCACCACCTCAGCACAGGTGAGCTGAGCTTCCCAGAGATCAGAACCGGAGCTGCGTTTGAACTCGTGAGCCACATCTCCAGCCCTGACCAGCGTGAAGTTGGGATAAGTGAGTGCTGAGTCCTCCCTAACCCTCTAAGGAAAATAAAAGCAACAGGTCACCAAGGAGGTCTGGGGAAAACTGGGAAACGTGCTGTTCTTGCATCCAGGGAGAGCCCATGTGGTGAAAGAGCTTCTGCCCACCCACAGGGCCCAGGTCAAACCCAGCACAGGCTACCAAAGACACATTTTTATTGCCTTGTGATAAACCTCCCAGTCCAGAAAGTCCTGGTATTATTGTGTGCGTGAACTTTTACCGTCACTGAATCTGTCATTAACCCAGAAAGAAACCTTTTTGTGCTCACAATCTCTGTCTGCACAGCTCCTCTCAGGAGGCAAATCCCTCATGGTGAACACGTCAGCTGGCTGCATGCTGCAGACAAGGTTATGACTGCATTACACATTCTGAGGAGAGCAAGGCTCTATATTACGCTGGGAAAGGCTCATCTTTGAAAACAAAGAGGCTCAAGGAAAAAAAAAGGCTGGTTTTACTCAGAAAGTGGCTGAGGTCCCCATAAATCCCTCTCACCCTTGCTCAGACAGGGCTGGAGGCCAGCAGCATGGTGGCAGCAGAGCGTGCTGTGCCCCTGCAGTTCCTGCTACAGCTGTCTGCAGCAGAGCCTGGGAGCACACCGGAGCATGTGTTCAGAGTAAAGGACGCTGGGGAAGTGACCTTGTAGCAGTCTCTCTGCTAGGCACCTATCAGACTCCCAGTGTGTTAAATCATTCGTAAAAACAGTAATGCCAGTGTGGTCTCATCCATGAGCAGTGCCTGCAATACAGATTAATAACAATAAAATGGGGTCTTGGTCCACGCTCATCCAAAAATACACTGAGGATTGCTAACCAGTCTATTTCCAAGCCCACTGTTTTTTCTGAGTGCCCTGAAGTGCCTGAGTGAACACTTGCTGATGTATCCAGGCTGATGATTCGGGAGATTAACAACCGGCAGCATCAGGGCAGGGTAACAGGTGTGGCTGGAGAGAATCTGCTGTGTGGTGATCAAGGAACTGCTCTAGTTCGGGCAACCATTTCCCTGGGTCCAGGTGTTTCTCAGCTCCTCCTTATCTCTCCTTGTGTTTCCCTGGTGAATGGCTCTTTGTTCAGAAATGCTGCTTTGGGGACAGCCTTATTCTGGCCATCTCTGGGCTGGGACAGTGAGACCAAGGGGACCACTCCACTTTCTCCTACCTGCTACCTTCTTCTGTTGGATAACCACTCATGGCCTCTGACACAATGGGGAGGAGACAGGGACTGGACCTTTGCTCTGATGCAGTACAGCTATCCAGTGGCCATTTTCCATCAGTGCGGGTTTCTGAGATGGAAAGCAAGCAGCTGGAGACTCAAAATGTGTCTGTAAGTGTTTGTGAATTCACCTTGTGGTCCGTGACCTTGTGGTCAGCTGCCAACCTGCACTGCAATGACAGAAATGACCCAAATTGCACACTGAAGAGCAAGGAGTATGAGAAGGCAGGGGCAAGGAAATGAGAAAAAGGGGGACTGGCTGCCTGAGTCAGACCAGAAGCACTTTCTGATCCACTGCATTGCCAGGGCTCTCCCACAGCAGCTCTGGGGTGGTAGCTCCTCTGCCAGGGTGCCTTCTGCGGTGACTGACCCTGGGCTTTTCTCTGCAGGGCCACGTGGGGCAGAGGAGGGGCAGCTGCCCCGTGTGCCAGCGTGTGCTGCCTGGTCAGGCCTTCCCAATGCACTCAGTGTCAGACACAAAGACATGATGCACGTTGCTCTTCTCCCAGGTCCCTGGGGGTCCCTGCCACCAGGCATCGAGGTACCAGAGGTCCTGCATGCCTTCCCTGGTGAGCAGCACCTCAGCTCCGCCCTACCCTGGCTGCTGGTGCTGGGCCAAGAGCTGCCGAGGCAAACCTGGCCACCTCTGGCTGCCAGGGTGGGCGTCCTTCCCAAATCCACAGGGCACCCTATGGCTACCTCACAGATAACCCCTGCGAAATAAATAGATGCTTATATTCTCTGTATTAAAGTGATGAAATCCAGGGGTTTGACAGTGTTGAGTCAGTATAACCTGAGTAATTGCATGAGTAACTCATGTTTTCCCTAAAGGGAAAGTGTTCTTGTGTAAATATATTTATCAATAATTAAAGCAGTTTTGAGTTCTTGTGTGCACAGCCCCTCTCCCCCTGCCCCAGCTGAGAGGTTGGTATCCTCAAACCTGCACAGGAGTCAAAGAGGAAGGGATCTTGTCAAGGGGTGATGCTCTATGGCAAGAGGCTTGTGGTTTAATATTGACCTTCTTCTCTTCCTGAACAAAAAATAATGGTGAGATCTGTGTATGAGAGATTTAAAAACCTCTGCTACTCCATTAGGAGCATTATCCTGAAATACTCACTGAAGCTTATAACAGCTCAGATAATAGGGGTGGGAAATCATTTCTGGAAAATATTCCCCTCAAAGCATCTTACCAGAAAATTGTTTCCTAACAACAATAATAGCAATAAAATCTTTGTCAAATAATCCTTCAATACCACAAATATTTTGTCTTTAATTGTATCACATTTGTAGACAAATGCTTGGCATAGGCAATAGGAGTCAGAGTTCCTGGGGAATTTTTTCTGACAGAGCCAGTACTGGATACCTTTGGGTAAGTCACACATTTTTCAATGTTCTTTGGCCTATTTTTTTTTTTTTTTTAATTCTCTGTAATCTGGAACCTAATTCGATATGCCTTAAAAGGCTGATTTCACATGGAAGATGCTCTGCTATCAGGGTAAGCAGCCAT
The DNA here is from genome assembly GCA_017589585.1 of Phylloscopus whistleri. Lineage (NCBI taxonomy): Eukaryota > Metazoa > Chordata > Aves > Passeriformes > Phylloscopidae > Phylloscopus > Phylloscopus whistleri. Next base: position 352,802 of record JADMLD010000736.1, read on the forward strand.
AAGAAATCCTAAAATAGGCAGATTAAGGGTTTGGGATCATGGGGGTTTATTTCTATGCAATTAAAGACATGATCACATTTAAAAATTGCTAACTTGTAGTTTAAGGGAAAAAAAGCCACTAACAACTGGGAGTCCCACATTTAAAAACAGCTAATAATTCTTAATTAAGGATATGATTAGCAGAGACAATGAGTTAGATAGCAAGAAAGCACAGCATTTAATTCAATGCAGATTTTCAGTGGACATGGCATGGCCAAGGCAGTTGTGTATTAATTAGTGCTCTGAAGAGTGTGAGGAGACAGGAAGGGGAAAGGAAAATTGGCAGGTGTAGAAATGAGATTAGACAACAACAGAGGATTTTTCTCTCCAGAACAGAAGTTGTGCAGAATCCCCATCAGCCTCTCTAACATGTTTTGTATAACTAAAGTTCCATGCTACAAGAACGGGCAGGGGACTAAGGCACAGCCTGGGGAGAGGGAGGGAGGACAGCTCTCCAGGGCCTGCCTGTGCAGCATTTCCAGGCAGCTGTGACCAAACACCAGCTTCCATTTCCCACCCTTGTTTTAAAGGCTGCTAGCTATTTGTGGATGGTGAGATGCCTCCATGCTCAACCCTCACCGCTGTGCTGATAGAACTGCTGCAGCTGCACCAAGCACGGACTTTCCTCCAGGGCACGGGTGCTCCAGCCAGGTCTCTGCTCTTGCTGGAAACCTAGGCTGGAGGCAAGGATGCTGTGCCCACATCCCACAGCCACTCCTCTTGCTTGTTAGCTCTGCCAATACTTCAGCTTGAGGCAGGCACATAGCGCTGAGCATGTCACGACCTTGGTACTTGCCATGCGCTGCAGCACACCCGTGACCCCTCCTGCATGGGGACCTGGGTGTGTCGCCCAGGGAGTCAAGCCCCTGGGCGACCTATGGCTGTGCCCTGTGTCATGACAGTGTGTCAGGAGGCCAGCTGGGTAATGGGCTGGGTAATTGCCCAGAGCTGTTTAATTAAGCCTGCAGGGACGTGAGATACGTGGGCAAAGAAAGTATCTGCTGCAGGATGTGTGGCCCCGTCTGCCCCCATGCCGGGATGGACCCTGGCTCTCCGTACAGCCTTGCCCAGGAGTGCTCCTCAGTCTCGGACGTGTCCTCTCACGACGAGGAGTCAGTTGACACACCTGCAGCAGGAGTGAACCCGCTCAGGTGGAGCGATCCCACGGGATCGGGTTCAGGGGCTGTTCCCTACATCATCGCAGCTTGTAATTCGGTAAATCACTTCTTTGGGTCTTTCTTGTTAAAGCGGCGCCCGTTGGAGGGCAGAGGAGACGTGCAGGCCGGTCTGTGCTCCGCTTTTGGCGAGCCGTGCGGGCAGAGCCGCTCCAGGGGTGGGGCCTCGTCCCCCGCCCGGTCCCCGGGGAGCGAGAGAGCGGGTGTTGCGGGGGGATGTGTGGGCTGCGGGGGTTGCGAGGGGGCTCGCGGGGGAGGGCTGTTCCGTCCCGCTGAGCTGCTCCGCAGCTGGGAAAAGTGCTTTTTCCCCCCGCCCCTTCCCTCCCGGCCTGTCCTGCTCGAAAACGAGAAGGCGGCAGAGGAGAGGAGGGGGACAGCCCGGAGCAGCTCCTCACGCGGCGGGGGGACGCCCTGTCCCGAGCCGCCCGATGCCGCCCAGTCGGCGGCGCGGGAGACATCGGTAACTTCACCGCACGCACATGACGGGCCCGGGGCACCGGGACGCGGTGAGTACCGGCGCGGGGGCGGGCGCGGGGGCGGGCGGAGGGCGGGGGCAGGGAGGGGGCGCGGCCGCTCGCCCCGCCGCCCCCCGCCGCCCCCCGCCGCGGCCGCCACTTCCCGCGGGCGTCGCTCGGCGGCGGGCGCTGCCTCCGCAGGAAGCGGCCCCGCGCCCGCCCCTCCCGCGCCCGGAGACGGGCACATGCACCGAGCGGCGCGGCGGCGGGATGGCTCCGGTCCCGGCTCCGGTCCCGCCGGCAGGCGCCGAGCCGCGGTCCCCCGCTCTGCTGCCGCTGCTGCTGCCGCTGCTGCCGCTGCTACTGCCCGGCCGAGCCACCGGCCTGGAGGTGCAGCGCAAGTTCCTCTCGCCCACCCTCACCAACAACTTTGCGCTGGACGGCCCCGGCTCCCGCGTTTACCTGGCGGCCGTCAACCGGCTGTTCCAGCTGTCGGGGGGCGAGCTGGCACTGGAGGCGGAGGCGGCGGTGGGGCCGGTGCTGGACAGCCCGCTGTGCCACGCACCGCAGCTGCCGCAGGCCTCCTGTGAGCACCCCAGGGTGCTCACCAACAACTACAACAAGATTCTGCAGCCCGACCCGGAGCAGGGCGTCCTTGTCGTCTGCGGCTCCATCTACCAGGGCCTCTGCCAGCTGCGCAGCATGGCAAACATCTCGGCAGTGGCCGTGCGCTTCCCGCCGGGCGGCAGCGACTCGGTCACTGTCTTCCCTAGCATGCTGAACGTCGCGGCCAACCACCCCAACGCCTCCACCGTGGGGCTGGTGCTGCGCCGCGGCGGCGGCGGCGGGGCGCGGCTGCTGGTGGCCGCCACCTACACCGGCTTCGGCAGCCCCTTCTTCCCCCGCAACCGCAGCCTAGAGGACCATCGCTTCGAGAACACGCCCGAGATCGCTATCCGTGCCCTCAACGCCCGCGGCGACCTGGCCAAGCTTTTCACCTTCGACATCAACCCCTCCGACGACAACATCCTCAAGATCAAGCAGGGCGACAAGGCGCGGCACAAGCTCAGCTTCGTCCGCGCGTTCTTGCAGCACGGGGCCGCGCCGCCCGCCCGCCGCCCGTACGCCTACCTGGCGCTCAACAGTGAGGCCAACGCGGGCGACAAGGAGAGTCCGGCGCACAGCCTGCTGGCCCGCATCTGCCTGGGCGAGCCAGCCGAGGCCACCCTCAACGGCAGCGGCGAGACCAAGAAGCTGACCGAGTCCTACATCCAGCTGGGGCTGCGCTGCGGCGGCGCCGCCGACGCCTTCACCCGCCTCGTCTCCGTCTTCCCGGCGCGGGCAGCTTGGCGCAGCCCCGGCGCTCCTCACGGCCCGGCCCTGGCCCCGCCGCCCCCCGAGGAGCTGCTCTTCGGCGTCTTCGAGCGGGCCGGAGCCGGCGGCGGCCGGGGGCGGCCGCAGTCCGCGCTCTGCGTCTTCCGCTTCGCCGAGATCGAGGAGACCATCCGGGCCGCCCGCAACTCCTGCTTCGTCAGCCCGGCCGCCGGCATGGTTACCGTGCTGGACAGCGTGGTGCAGGGCACCGGCCCGGCCTGCGAGAAGAGGAATATACAGGTACGGCGGGCACCTGCCGGGGCGAGGGGGCGCGGGGAGCCGGTGGCCGGCGGTGGGCAGCAGCCCCATCTCGTCGTGTCCCGTCCCGCGGTCGCTGCTGTCGCAGCTGTTGTCGCCACCTCTCCCGAGCTGGAGCTCATACCCTGCTTCCCCCGGGCGGGTGGCTAAGCCCCACACCCCGCTGCCCTCCCCGGAGACCCTCCCGCCCGCTCGCGGACAGCGTCGTTCCCCTAACCCGGTCGCCGGTACCCCACTTCTCGTGGGTGCCCTGCGCGGCCGGACGTCTGTGGGCATTGCCAGCCCCATGTCCCGTCCCGCGGCGCTCAGCTCTGCCGGGGACGGCATACAGGCTGCCTCGGTTCCCCGCGTTTGTGGCAGAAGTTTGCCATTGTCACAATTTGTTACCGAGTGGCCGTAAACGTTAGCGCGAGACAGTCGCCTGTTTCCCTTTTCACTAAAAATACACGATGCTTGGGAAAAAAGGAGAGAGAAAAGGGCTGCTTTAACGCTGCATTTTTCCCTTCCTCTGGGACGAGTGCACAGCTCGGCTCCATCAAAGATTGTGAAAACATCTGTTTGATTTCAGAGGCGAGATAGAGCATTTGGGCTTGGGCTTCCCTGTGCAATGCCAGTGGCAAAGAGAGAAAGGTTTCCCATGGTAACTGGAGTGTTTAGTGTGGCATCTCCACTCTGTGGTAAAATATGTAGTCTTAATGCACTTGGTTCATAGACCTACTCTAGCAAAGTTGAACAGTTTTTCCCTGGTGGCAAAGTACAAGCTGCCTGACAGCCAGCAAATCTAGTAGTTGTAGCTAATTCCACAAAGACTGGGTGAGTTAAACACTGGGAGCTCAGTCCTGACGTCTTGGCATGGTCACGGCTCTCAGAGGACTCACTGGGAGTCAGGAATCCTATTTACAGGATGTGAAGGCACCCACAATTCTTGTTGGCTCTGGCTGATGCTCAGCATCCTTGCAGAGCAGCTGCTCAGCCCCGGGTGGGATTGAACTGTCTGCCAAGGTGGGTCAAGTGGCAGCATCAGGGCTGGGGCTGCTGGAGGCACTTGGGAAATGAACAAACAGCCTGGTCATAGCTGAAAGACAGTGGCACAAGCACCCATCACCCTTGAGCTCCTGCAGGACTCCAAGACTGGTGTGGAGATAGTTTTTTCTAACTTTTGTTCAGTAAAGAAAATATCATGACTAACACCAGTCTGCTGATGTTGAAAGTATCAAGTGCTGTATCCAGTAGGGTATTTAGGCAGCTAATTCATTCAAGGAGACTAGGCACAGATGAGGTTTCACTCCATCTTTGGTCCCAGCCTGTCACACTGTTCCACTGTGTCGCAGTCAATATGCGGCAGTCGACATGGACACTGCACTTTCCTCTGTATCTTCTAAGAGCAGCTCCACACAGCTCTGGCTCTGTCTCTCTTTCTTCCTCAGTTCTGGCTCGCTCCTTCCTGTCCCTAACACGGCCGCCTAACCCTGTCTGTCCCACGTACAGTATCTCACCTTTTCCGGCCCTTGCACGACCTCCTGTCCCTAGGTCTTCACAGCACGGCCAGCAGACTCCAACTAACCTCTTCCCAGTTAACTCACTCTTTATCATGCCCATGGCTGTGAGGGCAAGGCTGTTTCTACTCTAAGATAATTAACACAGGTGAAACATATCAGAGGGGAGACTGCCTTCAGCACCACCTCCTTTTGTCTCCCCACACCACTGTAATGTGTGTTCCTGGTAGCATCTTCCTCTCCAAGTGCTTCCTGGGTAGGCAGAGAGACCAGGAGCCTGTTGTCAGTGATGCCATAAAGGCTGAGAAGGATGCTGTGTTCTGAAAGGGATGAGCAACAGGGCATGTGAGGGTCAGGGGAATGAGCTAAAATATCTGAGCACTGCCAAGCCATTGGGAGTCAGTGGGAACCTTCCCTGTTTGCAACCGTGGTGAGATCAGGCTGCAAGAAAAGTTGTCCGTGTGGAGAGAGCAGTAAGACCAGTGGTGATATAAGATCGATGGGGAGACAGGGTTCTAGTACCAACTGACATTGCTGCTGTGCCACTGGCCTTGAACCAGTCATTGAGCCCCAGGTACCTCGGTTTCCCACACACTCCCGTATTTATTGTCATTCGGAAACCCAACTCGTGTAGCGTCAGATTGCATTTGTAAAGCTGCTTTGAGATCCTTTGATGTCAAGTACAGCAGGATATAAATGAAGCATAACATTAATATTCGTTCATGCCTAATATTTCTACACTTCCCACTTATTTGATGCATATTCCTCTAAAACGGCTGACCAAGCCTGCTGGGAAGAGACATCCTGCTAGTCGAGAGAGCCTTTCTTTCTTTCTTTCTATTTTTTTTTTTTTTTTGCCTTCTCCTTAATCATTAGAATTGCCAACAAGTTAACAAGATGTTTTTATTTTCAAGTCCCAGAGTGGCAGTGTCAAGAGAAGAGTTGTAATAGTGTGTTTTTTTGTGCTGCAAAAAACTTACATCAATTTTCACCTTCAAGACAGTGAAATACTCTAATACCTTTTGTGTCCCAGACCTGGAAATGCAGCAGGAAAATGTATTAAAGCAGCAGCTGGTCTGGCAGAGCAGATCAGTATCTGTCTGTCTTCCCATTGTGAGCTCCACTTCTCCTCCTGTTAGTGGGTTTCCAGTTTTCCCGTTGCCTGTGCATCACTGATAGGGGCTCTGGTGTTAGTAAGTGGGGCTCTTTAGTTCTTCCTGAGGACCAAGTACTTGGGTTTTAATCTCCTTTTGGAAGAAAAAACCCCTGATACTGGCCTGATACATTCCATATGTGTGTTCAGGTGAAGTAGTCAGTTGTTACAAGTCTGGACCACGGGCTGTTAGGTGTAATGCAGTGTGAAAGGAAAATCATTGACCCCTTGTGTGCTCTCCAGTTTAATTGAATGCTCCTCTCCAGCAGCGCTTGCTTTGACTCAGCCAGAGTGCTCCAGTACTCACCCATCAGAGGGGTTTTGGGAGTGGGCACTCAACACACCAGCCATCCCTGTCTGTCCCCATGGCATTTCTGCTCAGAGCTGACTGATGTGGGGCAGGGCTTCCCACCACTCAGTGCTGTGCTGTGAGGTTTGAGGGAGGCTGGCACAGAACGAGGGGCTTTGTCCCTCTACAGGTGAATGTGGTGGCAGCCACTTGCTTGGCTCCCAGTGTGATCATATGGGATTGGCCACACAGTGGGCTGTGGAGGGTGGATGAGGCAGGTGGATCTGCCAGCTGCCCTGCTGGCCTGCATTCCCCAAGTTGGGCAAGGGGAGCCACCAGGGAAACGGCACATCTTTTTGATTGAAGTGCTTACTTGCAGTTAAGCACATGCTTAACAGCTTTGTGTGAGACGAGGAGAAAATGTGCAGAGGCGGATGGTCTAGGTCAGGAGTGGGGGCTGTTGGTTCTTCTCAATGAGGGTTGCTGAAAAGTCACGTACCAAGGAGATGAATTCACAGTGGCAGCTCAGGGGAAGGAGGATGTGTGAGGGAAGGATTTAGGTTGGTTGGCTTCTTGCACCAACAGTGAGTGGGTGAGCTCTAGGATTGCTTCCCCTCAACAGAAATAGCTTTTTATAATGAATTTTGTGTCAGATGCAGCTAAATTCAAATACTTGCATGGAATCACTGAGGTGTTTCACTTACTCAAAGCCCGTGTGGAATTTGGACTCGAGCCCCCAGAAGGGAAGAGGAGTGGGAGCTCTCTGGAGCAAACTGCCTGTAACAGTATTTGCAGCAGTGCACTGACAGAGCTTATCAAATTCTTGGGACTCTGCGTGGGTTTATAGCTCATATTTGAGCTATTCTATCCCAGAAGGATCATGGCCTAGTGGGTTGGAAGGTTATGCTGGCTGCATGGCTGGAGTGTGACACAGCTGTGGGATGCTGAAACCATTATGAAAGCAAAGCAGGCGAGCCTGTCCCCAGCTTCTGGCTGGCTTGAGAGCAGTGGCCATGTGGGGCATCCCAGGAGTGTCCCCCTCAGTCCCACTGAAAACAAAGGTCTGCCTGCCTGTTCCTTTGGTCGTGCTGTATCACAGCCACATCCCAGCAAAAGCCCCCACACCGTGCTCTTGTCACTGCGTCTCTCAATGGGTATTTTGGCAAGGGACATGGCCAGGCACCTTTGTGTGCACACTTTGCAGTGATGAGCAAGCTCATTTGAGGAAAAACCTAACTGGAAACCCCATCCCATGCTCACAGCTGCACCAAGCTCAGTGTCTTCTGTGGTTTCTGCATGAGCCCCATGGTCTCCAAAAACTCGTGGAGAGGTACAGAAAGCAGACATATTCATTAGGCATAGATTTGCTGGCCAGGCAACTACATCTCTCTTGGGAAATATTTTGGGGTCTGCAACTCAAAAAAGGCTGAAAATTCAGTTTGTTTCCTGTGCTGAAACCCATAGGCATAGGGGCATGGGATAACGAAATGCTTCAGCATTAATTCTCACATTTCTGGCTCTTGTGGCTTTGTGTCAGATCCTGCATGGTCACTGAACACTGTGTTTGGGGGTGTAGTGATGAGATACCCACCAGTGAGCTGTACTATAATGGGTTGTTAAATAAAATGAACTCCTTGGGTAGACTATGTAAACAGTCTCTGTATATATGTCTGCCTGGGCATGGAAATGTGGTTTAAAACCAGTCAGAAAAATATTCCCTGAGAAAAAAATCTCATATACACGTGGGAATATGACAAAGCATCTACTTACTGTCCAAATATACTGTGGCATCTCCATGGGATTGGGTTTTATAGGAGCTGAGTTACTTTGAAGTGCTGGTTTATACTAATTTAGAAATTCCAAACATGAAACTAAATGTGCTCTAACCCTACATCTACTCAAATAAATCCAGAGGATTAGCCACAGAAAGGAAACTGGGAATTTACACTTAATTTCCTCATTAAAAATGAGGCTGGAGTTCTTGTAGGAAGCCTGATTTCTGTGTTTTGCAGTGTGGGCTGTTTGGAGTTGCTGGCACCACCCCAAGGTGGCACTGCCCAGGTACTGTAGAGCTGCACCATGGTTGTCACCCTCATCTGTTTTGCTCTGGGATGTGGCATTACAGATGGTGGGAGGTCGGTGTCCCTCCAGCTGCCCTGCAAAGGCTGGGGGTGAGGGGTCAGGCTGCTGCAGGGGGGAGGGGCCAGTGGGACCCGGGATGCCCCAAGGAGAGGTTTAAGCCACAGTGTGAGCTTTGCCTGGCTTTGGACCCAGCCCAGAGCACTGTCTACCTGTTCTGTCTCTCACCTGGTACTAGTGAGTTGTGGACAGCTGTTGGTTAGGTTTCCTTGGGAATTTATGCGAAAATCCAACCTGCTGCTCAGTCAAGGTGCACACAGGCAGCTGTGTGAACACCATCCTTCCTGGGAAGGCAGGCTCAGCTCTGTGGGCTGCCAGTGCCTGGGGGCTCTCCCACTGCCAGGGCTGGCATGGCCCTCGTGCTCTGTGCCAAGCAGGGGAGTCTCCTGAGGAGCAGGTTGGTGCCCTCGAGCTGAAGGTGGATGGTGGGAATGTTTTCCTGGGGGCCTCAGGGCTCATCCCTGCTTTGCATCTCATGCTTAAACAGGTCCCAAATTTCAAAGGGAAATTCGGTCAAAGTGGCAAGTTTTTCTGTGCCTGGAAAGAGGAAGTTGTGTTGCTCTAGGGAACAAAAACTGCCTCCTGATTGTGGCACGGTGCTGCTGGCTGGTGCTGGCTGGGCAGGCAAAGTGTTTGCCAGTCCCTTGGCGTGGCAGGGGGTCACAGGCATGCTGCTGGTTTCTGGAGAGCTCTGCCAACAGCTGGCTGTACAGACCTAGGCATTCCTGGTATCTGGATGCTCAGACTAGGTTTGATCCATTGAGCTCATCAAATGCCCTGTAACTAAATAATACTTTAGGTGGAAAACTGGAAAAGGGTAATTTTGGCTAAAGCCAAGGGTTTTCCAGGGCAGGTGTTTGACTCTCGCATGTGAATGCGAACTCAGGCCTCAGGAGCCGTGGTGGATGCAGGCTCAGCTACAGGGTCTGGGTGGATGGAAATGAAGGCATTTGCCACCTCTTCTCTGGTGTTTCAAAGCTTCATTTACAGTGATCGAATGACGAGATTGTTGGGGCTGAGGGCACCTGGAGAAGTGACTAAAGCATCGTGAGATGTGTATGGATGCCCAGAGATGCTGTAGAAACACCTTACTATGCTGTGTAAATCCCCGCAGATGTCTGTTCAGTTGCACTGTTGGGACACCGATGTCCTCTCCCAGCCGGGGGTTGGAAACATAGTAAGTCTGAGGCCCTGGCATTGGTAATTTATTGCAAACACCAGACAAGCTGGAACCTGCGGTGGTTGGAAACAATATTATAATCACCTGAGTGCCACCAGAGTGACCTACAGTGACCTACTACCTGTCAGTGTGGCCGTGCCTCCCCGCCAGGCTGGTGCACAGCGTGTGCCGGGATGCACTTTGGCTGCCAGCAGCTCCCAGCTGCAGGGCTGAGCCCCTCAGCTGCACCAGGGAGAGGGGGTGCGTGGGGCGTGTGGCTGCTACTCTGTGCCAGGGGATGGGATGGTTGGGGGCTGTGACTGCTCCTCTGTACCAGGCATGGGCTGGGTGCGAGTTGGCATTCTTGACTGGAGGAACAAAAATGGTTCCAGGAGTGGGTGTCTGCTGCTTGTTTATCCCCAGTGCCCTGCCCCAGGGCAGTGTTGCAACAACCCCATGTACTCAAGGTCCTTTTGGCATGGCGAGCCCTGGGTACAGTGCAGCTCCAGTGTTGGGGCAGCATTGTTGTCCTTGTTTCATGGTGGGGAGGTGGGTGCTCAGGTCCCCCGATCAATGTCTCTGATCAGAAGAGTGGCAGTGTCAGGATTTGTATTGAGGTCCCAAGTGTTTCTGTGTGACTGTCTCCAGCACACGTCCCTAGGGCCACAGTGTGACAGGGCACCAACAGAAATGTCTGCAGGAGGGATCCATTTTGCTATTTCTTTTTTTTGTTGTTTGGTCAGGTGTGGGTTGTTTTTTTTGGTTTTTTTTGGTGGATTTGGTTGTTGTTGTTGTTGTGTTTTTTGTTGGGTTTTTTTTTTGTTTGGTTTTGTTTTTTTTTTAATTTTTTTTTTATTCCTGTGGGGTTGGTAAAGAAATGATTTTAAGTTGTTGTTTTCAACAACTGGGCTGCAACACCCTGCAGCAGGTGGAGTAGGTGGCACTGTCTACAGCATCTCTCACTTCAAGAGGCCAGTAGAATTTATTAATGTTTTTAAACAGAGAGAGAAGTACTTATTCCTAACATCTGGATAGCAGCTCTGCTGGCAGCCACTGTTCTGACAGAGCGAGGCTGCAGGGGTGTGGGATGGCTTGTGGCTGGGAAAGCCCAGATTGAAGCAGGTCCAGATGAGCCCTTGTCAGATGGGGTGTGCTGTGAGCTGGGTGGATAGCAAAGCCCACGATGACCTTGCCTTGATACCTGCTGAGGGTCAGCAGGGACTGTCCAACATGGAGAGTGCGTGCTGGCTCCTTACACAGGTCTATGGGAGCCAGGGCTAGGATGTCTCCAAGGGGTGGGCATGTGCTGGCTGTGGCATCCTGCAGTAACAGGGGTGGCACATGGTCTGATCTGCTGTTGCCGATCCCTGTGCCTTCCTCTCCCATTTGTCAGACCTGTGGATAAGCACAGCCTTGCAAGGTGGGACAAGAGGTTCCTTAATGTGGGCTTTTTCTCCAGTGGGCAACATGATAGCGGTTGACTGGGATAGTCAAGCTCTTTTCTGTGTTAGAGGGCTTGTTTGGCTTTGCCCCTCCTCTGAAGGCAGCATGGCCAGAGCCATCACAGGTTTGCTGCCATGCTCCCAAGAGTGCTGCTGTGGGAGCTGTGGAGCTCCAGTGGGGTGGTTGAGCCCAGGCACAAACCCCAGTGAAAGTCCCAGTGTCCAGTGAAGCTGCAGGCTCATGTTTGCATCTGCAGCCATGGAACCCAGCCAATGCTATGCCAGCTACTGGAACGAGGCTGCCTATTTTTGGGCCTGAACCACTGGAGGGCTGCTGCCGTTACAAGACGTCTGCAGGTTATGTATTGTAAGTGGAAGTGGAATACAAATCTTTCAATTCTAACCCAGAAGCAAAATTGCCTGAAAGTCTGGATCTTGAAAACATGTACCTCTATTATTTGAAGGAAATCTGGAACTTGCCTTTCCACTTCTGTCTCGTTTTTACCCTGTTTAAGGTATTTTGCTGCTGTGTAGAACTCCCTTCTGGAGCAGGAGCCCTTTGGTTATTTGGTTTTCATCCACTGTCCGCTGTGCTCTGCCAACATCCAGCAGGCTGTGAACTGCTTGTGGCCACTGCCATCTCTGGGGGTGTCACCTAATTAAAAGGGGCTATTGAAAACCTGGCATGTTCCCAAAAATAACTGTGTGTGGAGTGATCATTTTAGAAAGGGAAATTTTACAGTATGATGATAGGACTTGATGAAGAAGGGAAGAGGTGAAAGATGAGGGAGTTTGGTGGAATATAATTCCAAAGTTGTTTGGCTTTCAAGTCCCTGTCATCCTTCAGTCTGTCTCATAGACCATTTGGGTTCAGAGGCATCAGGACTGGTGTGCTGTTGTGTGTGGTTTCCCAAGGCTGGCAACTGCCTTGTGCAGGACGGGGGCTCAGGTTGGGCTTTTGGCAATCGGTGTAGGATGTCATTAAGTGGGGAGGAAACTGGGGCTAAAGGTCTGCTTGAAGGGACAGAAATCTATGGCTGGAGAGCAGATGCAGGTGATGTCTGGTTTGATGTGTGCAGGTCTCTGGTAAGGGGTAACAGACTGGGATGGGTGTTCCCCATGGATTCCCTCCCGGGTTTCCCAGCCAGGACACTGCTCTGGTCAGCATGGTGGCAGCCTTGCTGCTGGGGCTGTTTGACTGTGGAACCACAACTCAGCTACGCTTACGTAAGCTGCTGAAAGATGTCAAGTTTTGGGAGGAGGTGGGGTTGCAATGGTATTCCTGGGGTCTCCTAGCTGTAGTGCCATTTCCTGCTGAGATTTGGTATCACAGTAAGCTCCGTGGGTCTCTCCAAAAAGCTTTGGAAACAGCACTTTCCACAAATTTTGAAGACAAAATATAAAATATAGAGAAAAGGAAAGCCTTGCATGCTTTAACCAAATCCGAGCAGTGCTCAATTGCTGAGTCCAGTAGGACCACTGAATTGTAACAAATTTTGAAATTATCCAAGTTATATAATTATTCTGATCCTAATTTCCTAACTGGGAGGGGAATGGGGTAGGGAGTGAGGACCTCCAGAGTTGAAGCTGTGGAGATGTCAACAGGCAGAGTGCTTTCAGGGTGATGCCCGGAGAATACCTTTGCTTTGTTCAGGTGCTGCCTGCGAGAGGAGGCAGGGTGTGAGCGTGAGGGCTGGCCACAGGCCAGAGGAGCCTGGCTCACGTGTTCATCCTTTATCCTTCCATAACCATCTGATATTTCTCTTTACTTGAATTTCTTCAAGTAAATGGGGGCAGGAGTTAGAATGGAGAAAGCTGCACTGGTGATCCAGGGAAGTGGTGTGTCTCCTGTAGGCTGCATCTGTGTAGCTTGGTCTCTCATGCATTTGGAGTGCTCAGTTAATGAGCAAAAAGGGTTTTGTTAACCTTTCTGTGACAAGTTTCTTCCCTGGGCTGGGTGCTCGACCACATAGTGGTGGTTTGTTTTTTGGACTCTTTGTTTTTTGGTGCTGAGGCTGTGGAGCAGGTGATGCGTGGGGGGTGCCCAGAGGGGGACAGCACTGCAGCACAGTGTTGCTTCTCAGAGGCAGGTTTTACTTAGGATGCATAAAAGAAGGGTAGAGTTCTGCTCATTACCTCAGGGCTTAATTGATTCAGCAGAACTAATGAGGAAAACACAGGAAAACATTTACTATAAACTATTGCTAAATGAAATAGATTTGAACTGACACATGCAAAAGACCAGTTGTGCTAGGTAAGGAGCTGTTACTTTAATGGATGCTTTTTTCAGCCCTGACTTGCACAGATATGCCTTCAGAGCACTTTGAGCATGTGAAGTGCTAAGTGTTAGTACTAGCAATAATAAAATAGTAACGACCAAAGATCGAGGAGCCAAACTCATGGTTCATCAGGGACTCTTCCCTGTGGAAGAGGGTTTGAATGGTCTGAGGTTGGTTGCTGAGGCCAAAGCTTAATGTAAATGAGAAACACAAGTTGAGTGGTGGAGGGGTAACAAGGAAAGAACAGCTAAGAAAGTACAGCCTAAATAAACCAAGTATCTTACTCTGAGCAGTTTCGATGGGGGAGTGTCTCTTGGGCTTCTGAGCAGGAGTGGGTGTCCTTGAGATGAGGCACGCTTGGCTGATCTGCTCAGCCCCTTGTCCCCAGGGAATGGGAAGAGGAGCCGAGTTTCCAAGAGGGGTGAATTTAAAGGACATACAAGCTCTTGCTGCTCAAACACGTGCTGTTCTGACTGTGACAACCCCTCTGGAGCCTGCTTGTTAATCCCTCTGCTTGCCCATTCCTGGTGGATTTGATTGTATAATCTGAAGTATTGTATTTAATGCAGGATGAAGGCTAACATAATAAGCTTGACCAGTCTTCCTGGCGGCATGAAGGATGTGCAATTTTAGTTTAAAAAGTGCTTCTTTTTCATGTTTCTCTGCTTTGAGTAGTTCCCCATGCTGTTGCACTTGCTGTTTCAGTGCCCTGCTGGGGGAAGCACTGTTGGGTGCCAGGCCCCCAACGTGTGTGGAGCAAGGAAGGGGGACCCATGCTGGGGCTGCCAGTTCTGGGAAGGTTGTTTTGGGGGAGGGCTGTGCAGGTCCTGCCAGTCACCTGTCCATATTGCCTTCAGCTTTCTTTTCCAGCTGGGGTCAGCATGACAGGGTTGGGGCTGATGGAGTGATGGTCACCACAAGCTGGGCCACTTGTGGCTGGAGGAGGGAGCAGAGGAGACTCAGAGGGGAATCACACTGTCAGCTGCAGGCATCCAACTTTGGTGCCACTGCTGGAGCTGAGGCTGGAGCCTCTGAGGACTCACAGCAGCAGATGGTTGGATGGCAATAGGGACGTGTGGTTGTTCAAGCTGTTGTCAGGCTTTGGCCTCACTGTAGAAGACTGGCTGTGTCTGCAGCTCAGCAGTGCCCCGATCCTGTCCCAGGCTCTGTGTCGTCCTGCTGAGGTGGGTTCTGGCAGGCAGCAGCTGAGCGGGCAGACATGCTGTCTGCCCAGGGCTGCCACTGCCAGAGCAGCAGATGGAGCTTGGGTTTTGCCCTCTGAGATGATCTGGGACACTGGGAGCCCGTTCCAGCATGCACACTCTGACACCTCTGGTGGTTTGAGGTCTGCGGTGGAGGTGAGCGTGGCTGCTGCTGCTGAGTTGCAGTGGTTTGGCCCGACCCAGCCGTGCCTATCCCCAGCCATCAGTCCTGTGCTTGCTGTGCCCTGCCTTCCATCAGTCCTCTGTGCTCTGTCCTCTTCCTTACCCCAGCCACCAGTCCCATGTGAGGCTGCCAAGAGTGAAATTTAGGAGCTGGCAGGAAAGAAAAGTTTGGAGTCAAGAGTAGAGAGAGGGAAGAATGAGTTTTCTAAGAGTAATAGCTCCCTGCAAGCACAAGGTCCAGGTGGCTGCTGGGAGCAGAGGGATGTTGGGATAGACCATTGCTGGTGTCACATTAGTGGCTTGCAAAGTACCCTAGCCCAGGGCTGGCATTGTGCAAATGGGCAAAACACAGCAAAACCACCGCCTCCTCACTTGAGGAACATGTGGTCTAAGCAAACCAGAGTGCAAGTCTCACTTTAAGCCTTTGGGGTTGGTTTTTTGGTTTTGGTTTTTTGTTTTGTTTTGTGTTTGTTTGTTTGTTTGTTTGTTTGGGGTTTTTTGTTTGTTTGGATTTTGTTTGTTTGTTTTTTGGGGGGGTTGTTTGATTTTTTTTTTTTTTTTTTTTTTTTTTTGTTTTAGAATGTCTGTTGTGCTGTGTGGATCCTGTGCTGTTGGTAATTCTTGAGAAAAAATCGTCCAGTTTCACTTTGCTAGAGGTTCTCAGCCTGAGTGCCTTGACTGGCCACAAGTGCACATTGATTTGCCTCCTGTTGCCTAAAAAATATGATGGGAAGTCTGAGGAGCTCTCTGCTAATGCCTGCCCTTGAGCAGCACTGCAGCTGGAGACTGCTTACATCTCAAGTGCCTCAACAGTGGTGTCCTCTTCTGAGGATGACATTTTCCTCCAGGCATCCCAAAAAGCCTGGTTTTGACAGGTCTGGTTGTGGCACTGCAGCAGATAAACGAGTGATTGTGTGTACAAACTGCTAGGGCACGGGGGAGCTCCGGGGGGAATTCTGGGGGCGTGTGGTTGGTCTGGGCTCTGCCTGACACAGAGCAGGGCTTGTACTCTCCCTTAGCATAATGCAGCCGGGCTGGCTTGGCATTGCTGGCTGTGTCCATTCGCCTATGCAATATTTCACCACTGGTTTTCACCCTGTCCCTACTGTTCAGCGCGAGTCTGTGTCCTGCTATTCTCTCGAGACAGTATCCTAATTATTCTGAATATTCTCTCTCCAGTCAGAAATTTCCCTGAGTCATACCTAAATGTTAATAAAAGCCTAATGGTTTATGTTAAGGAAGGCAAGAGATAAAACTAGAGCCCTTTTATCACAGCCTTTAATGGCCTGAAAATGTCAGTTGTGTGGGAGCAGCTGCCAAATTTTGAGCCTATGAAGATGATGGCTAAGTCCCACAAATCAACAAGTTTGGAGCGGATTATCCGATGCTGGCTGTGTCATTTTCCCAGGACTCCAGGCATGCTGGAAGCCAACACTTTAATCCTCTCTGATATGAAGTCTGAAAGGGGCCGGGCTCCCCTTCTCACTCCGGAGCTCTGGAGCTGCTGCAGCGCAGCCAGCACGGCCTCGTGGAGGGCAGGGGCTCAGGGCTTTCCTCTGCACCGCAGCTTCTGAGTCACAAATTCGCTCCAGCTTTGCTTGAGAACTATTTTTAAGGTCACAAACACAGGATGCAGAAATCAGCACATTTCATGGTTTTCCTGAGAGCTGCCTCACCACTCCTCTTCCTCCTTCTGTTTCCAACAGACTTCCTTCCCGAAGGGACATCCTGCATGCCCAGGGCTGGGGAGCTGTAATGGAAATTCTGGGAAATCGCTTTTTATGCTCCTTATAGGCCTGGGATAAAGAACTGAACTCACACTGTGAAGACAGCTGAACTCTTGAGCTCTGATGTGGCTGGAAATCTTTTATCTCTGTCCCACTTTGTTTCTGCAATCGCACTCAGGGGTTAATCTGAGTAACCATCCTCTTAGCTGTGGCCCCTTGATTTGAATTCATTTGCATCACTTGTGAAGTTTTACAGCAATAGCACATATTGCAGTGTGCAGGGGCACAGCAGTGTGTTTCCCTCATCCTGGCAGGGCATGGGGGCTGGCAAAGCTGCTCGGCTGGTGCTGGCTGTGGCTGTCCCCAGCTTGTGCCCAAGAGGCTCCTCATCAGTGACAGAGTGGCAGAGTCAAACCTTTTGTGGGCAGGAGGTTTGGGATCTAGAATCAGCTCACAGTTCTGTGAGTTACTGAGAAGCCAGAGCGTGTCAAAGAAAAATAGAAGCAATACAGCAAATGCCCACGGGGTATTTTAAAATGCAGATTATAGAAAGAGGTTGGTTTTGGAAGAAAATGTAACATTTGCTCTTTTCCCACTTCAGGATAGGGCAGCTTGATTTAAGGAGGAGTGAGATTTAAACCCTTCCTCTTGGAGATGGTCTTCTATTTTCTTCGTCCAGTGCAATTCCCCAGCTGTGGTGACTGCCTGCAGAAGGATGTGACTTGGCTGTATCCTGTTTACTGTAATGTGATGGAGTTAGCTGTCCTCTTGGTGCCGTGGGGTACAGGCAGCAGCAGCACAGCATGTCATCCCTTCTGCGGACCCGGGAGAGGGAAATACCATACGTCTCCTACCCATCCGTTTGTTGGAAGATCTGATGTCATTTGAAGAAAGGTGTTTCAGAGGAAGGATGTGTGCAGCCAAAATAAAGCTTGGCCTGGGTTAGAATAGTTACATCCTGTTTACTGTGGAAAACACTTTGCACTGATATGAGCTCTGAAATGCATGATTTATAAGCAGGCAGGCGCTGCAGATAAGGGACTTCCCGTGATTTTGGCCACCTGTCAGAAGAGAGGGCCATGTCTTTCAAGCTGGCAGGCAGCTCCTGCACAGCTGCTGTAGAGAGGAGGTGCTGAGCATCCCTTGGGGTTCCAGGTGGCCGGAGGTGCCTCTGTGCCTCAGTTTCCCTGCAGGAAGGAGCCTTGTAAGCTTCAGGTGGTGATATTCTTAAAGACTAATGAAGAGGAGCTAGAGATAATCATCTCTAAGACAAGTAAATAAACCCAAGTGAATTTCTAAATGTCTGTTTGTGAAGGGAAGGAATCATTAAATCAGAAACATGAATGGCTTGCCATGTCCTCTGTATAGTGTAAAAAAAGTTGTGTCCCAGTTACAGGGCAAACATACACACTTAAGAATTTGGGCTGTGATTTTACTTTTTACTAGAATGAGATGCAGTAAAACTGCAAAATACATTTAGCATTGCATCCACAAACTTGATCCTTTTGTCTTGGTCCCCTAAGAACAGAGCTGCAGCTTTGAATGTGCTGCCCCGTTTGCCACTCATGTGATCAGAGGAAGTTTTCCACATCAGGCTTTGTTACTCCGTGTTTGGTGCAGCCAGTGGTGGCCACGGGGTCTGGTGGGGCACAGGGGACCAAGGTCAGGGTGGTTTTTTGGAGAAGACCCAGCCTGTCTCTAGTGGCACTGTGGCTGTGCTGGTCCAGAGGCAGCGATATGAGCCCTGGATGTGTCTGCAGCAGCAGGATCCCTGTGGTCAGGGGTACGTGCCCTGGTGCAGAGGTTGCTGTGGGGTGTGACTGCTCTGCTGGCCAGCCCATGCTGTTTGCTGACCAGCTGCTATGGCACACCAAGGGCTGGCTGGCGCCCACAGCTCCTGGTGAGGTTTGCTGCTGTCCTCTATCATGCAGGAGGGAGAGTGGACAGTGCCATGGCCTGTAGCCCCCATGCTGACTGCTCCTGGGCCAGCCGTGGCCATGACACATGGTTGTGAGGTCACCAACCCCCTGTGGGCATCTGTCTGGGGCTTCTTTTCTTTTGCCAGTGCAGGGGCACCATCTCTTGCTTATGCATACAAGATGTTTCTTCCCCACTTCTCCCCAGGAACATGTTGCTGTGGTGTGGCACCAATCCAAGCAAGACACATGGTAGATGGGCATGGGGCAAGAGTTGCACCCCAAAGTGGGGTGACCCTGCAGAGAGACCCTGCTCAATCTCACCCTCCTGTTGCACAGCCTAAAGATTTGCTTAATCTTCTGAACTGTTTGGAGAGAGAAGAAGCTTTAGCCTGGTTCTATTAATGAAATAGTAATGATGACCAGGGAATTTTCATCCAGGCCCTGGTGCAGCCCGGGGAGGGAGGAACTGTGCTGGACAGGCTGGCAGTTGCCTTTTGCCTGGTGGAGACCACATTCCCATTCCCTGACAGATACAGCCTCAAATCCCTGCATTTATTCTGCTTAAATTCAGACTTCTGTCAGCTTCTGTGGCAGGGCTATCTGCATTATGACTGGATTCAGAAAGGCATAAGTGTGCTTTAACTCCAGGCATCTCTTGCTGGAGTTTTGTTACAGGCACTTCCCACAACTGGGGCTTGGATTGTGGCAGGTGACCTGCAGATACCTGCTGCTGCTGGAATGCCAGTGTGAGTGTGGTCACAGCCTCCCCTGGGCTAAACCTGGGGTGGCACTGTGGATGATATGGCAAAACGTGCCCATCATTTGAACGGCTCCAGCTGCACTCGCTGCAGCTCAGAAAAGCTGCTGCAGGAGTTACTGCAGGTGACTTGTTGGCAGTGAGACTGCTGTGATGTTCAGGCATTGTCGAATCCATCCAAGCTGTCTGAGCAGAAATTACATGAGAATCTCAGAGGATTTGGAGTGAAGGAGTCATAAATCTCGGGTGCGTCTTGGCAGGGTGGTAGGAATATGAGGCATCAGTTCCACTTGCAAATGCTGCTGTCATGCAGCAAATGCACTAATTAATTTAGCACAGGAGAGGCAAGTCTGTTGTCTTGCTTTCGGCCAAACAATCAAATGCCCGCTCCTAGACACAGGTCAGTGACAAGTCCTTACCCCTTGCCTTTGCCCCTTGGCACCTGACAGTGAAGGGCCGTGGAAGCCCTGCTATCAGCCTTGTGCCCCAGGTGCCAGCCCCTGCGGGTCAGCTCATCGGCCAGGGCCAGTTGTATTTTCCTGTTCTGTGACTCAGCAGGGAGGGGCTCTAGGAAGGCAGAGCGGGGCTCTGAGCAGTCTGTCCCCACTGCTCCTGAGGGGGGATGGCAAGGGAATGTACTGATGTTTGTGCAGCCTGTTGATATTTGTGTCTCTCCCCAGCTGCAGCCGGAGCAGCTGGACTGTGGAGCCGCACACCTTCAGCACCCGTTGGCCATTGTGAACCCTGTCACAGCCACCCCCATCTTCACCTACAGTGGCCTGACTGCAGTGGCAGTGGCCAGTGTCAACAACTACACGGTTGTGTTCCTGGGCACGGCCAGTGGAGGACTCCTAAAGGCAAGTGGGGCCCGGCAGCAGCAGCATGGGGCAGCAGGGCTGGGGACGGGGTGGGTGTCGGGGCTCTCCCTTCCAGCACCTCTGGTCTGCCCAGAGGATGGCACCTGTTGTCTACTTGGTTTGAGCACCTGCTTCCTTCAGGCTATGAAGGAGTCACTGCGTACTGCCATAACCTGAGACGTTCTGCCTGATGGCTGGTGGCTGTTAGTCACTGCTCAGGGCTGCCATGTGGGCAGGATGTTTTGATGAACCCTAAGCCGAAAATGCTATTGTGCAGCATTGAATTATTAATTAATTTTATTAAATTATTTTCTTAATTATATTAATACATTTTTAAAACAATACTATTATATGCACAATATAACATAATTTTAACTCCCATGTTTTGTTATTATTTTAACTGTTGAAGTTATTGCAATTATTAAAAGCTCTTCTAATAAATTCTCCCTCTGAGGTGCTGGCTTTTGAAGCCTCCGTGTAGATAGGGGAATCACAAAGAGATTCTTCTTTACAGCTGAATCCAAAGCAGGTGTGAACCCATGGTGGAGTCTGTTCCAAATAATATGCCAGAGGTGATGCAGGGTGATGCAGTGCCCCAGCTCTGCAGCCAGGGCACAAGGCCAAGCTCTCAGTAACCTCAGTGCTTGAAGTTTGCCCGAGAAAGTTTTGATTCCAGGCAGCCACAGCAGTCTGGTAACTTGCCAGTATCAAAAGTCCATAGAGAAGAGCGGGAAAAGGCCTGGAGCAGAGACAGCTGATACCTGCTTTATCTCTGCCTGGGGGGACTGGTGCAAAGTGTGGGATACTGGATCAAAATACTTGGATAGAGGAAAACTCACCCAGTCTCTTCCCTTTCGTCTAAGTGCTCCAGGCAGAAATGTGGGAACAGTCTACAAGGAACTCCCTGCTTTGATTTTTGCTCACAGGGGCAGGTAATTTGGGAGGGAGGGAGCTGGCCTTGTGCCAGGTGCAGTGGCTGGGGGGCACATGCCACACGCAGCGCAGCCTGTTCACACGGCATTAACAGCTCTGCTCCATTATCATCTCGGAGAGACCAGCCTTATCTGCAGTGCCTCCATTAGGGAGAAGCTCCTGGCTACCCTGTGCTGGGATAATTTGCTCAGATAGCTGTAATCTAATTCCACAACACAGCTGCATAACCAGAAGCCCTTCTACCTTTGGGGCTCCTTGCCCTTTGGCACGGGATGCAAGATACTTTGCGTGAGCAAATCATTCAGATTTGTTGCCTGAAAAGACAACAGAGGGGCAGAAATTGTGCTTGCCCAGCTCCTGCCAGCAGCAATCAGGGCTACCAGGGGCGTGTAAGGCAAATTAATGCAATTCTGTGGCTGCAGACAGGCTTTTGGTGAGGGCCAATGCCACATGTAGCAGTTGTGAGAGGGTCAGCAGTGCTGGGGCAGGATGTGCCAGGGTGCAGTGCCCTTGAGGGAGGGGTCTCTCCTGATGTGTCCAGATCTGGAAGGCCACAGACCTGCTGTGGTGGGGTTACCTAGGACTTCACTTGCTCTGCTCCCACCAACACCCAGGGCAGTGCGTGTCCTCCAGCCCACCCCAGCCTGCTCGCCTGCTGCACCACGGCTGGTGGTCGCTGCCCCTCTGTGCTACTGTGGGGGCTCTCCCCCAGAGCCTGCAGCCCCCTGGGATCCAAGGAAATTGCCTGTGTGAAGAGGGTGTAGGGTGAACATGCCCAGGAGGCAGAGGGACCCAGGCACAGGTGTCTGTAAATGGCCACACGTGGAGCACATCTCAGCAGTGAGGGAGAGAGGATGCAGTGGAGAATGTCAGGGCTCAGTTCATGGACATCTTGGGTGATCCCAGGGAAGTAATTTGGCTTCTGGGGAGCCAGCTTTTAAAAGGGACACAGTGAGAGTTCCTTACTCTTTCTGCATAGCTCTCAGGGCTTGCATATGTTTCTCAGCAGAGAGAAGCCTGAGCCTGTGCTGTCATACTGGGGTGTGTCAGTGCTGTTCTAGGGTAAGAATTAATTAACCTGTGTTAATTAATTAATCCACATTTAGAGAACAGAGGCACACTTGGTCATTAAAGTTGTTGCCTTCCCTTGCTAGTAAGGAGGCAAGAATTTTCCTCGTTCCCTTTCTGTTTTAAGCTGAAAAGTGACTGTCACGAGAAATTGTGTAGCCCCATTGTTATTTCCTCTCAGCCATGCCACATTTAATTTACTGAATTTTCAAGTCAAATGCCAAGACATTCAGAGAACTGAAAGGCTGTGCAGCCTCCTCCATCACTGCCAGCGCTGGTGATTCATGAGGCAAGGTAGGGCTTGGCACTCTCGTGGCAGCTGCCGTGGTCTTCTGGAGTCAGCAGGGATAGAAGCTTCTTCTGGTTGGGAGTGACAACACTTATTTTTCAAATATGCAGGGAGCAGGAGATACCATACTGTACAGCCCTGTTGGTGATTTTCACTGTTTTTCATTAAGTTTTGGAAACTCAATGTTCTCTGTACAGAATGTGCATGTGTATGTGATGAGGTCTGAAGGCTGGTGCCGCTTGCATGAGGGTAACACAAATGCTGCTGTGCCTGCTGGATGCAGCTGTGCAGGGGTAGAGCCTCCAGTCAGACACTTTGCAGAGACAGCCCCTCAGAGGGACCAGGGACGATAAGAGTCCTGGATCACTGAGCAAGGCTGGGGCTTTGTGGGTCTTGCCACACCTGCCCAGTGACAGAGAGCTGACTTTCCAGGAAAGCTCTGTGTGTGCAGCCTGCAAAGTGTGCAGAGATTTGCAGTGTTTGACAATTTGGGGCACCACTGTACACCACTTTGGTTTTTATTTATAACCAAGGAGAATAATCCTCTCCTCTTGGTGTTTGAAAATGGTCTCAGTGAGTGGCCTCTTCTCTCTACAGATTAACCTGGACAGTAGGATGGAGGTTATTAGCAGGAGATCCATTTCGGTGGCTTATGGAGAGCCTGTCCATCCCATCATGCAATTTGACCCTTCTGATTCCACCTTCCTCTACCTCATGACCTCTTACCAGG
This sequence comes from Phylloscopus whistleri, assembly GCA_017589585.1. Lineage (NCBI taxonomy): Eukaryota > Metazoa > Chordata > Aves > Passeriformes > Phylloscopidae > Phylloscopus > Phylloscopus whistleri. Next base: position 375,725 of record JADMLD010000736.1, read on the forward strand.
TGAGATCTTCAGTCCTCAACAAAAGTTCTTGGAGCACAGCATGCATTTGGTTTAGCTCAGAGCTGGGAGCAGAAATGATTTTAATAAGATAAGATCTTTCAATAAGATTTTCTTTAAGATTAGTAGTGAGAGCCAAGATGTTCAGAGCTTTGGCTGTCACTGGGCTTTTTGGGGAGGTGGCTGTCCATTCTCCTGTGCTGGGTGATAACACCATGCAGCCCAGCTTATCAGGTCTTTGTGGTGGTCAGGTAAAAAGGAGAGTGAAAATTACTGAAAACGATTGCACTTACGGGAATGCAGAGGTTATTCCTGTACAGAACCCCCAAAATGACAGTAGATGGCCAAAATGACAGTGGAAGGCTTTCAGGAGATCCTACAGACAAAAAGTCTGCCTGTCAGAAGTGGTCCTTGGGGAGGTTTCTGCTCAGTGCTTGGCAGGAGAGCTCTGCAGAGACCTGGAGAGCTGCAGCAGGTACAACAGAGTAGGAAGATGAGAGCTGAGCGCTCCAGGCACTGATGGTTTGTCCTGAATTACATTTTAATCTGTCAAAACAGATGCACAACCACAAATGTCACATGTTGCATTTGTATTTTCCAAGCTCTAATTCCCTGCAGATTGGTCATTATCTTTTCACAGACCCCTCCCAGGACGCCTCTTTAGCTGATGGCTCCGACTGTCTCATCTCAGCCCCTGGCTGGGCTGTGCCCTCTGCTCAGGCTGATCAAACAACTGCTGTGGTGCTTGTGGTGTCTCCTCTGACTGCTTCTTTTCCAATAAATCTGATGAGTTAATTTTTCTTTGGTGGGGTTAGCATCCTGGGAAGTTCCCCAGGAGCTTGACAGGGTTGGGGTGGGGTTGCTGAGCCCCGCAGAGCTGGAGAACAGCGAGGTGCTGTGAATGAAGTGGGGCTCTGGCCAAGGAGCCCACAGCCTGGAGTGTGCTTGCCTGGTGGAAGCTCAAGGCTCTTGGCACCTTCACATTTGCAGTCCCCACTGTTCCAAACCACTCAGGTTTCCTTCCCAAATGTTTAGAGATCAAAGGAGGAGAGAGCAGAAACCAACACATGCTTTCCCTTCCAACTGCTCCTGCCAAGTGAGTCCCCAGAGGTACTTTGATTTTTTTTACAAATCGAGGTTTCTAGAGTGGTGCTGCTTTCTGATCTTTGTGTAAACAGCCAGGGAGTGCTGGGCTCTATCCTGAGAGGAGCTTTCTGCAGGTCTTGGTGAGAGCTTTTCACAGAGAGGGACAGGCAGTGAAGTTATGTCCATCTGACACCTCTGAAAGGTGCAGTGTCACACTCTGTAACCTGGTCATCACACGGCTCCTGCCATGGCATCAGCTGAAAAGGAGCGGCTCAGCCCAGCCTAGCTCAGCCCAGCTCAGCTTGCTGCAAACCCTGTGGTTTCCCAAGCCCTAGGCCATCCTTCCTTGTCCTGGGGCTCGTGGCCCCCGACTTGGACAGGCTCCAGAGGCCCCCAGTGGGCAGCTTCTTGGGCTCATCCCCATGCCAGGTGGCCATGGCACAGCTCCAGCTTCCAAGCCATGCCAGGATCTGCTCCTGTGGCATGCTGGGTGAGTTTGCTCCAGGGTAAGGGTGTCACAGCCCGAGGTGCTGGTGTCTTGTCTCCAGCTGCACGTGGCCATGCTGGTGCATCCCGGCTGGGTGGTGTTCCTGTGGGGCTGTGACACATTTGGAAGCAGCTGTGCTGTTTTTGTGCAGATGACTCGGGTGAAGGTGGCTGCCTGCAGCCAGTACTCGACGTGCACGGAGTGCCTGGCCGCCGCTGACGCCTACTGCGGGTGGTGCACCATGGAGACCAGGTAGGACCTGCCATGTCCTGGGGCGCTTCAGCGTGTCCTTTGGCCCTCAAGCCTGGGCAGGAATTGCTGGTGCCTTCTGTATTTCCCCGCAGTCACACTACCAACAGTCTTTTTCCATTCCTTACAAAATACGTGGTGTTAGAAACAATTGCATCTGGCCCAAAGGATTGGGATGTTCTTCAGAGGCAAGGTTTCACCGTAGCTGCATTGTCATGCTGCAGGCAGCTGCCAGTGCAAAGAATCTCTTGCAGGTGTCAAACCATGGGACTGGAAGAACCCGCAGCCTGTGGAAGTCCATCTCTCGCCCCAGCAGATCTCATCTATCACTAGAAGGCAATCACATGCAAAAGGGGATGTTCAAAATTAGATTCCACATTTGCAAACTGAAGATGTTGGACAAAATGTCATCCTCTCCTCCAGAGTCTGGGTTCAGCCTGGCCTTTTCCTGCCTTCCTCAGTCCTGCTGCTCCACTGGTGCTGTGGCAATACATGTTTTTATCATGGCAAGCAGACACTTTAAATTGCAGCAAGTGTTACGGCTTAGCTGTGTGGATGAAGGAAAAAGATGCAGACACAAGATTTTCTCAGGAGCTTTCCTCACAAGGAATTCAACATTTTAATCACCTGTTTTAAAACTCATCAACCACAAGCTGTTCCTCTGTTTGTTGCAGGTGTTCTCTGCAGCATGAGTGCACCAACTTCACAGGGGCCAACTTCTGGGCGAGTGTGAGCGGAGGAGTGCAGCAGTGCCCTTCCATGACCGTCCTGGAGCCCGAGATCAATATTGACAAAGAGAACCCGGTGCGTTTGATGCCAATTCCAAATCCATCCCCCGCAGTGTCCGTGGAGCCCTGCCTGCTCCCAGGGCGGGTAACCATCCCTGCTCCTCCCGTGGAGCAGCACGGCTCCTTGTGCCTCGGATGTGGGTCAGGGGGATGCTGAGCTCTGCTGCATCAGGCCAAGGCTCTCGGGAGCTGGGGGTGACCAGCTGCACCCCGGAGCCTGAGCCAGCTGGATGCCAGCTCTGTAGGCAAACAGCACCTAGAGCCGAGCCTGCAGGCAAAAACACCAGAGCTGCTGCACCAAACACACACAGGAGGGTCGCAAAATTTCAAATACAATCAGCTGCAGACAGCTGAGTCGACTGATTTCCTGGGTTTGTATTGTTGCTATTTTAAAGTATTTTAATTATATTTTAAAGGTTTTCATCAAAATATTTTTTGTTTCAAGACAGACCCTGTCTGTGGGCTTGTTTTGGAGTTGCCTACCTCTGAAAAGCTTGTAAAATGTTGACAATTTCTAAATATAATTTTCTGTGATAACAGCTAACTTTTTTGTCTAATATAGGCCCTGATAATACAAATAAATGGAACTATCCCGAACCTGAATGGAACAAATATTTCATGTGACTATGGAAACAACATCCGCACGGTAGCCAGAGTCGCTGGGGATTATGTAAACCAATTTATTTATTGCAGTTTGCTTCCACATGAGAAATACCCAGCGTTTCCTGATGACCAAGGTATGTAGAGGCAAACAAGCTCATTCCTTCTAACTACTTTTGTGGACATAGTTTTTAATAGGCTTTATTTATTTTTTCATTTGTATGTGCAGTTAATGCGTACAGGGAAAAAAGCCTGAATCTGCTTCTGTTTTACAGGGCATATGACTCTGAAGCGTAGGAGTTCCACCATCTTTACATGAATTGATAGTATTTCAAATTTATCAATTTTTGTTTTAAACGTGAGAATTTAAATGCCAGTTCATGTACTTATTTTTATCTGGTTTGAGCTTCTGCTTTAGATTTACTGTGTACTAAGCCCAAAATGCTTTAGCCCTGGGCAAATAATGTGGTTTATTTTATACTGATATTTTCAATTGCTTTGTTTAATTTCCCTCCCAAACACACACTGCCTTTCAGGAGAAGTTCTGGAGGAAGAGTGAGTGGGTACCTAAAGGAGCTCAGGAACTCTTAGCCCCCATTTTGCAATCAAAAGCCAGACAGAGGTGTCCAGTGTTCCCTGTTTTCTGATGGTGCCAAAGGGGATGCCTGTCTCGAGGCTCCATGGAGCTGCTTCCAGAGATGAGGCTGAGTCAGCTGAGCTGCTGGCTGAGCTGACCAGATCTGAACTGGCCTCTTAGCCTCGGAGTCAGCCCCTCTCAGTTCCCTCAGAGAAGTTTGATGCTTCAACCCAGACTCGAGAGTTTGTTAAATTTTCACCCTTCAAGCCTGGAGTGAATGTGCTGTTGAAGGTGGCTGACTTCAGTAAGGGGAGAATTAGCTAGTCCTTTTGAAAATTCCACTTTTCCTAGGCCCATGTGTAAAGCTGCATTGCTTTTCTTCCAAACTATCCAAAGAATGGGAGATCATTAACTGCTCTGTATTGTTGGTTACAGCAATGTCCAAATGAATTTCTGGAATCCAGTATGCTGATTTATTGTCTGTATTCTGAAAGAGGCATTGTTTCTTCTCCCTGGTGCTTATATGGCAAAATTGCAAAGAAAAAAAATTGGCAATTTTGGGGGGAGGGAAGGTAGTACGGTGTGTTGAGCAGCCAAAAAAGGGATTTCCACTCTCTGCAGGTTTGTTGGCACAGGGAAAGTGAGCGGGATTTTAAAACATGATAACTAACATGTTTTAATTACCACATTTTTTAAATTATAATTTAGCACCAACTGTATGTGAAGACAATAATTAAATCTGTTAATTAACACTTGCATAGCACGCTGGAATTTTGTGCTGAAAGTCACCATGTTATTTTCTGTGAGAGTAATGTAAAGTGCTGATTTAGGAGGGAAGAGCTGAAGGTCAGAGGAGAAAGGATGACTGGTCCAAGTTCCAAAATGCAACTCGGAGGAAGCCCTAGAGAAAACAAATCAGATTTAGCCCTTGTTTTCCCGAGGGTCTCTCTTGTCTGCTGAGTGTGAGTGTGAGCAAGGGGCTGTTGCAACCCAATGTTCTTTGGCTTGATTTTCTCAGACCACGTGGTTGTTGAAACTTCTCTCCGGGTCAACAACAAAAACATTATCCGGGCCAATTTCACCATCTATGATTGCAAAAGGATTGGAAACATTTACCCAAAGAGAGCGTAAGTGACACCAGTGTGCAGGCAGGGGAGCCAACGCAGGCAGGTGGTGGCAGGGCCTGGGTGGCCCCAGGTGACAAAGGTGGGGCAGTTTGAAGTGGGGAGGGTGCCAGCACAAAGCTGGATGAGAATCCTCCTGTGTGGGGTTAATGGGGGAGCACAGCTCCTGCGAGTAGGCAGCTGGGGTCCTGGGCAGGATTTGGCAGGATCATGGGAGATGTGATGCCAGAGAAGGGTCCTCAAGCCATCTGGACGTGTTGGGTTTCTTTTAAACATGAATAATATTTTTATATAAAGCTTGTTCTGTTAACCCTTCAGCAGGAGGGGTGGCTGCCCCAGCAATCTGTGGGGGCATCTGTGGGGTATTGGAGGAGGGAGGGTCATGCTCTCCTGCTCCTTCCAGCCCTGGCTGGAAGCAGTCATATATCCCCATCAGCTTGAGGGGGCTCTAGTGGCACACACCAAAATTCATCCACCTCTCAGGAGCATAACAGCAGGACCTGACCACGGGGCCTGCCAGCACTCCCATGTCTGTGTAAACAGCAGGGAGAGTCTTAGGTCTAGCATGCCAGGCTCCTCAGAGAGACAGATGAGGGGAAAGAGCTTTTTTTTTTGGGAAAAACATTTTTGGCTAAGCAGGGGGAGGTGGCTCTCAGTCTGCTGTGGCCTGAAGCCAGGCAGGGATGCCTGGGGGTGATGGGCTCTGGCCACATCCCCTGCCAGCTCTCAGGGAGAGGACAGGGAAATCCAGCACGCGCTGTGGGTTTTTCTAGGCACCATTAAAGGCTGAACAGTGTGAAGATGAGTTGCAGGGCTGAGGTGTGGCCCCTCTAAGCAACCTATATTCTGCTTTTCTCATCTTGCCTTTGCCATTTCAGGTGCACCAGCTGCCTCTCGGCCAGGTGGAAGTGTCACTGGTGCCCCTCTGCCTACAGCTGCGTCTCCAACCATTCCCAGTGTGAGGAGGCTCTGCACATGGAGGTGAGGCTCGTCAAATGCTGCTGGGGCTGCCAGCCTTCTCCAGCAGTGGCCATGGCTCGTGCCCTGCTGGGGTCAGGGCCCCCTCCCAGCTGGTGCTGAGGAGGGGCTGTGTGCGGGCGGGTGAGCTGTGACTGCGCCGTGCCCCACCAGGCTGGGCCGTGCCCAGGCGTGTGCCTGAGGAGGCTGGCAGCTGGCCCAAGGGTTCAGCTGTCCTGGTGCCTCCTGTGGGTCCCATCTCTTGGCTTTGCATGACTTCTCAGACCTGGAGCAATGCCACTCTTTCTTCACATCCTGGGCCACCTGGGTTTTAGTACAAGAAGAAACAGCCGTACTCCACCATTCCCTTTGCTTTGACTCGTGGTTGCTGTATGTTAAAAATGTGCTGGAGCACCACTGGGGTGCTCCTCCAGAGGAGAAAATCTCCCCTTTCCAAATCACAGATTTAATACCCAGAGGATCAGAGTGTTCCTACTACTGAAATTTAAATTGAGGTTAATTTAAATAAAATGGGCCTTTTAGCAATCAATCTGCTCTAGATCCAAGCCAAGCTTTTACACTGTAAATTGAATATCTCTTGTGCACCAGTACTCTGCTCTTAACTCAGGTCTCCAGTGTTCCCCATGCTCATCATTGAGAGCAGTTTGGCCCCATGTCAGATGTCCCACTCTCACTCTCAGGCTGAGCCCAGGGCCAGCCTTGGCATCCACTCTTCTCCAGTGGGGAGGAGGTGGCCAGCTCTGAGTGCAGGACATGGGAGTGGAGACAAAGCCACCATGTACAGATGCAGATTTTGTAAATCCCTGGGAAGCAGGGATGGAAAAGTCCCTGCCAGGTGGCAGCTCCCAGCAGCACAGAGCAATGTGTTGGGTTCAGCTGTGCCTGCCTGTGCATACCCAAGTGTTTTGGGGAAGCATCCTCTTCTTGTCCACTTACAGTGGACAAGTTTCAGTGTCTGGCATTTTCTCTGGCCAGAGATGTCTGGATGGGTGCTGAAAAGTTGAAAACCATTCTGATGGTTGCTGCTGTTGGGTGTCTGTCCTGTGCCAGGGCCTGGGGAAGCCTGCAGAGGGTCTGGCACACGCCAGCTGTCAGGACAGTGGGTGCTCGTGCTGTGTGTGCTGCTCGTGCCACGGACTTGGAGGTGTCAGTCTCAGCAGTGACACTGGGTGACATCAGGGCTGTGGTCACCTGGGGAGTGCCCTGGGTTAGTGCTTGATTAGCAAAGGACTAACTTTATCTCCTTGGATCTCCTGCTCCAGAGGTACAGTTGGACTGGATGCTGACCTGCTTGGGCATGATTGTTTTCTCTCTGTGCCTCCTGCTGATCTCGTGAGCAGCTGCAGGAGAGGTGCTCTGTAGCCCTGGAAACACGGTGCTTTCATTGTGCTGTTGGAGCTTTTGGTAAACAAACCATGGCTGGCACGGCTGCACCTGAGCATGGCTCTGCAGGGAAAGCTGCCTGGTACTGCAGCATCTTGGACATTCTGCCCCTTTCCTCTGATCCAGATGTGAAGGACACAGTCAGCTGGAAGCTCTATTTCTGGTGGCTGGTGAACAGCAGGAGAAGGGGCTGCAAGATGACAAGTTATTCAGTTCTCTAAAGTGTATTTCTCTGGGAATCTGTGCCAGCTCTGGTGACATGCAAGGACTCACCAGGCCAGGGGAGGTTTTGCTTGAAATTGTAGCCATGCTGGTTTTATTTTAACTCTTTTTATTCCCTTGGAAGAGGCTTGGGGCTGGAATCTCTCCCCAGTTGTTTGCTTTGCTGTTTTCCTTGCCTTATCCCATTCATCTCTGTTATTTAATCTCCTTGTTTAGGCAGCACCAGCTATGCTTGGTTGATGAGTGTCCTGGCAGAAGCGAAACATTTTTTCCACAGTCAAACAGGCAGTTCCAGGTAGCTTCCTGACCCCTATCTAGGTCTGGGGAGAGCAGGAGAGAAACCTCCCCCTTGCTGCATGTCTGGTCCCAGGGATGACCAGACATCCCAGCACTGGGAGGGCAGGCTCAGCCTCTCCTTGGAGCAGCAGCAGCACTGGCATCAGTGGAGCCACAGCAGGATAACCTTTAATGCAAGCGAGAGGAAATCTTGCCTGCTGCAAATGATTCTGCATAATGGACCAAGTATTTTGTTGTCTTTTACTCCAATGGCTCCACTGTCACAGGCATTACTCTGGATGTACCCTGGGGCCAGGCACAATCTGGCTTCGTTTTTGCTGTAGTTTCGCAGTGTGATTTACGTCTCATGAGAGAACAGGACGGGTTTGTCACACAGACTGGAATTCTGAGTCAGCTCCAGTGTCTGAGACATCAATTTAAAATGAGAACAAAAGTAGGGGGACAGATGACCTTTTAAAATAATTTTTCAGCTCCATTTAAGCCTTTCATGCAGCTGCCCTACTACTGCAGCCCCCTCACTGAAGCCCCTGTAATTTCTCCTGCCCTCTCTCCATGCACAAGCAGCCTGTGCACTCTGCAGTGCTGCTGTGCAGGATGGAGACCCTGGAACACAGACTCTGCAGGTGCTGGCAGGAGTGAGCAATGCAGTGGGTGGGACATGGCCTACAGAGGGTGGGAGAGAGTGACACTGGTAGATCTGCCATTGGAGGTGGCAGTGCCTCCTTTCAGAGTCATTCTGACCCCGTCACGGCCGGAGTGGCAGCTGAGGTGCAGGTACATGGTCACTCTGTGCCTGGCAGTACCCATTTCCCAGTGAAATTAATCTTATCAAGGATCTTGATGGTCCCTCTTCCCTTGTTGCTGAGGATGCTCAGCATGCACCCAGCTAACCCCTTTTTTCCTTGTTTTTGTACCTAGCAGAAAAAAATTGACTGTCCTCGAATAGTACCTGCCCCTTTGGAGCCAATGCCCACGGGTGTGTCTCGGAACATCATGATCTCACTGGCTAATGCAACTTTCTCTAAGGTAAATGAGTTCCTAAAGGCATTGGGAAGGTTTGGACAGGTGTTTGGGGGAAATAAAACTCCCTGTTCCCTTGTGGGTGTTTACCATGGAGCGTGCTGGTGTCGTGCTCTCCCCACCCCACTTGCCAGCCTGGCCCCAGTGCCCACACTGAGGAATGGACACAGCTCTGAGTGGGGGGCAGGGAGCCCTTTCTGAGCCACAGTGTTTGAGTACAGCATGGAAGCAATGGAAGCATTGTTTAACTTCAGATTGTTACTGCAGAGCTTGTTTGGTGTAAAAAAGCCTTTTTTGTGAAATTTTCTGACATGCTAATTCTAACATCAAAAAGCAGAAGTGGACATCAAATGGTGCCTTTGGAAATGTGCTGCATGCCAGAAAGAACAAGAGGAATTTGGGGCAAAGAGGCTGAGCACTGGGAAGGTGCTTGAGTAAGCTCTGGTGTTTGTAGAAAGCTGCCCTGAGTAATTTTGGCTCAGATCAACAGGGCTCATGGGGCCAGGTTTGCCTTGCCTCTGCTGATGATTCCAGCATCCTGGGCAGCCATGTAGCTCCTTGTTCTTTAGGAGAGGAGACTTTTGGAAGTGCTGGTGGAGCTGTTCTGGCATGCTGGAGGGTGCTGCTGGAGGCTGTGGAGGCACCACTCCCACCACACCTCCTTGCCCTTGGCACAGAGGCAGAGCAGACCCTCGTGCCTGGATGGTGTGGCCTTTTCCTGCACAGCTCCAGCCTCCAGGAAGGAGGCTCTGACCTCTGCAATCAGCAAAACAGGGTGAGAAATCCTTCTTCCTGTCTGGATGCTGGAGGTGGCTGAGGAGGAAGCAATAGTGCATGGAACCCACAGGAAATGGAGTCAGCAGGAAAAGGGCAGCAGGATAGGCTCTGGCAGTCTGGTTTCTTTCCACCACCTTCTGCTTACTGTCTCAGGATGCTGGGTAGGATTTTTTCTCCTTCCCTCTCTGGAGGAACTCATGAGTGCTGCTGAAGCTGGGAGCCTCAGAGACATGTGCCCTGACCCCTTTGCTGCAGCAGGGGCACTGCATGGGCAGGGACATGAGGCCAGGGCTATGGGTAGCCTGCAGAGCCAGAGCTGCCTGGGCACAGGGGATGCACAGGGCAAGATTCTGCGTTTGTGTTTGCTGAGCCAGCAGCTGCCTGCCAGGAGCCTGGTGCCTCCTTCCATGTCTTTTATCAGATCTGCCAGTTTTCAAAGGGTAGTTAGACCTCAGTAGTGGTGGAGCATCAGCTGCTTGGAGATAGGACTTTTCCTGCTGGATGCAGGCACAGCAATCATTTGGTGCAGGATATCATCCTTGTGTTATCAGGGAAACAGCACAGAAGTCTGTCTTTGAACATGTTCTCAGCTGGGTCCTTGTTTGAATTAGAGATTTGCTCTGTGTAGTTGTTGGGAGGAGGAGGAGGAAGGTGACTTTGAGCCCAAATCACAGACTGGTGTGGGCTGGTTTGGACAAGGTGGCCTGGGACAACATTGGCTCCCAGTCTGCGCTGCAGCACGAGTTCACACACCCAGGCCCAGAGGAGCTGTTGGGTTACAAGAGCCCAGCCAGGCACAGCTCCTGGTCTGTGTGTGCTGTGGGCCAGGCACAGCTCCTGGTCTGCACCTTTAGTGTCAGGTACTGATCTCCTGTTTGACTTGGATGGAGCTCAGGTGCCAGTGGCAGAATCAGGGTGGGAGATGGACCCTGCCGATCGACTGGCAGACAGAGAACTGCACAAAAGGGTTGTTGCAGCCATTCTGCCCTTGTCTTCCCTCTCCTAGGAGACAGCTCTGGAATGCCATTTCGGGACAGACAGGACATTTGAAGCCCGGTGGGTGAACTCCTCTGCCGTGGAGTGTGTACATGTGCTGGTGAGTCGAGGGGTGAGGCTGCCAGCCCTGCTTCCCCCAGGCTGAGGATCAAGTCCGAGGGCAGGCAGGATCTCACCCCAAACCTCCCACCTGGCCGTGGGACACCACTTGCTATCTTCCCTCCATCAGTCCTGCATTTGCCCCTCTGGGCTCACTGTGTGTGCTGATGCTGGCAGGGCACACACACGTCACCGGTGCTGTGTTCCCAGCTCCATGGGGATCTGCAGTGGCTTTGGCCGCTGCGCCCCTGAGCCTTGGGAAAGAGCTGCTTGTTTACCTTTCTGAATGGGAAGAGTTCAGGTAAAAAATTTGGCCACCTTTCAGAGTTGCTGTTTCTGTAACTTTTATTTTGAACAGAGAATTGGCCTGAGAAAATGCTGTAATGCTCACTGGAAAGCAGTGTGTGGTTGTCGGAGGGCAAACATCACCTGCAAAATGCAGCAAACATTTGGGTTTTCACCAGTGGGAATATTGCAAGTGGAGGCTGGATAAGAGCACTTTCCCATCACGTCACCTGTATCACAGCTCCACACTGAGAATGTGCAGACAGGCCAGGCTGCTCGTTTTCCTGTCCATTTTTGCTAAAAATAGCAGCAACCCAGGGCTCTGTGCTCACCACGTTATGCACTGCATCCTGGTGCCCTTTGCTGGGACTTCAGCAAAATGATTAAAACAAAACAGCTGTCCCACTTCTTTCCTAAAGATAAGACCCTTGTGTCCAGAGGAGCAGTGGTCAAAAAGGCTTCACAAGAAAGGTCAATCCATGTAGTGTGTGTGTGTGTGTAACCGCCTATTTTACTAATTTTGTAAGTTTTTGTTTGTTTGTTCTGTGCAGCTCCACACGTCAGAAAAAAACCATCATTTCCCAGTGAACCTCCAGCTGAAGGACAAGCCAGACAGATTTATCGACAGTCCAGAGATGATGACAGGTCTGAGTTGAAAATACTTTTATGCTCCTCTCATCTGGTTGGTTTCAATGACTTTCAGACCTGGGCAGAGATCATGGCTGCGGGAGAGAGACCATGGCTCCAGTGGGCACAGTGCAGGTCCTTCTCCCAGGCACATGCAGGAGGTGTATTTACCCAGTCACCCCCTGTGACTGTGAGCCCAGAGCCCAGACTGGCACTCACGACATCCCTGTTACAGCCAGCCAAAGTCAGGAGTGCAGGCAGGTCTCACCTGCCAGTGGTGCATGGCACAGGTCACCTGGTGCTCTCAGTCACAGCAGGGATGTGGGCTGGAAAGGAATTCCTCTGGGGAAGAGAAGGGATGGGACAGGGCTCTTCCCTCAGCTCTCACAGGAACATGGCATCAAGATTCCACATGCTGTGAAAATTGAGTCCTTCTATTTGCCTCTTTTGCTGAGAAGGAATAAAATGTGTAAGCACATTTCACCCCTGGCCTGTTCTCTGTCTCTGCGAAGAATGGCTGGATTCCCAAAAAAGCCCTTGCTACATCAGCAAACTGAGGAAGGCAGGCAGTCAGACTGGAAATGAGTCAGTCTCAGACAAGGTAGCCAGGCAAGATGAACCCAGTGGATGGGCCACGGGGCCGGGCTGGCACAGCAGCTGCCACACTCTGGCAGCCAGGGGTTTGGCAGTGCTCCTTGCCAAGGGCTCTGCCTGACACAGCATTCCCAACCTCCTTTGCCTCTCAACAGTGTCACCTGCTGTGGTAGAAGGGGCTCATTTATCTGAGGTGCAGAGGAGAAGGAGAGCCCAAAGAGAGCTTTTCTTTGGAGGATAGCTGTGACAGGGAGAAAGACACGAGTGCCAACAACCAGTGACCAGGATAGAAAGGTTTCCCCATGATAAATCCCCATGAATATGAAAGTGAAAATACCTGGAAATACCAGCGTGGGCAGGCATGAGGTCTGGTTTCTCTGCAGAAAGAAGAGGGTGTAATTTTGCAATACAGTGGTAACCCTGAGGAGGGGGGCAGGACGTTGGGTTTTGCCTGTGTAGTAGAAGGCTCAGTTCTCTGTGTGGGTGGCGCTGGGAGCAGGAACCACGGCAGAAGCAGCGTGGTGGAATTCCCCTCCTCCTGCATGGAGAAGGAGCTCGTTTACATAGGCCGTGTTTGCATCCATCGGAACTGGCCAGAATATTTGGAGTTCCCACGGGACTGTTAGGCTGCTCTGGCTCCTCCTCGCCTTACTCAGGCTGGTGTGAGTCACATTAGAGAGACTGCCTTGCATCAGAGATCTGCCAGACAAACATGGGCACCTTTTATAATGTCTTTAATGAAATCACTGATGTTAGTGTTTATTATTTCAATATTTATTAGCTTTTATTGTACGCTCTGTTTTGGGAGTCCATTGAAGGAATACAAACTCTGCTATTGGTTGGAAAACCACTCACTGTAACTCCCTGGGGGGACTACAGGTGACATGGAATAAGCTTTGTTTTTTTGTTTTGTTTTTTGTTTTGTTTTGTTGGGTTTTTTTGTTGTTGTTGTTTTTTGTTTTTGTTTTTTTTTTTGTGGAGAATAGGAGAGACCCTCAATACCAGTGATGTTTCGTTAGCATGGCACAGGCAGCGTTGGTGCTGATGAAGTTTCATTAGCACAGCACAGCAGAGCGTTGAGGCTGAGGGACTCATTAGTTGCTCATGAAGTGCCTGAAGATGCTCCTGTGAGCAGAAGTGCCAAATGTGTTTGTTTCTATGTTTTATGTGCTCCTGCAAAGTCTCCTGTGGGAAAAGGGTGTGAAAGCCATGTTTCCTGAACGTTTCTGACTGTTACCTCCATGGATATCCACACTCCAGTGGGAGAAGTCTTGAGGCTGGAGAGGAAATGTTACCCAGGGCACCAGCTAATGGAGATGTGAAGGCAGTATAAGAAAAACATATGAGAGCTGAGCTGAGCAGATCTGAAGGGAGCAGAAGTCAATGAAAGGGGTCTGTGGTCACAGGGGGAAGGAAAGAACTCTAAACACTGTACAAAGCACAAACCACCCTATTTTTCTCAGTGTGGAAGCAATGTGATTGCTTTCCTGGCAGGATGGAGCCAGCTTTGCCAAGCAGCTTCCCATGTGGATGCTGAGAGTCAGAAACATTTAGCATAAATGGACAAAAGGTTCCAAGTTTGGGTGTTGCTTGTTTTTCAGGGGAGAGAAAAAGGAAAAGAAAGTGCTAAACTATACTGTAGTGTGAACAAGTGCCCAGGCCTTCTGGGAAATCTGCAGGATGGTAGCCAAGTGCTGCCTCATGTCACTGTATGTGCAGACTGCTCTGCTCATCCACTGGATTTCAGATTTTACTGGGATTAATGTAGCTGGCAGGTGGTGGGAGCGGTGGGCCATGTGTGTTTGAGTGCCTTAGGCTAAGCAAAGCTGTGAGAGCCTCAGGCCTGGAGCTGATGTCTGTTGTCTCTGGTGGTTCAGTGGAGGTGTACAACTGTGCGACCGGCAGTGCCGACTGCTCCCAGTGCTTGGGGAGGGAGGACCTGGGGCACCGCTGCCTCTGGAGTGAGAGCAGCTCCAGCTGCAGGCTGCAAACTGAGCCTCCGCAGGTCTCTGAAGTCTGCCCACCTCCTGAGATTCGGAAGGTAAGACCTGAAGGCAGCGTGGAGGGTGCTCGTGGGGTGGGGTGGCGGGTAGTGCCAAGGGCTGGGACTGGCTGCACTGTCCTGCCTGGAGCAGAGGAGGATCTGCACATTGTCCCTGGCACAGGATGGGGTCAAGACCCGCACTGGATTATTCACTGACTTTCTGTGCTGGCAAGTCACCTGGTGCAAAGGACATCTTGCTAGTGATGGGATCCAGTCTTCATCATGTTAGTGGGAAAAACGACAGCAGCACAATCATGGCCGGTGCCCTGTCCTCTCACAGCACTGGGATGTTGTCACAACCAGTACTCTGTCCCTTCACAGCACTGGGGGCAGCAGCTGTCGCGTGGAGTGGTGTAAGAGTGGGTTCAAAGCTGGTGTGTGGGAGAAAGCATGTTTCTTCCCAGATGTGTTTGCAGCTGAAGTGATCCTTGACCAAACCTCACTTCCCAGCACAGCAGAGGAGTGTGATGGTTTATCCTCTGCTGAGCCGGAGCAAGGAGATTATGGTGTTGGGTGCAATGGGCAAGCAGGAGTGTGAGGAGTGATTCTGTCTGCTTCACAGGGCTCAAGTGGTGCTTGGGCACCGGGATTGGCTCAGGGATGATGGCCAGAAGCTCCTGGTTCTCCCCTGAGCTGGTCTAGTGGAAGGTGCCTCTGCCAATGGCATGGGCATTGGGACTAGATGATCTTTGAGGTCTCTTCCAACCCAAACCATCCTGTGATGCTCTGACTTTATGACCTGCCCCTTGGTGCTGCAGATCGAGCCGCTGCGAGGGCCTCTGGAGGGGGGCACGCTGCTGACCATCCGCGGGAGGAACCTGGGCCGCCGCTTCAGCGACATCCTGGGCGCCGTGCGGGTGGGCAGCGTGCACTGCGCCCCTCTGCCCCACAGATACGTCGTCTCTGAGACGTGAGTGAGCTGGGGAGGAGGGACCATGACCCCTGCATGCCCATGCCTGTCCCTCCCTGTCCCTGCGGCCAGGCAGAGCCCAGCTGCTGCTGCCCTTCGGCCCTGGCCCTGCTGCCATCTGCCCCATCCATCCGCAGAGTCGTGTGCCAGACCGGGGCGGCTCCGGAGGCCTTTTCGGACGTGGTGACGGTTAACGTCAGCCGGGAAGGGAGGTCCAGGGAACGGTACTCCTACGTGGTGAGTGGCTGTCTCCTGAGTGTTCCTTTGGTGATTCCTGTGCCCCTTAAAGCGAGTGTGCAGCTCCCCACACCTTCCCCAGCTGGTTAAGAAACAAGATCTACAACTACATGTTGGGGTCCTTAAGGAGCTGCTGAGGTGTCACCTCACCTGTGGTTACCTGTGTGGGGTGTGGCAGGACTGGCAGGATGCTGGAAACACAGCCACTCTCCCAGACTCAGCTCCTGCAGGGGTCTATTTCATCCCAGCTCTACTGACTACTCTCCTGCTATAAAAAGGAACTCAGTTTTCTTCTACCTCTTTTGCTGAAGCGCTGTTACAACCTATGAGATTTTTTGAGACTTGTGAAGCCCCTTTGTGCTGTGTAAGTTACATTCCATTAACTCACATTATTTAGAACTGATATTTTTGCTGCAGAGATTTTGTTAGTTTTTGCATGAAATAATGTGTAGGGATTAGGCTGAAGCTAACCCTAAGTCATTGTGCGATGAAAAGCCCTTTATAATTTTGTGCTGTGCTGTCTCACAAAGACAGCTTTCATCTTTATAAACCTGAAAGAAATCCATGCGTTTTTTTCTCTTCCCTATGAGAACCTTGTTTTGGGCAGTATTCATGGACAGCCATGCTGGGTGGGTGCTGAGGGCACATGGAGTGCTTGGAGCCTTTCTGCCTCCACTGCACCTTCAGCTGGGGCAGGACAGCCTGTGCTGCAAGTTGCTGGCCTAGGAGGAGACTTGGAGCCCCAGAAAACACTTTGATTCCTGGTGGGCATTGTGAGAAATAGGGGGCAGATCATGGAGTGTGATTCCCCTACCTGTAGCCAATGACAGACTGAGTGTTCAGTTCAGGGAGTTCACAGCATGCAGCCAGCACAGGCATGGCACACCCCAGCACCCAGCAGAGCCAGGCCTGACACTGGAGAGGCTGGTGAGGTGATGGCACTGCCGGGCCAAGCTCAGCAGGAGTTCTTGGATCCTATTTCCACAGTTTCCAGGTGTCCAGGTTCACATCTCAAGGGCCTCTGATCCAGCAGTTGGGAGTGGATTAAGGTGCCAGTGAGAGTCCCTTGGTTTGGGGATTCTCAGGATGTGTGTGCTGAGCTGGCACATCCCTCACTGCTGGCTGACAGAGGGGAGAGGGGCCCGGAGAGTGGAACAGGGCTGGGCAGCTCCTTCACCAGCTCTTCACATGCGAGGAAAAGCCTCTCAGGAAACACCTGTGGAAGCACCAATGCTGAACAAAGCCAGTCCCTGACCTCAGCCTGAGTCCCTGGCAGCCTTGTGCTAGCAGGTCCTGGGTAAGCTTAGGGAGCAGGTCCCTCCCTGGAGTGGGAGAAGAGCCATTCCTGCTTGGGAGGCACAGTAGAAAGCTGCTGTCTCTCTGTCTGTCTCTGTCTCTCATTTGTCTCAGCAAAGCTTGGAGCAGATATGAGGGAGTGCCTGCCTTGTGCAGGTGAGCTGGGGAGGGACACTGCATGACGGAGGTGTGTCACACTGAAAGTAGCTTTCACTCCATTTGCAGACCAAGCAACACTCTTGTTTTCTTGGTTCTCCTCTCAACATCTGATGGCATGCAAATGGAGTAGCCTACACCATGCAAGGCTGGTCTTGGTGAGACCTGAGCTTGGGCACTGTAGTGTTTGCCTGGAAAAGTTTAAAAGACTTTCAGAACTGCCCTTCCAAAGAAGCTACTTCATGAAATACCAGATATTGTTTGTGTGCTACGTTTTTCAAAGTCCCCATTATACATGTCTAGAAGAGACAGAATTCATCTGTAATTGTGCTGAGGCGGAGGTAGAAGCTTCTTCAGGACATTATAGCAGGCTATGAATGAGCTGGATTTGCCAAAGCTGCAATGGAGGTGATTGGTGCTGGCAGTGCACCAAGAGCAGCAGCCCCTGGCTCTGGCTAAGGGGAAGAAGGGCTTTGGGGAACAGGAATAATCCTCTCTGCTGATGCTGTCTGTAGCTGCACTTATGAATATGTGGGTTAGGGGCCAAGGGCAGGAGACAGCTGCCTGCAGACACCCAGAGAAATAAAAATTAGCAAAACGGATATGGTGGAAATGGGTGATGGTCAGAACCAAGAGAGGAAATGGCTGTAGAGGAGCGAAGCCATCTGAGTGTAGGACAAGGGCAAGGGTATTTGTTAATCCATGGGTTTGTGTGGCAGAGACTGCCAAGCAAGGCATTAACAGCAGGCTCAGCCTGTGCTCCGCTGCCCAAGCTCTGCGAGGGTCTGCTCTGCATGAGCCAGGGATGGGCTGGGGGTGAGCAGGGCCAGCCCCCATGGGTCTGTCTGACAGGGAGTCACCAGTGCCCTGTGGAAGGGTCTTGAGAACACAATTTGCTCTGCCCTGGCTGTCCTGCTCAAACGGAGCAGGGATGTTGCCAGCGGCCTCTCTTGGGGTGCCTGTGAGCAGACAAGAGGGCTCAGCGCCACGTGAGTTATCAAAGCCTCCAGCTCATGAATCTCAGGAAGATTTCCAGGGGCTGCAAACACAGATAACATACACGCTAATTTCTGCTGCAAATGACGAGAGGCAAAGTAACTTCCCCCTCAGTTCCTGTTGCCTCAAGAGATGCAGATTTGAAGCTTCCTTAGCAGAGTCCTGATATTCAATTATCTAAACCCAGGTGGCCATTTTACCAACCTCAAGGCCATCATCCAGTAGGGCTTTAACATTATCCTTGGATTTAGGAGGACATGGATCTGGAAGGGCTGAGATGGTGAGGGAGGGAATGAGTGAGAAATTTCCTTTTATTGATGGACCTTGTGCTGTCGCTGGCTCTGGACCTCCTGCTGGAAATCTGAAGGGAATGGTGGGATCCTGGGCTCATGGTTTGGCCCCATGTTTCGTTTACAGACAGTACTTAGGGACCACTGAGAATCACAGAGGCATTATATGATCTTACTCCTTAGTGTTTGTACCACTTCTCTTGTTCTGAAACCTTGCCAGCAAAAGCTTTTGCTGTGCTGCTGTTCGAGCTTCACAGTGCTGGACACTTACGCAAAGTTATGAATCAATTCCCATGTACAGTGTGGAATATCCATCTGCAGATTTACCAGGCTAGAAAACAGGTTTCCCCTTTGTTTTAGCTTCCTGTGGTGCAGTCCATAACTCCTCCAAATGGCCCGAAGGCAGGAGGAACAAGAGTGACCATCAGAGGCAGCAGGCTGGATGTTGGCTCAGAGCTCCGTGTCCTCATCAACTCCTCCAAGCAGTGCACGGACCTCAGGTGGGAGCAGGGCTGGGGGCTGGCACCGGTGTAGTGATGAGAGGCAAAGCATTAGGAAGGTTGGTATTGTCCCCCAAGAAGTCAGGCAGAGCGAGAGTTTTGGTGGGGGGCACCACTGCATGCTGGCATGGCATCCCTGCCTGCCCCTCCCCTCTGTCTGCACGGGGAATCGGCCCAGGAGCCGGGGTGGGGTGAGCTGAGAACTGCCTGTGCGCAGGCCAGGAAGAACAGGTGGTTGGCGTGTGACTGGACGCTCCTTGTCACCTGTCAGGGGGTGCTCAGGCCAGACTCCAGCCTCTGGCTCCCTGCAGCTGACCCCTCCTGTGCTCCCGCAGCCGCACCGACAGCACCATCAGCTGCACCGTGCCCGCCGCAGAGCTCACCGCCGCCGTGCCCGTCTGCGTGCAGTTCGAGAACAAGTCCTGTGCCAGCCACAACATCACCTTCAAGTATGAGAAGAACCCGGTTATATCAGACATCAACCCCAAAAAGAGCCAGATCAGGTGAGATCCTGCCCTAGCTGAGACAGCTCAGGGTCAGTTTCAGGTGGGAGAGGGTCCTGCCAGGAGAAAGCAGCTTCTCAGCCCTGGGCTGGACGGGTATAGAGGGTGCCTTAGCTTGCTCTTGGGGTGCTCCAGGGTAACCCCAGCACTGGATTAGAAGAGGTTTCACACACCAGGACTGTCCATAGCTTGTTTTGATGCATTTAGGAGTGGAAAAATGTCAGCCTTGGTAACTATACTGTGCCCACCTGGTGAGTGCTTTGGGGAGGCCCAGGTGGGGGCTCTACGAGACCCCGAGGATTTTTCTTGGCAGTAAAACTGCTGGAGGATAAGATGAGATTTGTAATTTTGGATTTCAACCTTCCCTGAGGTCACAGTATTTAATTTTTAAAGTGTGTTGCTTTTAGTTTCACATCTCTGTGGAATTCTCAAGCGTCTGTTCCTTTGGATACTGTGGTGAAATACCACCTTCCTCACCTCTGGAGCCTGAAAAACCCAGGGCTGACTAGGAAATCTGGGAGGCCAGTGGCTGTGCACATCACTGAAAGCAGCACACCCAGGGGCGAACATCAGCGGGCTCTGGTGGTCTGATCCCCTTGGAACAAAGCTGCCTCTCTGTTCCCAAGCACAATGCCAAGGCTGCAGGCTGTGGGAATGTTAGGGGGAAGGCAGAGCCATGACTCAGCCAGGCACAGCCCCTCTCAGGCTTCCAACTGCTGAGTGGCAAGAGCAGTGTCTAAAAAGAGACAAGGGAAGAATGTCCTGCACGTAGTCACAAAGGAAACCACTGGGCTGTTTCTCAGTCACCTTAGTCTGCTTCCTTGGTACTTAGAGCAGTTCCCAAATTTCAGAGAACAGCAATGGTAACTGCAGGCTCTCTCCAGCCTCCTTCAGCACATTGCTGGGCTGTTGACCATGAGGTACCAATAACTTGTGTAAAAATTTAGCTGGATTTGATTTCTCTTACCATATTGATAAAATAATTCATATAACCAAAATCTAAACCAATGCAAAAGTTGTACACTAGTCTGCAGATGTGACAGGCTCCTAGAAACTTGGATCATAACTTACTCGTGATATCCCCAGGCTTCAGAGAGCCCTGGAGCCTCATGCCCAAAGTCACTGTGCCTGGAGTGCTCTTCAGATAATAGGACTTGTGAGTCTTGCGTGTTTCCTGGAAATACGGGGGAAGGGGAAGGTTGATCTAGGGTGCAGGTGAGTGGTGATGGTTCTCCAGCCATTGCTCTGCCTTGTGCACATTGGGGCTGCTCATTATTCTTGTTAGTTGACTACACAGTGAGAGGCCCATGTGTTGCATTCCCCCCAGGCAGATTCAGAACACAGCAACTTTCACATTTTGATCTAAACTGGAAGTTCCTGGAAGATGCAGGATTGGGGATGTTTCCCTCTCCAAGCCTCACAGTTCTGTGAGGGTTGCTGCAGGGCAGGGGCAGAGACAGGGACAGGTACAGGGGTAGGGGCAAGGGCAGGGGATGTCTCCTGGCCATTGCTTTACAGGTCACTTACATGGCCAGTGGCCACGATGCCTGCTGCATACCCTGGCATGCAGAGGCTGCTCTTCTGGGCAGTGGGAGTAAGGGGGACAGCTTGCTGGAAGAGGATCCCTTCTTTCCACCAGAGCATCTACTCCTCCTTCCTTCCTTCCTTTCCTCCCTAATATTGTGGTAGCTGCGTGCATCTCTGCTGTAAGTAGGAAGACTTTGGCTGTTGGATCACGTTATCTGCTCAGGCTGTCTGGAAACATCTCTGAGAAGATGACAGGAGGAAGGTGCAGCCATCACATCCCACTGCTGCACTGTCCTCTGGGGTCACCCTCTCTTTCTTCCCTTCTGACAGTGGGGGCAGGATCATCACCCTGGAAGGAAGAGGCTTTGGGCTGGTGCAGAACGTGTCCATGGCTGTCCGTGGCATCGGCAGGGAGCACACGGTGGGTGTCTCAGCTCTGGCCTGGTGATGGAGCAGGGCTGCGTGCCTGCTGCCAGAGGGGGTGAAGCTGGGGCCTTGGCCTGTGGCTGGGCTGGGAGCACTCGTGGTGCTGGGCTCTGACGTGCTCACCCTCCTGCTTTCAGCGCTGTAGGGTTCACACGGACACGGCGATCACCTGCCCCTCTCCAGCTGCCTCCAACATCACTGTGGGGAGCAAGCCAGCCCCTGTGGATTTCTACCTCAACGGGCGCCTCTACACAGACGAGCGCTCGGCCCTGGATGAGGAGGTGTACCCCGAGGAGGCCCTGCACATCAGCAAATTCAGCCTGGGGTACTACGCTGACCCCCAGTTCTCCACAGCCAAGAAGGAGAAGTGGATCAAGCACCATCCTGGCGAGCCCCTGACTCTGGTCATACACGTAAGAGGGTGGTTGTTACAGCTCTGCTTCGCCCTGGGTGCTGCCATCTCCACAGTCCTAAGTACCAGCACAGGGACTGTCCACAGACACAGAGAGAGAAGGGGATGGATGGGAACTGGAGAGGCAGCAGTAGGTGACTTTGGCTCAGCTTGCAGCTTCTGCATCTCTCTGGCCCAGGAGGTGCAGTCTGGTCTGGGGATGCCTTCTGAGGCATGATGCCAGAGAGCTGCCCGGGAGGGTGTTGTAGCAAGGGGCTAAATGAAATACTGGACATGTGGAAAAGAACTACAATGCCCTGGCCTGAAACCAGGCAGGTGCTGCAGAAAAGCCTGACAATAGGTGTTTATTCCTGCAGAAACAGATCATTCATTCTTCTGTTTTGGCTGCTGAATTCAGCTCAGCTCACAAGGAAGTTGGGGTGCAGAAGCTGAGTGGCCTGGACAATAAGCAATACTAATTCAAAGGCCATTGTTTGCTGCAGGATATCCTAATGGTTTGCAACGTGCTCCAGAAATGTGCTCCCCCTTTCTCAGGCTTTGCAGGCGCATCCCCTGGCTGTCCCCTGCCTTGTACATCCTTCCCTGCTCCCAGATGGGCGCTTACATCCTTATCTTCCATGCACAGCAGGCCTGATCAAAAGCAGATTTTTCCAGGTTCCATGAGGGGTTTGTTCATACTATGCCCCATGCTGAGTGAAGAATGGGAAACAGGAAAATGGGGAATGGCCCGGTTTTGGCTTTCCTGTGCAGTGCTGGAAAAAAGTCCTTGGTGAGGAAGAATCTTCCCAGGTCTGCAAAACAGCAGGGAAAATGGAAAGTAAAGCAGGGAAGATCGATTGCAATTCTAACTCTTATGCTGCAGCCTGACATCCTGATTTTATTTCTGTCTTTAGAAAGAGCCTGACAGCCTGGGCCTGGAGAGCAATGAGTACCAGGTGAAAATCGGCCTGATCTCGTGTGAGATCCAGATTGTTTCAGACAAAGTCATCCACTGCTCCATCAACGAGTCTCTGAGCTCCTCGGAGCGGCAGCTGCCGGTGACGGTGAGTGCGGCGGTGCCGTGTGGGCAGGGGCCCGTGCAGACCCTGCTGGGAAGGACCTGCCCAGCTCGCTGCAGGGGCTGCACAGGGGCAGAGTGGATAAAACATGCCGTGCTGGCAGCTGGTCAGCAGGGTGCAGGGGGTCGGGACGAAGGCTGCCCCGAGCGTGGGGAATCGGCTGCTGCCTGCGGACTCAGGGCTGCCAAAGGCTGCTGCTTTCTCCCTGCAAAGGCTCAGCGTCCAGGGCTGCTGCTTCTCTTTGTTTCTGCAAATGCACCACACTTTGTTACTGTCCTGTTTTCCAGAGGGCTGGACTGAACTGCTGTGCTTGCCTCAGTTTCCCTCATGTCATACACAGCCCATGGCCATGCAGGGATGTGACCGTGGCTCTTTGTATCTGGAGAGAAAATGCCTCCCTCCACCTCCGTGGGAGACCTGGCTGCCCTCTCCTGGTCTGTGTGTTGGCAGGGGATGGATGGGAGCCTGAGGCATGGTCAGGGAGGGGAAGGAGAGCTGGAGGGAACTGTGGAGTTGGGCTGCCCAGTGCCAAGAGGATGCACTACCGATTCCCTGACAGGGTTGTCCAGTTTACTGGCAACAATCTGAGATGTATGAAATTCTGTTGCAAACTGGAAACATGGAAATGCAGAAGTAACAGAATTTCTTGAGTCATCTTAACATGAATTTTAAACAGGGTAATTTTTTTTTTTTTTTTTGTAAGAACTGAGAAACTGGGGAATCCCTTTGTGGGAAAAAAAGGAATTTTTGAGTTTGCTAGTCTTGGTGTGACATTAACCAATCAGGGCAAGTCCCCAGGAAGCAGGAGAGTGATACCCAGCCCTGAATATCACAAGGCTGTTCAGAGTGCACCAGCAACGAAAGTGCAGCTAATTAATCTGCTTACATTCATACCTGTGCACCCTCACTAAACCTGCAGAGGTGGCTGGGGCCCTCACCTGCCAGCCATGCCACAAGTGGCCACTGCCTTATCACACATGAGAAATGGCTTTGGTGACACAGGGCAGGCATGTGCAGGGGCCTTGCCTGGGTCACACTGAGTGTTGAGTAGAGCTGTCCAGCTAAACAAGAGAGACTTATCAAGACCTTCGGGCCCATCTTTATTCATGACCAAAAAGTTTAAACATTGAATTAAACAGCATCCATGGGATTTTTTTCTCTGAAAAATGCAAAAGGCTGAGCTGATGGGGGAAAAAAAGACTCAAAACACATTGAGGAGCTGCCTCATTGCAGCGTTTCATAGGGAAAAAGTGGAGATCCTGAGGCTGGGCATGTGGCTGTGAGGCTGCTGAGTGTGGCTCCTGTCCCTGTCCAGCACCATGGCTCTTGGACCATGTGCCAGGGTAGAGACCAAAGCTCTCAGTGTCTGGAGCCTTCCACTGGCAGCAGCCATGACCTCACCAATGCTCCTAGAGCTAGGGCTGTATTTCCCTCAGGATGGAGCTGTGTGTCTGGTGGTGGACGTGGTGGGAAGATCCTGCTTTGGTCCAGTGGCTGAGAGCTGCTGGAGTTTCACCCCAGTATGCACCTTTCCCAGAGGTGTTCCATGACACAGGAAATCCAAAATTAATTTTGATTAATCAAAAGATTAATTCAAAATCATAAGATTGTTGGAGCTCTTCCCTGCCTCATTTCAAGTTTTTTTAAATCAAGTTTCTCTCACTTCTCGTTCCTTGGGAGAAGTGAAACAAGCATTTCCAGAAGCGAAAGCCTTGTGTGGTCATGAGTTTTCCTTATCAGATGATACTGTGGAATCCTTTCATCCCAAGGCCCCAAAGAGCTGTTTGTAAACGGCATCCAGTAACTTGCCAGCCTGTGATGTGTGCTGGCCTCTTCCCTTCTGGAGATCAGGAGACACAAGGACTGAGCTCTAGTGGTTTGTGCTTGTTGTCACAAGAAGTATGAGCTGGGAGCAGAGCCAGCACCTTCTGACACCCCTTTCACTGCTTTAGCCACAAGACCATTACTTGTCTATGGTCTCATTTATTTTTATTCCCTTAGTTTATTTATATTTCAAGGATTTCAAAGTTTCTTAACCCTACTTCTTCTGGGTGGCAGCTAATTTTGGAAGAGAAAGGTGAGTGCAGCAGGGCTCCAAAGGCTGTTCAGAGCCATAGAGAAGCTGGTGATTAGTGGAAGTGATTTTCTAGTCAGAGCAGCACAGGCAGCTTTGTACGGTGTCGTGGGCTGTCTAGGAAAGGGCTGTCTCTTCTGCAGCAGGTACCCTGGGGCCATGGGCCCTGCAGTTCTGCCATCAAAGCCCTCTGGTGGCCCTGGGATGGGCACCACTGCAGCATCACAGCCTGCTGGGTGTGACCTTGGCGTCCCCCAGAGCACAGGAAGGGAATTGGGCTCCCTGGAGACACACGGAGTGCCCAGGGTCCGGCAGTGAAAGGCACAGCCTGGCCTCCCTCCCAGGGAGCCTGGGAACCAGCATGCTCAGTGAGTCCTTGGGTGAAGGTCTGCTGAGTGCTGCCCTGTGTCCTCCCCTGCTCCCAGCCCCTTGCCAACCTGCTGCTCAGCTCTTGCTTTTCCTCCCTCCTTCTCCTTCCTCAGATCCAAGTTGGAAAGTTCAACTACACAATTGCCATGCTGCACCTTGGGGGAGGAGAAACGGCGATCATTGTCTCCATCGTCATCTGCAGCATCCTGCTGGTCCTCTCTGTCGTAGGTAAGGGAAAGAACAATGTGTTTTCAGACCGTGGCAAGGTTTTTCTCTCTGCATGTGGAGGTGTGAAGGTGACTGAGTGCTGCAGTTGTGCACTACCTGAAGCTAGTCTGGGTGCAGCAGGTATGGCACACAGCTAGTACAGGACCACAGCTCCCTGAAGCACAGAGCTTTTCCTGACTGAATCCACAGCTCAACTCTGTTACTTGAACCTGTGATATTTATAAACTTACCCTTTTCCTCAAATACTTATTAGTTACTATAATACAAAATAAAGAAGGATGTGAGAAACTGATCTTGATCACAGGCAAGATCTTAGGCCAAAATCCTGTCATGAGAAACAAGCAGTGACAGGTGCCTGGCTGAGTAAGAAGAGCAGAGCAGCATCCTTAGCTGCAGGTATGAAGCAGGCACATTGGTGTATGTACCTGGCTGGAAGGGGTGCTGCACACCTTTGTCCTCAGACTAATGTGTGAATGCTTGTGCAGCAAGAAACCTGCCAGTTCACAGCAAATGGGGGCTTTATAGTAAGGATTTAATTTATTTTTAATAAAGGCTCTAATGCACCCTATTTACTAGATGCACCACCCATCACTAGAAACATATTTCTGGAGGCATGGGAAGATTGTCAGATATGAACACTGTAATACAGGTGGTAAACATCCTCAATTCTGTATTCATTAATCAGCTGGAACACATTAATATAGAGTTGAGCTGAATACAGACAGCCTGAACCTAGATTGAAGATGACAGTTACAGCACGATCATTAAATTCCAGCTGGTTTTACTTATTTACAGATAATCGACAACTGCCTGAGCAGATACCGGTCTGGTGGTAGGTGTGAAACCAGCTCTGGGTTTAGCTTTCTGCACTCGTGTCAGAGACAACTGCTCTGATCCCAGCTGCAGCTGCTCCTAAGCCCAGGTCCAAAAGGCTTATTCTCTTCCTCTTTTCCAGCTCTCTTTGTGTTCTGCACAAAGAGCCGCAGAGCTGAGCGCTACTGGCAGAAAACCCTGCTCCAGATGGAGGAGATGGAGTCACAGATCCGGGAGGAAATCCGCAAAGGTAAGTCACTGCCTGGGTGCTGAGGAACCATGGCTAGGAGCAGGATGTCAGGTTAGCAGGCTTGAAGCAATTTATCTTGTGCTGTATAGAAGTTTATAAAGTATTTATAGGAGAATTTCTGTGATCACCTGTGAGCTTTGACTGGGTTTGGGAATGAGGCTCGGTGGCTGGAAGTCCTGCTGCCTGGCTTGGGCAAGCCACTGATCTCCCGTGCCACCAGCTTCTCTGCCCTGGGGTTAATGGCCCCTGGCTGTGTCAGAGGGTTACTTGAAGGTCAGGATAGCCTTCAGTGTGCTTTCTTCTTGGGTGCAACAGAAACTGCAGCATGCTCCTCATAGAGCAATGGGAGAAGTATTCCAGGTGTTGGCACCCACCATCCCGCAGTCCATGGTTCTGCCACATCGGCTGACATCCTGTCCTGGGGGGACTGGGCTCCTGGGGCAGAGAGTGTTCTGTCAGTGCTTGGGGCAAGGTGTACAGTCTGATGGTTAAACCTCGATGGGAATGTGCTGCTCAGAGAAACACAGCATCAGCCCCCACAAGGGCACGGCGTGAGGGGGCAGAGATGAGATGTGCTGTGCTTTCCAGTGCCAGCCTGTCTCGGCTGGTGGAGGACTGACTCTCACCATCTGCGGGTCTCTTTGTGTAAGGTTTTGCAGAGCTGCAGACAGACATGACAGACCTGACCAAGGAGCTAAACCGCAGCCAGGGGATCCCCTTCCTGGAGTACAAGCACTTTGTCACCAGGACATTCTTCCCCAAAGTAAGGAGACAGCGTGTGTCACAGGCATCTCATTGCTCCCAGATGTGTCCCAACCAGTTTAGGGCTCTGCTAAAGGGCTCTTACAGTGTCACAAATCATTCCACTGTGATATATTTACTTGTCACGAATTTCAGCCTTAATTATCATCAAAAGTGGAGCTGCACCTCCTGGGGTGTCATACAAGATCGAGCTTGCTTGCACATGACAGAAGCTGGCGGCAACTGTCCCAGGAATTGCTCTGGCTTGCCTGTTTGGGGCCATTGCACACCTCCTCTGAAAGAGCTCTCACACAAGCAGAGTGCTGGGGCCTCCTCCTCAAGGGCTCCAGTGTCACCCCACTCCATTCAGCAGAGGCTGAAGGGTGAATTGGCAATCAGGGAGAAGGGCTTTTTGTCCCATGCAGGGTGCCCCCAAGAATTCCTAGCCACTGGGCCAGTTCTCAGGAGCTCTTTGGATGTCTCTGTCTCTCCTCCTTGTCCAAGGTTGGGTATGTGGTGCTCCCAGTAAGATGTCCCTTGGGCACCCAGTCCCAGTCTGTCTGCCCGGAGTCCTTCACCAGAGCTGCACCAGACGTGCTGGTGCCGTCATTCCTGTCACCAGCTGCTCTGCTGGGTGGCTGTGTGCCCTTCACTCCGGCTGTATTTCACCCCCGAGGCAGTTGTGTGTCAGTGCTGAGGACTGAGATGGTGATTTATGACTGCAGAGTGTTTCATTAGTAGCTATTACTCAGGTTTTTCAGTTATGCAGTCTCCATATCTCTGCACACTAGAGGCTTTAAGATTCAAGGCTGGTATATGAACGATAGAGATTTAAACATTCTTCCCATCTGGTTTAAAAGTTACATATGTTGAAACACCCAGAACTCCTCTATTTTGATATAGTCTTCTGTAAAGCTTTCTCTTCTGGGAGTTTTCTAGCTGTCACATTACTCTATTTGCAGTCTCCCTGCCCTAACAGCCTTGTGTCTGTGCAGACGTCTGCCTCCCCCCACCCTTGTGGTGTTTGCTCGTTGGGGAGGCTCTTGCAAAGTGTTCCAAGGCTCCATAAGCCAGCCCCGTGCATGTCTTTGGAACAGGTGGCTTTAGTCCCAATGACATGCCTCCCCATCTTACTCCCCCGAGGTGCACAGCACACAGGTGCCCTCCCCTAACACTGTGCTTGGTTCCAGTGTTCCTCTCTCTACGAGGAGTGCTACATCCTGCCATCCCAGCAGCTCAGCTCACAGGTGGGCTCCCAGGTCCAGGAAACACATCCACTCCTGGTGGGGGAGTGGAAGGTGAGTAACCCTCTAACAGAAGAAATGCTTTCGGGTGTTGCTAACCATTAACACAGACCAGCACTGGATCAGCTTTGGCTGGCTGAAGAAGGCAGATCTGTGAATCTGCTCTTGCATGAAGAAACGTTGGCCTGGGATCCTTCCTGGGCTGCAGTAAGGTCTCCCTCTAGAACCTCTGAAAGCTGACCAAATCTAGCCCTCTTCACCACCTCTTCTACACCCACTAATTGTTTTGTCAGCCCTCAGCTGCACTTGTTCCATCTGTTTCATAGTGGGGACCCTCAATCTGGCCACAGTGCTCCAGGTGTCCCCAGGAATGCTGAACAGAATGGAGTGGCCACTGTCACTGACCCAGCTGTGTGTTCCTTGCCAGCAAAGCTGCTGGCTGTGTCAGGCAGAGGGAGGAGGGTCTCTTCTGCTTAGTATCTCTGTGCTCAGTAGGGGCATCCCTGCCATCAAGAGGGATAAAATGTAGAGGAAAACAACAAGCAGGGTTTTCTTAGTCTGTTTCTAAATTTTTCTTCAGATCCCTGAGAACTGCAGACCCAACATGGAAGAAGGAATTTCTCTGTTCTCCACCTTACTCAACAACAAGCACTTCCTCATTGTCTTTGTCCATGCTCTCGAGCAACAGAAGGATTTTGCTGTCAGAGACAGGTATGAGCTTCAGAACCAAAGACTTGGCAGCTGGAGGAGATTAATTTATTCCTAACCCAAAGCAATCCAGGCAGTGTCTGAGGCTGTGTGCTTCAGTGGACAGTTGAGTCACACTTTCCTAGACATTTCTGTTAGAAATGGATGACCATAAACCCTGAAGAGCACTCACTCATTTGGCTTACCAATAAGAGTGTGCAAGCTGACCTGAGGTCCTGCAGCACTGAATGAGGGTTGGAACTTCTAACACCATTAAGGAGGGTCATGAAAATTGTCTGAAAGACTAGCTTTGTGTGTTGGGTTTTTTAGTGCCAGTCAGCAGCTTGGTCTCGTTGGATTCGGGCTTGAGTCCTGTACCCTTCTGTGTTTCAGGTGTAACCTGGCCTCCCTGCTTACTATTGCATTGCATGGGAAACTGGAGTATTACACCAGCATCATGAAGGACCTCTTGGTGGATCTAATAGATGCTTCAGCTTCCAAAAACCCCAAGCTTATGCTGAGGAGGACAGAATCTGTGGTGGAGAAGATGCTCACCAACTGGATGTCCATTTGCATGTACAGCTATCTCAGAGTAAGAGAACCAGTCCCTGCTGCAGTGGGTGCAGGGTCACCTCTGTGTGCAACAGGGATGAGGGATGTGGGGGAAGGCCTGGAACCTGACACTTGCTAGCAGTGCCACTCACTAATGCTTGGCAAACTGATACACTGAATGATTCAGGTGTAGGAAAGCAACCTGAAGTTCAGTTGCTTCTCCACTTCTGCCCAGGGCTTTGGTGAGCTCAGTCTTCATGGCAGGCCAGAGCACAGATCAGCGTTTTCACTGTGCTTGAGAAGAGCCATGGGGGAGCTGAAAAATAACCAGAATGGCTGGAGGTTTTGGGAACCACCTGGTTATGTGTTGTTTCTGTGAGCAGCTGGCACAGCCATGCTGAGCAGGCAGTGTGTCTGTCTCAGGAGCCACAGAGGGGCCGAGGGCACGGGGCAGGGGCTGCTCTCTGTCGGTGCCCATTGGTGTGTGGGGCCTCTTATGCAGAGGCATCGTCGTGGTTCTGCACAGGTCTGAGCAGAGAGGTGGGCTGCCTGTCCCAGAAGGCTGAGGTCTTCTCTGGGTAATGAGCAGGAATGTGTTTGGCATCTCAGAGCCATCAGCAGTCCATCTGCTCAGTGCTTTATCTCCAACATTTGCCAGTTCTGTTTGGAATTCCCCAGAAGGATTGAGCAATAACTTAATTGATTCCACAGCAGTTAATTGGAGGATACTCCATTATACCCACGGGAAGAGCCTTGAAAAAGCCTTTGAAAAAATCTCTTTTCCCAAAGTGTTTTCTACATCCACAGAAGTGATTCTGTATTGTCTTCATACATGTTGTGATGTCTTCTGGTCCCAGATGATCATTTTTTGTCCTAAAGCCAGTTGTTTTGTAGTTCATAATCTTACATTTTAGCTGACACAGTTAGCCAGTCTAATAAAAGAAGACTTACAGGAGTGGATGAGGATGGCTGTGCCAATGTAGCCCAGCTATCCAGCCTGTAAGTACAGAAAAGAGGAAATCAGTAAAATTTTTTTAATCTTCAGATTTTGTTCCTGTAGTTTAACCATTGGAGAAAAAAAAGTGCTGATTTTCCCTTTTGGGGCGGGGAGACCACATGTGAGGCATCTGATCCAGCTCCAGCTTGTGCTAAAAATGGACCTTGTGCAAGAAGGCTTTCTCAGGGAAAAAAGAAAAAGAGGAAAGTGGAGCCTTATCACGTGGGGCTGAAGGCTTGAGCACATTACACAGCTCACTAATGGCAAGGAGCTGGGTGGGAGCTGCCCACTCCTGCAGGCTGGTCTGGGGCTGGGGGGCTGTGACCATCCCTGGGGCTGGGCAGTGCTGCTGTGAGCTGTGAGCTGGCTTCCCCTTGCTCATGGCCCACAGAAGGAGGATGAGATGGGGTATGGTGGGAGCAGGACCGTGAGGTGACCGGGCCCGTTGCAGAGCTGCTGGCTGAGTGTGCATTTCCATCCACCTGCAGCAGGTTCTTGGCAGGAGCTAAGGCTGCTCAGCGGGTCTGCAGCCCCCTCCAGGCCATGTCCAGCCTGAAGCCAGGGCAGTGCAGAGCAGCCTCTCTCCCATCTCTGAAAGCAAATGGTTTCAAACTAGAGGTGCAGTGAAGTTGATTTCCAGGGTACTCTGTATCTCACATGGTCCACAGTGAGGGTAGGATCAGAGGAGCCACAGAGCTGCTCCTGAAATATGAAAAGGGAAAAGAATTGGTCAGATGGCAGTGTCTGGAGAGGAAATTTGTCCCAGGTGACACAAGCCCAGCTGTGCAAAGGGACAGGAGCTTGATCCAGATCAGCAGAGCTGGCATCTTCCCCACCACAAAAATGAGGATGGAGCTCCTGTGGTGGAACAGACAGCACCTCCTTCCACATGGCTGGTGTCAGCTCAGGGCTGTGATTTAAATAGTAGTGATAGCCAAAGGCCTCCCATGTGCCTTGCGTTCCTAAGGATCAAACTCTGCTGCCTTCGGAGAGGCATTTCTTGGTTAAAAAGGAGGCTAGCCTGCCTGCCTGTAGCACTGCTCCGTCAGACATGTGATGATGGGCCTGGTTTTCATTCCTGAATTATCCCCATTAATCACAATGTCTATTTGAAACAGCTGCTGCGAAAGTCGCCGCCGTTGTGCAGTGGAAAAATTCCAAGTGCTTGTATTTTCCCTTGTAAGTCAACGCTACATGCTCAAAACATTTGTTTCGCATTAATGCTCTGCCTAACAGCCCGTCCATTTGTGTTTTGGGGGAAAATGATTTGAAGGAGCTGTCTTCAGCTGGGAAGGAGCTGCTGGCCACAGGCATTCGTGGCTGCACACGTGGAGGGCACCTGAAGGCAGTGGAGTCCCCTGGCAGGGGCTGGCTCGGGGTGTGCGGGGTTGGGATGAGCTGGCAGAGGCTCGCTGCAAGGCACGGGGGCTCAGAGGTAACTTGCAGCATTTGCACAATCAATGCAGAACTCCGTTTCTGCAGAACTGAGTGCAAATTGTGGATTAAATGGTCCAGGTCTCTACTTTGTGCTACAGTTTTGGTGGGAAAAGCTTTTAAAAAGAAGCCTTCTCCATGAGCTACCATGGTACCATTGCGCCTGGCTCCTAACAGGGTTGGGGAGTTAAAGAAAAAGTAGGGTTCTGGAATTCAGCTTTTATGTCTGGGTCCAAACTTACCCAAGTTTTGCGTGTGGGATGGAGGTTTGGTTCTTCACAGAATGCAAGCAGATAATTGTCCCAAAATTAGCGGGCACTTGAGATAAGCAGCTGTATT
The DNA here is from genome assembly GCA_017589585.1 of Phylloscopus whistleri. Classification (NCBI taxonomy): domain Eukaryota; kingdom Metazoa; phylum Chordata; class Aves; order Passeriformes; family Phylloscopidae; genus Phylloscopus; species Phylloscopus whistleri. The sequence goes on from JADMLD010000736.1 coordinate 407,994, forward strand.
CTGTGCTCTTCCCACCCTAGGCTCACAAAAACATTTTGGAAATGGCTGTAGTGTGATCCTGGGAGGACATCTATAATAACTTGTCAGAGTTGTGTTAATAGGGCAGCAACATGTGAATCCAGTCTGTGCTCTAAACCTTTTTGTTTTCCCAAGCATATAAAAATGAAGCCCTCCCACGCTCCTCGTGCGTGGAACAGTTCAAGTCCTGCCAGCCTGAACTGTGCTTTCCATTACTGCAGTTATTTCAGTGCCCTGGGTAGCTTTAAGGGCCCATAACAGTTCAGTCAAAAATGAAAATGAAGTCTCATTAAAATACATTCACAATAGGAGGAAAAAAAGGCCCCAGACTGTGTTTTTTAAAGTATTTTTTTGTCCTGAATCAGCACTGATCTCTTCTGGTTAAACTTCCTTTCTCCTAACTAGCCAAGTCCAAAGACAGTTTTGATTCCTTTCCAGATGAGCTTTCCGAACAATGCTGGAGGTTTCACAAGTTTGCCATTTTATCTCTAGTCCCTGCCTGCCAGCCCTTCTTTCCCTGCTTTGAAATTTGCTGTCTGATTAGCACTTTTGCAGATTTCCATAACATCCCACAGTTCCTGAGCCTGAAAGCCAAAAAGCCAAACAGAAATAGCATCTCACCAGTGGAGCACTGTGGCTGTGTCCCCTGTGGGCTGGCCCGGGCCAAATCCTGCCCGTGCCCCCTGCAGCGGGTCCGCAGTGACCCCGCAGCGCCTGCCCACCGCTGCCTCTGGTGCAGGAGGGTGCCACAGAGCAGCCCGTGCTCATTTCAGCCCACAAGGGCTCCCAGACCAGGGAGACTTGCCCTTTTTAAATGGTTTTGGAGGCACTGCAGTCTCCCTGTGGCTCCAGAGCCCGGTCCAGAGTTTAGCCTCAGGGTTGTCCCTGCTCCCATGTGACACAAGCAGGGTTCCTGTTGGTAGCATGGCCAGTGTCTGAGGCACTGAGGACCCCATGTGCAGGGCCAGCCAGTGGTGTCTTGTGGTTTGCAGTATGAGGGCAGCAGTACTGCAGCCCGAGGAGGTCTCCATGTCAGTGTTGTCCCCTTGTTATATCTTGCTTCTGCCTTTCTCTCCAAAATGAACTCTTTGTCTCTTCTGCTCATTCTTCACTCTTTGCAATCCTCAGCTTTTCCCCTCCCTGACTCCACACCTTCCTCTACGTTCTGGAAGCCATGCCTTCCTGCATTCCAGCACCTGCAGCCCTGCTCTGAGCCCATTTTGTGCTGCCTGTTCACAGGAGCATTGCAGGAATCATTAGGCCCCTGCAGCAGACCCAGGGAGCTTCCCAGTATTCATGAAGTCAGCTTTGGAAAGGAAGCCAGTGCCCTGCTGGCACAGACGGTGTGTGCCCACTGACAGCCCTGCTGTATCACCCTATCATCAACCGCACCAAATGCAGTGCATCCAAATTGACATCAAACTAATTGCTTTAGCAATTATAGGGCAATTAGAATAAAAGAATCACCAAGTTTTAATTAAGAAGCAGATTGAACAGGATTTAGCAGTTCCTAGCTGAGAAATATCAAAACCATTGGGTATCTGTTGTCTTGAGCAGGCTCTCAGATGGCAGGCCTGTGTGTGCAGGGGGAGGCTCACAACACATAAATGTGCAGAATTTGCACTTGCTTCATTGGAAGGAAATTGAACGTGAACATTAGGGAGAATGGGATGTACTCTATCACTGAAGAGTTCCTTAAGAAAATAGCTTATGTTTGCCTTGCACATCAGTGCAGCAAGCAGAAGTGGATCAGAAATTTGGCATTAAACGGCGTAGCTGAATCACATCACAAATAGATGCTCCCTGTTATATTTTTGTTTTTATATTTTATATTATTTTTATTATTTATATTTATATTATTTATATTTTATATTTATAGTTCTTGCTACAGGAGTGTCACAGTTCACCTCTCTCCCATGAACTTAGGTTTGATGAATGTAAGGAGTTAAATGGTGTGTTTGCTTGCTGTCACATGGGAGCAGCTTGTTGACCCTGATCCTCTGTTTTGCTGTGATGAGGGCTCTGCTGTGGTATGAGAAGTATGAATGCTGGTTCCCAGAGCCACAGGCCCAGGCTGTGGGCTCACTCCCATGGAGTTCAGTGGCAAACCAGGCAGTGCAATGAGGGGTTCAGCTGACGCATTCATGAGAAAGATGGGTGCCCAAATATTTCTGTTCTTGGATTTTTGTGCACATCAGCCCTATCTTGTCCTGCTGAGTGCAGCATATTGTACAGTCTGCACCCTGTCAGATTGCAGGAAGCATCTCTGTAGCACAGTATGCTAGATTCTCCCTGTTCCTGTGTAATTCACATGTAAATTAATGCACATTTGCATTTTGCCGACTATCATGTGTGCACATCCTCGCTCAGCACAGCCATGCATACACCCCTGCCTTCTGAGCAGCACTCCAGCTCTGCCCCTGAGACAGCACAGGCTGGCACAGCCCATCAGTGCCATTCCACAGCTCCAGTGCTTGCTGCAGAACTTGGATGGGGTATGTTGATGCTGACAGTTACAGCATCCCCAAAACGGCCTGCGGCTGTCGTTGGCTGTTGTGTCCTCTTCCCCATCTGCGCTGTCATGTTGCCACAAGTCTGAAAACTTCTGAGCAGCCTCAGAGGGAAGCAAGTGGGAGCTGGGAGGTGATGGCCCCCACCAGGTGTTTGCAGCACCTGGAGTGGACTAGTCCCGCTCCCTGGTGTGCAGAGGCACCTTCACAAGAGCCCACCCATCCTGCCGTACTGCTGATGGACCTGTCACCACCAGGTCCAGGTTGCTGACTTGGTCTTTTCTTTCCCCAGGAGACAGTTGGAGAGCCTTTCTTCCTGCTGATCTGTGCCATCAAACAGCAGATTAACAAGGGTTCCATCGACGCCATTACGGGGAAGGCCAGGTACACCCTCAACGAGGAGTGGCTGCTGAGGGAGAACATAGAGGCAAAGCCCAGGGTGAGTACCCATGTGCTGGGGCTTCTCCAGAGCTGGGGTGAGAGGGAGGTGCCCTGCTCATAGCATGTAGGTCTGCACAGCTGGTGAGAGAAGGAGGCACCCAGACAAAAAGAGGAGAGGGTTTCTGATAGAAAGAGTTGCTCTCCTTGCCCTGCAGCTTTAGGCTGCAACTGAGGCAGCAGCTGTGCCTCCCTGGTCTCCGAGTGGGTGCCTGTGGCAGCCTGTAGGTCCTCACAGCTGCCTGTCCTGCTGTCCAGGAGCTCTCAAGGGCCCCAGGAACTGCAGCAGACCCATCCTGCAGCAGACTTAGAGTTGGTTTAGGCAGTGGAGCTTGGCCCACTGCATCAAGCAGAGGCTGAGCAATGAGCTTTGGTGGTCCCATTAGTCACCAGTCAGAGCCAAGCAGCTGAGGACACAGCTGGTAATGGGGGCTGACCCTTCCTCCTGCCTCGTGGTGGTCAAGCCCCATTAGCAAGACAGCATGAGAGGGGGCTGCTGTGTTGCTCCCTATGTTCTCCCAGCTTGGTCAACAGAGCCCTCAGCCCCTGGGGCTGTAAATCAGTGCTTCTCATGCTGTAAAGCATCGATGGCCACATTAGTTCAGCCTGATCTCCACCAGCACGGGGCCCCAGGGTGCACCAGCCAGAGCTGTGCAGACACCACAGCTTCCAAGCATTCTTGTGAGGCAGCAGAAGCAGACAGGTCATCCGTAACACAGCCTCTGCCTGCAGAACCTCAACGTCTCCTTCCAAGGCTGTGGGATGGACTCTCTGAGTGTCAGAGCCATGGACACAGACACACTCAGTCAAGTGAAAGAGAAAATTCTGGAGGCCTTCTGCAAGAACGTCCCCTACTCCCAGTGGCCAAGAGTGGAAGACGTCGACCTCGGTAAGGTGCATGGGACCAGCCAGTCTGTAAAAACAGGTGAAGCACTTAAAGTAGTGCAGCAGCTGTTGGTGCCTGTCAGAGCAGTGGGTGAAGCAGTGCAGACACCAGGGCAGCCATTCAGTCCCAGACCCCCTGGCCCTGCCTCCTTTGGGCCGGGGTCTCACTTCTCCCCTCTCTGTGTTCAGAGTGGTTTGCCACCAGCACTGACAGCTACATCCTGCGGGACCTGGATGACACCTCGGTGGTGGAGGACGGCAGGAAGAAGCTCAACACATTAGCACATTACAAGGTAAAGCTACCACAGCTCAGGGGAGCCCCTCCTCCTCGGAGCCTGCCTGGCCTCCAGGGCGAGCTGCGGTTCCCCTGCAAGAACGGGATCATCAGGAACAAGCAGAGAGGTTGCCATAGCTCCGTGAGAGCTTCCAGGGAATAGACATCTGCCCTGGCGAGAATCTCGTTAATATTGCAACACACAGAAACTAATTAACACTCTTCATGCAAAACAAGTTATTACTGACAACAGAAAGAGGAGGGGAAAAAGCTCTTATTCCCAAGGGCCACCAGCCTGGCTGATTAGTATCACTGTGCTCTTGATCCGCACTCCTGCTGAAATCGCAGCTACAACTGTCAGTGCCTGCTCTGAGAGCAGGGGCTGGGGATACCACCGAGGAAGGGAGGCCAAAAATGTGAGGAAACATGGTGAATCAGATTGTTTTCTTGACTGTTTTTCTGTTTAAAATTAAATGAAACCAGAAATACTTAACGATTTTCATATTCCCTGCTATGCCTGGAAGCACAATCCTCACTGGTCTGTAGCCGTGCCTGGAAAACAAGAGTGGGGCTGAGTGCTCATTAGCATGGTTATCAGGGTAGGAGCCGTGCCAGAGCGCACAGAGCCTGCCCAGCCCCGGGCTGCGGCTGCACCGCTCCCCTCGCCCGCCTGGGGAGCAAACCAGCACCGGCACAGCCAAACTCCCCTTCCTTTTCTAAGTACCTGGTGTGCACATCCAAAAATGGATCTTAGATACACGTATTTGCCCAATTCCCCTCAGGTTTGAGAACCTCGCTATCTTGTAATTATATTGAAAATTCCCTTTCCACATAATGGGGGCAGGGCAGGTTCAGGGGATGTTTGTGGCAGAACCATGACTGCACCAGCAGCATCCCCCAGCTGCTGGGATCTCCCCAGGAGCAGGGATGCACTGATAAGGCCCTCATCATCAATGCATGTTCTTCCCTTCCTCCACAGATCCCTGAAGGGGCATCCCTGGCCATGAGTTTGACGGACAAGAAGGACACCACGCTGAGCAGAGGTAACAGCTCGCTCCTCTTCCCTGCTGCTGATGAGCAGGCAGGAATGCTTGCACCATCAGGGGGTTTTCTCTGGCTGGGGATGCTGGAGGACGCTGCCAGCCCCCGTTCCTGGGTGCTGTGGATGTGATGGCTCTAAACATGTGCTATCCAGGCTCCTCCCTCTGCCTCATGGGTCATAGAGTGCTCTCCCAGCCCTTAAGGTGTTTGCACCTTCCATCTCACACCCTCCTTGGGGACTGGCATCCAATCTGTGCTGACAGAGTGAGAGAAAAGAAGAATCTGAAGCCAGTTGGTTGAAAAAGTCTTCTCCCTCCCAGTTAGATATATTCAGTCCCTCGCCAGTGCATTTCTAGGTTTCAGGCTGTGCAGAGTGAAAACAGACCAAGTGAGACGAAAATCCACATTAAACAAGGAATTTCAAACCCTGTTTCCAGGCTGCCTCCAGAGAGCCTGGCTTTCCAAGAGTCCTTTGCCTGTTGTGGGACTGAGCTGCCCTGATGATGAGGCTTGGAATAATCCTGGGAGCGTGAGGCACAGCAGGGTGTCACAGTGCATGAGTGTCTCTGCTCATCCTGCTCTTGTGCCCTCTTGAGTCTCTCTTAAAACATCCCTTGGGACACCTCAGGTCTCCCTTAAAGTACCTCCTAGCCATGAGCCCCATAATGCAATAAAGAACCCCCAAACAAGGAGAAACACTGGGATCACTTGTGGTTGAGCACACTAGCTTGATGTTGGGATTCTTGGGGTTCAGATGCCTCTTGACATGGAAGTCACCAGTGGAGGTGGATTTTGGTTTGGCACCCCCTGACTGTGTCTCTCTTCTTCACAGTGAAGGATTTGGACACTGAAAAGTACTTCCACTTGGTAAGTATCCCTCTCCTGGCTGCAGGGATGATGGCTGCATGTGGGGCTGCTGATACTAACTTAAATGATGTCTGTGGGCTGTAGTGTCAGGTGTGAAGAACAAGCTGCATCAAGGCTCATTAGTTCCCTTCAGCAGGGTTCAAAGAGGCGCCAAAAGGTGATCTGTAGATAAGCTTTGTCTGTAGATAAGCTGAGGGACATGACAAAGAATTACCGGGGTGGCAGAGAAATGAATTGCTGTGTCTATGGAGCTGCTGGCAGAGCTCAGGGGCGCGGTGAGGGCACGGCACGGCGCCGCTGTCAGGGGCAGCCCCTGGCGACACCTGGGCTGAGTCACCTGCTGGGAGCTCCTGGCATCCCGCCTGCTTCCCGCAAGCAGGTCCCTGGGTTCCTGCTGCTGCACCGTGCTGGAAGCGCCAAGTGCTAAATGCTGCTAAAAGCTGTTAGGAAAAAAAGGTGTTGTGGACAGCAACTACATTTTATAGCCTGGTTTGAGGGTGTTTTTCTCTGCAAGGCTTTCCATGCTCAAGTACACGCACACATGCACACACACACACACACACATGCAGAGCAAGGAGGGAGAAGGTGTGGGAAACTAACTGTTCACATGTGAAACAATGCCAAGATGGATGTCAGTTGCTTGCTTTGTGGTTTTAGAGAGTAATTCACTGACCTGACCAGTGGAACATTCATTTTTGTTTTGAAAAAGCCAGCATTCCTACATACTGTGCCATTTTGAAATCCAAGCAAAGCAGATTTCTGCAGAAGCCATGTGCACTGCTGCGGGGAGCCCGAGGTGCAGCCCAGACAGGGGTGTGAGAGCCCAGGGGGCAAACAGGCCAGCATGCAAAGGGAGATGGATGGGTTCATTTCCTTCATCTAGGGTGAGAGAGGCAATAAAGAGCACAGGAGCAACAAATGTCTGAAAAACTAAGTATTATGGATCACTTTTTAAAAGCCATATAGGGGTGTGTTTATAAAGCAGTAACTACTTTTTAATTGAATTTTATATGCGGTTGAAATTCTATGCTGAAAGGAAAATTTAGTGTGGCACTTCCAGGGAGGAGTGCTCTGACCATGTGCTTTATGTGGGACCAGGTTCTCCCAACTGACGAATCAGTGGAACATAAGAAGTCCCACAGGCAGAGCCATAGGAAGAAGGTTCTTCCAGAGATCTACCTGACACGGCTACTCTCCACCAAGGTAGGAGCTGGGCTGCCCCTGCTCTTGGCAGGTGGGATTGTTTGTGGTCTGCTCCAGGGAAGGAGCTCTGTGGGGCTGGTTGCTCCCCAAAGGCAGTGGGACTCCTCTCCTGGGTGGCTGGGGCAAGTTTAGTGAGGCTGTTAGGCTCCTCCTCGGGGTCCCTCCAGCTTCCCAGCTCATCCTTGCTGCTGTGTGATGCCCCACATGATCTCCCTGGGATGGACTGGGGTCTGTGCAGACAAAAGGGATTCTGGCTGCCTCAGGGCTTGAGATGCATAGCTGAGACCTGAACCCATCTGCCCAGAAAGAGATGCTGCTGGGACAGGAGATGGAGGTGCTCAGCTGTGGGAGTAAGAAAAATGTCTGTGTGATCTGAGGTCAGATCTGGCCCATCTTTAATCCCAGCATGGTGCCTCACTGAAGCAAAGATCACAGGGATGGCCAGCAGTCTCTGGTCTTTTTGTCTGTGGTGTACAGAACAAGCACAGATGTGAGATCCCAGCAGTAAGAAACAAAATCTCGATGCCAAAAGAAATTAACCCCAAATGCAAGTTTATTATATCACTATCCACGAACAAACTGTTCCCTCCCTGCTTCTGCATCCCCTCTCTCTTCTGACTTATCCAACTGGCAGCAAAGGGCTTCCCCTAGTGTGCCACAGTCACAGCCCCTCTGCTGTGACTCCTGGGCTTGGGTGCTGCTGCTCTCCCCAGGGTCCACTGTGTCCTTGTCCTGCAGGGCACACTCCAGAAGTTCCTGGATGACTTGTTCAAAGCCATTCTCAGTATCCGAGACGATAAACCACCCGTGGCTGTGAAGTATTTCTTTGACTTCCTAGAGGAACAGGCAGAGAAGAGAGGGATCACAGACCCTGACACTCTGCACATCTGGAAGACCAACAGGTTTGGAAAAGGAAATCCTTCTTTTCTTCCTTCCATCTCTTGGGAGCGGCAGCTGCAAAACCCTGATCTTCTGGACTGATCATTAGGTTGCTAAAAGTAGAAGAGGGACTTGGAAAACAGGGAGGGTGGCAGAGAGGGCTGTGAAAGACGAAGCGAAACACAGGATTGGAGAGCTTTGAACAAATATGAAGCCCAGGGGAACAGTGAGCTGAAAGAGAAGGCATGGGCAGACAAAGGACAGAAAGAACTGGCATACACAAATAATGAAAGGAGAAATAGGATGATGGGAGACAGCAATGGTGTTAGCTGCAAGCACTGGAGATCTGAGACAGAGTCCAAGACCATGTCAGGTCTTAAAACATCATGGAAATTTTAAACCCAGTATATTTGGATCCTTTTCATTTACTTTCTGCCTTTTCAGCCCTTCAGTGGCACTTTTCCTGACTTACATCTGTAACCAAGCTGAGTCTCCAGGGTATTCAGGGGGCTCTGGGAGCGGTGCTGTGACAGTGGCCTGCTGGTGAGCACCACAGCAGTGGGACCAGATGGAGGGACATGAGCAGCAGGAGGGGGGTGGAGGAGCCAAAGTGATGGGGAAATAGTGCAGGGAAGAAACCAGAGGATTTAAATGGAGAGAGCAGGGAGCTTGGAGACAGTGTCAAGGAGAGGCTCAGCACTTTGGAGACTGTGGAGGCAGGAACTGTTTCCAGCCCAGTGTGTGAAAATGAAAACCAAATTTTACTGGGAGAGCAGGCATGCAGATACAACCACTGGGCAACAGATTTGCCTCCTCTTTACTACTTTCATTGGCCTGTAGAGCAAAGACTTACAGTGGCTTTCACCTCTCAGCTGCTGTGGAGGGTAGGAAGGGTGAGCAATAGACTGAAGCTGTGCTTTGGCCAAATCAGCAGTCAAATAACTGAAGGGGGAAATTATGAGAGAACAGAAAAGAAGACAGATGAAATGTGTTTTGTGGGGCCAGGCTCACTATCAGAACCAGGTGATGGTTAGTGTCAAGAAAGAGGGAAAAAGAGGTGACACCATTGCTCCAAACTGCAGCAAGTGGGGAAGCCTGACTCAACAGACCCACCCAGGCAAAGCTGCTGGGGCCTCTCTGGGCTGCAGCTGCTGGGAGCTGCTGGGAGTAGGGCATGTGTGTGCCTAGAGAGAGTTGTATGTGCCACGTCCTCCAGCCTGAAAAAATGTCTTGAGGGTGAAGGTGTGTCCCTGCCCCTCTGTCAAGGCAAGGGGTCTGTACTGGGGACGATTAAGTAGTAGAACCCATCTCCTCAGCTTTCCTCTTTACTGCTCCCTTTCTATCATCGTCTGTCCTGCATTTCCGCCCCTCTTCCTCTGGTACACAAAAATTCATCTCGTGTGTGTCCCTGGATCCCTTCCCTTTGCAGCCTACCACTGAGGTTTTGGGTCAACATCCTGAAAAACCCCCAGTTTGTCTTCGACATTGACAAGACAGACCACATCGACGCCTGTCTGTCTGTGATCGCCCAGGCCTTCATCGACGCCTGCTCGCTCTCTGACCTGCAGCTGGGCAAGGTACGTCCAGCCAGGGCTGCTCCTGCCCAGGCACTCACAGACGTGGGCCAGGCTGGGTGGGCAGGGCCTGGCAGGGGGCACCAGCCCAGCCTCCCTCCCATGGCCGGCTGGAGCCATTGCCTGGGCTCCTGCAGCTGAGTTTGGTTGTCTTCAGGGATGCATTTTCCCCTCCCTTCCCTGCCCATTTGTTCAGGATTCAGCTTGAAATTTGCACCTCCTCTGTCACCAACAGTGGCCAGGGAGTGGGGACACAGTCGCAGGCAGGGTGGACACAAGGCAGGGCCCCCAGCCTGAGGGCTCTGAGGGTGGGGAGACCAATCCCTGGGCTGTGTGCTCAGGGTTACCCATCAGCTCCATGAGCTGTCCCACAGCCATGGGAGAGCACTGCTGACTCAGCACCATGTCTGAAACACTTCCTGACCCAGCTGAGCTGCTGCTGAAGCAGACAAACATTTTCTGCTGTTGTCTTAGGCAGAGGCATAACATGGAACACTGAGCACAGGTAGGGGCCAGTTCTGCTCAGAGCACCAATACAGGGCATGGGCAGACCCCACAGGGGAGCCCAGCTCCTCCAGTCAGGGCTGATTTAGGGGACACCATTGGCATAATGATCTCATAAAGTAGCTGAGGGAAATGTAAACTCCTAGTGACAGGATGGAAAATGATGTAGCTCCAGGCAAAGCGTCAGTCATTGCTCTTGGAGATTTCTGCACAACCTCTCACCTAGGAGAGAAGCCCAGGAGGTGAGCCAGTCCTCTGAGAACACAGGCTGTGCCTGTCCAGGGATCACAGACCAGGCTCACCTAGAGGTGTGAGGCTCTCCAGGGCCATCCCGGTGACACCATCCGTCAGCATGTGGAAGGGATTTGGGTTGGTGATCTCCTCCGGGGCAGCGTGTCCCTCCCACCGTGGCCATGTCCAGCCTGGGGTGGGAGGCTGGTGGGCTCAGCACAGCAGTGGGGGAGCTGAGCCTGCTCCAGGCAAACACGAGGCTGCTTGGGCCAGGTCCCACCTCCCACCCTTGGGCCCCACACACGGTCCCGCAGGGCTGGCTGGCAGGAAGACATCCCATGTGCATATTCTCTTTTCTCCCACTGCCTTGGCTGAGCACAGTGCTGACATTTGAAACTTCCTGACATAAATAAGTTTTAGTAAGAAATGCTGTAAATCACCCCCACTGGCCCCCCACCCCAGAGGCTGGTGGTGACAGTGTGGGACTTGGAGGACACCCTATGGTGAGGGGGTGGGCGCTACACCCCCAGCCCCAGAGCTGCAGGAAGCCTTTGTTGGGAGAGGTTAATGCTGGAGGAAGATCTAATGAGTGCTTGATTTTTTGTTTGTTTGGGTTTTGGTCTTTTTTTTGCATGTGTTACGAAACACCTACAATTTGTCCTTGTCAAGTAGCAGATGAGGGGAAGAGGGGTCAGCTGGAGTCAGACAGCAGATGGAAACACTTTTCTGGAATACAATAGTATAAGTGAATGAATTGTTGAGTAATGTGGGAAGAACAAATCCTCAGCTTATATAAAAATCAGCTTGCATGTACACGCAGTGTATCACTGAGCATTTTCCAGACTGGATTCTTCCCTTGGTTTCAGCACATTGCTCTCGATACTGCAAATGTGAGAGCAGACTCAGTCCAAGCATCTATGGTGCACAAGCAGTTAATAAACCAGTGCCCATCTCTTCATAATAGAGACAAATCAGACACAAATTAAAAAATAACTTAGAAAAGAGGCAGCATGGTTTTTCTTTGTGTTTCCAAGGAAAAAAAAAATAATGCCATGAGCAGGCTCTCTGAAAGTTGGCCATATTCTCATAATGCCTTGTCACTGGGTTTGAAAATAAACTGCTGTGGGATCTGGTGCCCGTTTCCTGTTTCCCCTGCAGCATTAGCCAAGCTACAGATTGCAGCAGCAGATTGGAGTCACCCCGGGCTCCCCTATTCCTGCCTGACAGAGTCAAGTATGCTGCTCGTGGGCAGAACCTGCCACTCCCTCCTCTCTCCACCTGTCAGAGCACTGGGGAGCAGTCCTGCACACCGTGCTGGGGTGGCAGGACACGGTGATCTCATTCTCTTTGGTGTTCCCAAGCTTGGGGCCGTTCCCCTAGGGGATGCAACATGAGGCTAGTCAGCCAGGTTCATTCCTGGGGTAATGATATCAGGAGGGCAGGATTGCCTTGAGGTTAAAATTATTCATGCTGCGTTTGCAAGGAGGGCAGCAGAGCTGTGCCTCCACTGGTACAACCCAGTTGTGTGGCTGGGAGGTTAAGGCTGCTGTGTCCAAGCTGACATTAATCAAGAGAATTCAGTATTCTCTGTTAATTACTTTAAGGGCACTCAATTTAGGCAAGGCAGGCTAGATTAGCCAGTGCAAAATAAATCAAAGCTACATGAAAAATCCAAGAGCAACATTTCAGCCGACAAAGTTCAACTTGTAAGAGCTTTGTTCTTTAGCTTAAATCAATGTGGCTGCTCAAGAAACCCCAGCAAATACGTGCAGAAGCCCTTCTCTTGTTGCCAATTTCCACACACAGCATCACAGAGCCCAAGTGTTTGATCTGGCACAGGTATGCTACCTCACCTGCAGAGCATCCCCAGGCAGCAAGCCACCCCACCTGACCCTGGGTGTGCTTTTAGCCTTCACTTGCTGCAAGTTAAAACACACATCCAGCACCCCCTTCTCCAGCACTGATGGATGTTCAGCTCATGCAAGGGCAGCAGGATGGTGCTGTGTCTCCACAGGCACATGGTGCCCATCCACAGATCCTCGATGTGCCTCAGCCCTTCTGCCATGAGCTGTTCCATGTGCTATCGGCCCTGCACTCCTCTCTGGACAGCTGGGACCAAAGGCAAAGCTGTTCCCTGCACCCAGCTGTACTGAGGCCCCCATCTGATGTCAGTGCCTTGGTCAGGCAAACAGGATAATGTTTTCAGCCAGGAACAACCCAGTGCCTGATTTTGGTGTCTCGCCCTCGCTCCAGGACTCCCCGACCAACAAATTGCTGTATGCCAAGGAGATCCCCGAGTACCGGAAGATAGTGCAGAGATACTACAAGCAAATCCACGACATGCCCCCTCTGAGTGAGCAGGAGATGAACGCCCACCTCGCTGAGGAGTCGCGGGTAAATGCCTGGGGAGGGTGGGGTTGAATCTGCAGGCTGAGTGTCCTGCTGGAGCCTGGCAACAGCAGGGAGTGCGCAGAGGCTGCAATCAGCTACTGCTTAGGTGCTGAAAGGAGCACACAAGAAAGGATATTTTGCCTGAAACTTCCACACACAAACTTCATCTGACCTAATTCCAAGCATCTTCAATTACTGCTGGAGCTGCAGTAAACACCCATGAGTTTGCTTGAGCCTAACTAGCTCTGGCACCACTGGGAGTTGAGAGCGAAATTCAGTGCCAAAAAGCCAGGAAGTTTGGACAAGGATTTCTGTGGTCCCGCAGCCACCCAGCCAGCTGGCTCCCAGGCACAACTGCCAGGGACAGCCCTGAGTCCCAGGCAGCCATTGGCAGCCAGCCCTGGTGCCAGCCACAGGAGCTGGCAGCCACATTCCAGATCAGAGTCCTGCCAGCAATGCACTGCAGGTTCCTCAAAATCAAACCTTCTCCCCAGGGTGTTTTAGCTTTGGCCACCAAGCAGGATTTTTCTGTTAATATTCTGCAGCACAGGTGATGTGCTGCCCCCTCCAGTGAAATGGCTTTGGGTACAGAGGGATATGCAGTGCTCCCCAGCATGGGTATTTACAGCTGGCTTTGAAAAGACCAAGATCCATCCAGATGCAAGCAAGTGCACCTTCCTTAAAAATCCAGCTGTACCAATGTGACAGTAAAGTCAGGCACAATCTGCTTTTACTGTAGTCAGTGCCTGCTGGCTGGGCTGGAACTCACATGCTCCATCCTGCTAATATTCTCCCCTCTCTTTTCTATCTTTATAAAGAAATACCGAAATGAGTTCAACACCAATGTCGCCATGGCTGAGATATACAAATACGCCAAGAGATACCGCTCCCAGGTGAGTGGGGTTTACAGCACATGGGCTCTGGCCTGCCTGGGAAGGGAGGAGCCCTGGCTGCAGTAACCCTGCAGGCAGACACCTGCATCCAGTCCCACAGAACAGGGATTATCAGGGTGTGCATAACTGCAGGATGTATGTAATAGATGCAGATGCATCTGCTCTCTGTCCCTTGGCCAGCAACTTCTTGGAAGAGAAGGCTGGCTATTCACAGCTGATCTTAATGGCATTTGGTTGGGCTGAAGAAGGGCTGCCAGATGTGGAGACTCTTTCAGGAGAGCAAAACATGCAGACAACCAAAATAACCTGCACCTGCTCTCCCTGCCCCATCGAGGCAGTGGCCCTGGCTGGCTCCTGCCCGCTGTGGGCTGCTGCTGTGCCCTCAGCTCTATTATAGCAGTGCATTTTTGTCACATACCACTGCACTCCTAGCCCTGACCAGGGACCCTAGGAGAGCAGGGGTGCCAGGGGTGTGGGCACAGGGGCTGTGGGGCAGGGTGGGCTCTCCCCTTTGGAGCTCTGGCTGGGATTTGGGCTCCATAGGTCTGGTGGGGGGAGCTGGGCTGGCAGGTGGGCACCCCACACTGCCTCAGCACCCTGCCTGCCTGTGTCTCCTACAGATCGTGGCTGCCCTGGACGCAAACCCCACGACAAAGCGCACCCAGCTCCAGCACAAATTTGAGCAAGTGATTGCACTCATGGAGGACAACATCTATGAGTCCTGCAGTGAAGCCTAGGCTGGCTTCAGCCCTGAAAGTGACCTTTCTTGCAGCATAGTGCCACAAGGGAACCTGCCTTCAGCCGCAGGCATACCTTGGTCATACTCAAACCAGCCTTGTGGAGGGGGTGGGCCTGGCCATGGCTGAAAGTTTGCCTCACTTCATAAGAAGCCACAAGACACCTTTCCGAGCAGCTAAAACTCCTCTGGTCTGCACTGTAGCACCCATAATTTATTTGCTGTTGCCAGCCAGAAATGGAGGCAAGCTCAGTTCACCACTTTCCCCTTGGTCAGCACTCCGTGCATCCCTGTGTGTGGTTCCTTGGGACGGGGCTGCAGAGGCTGGAACAACAGACACAAAGCAGAAGGGGTCACCTCAGGGAGTAATGACCACAGACAGCAAAGATCATCACAGCCCGAGCTCCCGCTCCATCCCCCCAACATCCTTGTTTTTTCAACACCAGGGACTCTTATCAGCTGTTCACTATCTGCTGCATTCTGTGTATATTTGTGCCTTTTAATTTTTGTACTGTATGTGTAAACATAACCACTCCTCCATCTGAGACTTGGGCAACACAGGGAACTCGGGGCTGAGACAAAGCAGTTGCTTCCCGAGCAGCTAAGGCATGGTGAAAGCACTTTATCCCTAATGGAGACAGCTGTTTGGGAGCTGCAAGGGAGCACAGTCTGTGTTAGCACGTGGCTGCTCTGCATGGTGAGCTGGAGAGCAGTGGGGAGGTGAACACTCCCCCAGCCAGCCAGGCACAGGCATGTCCTAGACTGGGTGCAGCGGGTGGGGAAGGAGCGTGGCCCTCACTCCTGCCCTGCCACGCTGGCTCCACACGTGTCCATGGCACTGCCCCACCTCAGCCCCAGGAACAGCTCCTGCCAATAGGGCCAGCACTGCTGACAGCCCTCTGACACTGGCCTCAGGCCACACACAGGGCAAACACCAGAGAGCACTGTCTCTGCCTCTCCCTGTGCCCTTCACCAAACATGAGACCAGTCCTGCAGAGGTGTCTCCTAAAGCAGCTTATTCTGCTTGCACTGGGCTCAGTGAGAGTGGGGCTTGGCTGCATGGCCAGCCTGGTTTTGGCCCTTACAGGCAGAGGGACTGGACCCACCTGCTGTCAGGCCAGCAGTGACACAGGCCAGCAGAGCATCTCCAGCACCCACAGCTGCAGACTAAGGTAGAGAGTGTCCCAGCTCAGGCTGGGGTCACTGAGAGGGTTCCAGTGGCAGACAAACGGAGCTTGGCCAAGACTATACACCCCAGAGCCGCCCTGCCAAGCCAGCTTGGTGGCCTGTTATCCCTCCTGCAGCCTGGGGAGCTATGACTGCTCTGATGTCCAGTGTCACACAGGCCCCCTGCAGAGGCCGGACGCAGCCAACGCCAGCATTCCTGCTCAGGCAAAGGCTCCTGCCCACAGGGCTGACCCACCTCAGCCACCAGGGCTTCAACTGCCACATGGGAAACAAACACAGTTACTACCTCACTGCAGGAGGGTGTAAGGGAAGCCTTTGTTAGTCATCCAGCTGGCTAGGATGCAGTCTGGCATTGGATGACTTTGTCCACCAAAACTCCTGGGTGATTCACTGCCATGGACAGCTTGTCTCCATTTCCAGTAATGCCACATTTGTCAGAAACCAGAACATCAGAGTTGTGTATGTGTACATAGATATCTATTTTAAAACAAACAGTAGACTTTATCCAGTATGCTAAAAGGTGGGGAGGGAGGGAGGGGAGGGAAAGGGGAGGAAAAGAGGTTTTTTAAAGAGAACTACAGAAAAAGTACTTACACTGTGGAGGTCTCAATATCTTTGCTGAGGATGTGGCTTCAGAATAGAAACTCTAAGAATGTAGCTGGGCTACATTTTATTTTGAAAGTGATTTCACAAAAATTTCTTGATGTTTTTGTCTTTTAGAAACTGTGAATAGCTGCCAGAGATGTAGGCAGGCCCAGCACAGGAAAGGCCAAGGTGAGAAGGATCAGGGTAGCAGAGAATGTTGAGCTTGGCTGGTGGCAGGGAAAGGGCCATGGAGTTACAGCCCCATGTTATTTGTTACAGGGAAAGAATACAGGTGAGCCAAGAGTAAAGTAGAGTTTGCCTCCAGGTGCTGTGGCTGGGCCATGTATTGGGGCTATTGTTTTATTATTTAATTTTTTTCCAAAGCCAAAAAAAAAAAAGAAAAAGAAAAAAAAAAGAGAAAAAAAAAAAAGAAAAAGTAGTTGCTACAACCATTTAAAGGAACAACTTTAGCAGAGGGTTTGTAGTGTTGCCTTGAACCTCCGAGCCCTTTGTAAGATGTTTTGAAACTTTGGCACGTGTTGTGGGTGTAGTGCCCTTACCTGCTGTGTAGTGGAAGTGGCAGACTCCTGGCAAAGCCTATCTTTGTAATAAAACAAGGTGCTGAATTTATGGAGTGCAGTTCCTGCCAAGCACACGGGGAGGGCACACGTGGGAGACACCTGCACAGACAAGTTTTGCACATGCAAGACACGCCATGTGTGGGGTCAGCAGCCCACTGAGAAGAGGTTTGCACCCCTCGGGGCTCTCCACACACCACTCCCACAGCCAGTGCCACAGTTCCTTCCCAGACCAGGCATGGGAGGAGACACTTGGCATGAGGACAACAGCACCTGAACTGACCAAGGCTGTGCACATGAAGAGCAGTAACCCCACAGAAGCAGCTGTGGCCAGGTACCCTCACCTGTGTCAGGTGCCTCCCTGCACTGCCAGCCTCCAGTCTGCAGCTTTAGCACCCTGACACCAGCTGTGGCCCAGGGCCCTTAATAACCATGGCATTGCTAGATCTTCCCCTTCGCTGCTAAAAGCTGGCTTTCCAGACACCAGAGGGATTTTCTTCCACTAGGAAGTTGATTCGTGGCAAAGCTAAATCCAGCCATTAAATTATTTGGCCTCTCTCAAAGCAAGAGAGCTTTGCATTTCACACCTGGTGGCTGGTGAGAGAGAGGGAGGACACAGCCCCTGCCTGGCGCCTTTGGGGACACTGCCACACGCGTGAGTGGTGTTCTGTTCCCCACCCTGTCCCTGGGGGGACACGAGTTCCAGTTCCATTAAAGATTGATCAACACAGCCGAGGCTGAAGTTTAAGAGAAGTTAGTTTGCTCAGCTCTTGCTTAAGCCCCAAAGCAAGGCCAGGAGCCTTGGAGGGCAATGGCAAGGCCAGTCGCAGATTAACAAAATCCTCTTTAGGAAGAGTTTTACTTCCACTTATTTTCTCCCACCCAGGAGGACTGTAACCCTTTACATGATCAGCATGACCTTCAGAAGGGCCCTGCTCTGTGCAGAGCAAGAGAAATTCAGGAAATTTAAGCTGTTAAATGGAAGTGTGATACACTGACCCACTGGAGCTCACAAGACAAGTTTGTAGGTGGGAACTGTGCCATAGACTGGTAATAAGAGCAGGAGCTGTGCTGGAGGCTACAGTAACAACCCAAACTTGGTTTTTGAGCCCTAAGACATCTCTATCTTCCTCTTATAATAGTTAAAGCACAGCCTGCTTCACCTCTGCTGGGAGATGTCGTGACAGGTAGAAGCATTATAAAAGAAAGGCCTCATAAGATCAGGCCTTGCTCTATTAAATTAATAGCTGGCCTGCCATCTCTTCTAAGTGCAGTTAAGCAATTTGCAAGTTCCCATGTGAAAACAATGTTGGTGTGAAACAGCCTATTCTGGGGTTGAAAAATAAGTGCATCTGTGTGAACAATAAATCTGCTCCATGAGAAGCCACACAGGAAAAATGGAAACAACCCAAATCTTAGCACAAATCACCTTCTGACCAAGAAACGAAGCAGTAAGAAGACTACCAGCCGGTAGTACCAACTCCCAGCACACCAAAACTGTAACAAATCAGTGATGTGAATAGAGAATTGGCTTTTCCCGCATGAAGGAAATGGAGCCGCAGCTGACTTATTACAGCATCTGATGAGCCGAGGCGATCGCGGGACGCGACGGCGGAGCCGCGGAGAAGGAGGCGGGGGAAGAAGCGGAGAAGGAGGCGGGGGAGGAGGAGAAGGAGGCGGGGAAGAAGCGGAGAAGGAGGCGGGGGAGGAGGCGAGAAAGAAGCGGAGGGAAGAGGGCGAGTGGCGGGGGAAGAAGCGGAGAAGGAGGCGGGGAAGGAGGAGAAGGAGGCGGGGGAAGAAGCCGAGAAGGAGGCGGGGAAGCAGCCGAGAAGGAGGCGGGGAAGCAGCCGGGAAGGAGGCGGGGAAGCAGCCGAGAGGCGGGGGCAGAAGCCGAGACGGGACTCGAGGGTCGGAATCCGCAAACTCGGGAGCGAAGAGCGCGCAGCCAAACGAATTTCAAGCAGCGAATGCACAAAGCAGCGAGAGGCTCCGGCTGCAGCTCCAGCACACAGAGAGACACAAAACACAGAGACACAAAACACAGAGAGACACAAAACACAGAGAGACACAAAACACAGAGAGACACAAAACACAGAGACACAAAACACAGAGAGACACAAAACACAGAGACAGGAACCGAGCGGCGGAGCGGGGCCCGAGCGGGGAGCGCACGGGGACAGAAACAAACACAGAAATAACCACAGAAACAGAAATAAGCACAAACACAGAAACAAATACAGAAATAACCACAGAAACAAACACAGAAATAACCACAGAAACAAACACAGAAATAACCACAGAAACAAACACAGAAATAACCACAGAAACAAACCCAGAAACAAATACAGAAATAATCACAGAAATAACCACAGAAACAAACACAGAAACAAACACAACTCCCGAAGGCGCCGTCCGGGGGGGAGGGGGTGAGCACGGACCGAGAACTGAATCGCCGCCACGAAGGAAGATCCGCGCCGCGGAGCGTAACACCCGCGACAGAACGCACACAGACCGCCAGGTCATGTCCGGAGTGAGAGTTCAAAAAAGAGGTAAAATACGGGAAACCTGAGATCGCGAATTTCAGCTGACGAAACAGTGATGAAAATACGTGTGTGGGCACTTAATCGTTACCTCCATGGTATTTTATTAGAAATTCGTTAAAAAAATGAATCCGCTGAAGGGACCGCAGCTGCTGCGGCAACCGCCCCCCTCGCGGGCTCCAGAGACCTCTCGGTCACCATCTCCTGTGTCTGCAGGTCTGTTTCTGTTCCCTCTGCCCACGGACGGTGGATCAGTTCCCTTTTAATT
Organism: Phylloscopus whistleri; assembly: GCA_017589585.1. Classification (NCBI taxonomy): domain Eukaryota; kingdom Metazoa; phylum Chordata; class Aves; order Passeriformes; family Phylloscopidae; genus Phylloscopus; species Phylloscopus whistleri. The sequence goes on from JADMLD010000736.1 coordinate 427,597, forward strand.
CCGTTTTTCCTGTTGAAAAGACTTTTCAGAAGTGTTGTAGCCCCTTAGAAACTGTTCTCAGTCTCAGCCGTGTGCAGACACCGCGTGCGGACCCGCACACAGCCCGGAGGGCAAAGCTGTTTGCATGCACCTCTGTAAAAGGGTTCCGGCGGGACACTGTCCCCAGGCGGAGCAGGGTGTTCGGCTCCCGCTCCGCGGGACGCCGCGGTGACGGGCGGTGGCCGCGGTGAAGGACAGTGGCCGCGGTGCTCCGCGCGGGTGAGTTCTATCCTCCAGAAACCCGAGCCCCGTTCACCGATCGGTTGGCAGCTCCATACGGAACGCGCGAGCTCTGCAGACGGCAGGAACCGGACGACATTTCCTGCAACACAACTCTTCCCCCGAGCTGACAGCTCCAGTGCCATTCCCATTCCCATTCCCATTCCCATTCCCATTCCCTCCCGGAGCTGACAGTTCCAGTGCCATTCCCATTCCCATTCCCTCCCGGAGCTGACAGCTCCAGTGCCATTCCCATTCCCATTCCCTCCCGGAGCTGACAGTTCCAGTGCCATTCCCATTCCCATTCCCTCCCGGAGCTGACAGCTCCAGTGCCATTCCCATTCCCTCCCGGAGCTGACAGCTCCAGTGCCATTCCCATTCCCATTCCCTCCCGGAGCTGACAGCTCCAGTGCCATTCCCGTTCCCATTCCCATTCCCTCCCGGAGCTGACAGTTCCAGTGCCATTCCCATTCCCATTCCCATTCCCTCCCGGAGCTGACAGTTCCAGTGCCATTCCCGTTCCCATTCCCATTCCCTCCCGGAGCTGACAGTTCCAGTGCCATTCCCATTCCCATTCCCTCCCGGAGCTGACAGTTCCAGTGCCATTCCCATTCCCGTTCCCATTCCCTCCCGGAGCTGACAGTTCCAGTGCCATTCCCATTCCCGTTCCCATTCCCTCCCGGAGCTGACAGTTCCAGTGCCATTCCCATTCCCATTCCCTTCCCAGAGCTGACAGTTCCAGTGCCATTCCCATTCCCATTCCCTCCCGGAGCTGACAGTTCCAGTGCCATTCCCATTCCCATTCCCTCCCGGAGCTGACAGCTCCAGTGCCATTCCCATTCCCATTCCCTCCCGGAGCTGACAGCTCCAGTGCCATTCCCATTCCCATTCCCTCCCGGAGCTGACAGTTCCAGTGCCATTCCCATTCCCATTCCCTCCCGGAGCTGACAGTTCCAGTGCCATTCCCATTCCCATTCCCTCCCGGAGCTGACAGTTCCAGTGCCATTCCCATTCCCATTCCCTTCCCAGAGCTGACAGTTCCAGTGCCATTCCCTCCCGATCTGCTTTCCCCCTCCATGGGCGGCCCCTTTCCGCGGGGCTGCGCGGGCTCCGGGGCGGGAGCTGGCAGCCACAAGCGCTGTGTGCCGCTTTAACCTTTCCCGTATTTGTTTTCGTGCTTTCCCCCCTTTCGCTACACGCGGCCTGTAGAGGTTTTTGTGTTGCTTTCCCCCTTTCGCTACACGCGGCCTTTAGAGGTTTTTGTGTTGCTTTCCCCCCGGTTCTCTCCGCGGGTGCTGGGGCTCCCAGCGCTGCCCGGCCCTGCCGAGCTCAGATCTCCCATCGCCGCGGCTGTGAGCACAGCACGGCCCTTCGCTGCTCCTTTCCCCCGCAGCAGCTGCCAGGCGGCAGCGCCCGGAGTTCTCTCTCTCTTTCTCCCTCCTCTCCTTTTCCTTGCGGGCAGCACAGCCCCCGCTCCAGCGCGGAGGGGGTTCTGACCACCTCTGTTTAATAAAGATTTAAGTATTGCGTTTGTGTGCCTTGAAAACGTGTTGATATAGGCTTTTTAAAGTTAATTTTGGTTTGACTGAATTCTAATTTTTTACCGTTTTACGGTTGCTGGAGAGATAGAAAGCAGTAAATGCAGTGCCTTATTACCTAGTCTGATTTCTTTAACAAGACTGTTAACAAATTGACCAGATGAAATTACACAAAATACAATCACGAGAAGCTACTCAGCTGTTCAGCAGTCTGCCAAATTACACATTACTTTCTTCAGTAACCCTGGGCTCTAAAAAGTCTTACTAAATTGCTGTTTCCATGAAATCTGCAGTTACTGTGGGTTTTTCTCATAACTAAATTACTTAGAAATTTAATATGCTTATTGGAAACAACCCAAATCTTAGCACAAATCACCTTCTGACCAAGAAACAAAGCAGTAAGAAGACTACCAGCCGGTAGTACCAACTCCCAGCACACCAAAACTGTAACAAATCAGTGATGTGAACAGAGAATTGGCTTTTCCCGCAGGAAGGAAATGGAGCCGCAGCTGACTTATTACAACAGGGAGACACCTGCCCGTGGCATGCACCCAGAGCTGCCCTGGTAATCCCAGCTCAGCCAGGCATTAGCACAAGGACGGTCTGGACACCTCACACGGGCTGTGGGCACCATGGTTCCACAGCAGCACCCACCCAGCCTGAGCTCCTCCGTTCCTGGGGATGTTACCATGCTGAGTCCCAGGGGTCTCAGGGTCCCTGCCCATCACCTGACACACTGCCAGCCTGCACACACACAGCCCCCAAACCCAGCAGCCCCTTGGCACCACAGCTGGGGACACGTGGGGACAGAAAGAGCACCTCTCCACTAGGGCAGGCAGCAAGGCAGCCGCCTGCAGCATCAGCTCAGCACAATTCCCTGCAGGTCAAGGACAGGGCTGAGGGATTTTAGCACAGAGAGATAGAAGCACAGGAACAGGGACCCACAACAGTCATGCAATTCCATGAGGCAAGTAAAGAAACTTTATTAGGATGATTAACACAGAGGTAAAAACTGTCCGGGACTGAAACTAGCCCAGACCCCAAGGGCCTGGGGCCAGCTGAAGCTCTCTATGGAGCCTTTTGGTCTGCTGCCTTGGGGGCTGCCTTCTTCAGCCTGGCCTTCCCCTGCCCAGCTCCTGGAGTCACCCGGGGCTTCTTTGCCTGATCTTGACCTCCCTGTGCCTTTGGGGCATCCTGCTGTGCCCCCTTGGGCACCTTCCCCTTGCTCTTTCCCCTGGGGGCCTTTTGGGGCCCCTTCAGCCCAGCACTTCCAGAACTGCTGCTGTCGCTGCCTCCTGCATTCTCAGCAGCCTGAGCTGTGCTGGCTCCTGAGCCTCGTTTTCGGGGGCCCTGGGGCTGGCTGGCAGCTTTTGGGGGCCCCGAAGGCCCTGTGCCACGGGCCCGGGGCTGGTCAGCAGTTCGGGGATGCTTTGCTCTCTCGCTCCTGGGCTTCTCTGCTGCTTGTGGCTGGGCCTGGAGGGAAGAGAAGAGAGCACCTCAGGTGTTGCTCTGCCATGAGCCACCCAACCCCAGTGCTGGCCCTGACTCACATCCACGGGCTTTGCCTTCGGCTGCTTCTTGGTGGCTGTTGGCTGCTGCTTGGTGGCACCTGTGGGAGAGGGGCAGCAGGTGAGCCCGGGTGGGACCGGGCAGTGTGAGCTTGTTCACAGCACCAGCAGCCCTTTACCTCGCTGTCGTGCTCCTGCCACGGGGGCCTTGGTGGTCCCTTTCGGTCCTGGCTTTGGGGCCTGTCCTCTGTCAGGATCTGCCTGGCCCAGCTGCTGCTCGTGCTGTGGTTTCTTGCGTGCTAACTGGAGGTGAGAGAGGGGTGTCACCAGGGCCAGGCAGCACCTCAGTCCCCAGCCCTGTGGCTCCAGCAGCCCTTGCTCACCTTGAAGGTGCCAGTGGCCCCCACAGCAGAAGAGTTGTGGGGCCGCACCAGGTCCCCGCAGCTCAGCCCCTTCCTCAGGGCCTGCTTCAGCAGGTACTTGAGGCGGATGGGGTCCACAGTGGGGTACTTGGCCAGGATGAAGCGCTTGATGGCAACGACAGAGGCACCCTTCTTCTCGTCGTGGGCCCGCAGTGCCTCCTTGACCATGTGCAGGGTTGGAGGGTGCTGGGCCCGATAGTGCTGGGCTGTGTCAGCAGATTTGGCTGCTGGAAGAGAGACCATTTGGGACTGGAATCCACTCCTGAGACATTCACAGCCCTAGCAGCCTCAAAGCCCTCAGAAGCCAAGCAGCCACAACCCTGCTCATCCCTGCAGCCCCCCAGGGACCACAGCCACCATAGCCCAGAGCTGAGCCAAGCTCCAGCTCTGAGGGACCCCACAGCACTTGCAGACCCCTTACCCAGCTGAGGTTCCATGGCAGTACACAAATCCAGGCAGTCACAGGCAACTCTACCCACAGCACCACAAATCCTACTACCACACCCAACTCACCTCCATCCAATTTATCTGATGAACAGCCTGGCCACAGGTGCTGGTTGGCAGCTGCTAATTGCTGTGGGAGAAGCCCTGGTGGAAGCCAGGATCTGGAAATTGAGGGCCCTTTGCCAAATCTTTGTGAGGGGCTGGAGGCAGAAGGGGCACACCTAAGCAGAGGGTTTGGAGCAGGATGAGAGATGGGGGTTTGCAGGATGATTGCCCTGAACAGGCAGATGAAAGGTGTCTACCTGCTGCTAGTGGGTGCTGGGGTGCTGGGATTGCAGCTCGCTGACAGCACTTGCTGTGAGGTGCACAGGGAACCAGCCCAGAGCATGGGGCCCACACAAACCCCAATGTGAAGGTGGGATGTGCTGTCTCCCTTACCAAATATGGCCTCACTAGGAAATGGGACTCTGATAATGAGGGGGAAGATTACACTAGTGAGAGGAGGAAAATGAAGAGCTGCTTGCTTAGCCAGAAGAGGCAGGAGAAGCCACTCTCCCCCAGTATCCCCAGATGTCACAAACAGGACAACAATTTTCCTCCACCCACTGAATCCCATGTTCAGGGGGGAGCACTCCCAGCCCTGGACATGGGCAACCATGTCACACCCATGACTCCTCCGTGCAGGCACCTGTGCTTGTGAGCAGAACCTGAGTAAAACACCAATGCCCTTCTCCCCCCCATACCAGCACCAGCCTTTTTACTGCTTCGTTTCCAGTCCATTTCTGAATTCCCCAGGAAGGGGACAGTGGGGGCACAGGAGAGGTGCTGGGCTGGCACCACAGAAGGTTTGGGTGCATTTCCTCATCCTGGATCCATCCATCACCTCTCTGGTAGCTCTGTGATGCCTCTGGCACCTGGCTGAGCTGGCAGAACGGTCCTAAACCCTTGCTTGTCCCTAGCACCACCTGCAGCAGCCAGGTGACACAGTGTGGGCACAGCCTGCAGGCTTGGGGCCAGACCTTGTGCCAGGGCTGGTCCTCCATGGGCAGGAGAACCACAGTGCCAGGCATCACCACACTCCTGTGGGGCACAGCCTCACGGACAGAAAATAAACACTGAATCCTTTCTCCTCTTCCCTCCAAAACCACCTCCCAGATTTGAAGCACATGAATCAGACATCAGCCTAAACACTGAATTATTCATAAAACTCTAATCTTTAGATTTCACTGAATATGCAGAAGTATTGATAAAAATAATGAGAGAATTGTACTTGCAAATTGCTCTTTATTAAGGGTTTAACTCGCATGGGCTCTATACATTCCCTATTAGTCCTTGCAAAGCTGCATCGGATTAGAAATCAGAGAGGATAATAATGTACAAAAATAGTTTCAAATGTTGATAACACTGAACAGTGAGAAAAACATCTTATTTGTATAACTGAACTAAAAATAAAAATGAAGAACACTGCTACAATTGCAATATGCCATCTTGTAGTGCCTGGAACATATGTCGGCATCTCTGAGCCATATGCTGCTGGGTCCTGCCTGCTGCGGCGTGGGGGGAGATCAGCCCCGTGCCCAGCAAGCCTCAGCAGCACCAGAGCTGCCCAGAACCTCCTGCTGGGCCCAGGCCAAACTGGCCACAGCCAGCATGGGGAGGGGCATGGGCAAGCTCGTTGGGGCTTGGCCCTAGGGGTCCAAACATGCCAAAGGAAGAGAGATAGGACTGCAGGGAAGGGGTGCTGGGGGACACGGAGCAGAGCTGCTGCTGAGGGTGCAAACTCTGCCCTTGTGCTGCTGCAGCAGTGCTGGAGGACTGAGCACAGAGCTGCCCCGCAGGGCTGCGGCCACACACGGCTGTGCCGTGCTGGCAGGGCCCTCCCTGCCACCTGCCTGCCAGGCAGGACCCTGCACGGTACCTGTCCCACCCCCTGGAGGAATCACAGTGTCTCCCAGGACTTCTGGCAGATGGGGCAGGGCCAGAGCTGGGAGTGTCCGGCAGAGCCAGGGGCACTTTGCAGCAGCCAAACCTGCTCCGGGCAGAGACAGCAGGATGGGGCTGAGCGAGTGGGCAGCACTGGCCAGGATCCATCTCTGGCAAAAGAGCCAGAAAGTGGCCCCAGCTGTGGCCCTGGCAGCAGCAGATGCAGAACGTGCCCTGGCTGGGGGGTCAGGGTGGGTTCAGGGAGGCAAGGACAGCTCTGCCATGGCCCAGGCACGGCAGAGCTCTCCAACCCAGTCTGCACTCAGAGAAGGGGCATGAGCTCTCAGCAAGTCGACAGAAGTGCATGGATTTGCGCCAGAGGAGCTAAGCCTTTGCATTTTAATTACAAAACGTGTGTACACATTTTCAGCCCTGTTCCCAGGGTTCCTAGTGCCAGGAGTGAGGAGCCCACCCCACAGGGCCTTGGCCATGGTGAAGCAGGGGCAGGTGGTGGTGGGGCCGAGTCTGTGCTCCCAGGGCAGCACCCCAGGGACCGGCTGCTCCCATGGGGCCTATGCAGGAGAGACCTGGCTGGTGGAGACGGAGGAGGTCTCTGTCTTGCCAGCAGATGTGTCCTCGTCACCCAATGGGTTCTTGCCACAGCAGAGGGTTGTGATCATGCAGTTACGGAACTGGGAGAGAGGGAAGCCCAGAGTGAGCCAGCTAGACACTGTGCAGCTCTAACTGCTTGGGAGCCCCCAATACTGTGGTACAGGAGGAACTATGCCTACATGGAGCATCCTGCCCCACTGTCTGCTGCCCACCCCATCTACAGCCAGCCCTGCCTGCTCCAGTCCTGGCTCCTCCATCAACCCAGCACCTGCATTATTTCAGGTGGAATGGCCTCACATTTGTGACATTTATGCAACACCAAGGATGAGCTGCACAGTCAGTTTCCCATGTGCCAGGACTAGATCTCCTGGAAGCAATCCCCGCTCCAGACCGCTGGCACCTTGAGATGCTGTAAACCTCTGCCAGCTGTTATAAAGAGAAACACAGAAGAGGAGTTTCCTGGCCCCCTGGCAGTTACCTGTTTGTTCATCACGATGTAGATCACAGGGTTGTAGATGGCCGAGCTCTTGGCAAAGAATGCCGGGATGGTCATGAAGATGGGCCCGAAGTCTGATCCTTGGTTGGTGAAGATGTAGAACGCGACGCTGGCGTAGGGGACCCAGCAGATCAGGAAGGAGATGACCATGATGATGACCATGCGAGTCACTTCTTTCTCTGCCTTCTGGGTGGTGGCAGACTCCTGCTGCTGGGCAGCAGCCTGCGGGCAGAAGGGAAGGGAAGCGCGATGGAGCCGGTGCGTGCTGCACCAGTAGGGACACAGGGTCAGGGCTCACGGTAGTCAAGCTGCACATCTGGAGTTTGCTATTTCCCTCTTCATGGGTGGCCAGGCTGGCCCCTGGAGGGCCCTCCCTGACACCATTCTTCAGACTGGTGTCGGCCCCTTCCCTGCACTGGGGACAGGGGTAGCCTGTTGGCCACTGCATTGGGCGGGTACCCACCTCCTTGACAGTGCAAACCAGGTTCCCATAGCAGAAGAAAATGATGGACAGCGGGATCATGAAGTGAACCACAAACATGTAGATGACAAAAGATTCGTTGTTGACCTCTGGCTTCAGAGTGTAATAGTCGATCCCACACGAGCATTGCATGCCCTCGGGGATGTACCTGCAAGGGGAGCCCAGCAGGTCAGCAGCCAGCAGAGGAGACTGGCTGGAAGCCACAGCTAAGCCACCAGCTAGGCTCCCACACCCCTGACACTGGGTCCAATGCCTTCCCTACCTGGACCAGCCGAAAAGTGGGGGAGCTGCACACGCCAAGGCCATGATCCAGGAGAAGGCAACACCCATGATGGCATGGTTCTCCCCAAAGCGGAAGTTGCTCATGGGCTTGCAGACCACTACATATCTTTCGATAGCCAGGACCACCAGTGACCAGAGAGCAATTTCACCTGCACCAGGGAGAGGGATAGAAAGGGACACAGGGACTTGGAGCAACAGGAAAAGAAAAACACCCTGATAGCAGCATGAGGCTTCCTCAGACTGATGTTCCTGAGGACAATCCCTGGCAGCAGCTTCATATCTGCCAAGGGTTCAGAAAGATAAATAGAGAATGATCAAGGGCAAATGTGAGAAGACTCCTCACTGTACTGCTGACCCACAGGAAGCACTTTGCTGCAGTGTTTTGAGATTCATGGCTGATCCCACCATTCATCCCAGACAGCACCTGCACCTGCAAGCCAGTGGTCACACTCTGATATGCAGCAAGTGCCCATCATCCCAGGACTTCCCCTCAATACCCACAGCTTCCCAGGAAACTCCTGCCACAAGGAACAACCAGTAAAACTGTAGCTGTGGCTGAAGGCTGAGCCAAATGGAGGAGGAGGGCATATTTAGATAGACCATTTCTGTTTAACCTCTGTTTGGTTCCATACCAGGCTGGCATGGGGAGGAGGGCCAGCTCTGCTTGCCTGTGTACCACCCTGCAGCATACCAGAGCCAGTGGCAGATTCAGCCCTGCAAAATGGGAGGAACAAAATTGTCACCTCTCAAGTCAGAAAGTGAGCCAAGGAGATGCGCAAATCCAACAACTGCAAAATCTGGTGTTGGCTGCTTTTCATTGCTGCACCGTGGTTCTCAGGATACAGAGCAGGTGGCTCCCAAAATAAAGGGTTTTTTTTAAAAAAGTGTCACTTGTCACTTTCTTCAGCTCCTACCCAGAAACATGGCAAATGGCCTCAGTCCACACCAGCAGCAGGTCAAGGACATTACAGGTACCATGTTTTTCCAAGATCATCTCTGTGTTTCCCTCCCATTCCTACAATCTGGGGAAATTCCTGACAGAAGCCATTTGAATATTTGGGAAACTTACCTCCCAGTGTGGCAAAGAAGCCTTCGATGTAGCAGCCTGTTACTCCAAAGACAAAGTACCCGTTCATGGAGGTGTACATGGTGGTTGTGAAGCCTCCAAATACCATGAAGAGGTCGGCGACTGCCAGGTTCAGAAGGATGTAGTTCAGAGGTGTCCGGAGCTTCTTGTGCTGGATGGTGACGTACAGCGTGAGGAAGTTGATGGGGAAGCCGAGCAGAATCAACATGAACATGTAGGCAGCCAGCGCTGAGAACTTCCAAGGCTCAGCCAGGTAATACTGGGGGTACTCAAAGGGGCTCCGCACCACCCCGGTCTTGTTGGACATGGGCACGTAGAAGTCTTGGCCTTCTGTCCCGTTCATGGTTGCAGTTTGTGAGGCGCTTTTTGCTCTTACTCTGGGAGTTCTTCTGTGCAAGGGGGAATTGCCTCTGAAATGGAGCTCCTGCCACCTCTCAGCCTTCACTGTCACCCCAAGGAGAACCAGTTACACTCTCCTCCACAGGGCACCTCTTATAAAGTGCCCCCAGGGTAAGCTCCAGGCACTGGTGTCAGCACGATTAGGGTTTAGAGAATTATTAATCATAATTATCCCAGGGTAATTGGCTTTCCTGGGAAGGTGTTAAGGTGACACCAGTTTCTGGCCAGCACTGTCATTGTTGGAGACCACGGCTCATGGTCACGTATATAGAGGTAGCTCTGCACTGCACCATTCATTCACAGGGGCTCAAACCAGGCAGCAGCTCCCTTGCACAGCCTCGCTCTTCCTTTCCCTTCCCCGCTAACAGGAGGGACATGTGTGGATCAAACCCCAGAGTTTGGGGGCTGCAAATGGTGTCCAGGCTGGGCAGGCGTGGCATGGTCCCTCAGTGGCAGAGGAGTGTCCCAGCCCCATCCTCGTAAGGGGAACGTGGATCTGTGAGACCAGCCAGTCCCCACTGGAGAGCCATCCCCATAAACTGCCAATCCCTGTGGGAGGCTGCAGAAGGCAGCATCACCAGACCTTCTTCCACATGCTCCAGCCATCTCTCTACTCAGGATTTGGCTGTGGAGGTTTGACCACCACAGTGAAACACTTGCCCACTGGCAGGTTACCAATTGTGCCATCTCCTCTGTGCCTGTCTTTGTATCTGATTGGGGTCATGCCAACTACATTGGTAGCACCTAATAAATAACCTAGTCCATCTGTCCTGGATTGGAATCATTCTGCAATGGTGCTGAGAAACCTGCTGGACCAGGGCACTGATGTGAGGTTCAGAGCTGAAGCCAGCACTCCGTTTCATATGTTAGTTGGCAGACAACTTCGGTCTCCTCAAACCTTGCACAATCATCAAACTCCACAGGGAAGGCTGTTTTGGAGCCTTTTGTGCCCTCTGTGTCTCTCTGACTCACCACTCTATGCACTCAGTTGTGCTTGAAACATTCCTTGTGCCAAGCAGCAGCTGAGTTCCACATTATCTTTTCTTAGTTTTTCAGAGGCAGTGGGACAAAATGTACAGGAGATGAGCACAAAGAGAGACTTTGCTCTGCACCCACCTCCCCTCGCTGTTTTGGCTGCACTGAGGGCTGAGCTGAGCGTCCCTCTCAGCCAGGAGCAGGTGAAGGCGAGGGCCTCATCCTGTGCAGGAGGATGTACCAGAGCTGCTGGAGCTCATGGGTGCAAGGTGGGCAGAACTTCATGTCCTCTTCACCTTCATAAACTTCCTCCAGTCCTGGCCCAGTTTTCACCAAGGTTCCTTGTAGGTTAATTTAGCAATTAGTTTATTGGGGGAAAGCACACAGTGCTGTACTCTCCTTAGAGCAGAGACCAAGCTGGGAAACCTGCCCTCTAAGCAGGGAAGGTGGAAGGAGCTGAAGTGCTGGTGCCACAGATGAGGGCAGACCTTGCTGGCAGCCCAGTGCAGGCCACAGTCTCTGGACAGTCCCAAAGATCTTCCTTCACCTTACCATGAAAACACCAGTGTGTGTCCTCACACACACTCTGCTCACCCTAAGTCCCTCTCAATCAATTTCTCACACTTGTTGCCAAGGCCAGAGCAGTGCCACTTTCTAACTGCAAATGCAGCTCTTTACACTTGTACCTGTGCACACAGGGATTAAAGGTTTATTTCCTAAAACACTTTAAGCTGATGCAGTAAGCCACTGCTGAGGTAGCAGCTGCTGCACAGAGCTTAGGGCTGGCGTGCGTCACCACTGGATGCAGCAGTGGGACAGATAGGCAGCTGAGAGATAGAGGAATGGGGCAAATTGCTCACAACATCTTCCAACCAAATTGCTGTGGTGGGACCTCTTGTACCTCCAGGGACTCCTCAGCACGAAGCCAGCTGGTGGGCTCCATGGCACAGGGCAGCCTGGACTAGAACACCTTCATTATGTATGAGACATGCAGAGTGTTCCGCCCAGAAAAGCCCAAAACACTTTTCAAAGCTAGACTATATTCACAGAGTTGTTTTTAAAAAAACACATTAGTCCATTTTGTCTTGGTCCATTTTGTCTCTGTGTCACAGAAAACTCTTTCTCTTCAGTTTTATAATTTTTCATTCCCACTGACTCTGCACAGCCAGCTCAGTTCCAGAAGGAGCTGAATTCCACCCTGGCTCCCATCTCAAACAGCATTGTTTATCCATATCAATAGCAGAGTCTTCACTGCAAACAGTGACAGCTGAGTCAGAAAGCAGACGAGCTGTAATTAGAACAGAATGTTTTTAAAGTGGTAAATCAAGCAAACTTGGTCAGGAACCACTGAGGGACTCGGAAACCCGGCAGAGTGATTGCAGGGTCTCCTTTTCCAGAGGAACTCGAGCAGACAGACATCCCATTTCACATGCAAAGTGCTGCTCCCGTGGGAGCTGCCCCACCAGCAGCGACCACCTCAGCCTGTTGCTCATGTCCTTTCCTGCTCAGGGTGAAGGGCTGGAACAGACAGGCTGCCATCACAACAGAACTCGTGGCACCACGGGCACAGCTTACACTGGATTAAAGTCAAGACACACACCACTTCCCAGCTCCAGCCAAGCTGGTTACCTACACCAATCTTCCTGCTCCTGGGAATGACCCTTTGGCCATCCTGGTGAGACTCCCCCGCCCGGGGGTACCTTGGTGCCACTGGCACAGAGTTCACATCCCTCACATGGGGTGCTGTGTGTTGGTGTCTAAACCTGCACTGGGAATACGCTGTGCTGCAGCTGGGGCTGAGCACTGGGGTCTCCATTTCCCTGCTCTGTCCCCCTCAGCAACAGGCCAGAGCAGGGCTGGGAACAGAGGGACAGACCTGGGACAGCTGGCCAAAGGGGTGTGCCACTCCAGATGATGTTGTGCTCCAAAATAAAAGCTCAGGGAAAGGGGGAAGAAGGGAGGATGTTGTGTTTGTGGTTTTTGCCTTCCCTAGGGACAGTTACTCATGCTGAGCCCTGCTCTCCAGGATGCAGGGAATAAATTCCTTCTTACTTTGCTTTGCTTGCACACAGAGCTCTGCTTCAGCTATTAAACTGTGTCTATCTCAACACAGGAGTTTCTTGGCTTTTGCTCTCCTATTTCCTGCCCATCCTGCAGGGAGAACGATCCAATGGAAGGGCTCAGGTGCTGCCCGGGACCGGTGCCTCCCCACGAGGCTGCAGCAGTTTATCTCCTCCCACATGCACACAGAGCCTGCCCTCGGCTCAGGACTGACACGATGCTGGGGACACCTGCTCAGCAGCACCCACTCCCTTGGCACAGCAGCTCGGAGCTCAGGTGTGCACAGCCCGACGTGCTGCACTTTAACCAGGTGAACTCCACACAGATTCAGCCACCACCTGCCCCAGGGTGGCTGTGAGATGTCCCCAGTGCCAAGAGCAGTGGAACTCTTCAGATTATGTTTGAAGGGCTCTAAATGCTGTTCTTGACTAAATGGAATAGAAAGGAAAAAGAAATTCAAGACCAGAAGTGTGAGTATTATAGCAAATTCTGAGACAATAAATAGTGAAAAATAGTTCCATTTATTTGAAGATCTGTCAATAACTGGTGTGTATTAAGGAGCACAATCTGGAGTAAAAACAATTACTTAAAGGCTGAACTAGATTCTAGAAACATTCCTGTAAAATTCTGTGGCACTTCAGCTGCTTGTCTAGAAAATGCAGAGCACATTCACAAAAAACAGACATTTTGATTTAAAAAAATAGTTACAATTCTTCAACTTGGTTTCACTCTTACATACAAAATGAGACAAGATGACATAACGAAGTTATTATAAGAAGTGTTTGTCCAAGCCAACAGAGGAGTCTGTTGTTGAGGTAAGAGACTGGTTTTCTTCATTGGTTTGACTCGTCTGTTCTCCTCCGACAGAATGGACAACAATTATGCTGGAGTATGAGGAGCTCATAGTCTTCTGTGTGGAACATCTGTTAATTAGGAACAGATTTAAAACAAGTTAGCCTGTACCCTGCTCAAAGAAAATGCAAACTGAGCTCAATGGCTGCTCAATAGCACAGATATTCTGGAACTACCATCACAGAGAATTGGTCCTCTCAGTTTCAATCACCTGAGATGCTACTGCCTGGAACAGAGCAGCAAGCACTTCAGAGACCTCTGCCAGTGCTGCTGAGAAGGCACAAACCTGTTAACTACTTTTGCAAAAGGATGGACCATTAGGCAGTTGTGTAAGCAAATGATGACTGAATTCCAGCATTTCAAAAAGTTATTCCTGAGCGAGGCAGAAGCAGGACTGAACCACAAGACAACAGTCACTGACTGGTTTTCCTTGCTAGACCAGGCTGCAAGTCAGAGCAAAAGGAAATAAATACAAATCAGCTTCTGTAGGTCATCCAAGGTTTGCTCCAGAGGCTCTGACTTGCTGACAGGCAACTTCTCAAATTCAGCTACGGCCAAGCCTTCCAAGGCAGCTGTTCCTCTGTCTGTCACACAGCTCAGGGCTGGGGTTTCACTGCTCTGCCTCTGCCTCATTCAGGAATTTGCTGAGTACATTTTGAGGTTTCAACGATCAGCAATGTGCCACCCCTCAGGTTCTGGACAGAACCTTTCTGTTCACTTTTTCACGCTGCCACGGGACGGTACCTGGAAGCAGGAGGGACACATGGTGATGGAGGCGTCGGGCAGCAGGGAGCGGTAGTACTGCCAGCGCAGCGGCGGCGGCCAGCGCTTGATCAGCACGTCCCTGCGGCTCATGGAGCGCAGCACGGCGCGGCTCACCACCACCGGCACGAACTGTGAGCCCCCCTGCTGCAGGGTGGGCAAAGAACCGCTGTTAACTACTGTAAAATTCGGTAGAAGAAGTTAATGCAGAACTGGCCCAAGCCTTGTCCCACCAAACTCCCTGTCAGTTTTATCAAAACCTCCAGCAACAGCAGCATCCAGCCACACGTTTCCAATGAGCTTCCCCGACCTCTTTAACACAACTCCTTGCAAATCTCAGCCACACTCACAGTCTCTGGGAAACCCTCACAGTAAGGCTTGCTCTATAGGTATGTTGCTGCTGTACCAGTGCACGGTGAGGAAACAAAATTCCAGGAGTGTTTGGTTTAAAATCTTTGTTGTTTTGTGAGGTTTGTGTTTGTTTGTTTGGGGGGGGTTGTGTGGGTTTTGCTTGTTTGTTTGTTTTGAGGGGGTTTGTTTGTGTTCCTAAGGGAAGAGTTAACTAGTTAGTCCATTTCCCTCTCAAGACCCATCCCTCTCCCAGCCCCCTCCTTTGCAGCCCTCTTTGTACCACATACACACCAGAAGAGAGGCTTTGTAAAGTAAAATTTTCTATTAATTTCTATTAGTAGACACAGGTACAGTTCTTACCTCAAAGCTCAGTTTTGCTGTAAAGGGATCATCATCCTCAATAATAATATCTGTACTGTCATCAAGCCTCAAACTCTGAGTATCTGGATGCAAGTCTTAAGGAAGGACAAGAATTCCTGTAAAACTAGCTTTGCTTACCATAGCCAGCACTGACAGAATCAGTATGAGAGCACCTCAGCAGCTTCTTGAGATACCCTTGCTGCTTCAGAGTATCTCAAACTGTGACAGTGCCCCAGTCATTACAAAAAGCACCAAGAAGGCCTTGCTGGGGTTTCCAGTGACTGGGGAAGTTTATCACTGCAGCTGCTGTAGAACAGCAAGTCTGACCACAGCCAGGCATGACATCAGCTCTTACCCTTCCACAGATGACAGAGCAAAGGAAGCAATCTATTGAAGTAACATTTTTGGGCAGCTTTAGTCAGAGTTTGTGTGTTTTTGTGCATTACTCTACATCTCATATTCTATAACCCCCCCAGCAACTGGGAGCTCTGGATGCCAAAGCATTCCAAACCAGATCTCAACAGGAACTGTTGTGAAGTGCTACATCCCTTGGCTGAGAAGGCAGCTTCTAAAGGAAGCTGTTATTGGAAGCAACTCACTCCAGATTCCCCCCATCCTTGTTCGAAAGCAGTTCACACAGAATAGGTAAAGCATGGCATTCCATGTTTGTTAAAAACAAACATTGCACAGGATTATAAATAAACTGTCCTGATGGAAAAGTGTCTCGACAATATTAGGTTTAGTTAAGCCATATTTTGGTTGTTACACTAACATGACAAAGAAACAAGATGCAACTGTACTTACATCAGTCATATGACAAAAGGGTAAAAAATAAACTCTAAATTGTTTAATTTTTTCCCTTAGAAAAGGAAACTAATTCTAATCCAAAGGATACGGTCACTCAGCATCTCTTGCCATTTATTCTCTCTTTTATTCACTTCTGGAGCTTCAAGATCAATCAGAGCTACAGCTTCTTCATCTGTGATGCCATCTTCCAAATAGAACTCAACCAGATGCAGCACCTCTAAAAGGTGGGAA
Source organism: Phylloscopus whistleri (assembly GCA_017589585.1). NCBI lineage: Eukaryota > Metazoa > Chordata > Aves > Passeriformes > Phylloscopidae > Phylloscopus > Phylloscopus whistleri. Next base: position 443,446 of record JADMLD010000736.1, read on the forward strand.
AGGCAGGAAGTGTTTGACCTGCAGGAACTTGGGAGATGCCTCATAGCAGATACTGTGTTCCTTCATATCAGTGATGTTCTGCCCACCTTCTCTCATGAAACAAGTTAAATAAAATAAAATTGCAGCAAGCCAACCCCCCCGAACTTCTAAAAGGATTGTGTTCACCTTCACAGAACATCCCTAGATGCATTTCAGTGTCTGGCAATAAAACAACACTGTGCTGCCGCTCTGCAGTGAGAGCCAACAACCCCCACTTAGAGAAATTTAACAACAGCAAAGGAACAACACTGCAGAGAGATGAAATGAAGCACTAACCTACTCTGTTAACATTTATCTACTTGCAGAGCATGAGCAAACCCGAGGCCCCAACGCACCGTAGGAGGAGGCTGAGAAGACGAAAGGCTGCCTGCAGTTAACGCAGACGTTCCCCAGGTTATTCAGCAAAGGGTTGTTGGTGGAGCACCGGTAACACAGGGGCACGAGCTCCTGGAAAGACAGATTGAGAGCATGGTAATCACAGACCAGCACATCCTCAACTCTTTGTTTTCAATTAAATACGGGCCCCTTCGGCTGACAACACCGATACAACACCAGCGCCAGTCTGGAGACGCACTGCTGTGAAATCAGATCCTTCAACATCTGAAAATGTTTTCCCTTTTTGACAAACCAGCAAGTTTTCCCACTAAAAATAGCTATCTTCCCCATTTTAACAATTAATTTTTCACCTTGCCTTTGCAGTAACAGAAGCAGAATTCTGCATCAAATACACAGGGACAAAAGAAGCTGAAGAGAAGTTTACTGAAGCAAAGTTTTTTGCTCCAAGATTTGGTCAAATTTAGGTTCTCCAATTAATTCCTCTCTTTTCAAGAGCAGAGTTATTTTAGGCAGTTCTTAAAGGGTGTGTTTCTATTATTTCAGAAGGCCAGGTGCATGTTCACTGGTACAATGCAATTTATTTTTAGTGAGTACTCCCTGAATCATGGCTTTATAGAACACTGCAGAAAGCCAGACTTCAGTGAGAGAAGAAAAGGTGTTAAAGTAAGATTTATGGAAGGAAGGTCACTGAAGGGATGGAGGGAGGAGGGAGAGAGTGTTAGGAGTGGGACAAATGAAAGTGACCTCCAGCTGGAGAGAGAGACAAAGACTGTGGAACAATAGCATGTGAACAGGGGAGAAAAGGGCTTGGAAGAATTAATCGGCAGCAAGGAAGGTGACTGCAAGAGAGGAGAGGGAGGATGGAAGCTGCCCACAAAGAGAGGGCTGATTTTAATTTGCTCTCAGGAGCAGAAGGAAGTCTGACTTGAAGAATAACAATAAAAGGACTGTGTTTCCAGCAGAAATATAATTATATCACAGAGCCATGCATATAATACATTTCAGATTGTTTTGTGCACACAGGAACTCATATTCTAGGATTAGGCCACATATTAATGATTAACATGAAACACATTACAGCTTACTTCACTGTCATGGAATGGCTTGGATCGGATTGTCAGGCTGCCCAGCTCAACGGATTTCTGGAACCTGTCTGGGATCTGCAGTCCCTGCAGCTTGTCATAGGCATGACGAGCCAATTTATATGCACCAAGAGCTTTACTCTGCTTTGCCAGGGCCAATAATGTATTGCTATAATTTAATTAAGGAATAAAAATACATACGGCATTTAGGAAAAAAAAAAGCAATACTGTCTCAGTTCAGTCTCCTTGCAACAACACTGTCAAGATTCAGAGCCAACATCTTCTTGCAGTGACTGGTGTCCTAGAACTCGCTCCTCTGGCCCAGGTGACACACCAGACTGGGCAGGTGTTCAAGGTGGCCTACCAGAGTTACATGTTAGTTGATTTGCACAGGTCTCCAGAACTATAACAAATAAACCAGTGCAGCTCAGCACACAAGAGTTTGAAGATGCTGATTATTCCTGAGGGACAAAAGTCAGTTCCCATTAATGATAACTAACAGCTAACACTGAAGATTCCCTGCAGGACATGCCTGCCTTGGACCAACAGAAGTTATTCCTTTCATGTATCACATGATAACTTCTAGATTTTGTACTGTATTGGAAGGATACACTTTTGAGATCCCCAAAGGAGTCTCCTTTGTTAAGCTGTGAATCAGAAACCTGGAAATATTGAAGAGGGTTTCAGGCAAGTGGAAGCTGAAAGGCTCCTCCTGTGGTATGAAAAACATAGACACACATTTCTAAGCTGGAAAAACCAACAACTTACATCAGTAAGCAACACAGCACAAGGCATCTCTAGTACTGTGTTTCTTGCATCCATTGAGAAAAGAGGTGTTGACAGAACATAACAAGTGGATTTTGCATGTCTTTATCACCAAAGCTCATGCCTGATACACACAGAAAAGAGACAGAGAAATCAGTGCAGCTAAGACAGAACCTTTAACATGTTGTTTAAAAACGAGGGCAGTCTGCACAGCCACAGTGGAGTCCCTGCTCGAGATCTGCACCAGCCTGACAGCAAAGACTCCACAGCACAGAGCCTTCTTCTGGGCAAGGGCACAGAGCAAGGGTTCTCAAACGTTCTACAACAGACATTTGCACCAACAGGGATGGCAACACGACTCTAATTGCTGGCATTAGCAGGAGCTCCTCGTTCTGACTGTGCATCAGTGACACATGTAGCACCCTGTGGGAATCCCTAGGCTAGCATGCCTTCTTCTGATCAACCCTGCTTTCCAACAACTTGGGGAAAAACTGACCCTGGCCTGGGCAGGAGCAGGCTCAGGTACCATGGGACCAAACCAAGGCAACCAATAGAAAGGGCCATGGCAGGAGGGGAGTCAGGCATTGGAACAGCTCTGCCCCACCTGCAGCTCTAAGGAGCTGAGCAAGTTCTTGTACAGGACAGCTGAAGACTGTATAACAAAATAAAATTAATTTAAATAAATAAATTTACTATACAGTATCACTGATGTACATTCAGTATTTAATTTCCTGAAAAGTCTTAGTTATTTCTGGACTCCCTAAGGAAAAAAAGCTCAGGAAGCATAAATACACAATTCTAAAGTGGGTATCTTACAGTGTATCTTTGAATAAAGTGATAGACATGGTAAACTTCTGCCAAATGCTGGAAGTGATGAAACTTCTGCAACATTTCAGTCTGCTGTCCTTCGTTCTCTGTGGGAGGCAAAGGCATTGGTGTCAGTCTCAAAGAGTAGTCTATGAGTCTCAGCTAGAAGAAAACAACCTGTTATGGTTTTAGCACCAGCACTGCCAGAGGAAGTATGGACCAGGTCAGGTATGCCCCACCTACCCATGAAAATCATATGCTTACAGAGTTGCTGTTCTTCTGAGCAAACTTCTGGCCTGAAACAAGCACAGCAAAACACAGAACAACTGAGGCAATGGTTTAACACAGCCAGAGGCTACAGCTGAGCTACAGGCAGAAAGCAGCAGGTGTGCAACCCTGGAAACCTCTTCCAGAATGCCAGAGTTCACAAATACGATTAGCTTTGAAAACTTTCACAAATACCAAATATACTACTAAGCTCTTTGGAAAAACGTGCATCTCAAACATCTGAGGGGTGACAGATCAGCTGAACTAAACCCAAAGGTACTTAGAGCAAAGTATTCCCAACCTTCTGCACTCATTATCACTAAGCTATGCCTATTAACTATTAACAGCTCTCTCCCAGTGACATACATTTGGGAGACAAGATGACAGCTAGCAAACAATCAGTTTTACCTGTTGGCAGAAATAATTTGTAACCTCCCTAACCTATGTTCAAACACTTGAGGTAACTTACTCTGCAACATCTTTTATTTACTAGCACCTTAACCCTCCAGGCAATGGGTGTGGTGGGAAGGTGAGGGAGGATACATGGTCCCAGGAGGCACGATTTTCACCCCAGCCAGACTTCAGAAGGAGCCTTACGCCCGCTGATGTCACTGGTTTGTTTATTTGTTTTAAATTAGCACATGGGAAAAGCAGGAGACTACAAAAATAGCACAAGCCCGAGATATGCACAGCGTTAAAAAACCCAAGTCAAACCACCCAGCAGTGAAGCAGCTACAGCAACGCCATCACAAAGCAGGAGCTGTTTGTCTACGTGCACAATAAGGTAACAAACACACGCTTCCTTCGGGTGACTCACCTTGGGCTATGTCTAAGCACTGCATGGAAAGCATCCAGTAATAATAGGCCGCGTCGTTAAATCGGCTTTCCACCACGGCATTGTGTGTTAACTGCTCCAGCACCCGCACCGCCTCGCTCTGCCTGCCAGCCTTGTGAAACGCTGCCCAGCCCAAAACAAAGAGGGGTTTACACTGTGATTACATCAATTAACGGAAATTAATGGGTTTGAACTGAGAGCAGTCTATTCAGCCCATATCAAACACTCTGTCCAGGGCAGGATAAAAGGGATTATACACTGATATTTTCTTCCTTGAAAGCACTGACACTAATGGAACATGAGAAGAATCTGTAGGTATTTTGAAGCTTTTACACTGTCTCAGCAACTCCTGAGCTCAAGGAGTATGTATAATACTGGTTGCTGGGGTTTTTTTAAATAGAAAAGAGAGAAGATGCTGTGATGATTAGATCTCTGTACAAACAACAGTTATCTCCAAACACTGCAAATCACAACTTCACTCAAAACTACAATAAATTGTTAGAAGTCAGTGCTGTGGTGTGTATGAATTCTTTAAAAGTATTGTGCTGAATACTTCAAAAGAGTACAGCTACTACACCCTTCTGTCATTTACTAACAGCATTTCCTTTTCTGATGCACCAAGTAGCACCTTGAATTCTCACTTGGCAAACGTGCATTTGGCCAATGCAGTCTCCATATAAAGGAACGGGGCTGAGGGGGAACCAACCCCAAAAACCCAACCCCACAGCACTGCTGCCCCCTGAGTGAAGCCAGCTCAGCTTGAACCAGACCTCACATTCTGTTCTGAGACCAGAACAGTCCCATGAGGATCTCCAGCTCCTCAAGGAGCATCTACACTTGCTGAGCCCCAGCAGCACAGAGCTTTGTGGAGCAAATGGGGCCTCTAAGCCCATTCAGAGAGTGCAAACCACCACCCTGCCCTCAACCACCTGCTCAAGCACTTGGTGCCAAGGCACACAAACTCCACTTGTGCAGAGACAGATCAGGGCCTGCTTGCTCCCTACTGGGCCCTTCCAAGCCAAGCAGAGTCCGGCTTGGATCCCACTGGCTCAAGAACAGCAGGAGCACCTGCACATGGAACTGCACCTGAGCCAAGGCACTGCACACAGAGCTCACTTCAACAGCTCCTTGCCTCTCCAATAGTTTGTGGACGGAATTTTGAAGCCTTTCCACAGGATGGAAAGTTGACTGTTCTGTTCAAAGGTAATCTTACAAGCCAAACAAACCCCACAAAACCCTTAAAGAAACAGGAAAACTTGACTTGTGCAAATCCAGTGTTACCTAAATAGAAGGAAAAATCGTGTTTTTCACTCAGGTTTATAAGATGGCTGCCACATTTTGAATTTTTGTGGGATAAAAATATTAAAACAGGATTATATGCCAAATACATGCCACACTCAGATATAGAACAAGATTGAAAAACTGGACCTGTATTTAGATGCCATCATTTTTGATAGATCCATCACATTTTCCTATAAAATAAGGAGATTTCTGGTTACTTTAAAACCAGTATGAAAACATGAATTATATTTGGTTTTGAATACCACTAATAAGAAATTTGCCAGGCCAGACTCTCTTCTGTAGGGGAGAACTATGGAGTAAATATGGAGCAAGCAGGGATCTGTCAGTGACACTCTCACCTTTTTGGGCTTCTTCAAATCGATCACTCTCTGCCAGCCACTGAGCATAAGGGACATAGACTTCATCTTTGAATTCAGGATGCTTTTCACTCAGAACAAATGCCTGACATAAATAAAAATTCATTCTTAGAATATTGCATGGTTTAAACAGTTAAAGGGTTTAAAATATTCCATGGGATCAATCCTTCAGCTCTAAGAAAATTCACAATGAAACATATACACAGAATAGAGAGTGTAATCCATAATTTCTCCAGTAAGAAACTTATGTGTTTTAAAATAAAAAGCAATCAACAACAAAAGAAAAGAAGCTTAGCATAATAACAGACTGACTATTGAAACAGAAAGACTTGAAAGTGATTATCTGGGAAATTTAGAAGATTTCCCAGCAAGAGACAAAAAAATATTTGTATTTTTACTGAATACATCTTCTAAAGAAATTGAAGTATCACTATAAATGCAGTTTAGATTCACTTCCAGAAAACCACACCATCACCAACCACATGCTGGCACACATAACTAAACTGAAATACTCTGAATCCTTCTGCAGAAGCCTTCCTCCCTCCCTGCCTGCCTCTCTCTCACTGCAATGCTGGGGGAGCCAGACACTTGCCTCCCTTTTTTGTTGCAACCAGTGACAATAAGCAGCAGTGGTTTTCAAAACAGAAATCAAGGGCACACTTACTTCTTCCCAGCGATGAGTCTCCACGTGGAGCTGCACCAAAGCTTTCAGGTCACCAACCTTCATGTAGGTTTCTGCAGCATAGCCAGGGTTATCCAGTTGCTTAAAATAGAAGGCACATTTGGCCAAAGGCTCGCGCTCAGCCTTATCCAGTTTTCGAGCAATTTCGATTAACCTAGACTCAGCAGAAAGAAGCCAGATGTTTCAGATTCTGCCTTGGTGCTTTGCCTTTTAATTATTGTCATAACTTCACCTTAAATCAGTTAACATTTAATAAACATCCTAATAGTACTACCATGCAACACTGTTTAGTTTCAGTAAACATTCCAAATCGCTTTTTCCTTCTGCAGACTCAAACCCCTTCCTTTCCTCTTTGCTCCCACGTTCAGCTCCGTATCTCAGACTCTGCAGAGCTGTGCAGATGGAGGGAGGGAACACGTCCTGCAGGACTCAGTGGCACAGGACACACTTCCCCAACCCTGACCTGAGCAATAGGCTCCTGAATAAATATCACCCCCTCTGCCACACAGCAAAAGAGAGGCAAGGCCAGCCTGAGGGGCCTGGCCAAGATCTTACTGCAGCTCAGCAAACAACCCAAAGTGCCACCTACATTGATGTGAAATGGCCAGTGACAGGAGTGGCAACAGAACTTCTAAAGACTCTGCGCTCCAGGTGACTTCTCTATCCTCTAGATGATTAGCCTAAACAGCTGAGAACAGCAGCAGTGGGCTACCTGGTACAATTACTGCTGTGATGATTACTCTGAAGGCTAGTTTAGACAATCTCATACTGGAGATTAACCATGCATACCCTTCACTGCTGTAATGCATTTGTTTTTTTAACATATTTATGGCCCTACCCTCTAAACATATGCAACTTTTAAAACATTTTTAATCATAGACGTGTTTCAGTTACTCAGTCTGATATAAAGGCAGATACCAAATACATTTTGTCTTATTTTAAAACTATGTGGAATTCATAATATCTCATTCAAGTTTTTATTATGTATTGTATCTGAGGTGACAAAAAACCTACATATCCACCCAGCCGTGGTCCCCGCTGATCTCAATGGCCTTCATGTGCTCGCCAGCAGAGAGGTACATCTGCACTGCTGCCTTGGGTTCATTGATATCCTTGGCCCAGTCTGCTTGTTTTTTTATCAGCATCTTTGTGTCTTTGGGATCTCCAGATCCCAGAAATTCCTGCAACAGTGCAACACAAAAGTCTGCATTACCTTCTGGTCACAAAAGTCAGTACAGTCTAAACTCTAAAATAGATAAAGGCTTTTGTAATGAATTCATGATGCCTCCCAAGCACAGAAATACTCCATGGAGAGCAACATGGACTGAGCCAGCCTTCAGCAGCTCATCATCAAGGCCCCACATCTGGGAGACAACAATGGCAAGTCTCCCATTTAGTTTTCAGTTAAAAAAAAGGCAGGAGATTGTGGCAGGCCCAGAGAAGGACAATGCAGGTGCCTCAGAGGCAACACTGATGTCCCCTCTTGCTCTCTGCTAAGCCCAGTTTGGTGGGTATGAGTTACGATTTCTGCAAGCTTGTCAGGAACAGGCCTTCCCAAAACAAACCAGTACTAATCTAAAAACTCTAATAGATCAATTCCAAGTTTCAGATTTTCTCTTGCAAGCCAAGCAGGTATGGATTCATTCTCAAAGACAACCCAGTCCCAACCCACACTCAGTTAACAACAGCACACCCACTTAATCACATGCTGGCATCAGGATACCCCATCAAAAATCAACTGAAGGCTGAAATAATTATCAAGTGTCTTCGCAGGAAACAAAATATTAAAAAAAATATATCCATGACATTCTTCTATAAAGACAGAACCACAGCTGCTCAAAAGTGAGAGTGCTCAGAAGCACTGCTTGGACTTGTGGAAGGAATGCAAACACCAAGCCTGGACCCTGTGTTGACAACCATTTTGGAAATATTTCTAATAGTTAGTTCAGCTTCTTCTGCCAATACTAAAGCTCTGGCACCATATGGTTCACATCTGTTGACATCATGTGCCAGGAAAAAAACACAAAGCCCCCCCTTCAGCACCAGAAGATCGATTGAGGGCAATTTTGTCTGTTAACAGAACAGGCTACTGCCCATTAAACAGCTTCTACCAAAAGAAAAATCAGAACAGAGGAGAAATGACAGGTGGGAAAAGAGTGGAAAACTGTGTATCCTTTGTGTTTCTGGCAAATCCTGACTGAGGTTTAAAAAACCAAAACCAAAGCAACAAATGGGCAAAAAGCTCTACACCAGACCTGTTTCACCAGTGCAATTTGGCAGTTCCCAAACAGCCAGAGCTGCTCCCCATCAGTGGCAGCTCTGAGCCCCAGGCCTGGCTCCTGCAGCACAGCCCTGCTCCAGGAGCAGCTGCACAGGTATCCCACCCACAGCTCTGAGTGGGAAAACTGCACTGAAGAGTGAAGTCAAACAGTCTCTTTGGCATGACTTGTTTTCCAGCTGAGGTCACCAAAATAAGCTCTAAATCAAAAGCTAAGCTCAGCTTCTCACAGTATAAAGAGGGTTTTTTGTGAGTTGCCAGTAATTAGTGATCTGGGGCTGTGATAAAGAGCCTGTGACCAGATATCAAAGAACTCCCAAACTCTGCCTCCAGTCTGGACCCTCCACCCAGAACTCATCAAAGTCATGCACAAGAAAGCAGGTTCTGTGGTTCTTTGAATAATTCTGGCAGCAGCAGTGAAAACAACAGCACAAAAACACACCCCTCCCCCATATATCTTTCCTTGGATAAATAACTGGCAAACAAGAGGGGTTTACATGTTCTTCCACGTCCTGTGCACTCCCTGGACAAGAAGCTGCCTTATGAAGTACCTTAAATTTCTCAGCATGGAATCACTCTGAAGTATAGGAGACATGAGACCTCTTGCTCTCTACTGGTTAAATTTAGACATGATAGCAGCCAAGAATTAAAAGATTCTTACAAAGACTTATGGGAACATTTTCCTGTATGAATTACATTTATGTTCAAGAGGAGCCAAAACACTGAAGCTAACAAAGACTCATCAGCCAAAAATAGCGGAAGTCAGGCTTACATCAGCAAAGCCCCCAAATGTTTCTGTTGAGCTCTTGGAAGAAAAAGATCTCTCTGCAGCATGGCTTGGGGAATCTCTGCTAAAGAGTTTCTGTGCATGTCATGGTGAATTCTTTGTCCTGGATTGGGCAGAATAGGGCTCTGATGAGTGATGAATGAGACTAAACAGTGCATGCATTCTCCAGGACTTTGATAAGAAAACACCACAGAAGACTTAAAAGCCAAATAATGCTTCTTATCACCATATAAAAAATCACGTTTTAGAATTACATTCGATTTATTCCTACATGGAAACAGAGTTTTAAAAAAAGCCAAGACACTGAATCTGTGGAAGAAATTCTGTAGTAAACAAAAATATTCTAGGTTAGCATATTATACAGTTTTCAAAATGCATTGATATAGAACTGACTTACTCTGATCCATAAGTATTTTTTTATTATAATATGGGTGCTACCTTGTCATCTTTGGAGGACAAACAAATAAAAAGAGACTCTTGAATGAGATAATGGAGAAGGAGTCATACCCCTAAAAATTTTTAGTTTTGAAAGAAGGAAAATTACTGTGGATAATACGATGTAATCATAAAAGTATGATTTTGGTGTCCACCAAAAGAATTCACTGAAAAGCCCTGAATTTCCACAGCCATATTTGAGACTCCACAAAACACAACCTGCTGCCTTAGCAGCAGACCCTGAAGGAAAATGCCACCGTTTACACCCAGGCCAGAGACATTTTTCCCCTTATGAGCCAAACGACCTCCAAACAAATACCTGAGAAAATAAAATTGGAATTAAAGCCCACCCTTCTTCCAAACCTTTGGTAGGATCATTCTTTGGAAACAGCTAGAGGTGCAGCAGTATTTCAGCATTTCAGTGCCAGGTGCTACCTTGGCGTGGTCGAACATGCGCAGGTCCGAGTACATCTCCAGGGCCAGGCTCTCGTGGCCACTCCTCTTGTACAGCTTGGCTGCCTCGTGGAACTTCCCCTGGTAGGCATAAACATCTGCCAGGAACAGCTCGCTGTCGTTCTCCCCCTGCTTCTTCCGGTCCTGGAAAAACAGAAAAGCTGAAGAGAGACGTAGAAAATGTTCTAGATGATCAGGACCTAGGTGAGAAATAGCCTTTGAGGAATTAGATTTTCAGGCTCATATTTTAACTGTTAATAATTAAAATCTGTAACGGGATAGCATAATTATGCCTCTCCTACATTTCTGGTGAATTTATAATTAAAGGATTAAATCCCTTCTTAATTAAAATTATGAAGAGCCAAATTAAATGTCACTATACAAACCAAAGTGATGAAAAGTCAGTTCTCCTGATTTCACACAGGAAAATGAACACATGCTATCATTATGCCAGTCTATTTTAAAAAAGGCATCTGATGGGCTCCTCATTTTCTCCCTGCAATCTCACCAGCATATAATTTGGCTACATTAACAATATGTGCAGGTGGGATGACAAACAGGAGGATAAACTGCCAGCAATAAGTAGATTCAGAAAGTACATTAGCCTGCCTCTGGATACAAACCAGTGACATCTCCACTGCCTCCACATGCAAGAGCTCATGGATTTGGGTCAGCACCAGTCGCTTCCAGAGCACCTGTGCATGCTCTCCTGGTAACTAGAACTGCTTGCTCTGACTGCCTGGGAAGGGACCATGAGTGCAGAACCATGGAGAAACCCTTCACATGAATCACACTGCAGCAGTACCCTGACCCAGGGCAGGTTTGCACACATCTGTGTGTGTTTCCATGTGTGTGCCTGATCCTGTGTACTGGACACATCATATGGAAACACCTAGCTGGGAAATGAATTCAAAGAAAACTGCATGCAAGGGGAAAAGCATTCCATGTGCATCCAAATTCAATCCACTGCTGCCAAAGGGGCTCAGCCATCACTCCCTGGTCACACTCATTGACTGGGCTGACACTGAGCTGGTATTCAAAGTTCCCTTCAAAGACTTGGTTAAATGAATAATCAGAGGACCTGTTACACCCTTTTTTTGAAGACTCCACAGAATTTTGCCAAATAGAGATGGCAACTGTGTTTCTCTGTCATCAATTAGGAGAGAAAAAGTCTCATTACTGAGAGAAAACCACTGCATTAATGGAACTTGTCTGTTTAGTTACACCACTACAAGCCTTAAAAGGAATCCAACCCACTGCAGGCCAGAGCAAGTGGGGATGTAGAACTCACTGCAGAAGGAGCATTTTCAGGACGTGTGAAAGTAAGTTTATGCCTATTTTAGGGGGATTCTTATTAAACAGAATATGACACAACAATTCCAGAATATCCTCAATAAATGCAGATCTGGAGAAGCATATGTGGAAAAGAATATGCTTTTTCACTCACCAGTTCACTGGTGAGTGAACTCTCACCTATCCATACACTTGAAAAAAAAAAAAAAAGAAAAAAAAAGAAAACCAGCAGAAAAAGGGGCTCTTAATGCAGACCTCTGTCCTGTGTTAGAGAAAAGTTCACTGCAACCATCAGGAATTTTGACAGCAGCAGGACAGCTCTGCAGACATGAGGACAAGGAGTGTATCTTTTAAGAGAAGGTGTAAATCTAATTAACACAAGGAAGAGGAATTCCTTTTATGCCATCTCCAAGCAGATCTTTAAGCATTATCTTGCCATCTCTGCAGAAGGACAAGGGTGATGAGTGTATTTTCAAGTGCTCATGACAGACAGTTATTGTTGAGTGAAATTCTATCAAGAAGTGTGAAAAGAATAGGAAGGAGTGATTAGAGCACAGCAGAGAAGGATGGAATCCCAAATTCTATTTCCAGTTGTCACAGACTTGTCATGAGACCCCAAGTTTGTCATTTCATTTCTCTGGGCCTGTTTCTGTCTCTGCAAGAAGGAGATAAAAGTAATTACCTACCTCCAGGGGGTAGGGAAAGGCTTAATGAACTCATGTTTATGAAGTATTCTGTACTAAGCTCTGTCAGCACAGTAGTATTCTACCAATTATTAATTGAATATTGGAGGTTTTTCCAGTTGTCCTGAAGACAGTTTCAGAAGTTCTCATCCCACACCCACATTCTGGTCCATGAAGTTCCAATCCTATGATTAGAACTTGAATCACCACTACTAATCTGGATTTTTCACTTCAGACACATCTCCAGCAGTCAGAAGCACCATCCAAACAGAAGTCCTTCCAAAACAGAAAGTACTGACTTTGGTACAGTAGTAAGTTTAAGAAAACACACCTTCTTGAGCATTGGCTTACCTCTATGCTGCTGATCAGTTCTAAATATCGAAGGTCTCGTACTCTGGTAAATGCCTGTTGAAAACAATTTTTTAAAAAGAGTAAAAGGCAATAACTTGAATACCCAGAAAAGCCCAGATATTATTCTGCATGAATCAAGCTGTCTTCATGCAAAAAGGACAGGCAGAAGTCTGCTGGATTTGGGTTTGTGTAGCCCCAAACCCGAAGGGCTCTGACTGTGACTGTGGCCCCTGAGTTGTGGCAGGAAAGGAGAGAAGGTACAACCAAAACAGCTCGGCCCTGACATGAGCAGCACAGCACGGACTGGGGGCTCTGCCTATCAGTCCCCCAAGAAATACAAAGTGTCAATTAAAATATTACACGCTTTTGTCCTGGCTATTTTATAGCTTCCCCATTTTGTTGTGAGGTGTGACACAGACAAGGAAACTTCAGGAAACTGTTACAAGGAAGGGCACATCACTGATCATATTGTCAAAGTCTGCTGCATATGCTCCTAGGTTTTAAACCATTCCGAAAATCCAGCATGAAAGGAGCTCAGAGAGAGGAAAGGAAGTAAGAAGACGATAAGATAAAAGTACTGTAAGACAGTGTAATATCTTTGCAAATGGAGATAAACGTGCAACCCAAAGTCTCAAGTGGCAAAGTCACGTGCAAGTTGCAGCAGCTCAGCACTTATTCCTGACATGCACCACAAACCAGAAATTTAACTCTTTGGCCTGCACATGCAAGACTTCCAACCAAACTAATACTTAAGAGGGCAGAGAATATTCTGCTTACATCGGATTGGACTAGGAACTGTGAGAGCCTTTAATGTCAAGAAGCTTTTTGTTTGAATTAATCCGCTCTAATTCTAAGAGGGCACTACTTTAAAATTCCAAGGAGGCACTGAAAACTTCTTTTAAAAAGTATCTATTTGCATAAAGCCATCCATGAGACTGGAATTATTCTGATGCCTCCACTTAAGGAAAAAAAATAAAGCATTTAATTTCCTTCTTTTTTTAAAAAAAGTCTGTTATTAAAAGATGCCTATCAATACAGACCATTCTCAGCGTATTTTTAGAACGTTTTGTCTTTCATACAATATTCATGACATTGAACTCAGTTTGCTCTCTTTCACTTGAGAAGCAGTGGTGAAAGAAAATAGGGAATCATTTTATGCTAGAGAAAACTCAGTTCTTCAGTCTATGCCCACTCACAGACCACTCCCCAAAGCAAGGCACACCACACAGAAAAGGACTGAAATGATCCTACCCCATCACCACTGCCTTCACACAACCTTAATGGGTAGATAGCAAAGAATAGGAAATCCTCACATTTGTACTGAGGTCATATTAAATATTTAGGGGAGAAAAAGGGCAAGTTTGTATCACTAAGGAAGGTGGGGGCCAAAGCCAGGTGAGCATCCTCTGCTGCCACCCGGTGGGCGCTGCTGAGCCAGCTCTGCTCCCCTAAGCTGGAACCATTCCCTTTCTATCCAACACTTTGATTTAGAATATGGCATTTATCTAGAGAGGTACATTAGATTTCAGGTCAAAAACCTCCTCTCTAAATCCTGAGTTTATAACAAACAATTGGTTTGTTTGTGGAATAAGACACACTAAAGACAAGCAAGACAATAACACCACTTGCATTCTAGTCATAAAACATTATACACATACACACACAAATATATATAAATATCAAACCCAAGCTTTCTGCTAAACGAGTAAATAAATGCTTTACCTTTTTAGCAGTTTCAAACTCCAGCCCTTCCAAGGCTTCCATGGCCAGCTCCCTCCAGTCAGCATCAGTCACTCCTAAACACGCAATTTGATAGGCTTCTTTAAACATTTTTCGTTCCAGATATTGATACATGGGTGCAGACTGAGGATTGTCATAGAAAAAAACATGTATCAGAAAGCATAATACTGAGGTATATCAGTGAAATTCTCTACATATATTGGGAAAAATATATATTCTAATCACAACCGTTACAAGCTGCTCAGAGAATAAACATCTCAGTTTCGTACACAGACAGAACAACATTCTGGGGTGATCATTATCATATCTTTAGACAAGCTGGGTTAATTACATTCCAAACTCATCCCCTTTGAAATCTTCAGTTCCTTGCAATATTAGGAAGTAGTTAAGAATGTGAGTTCTTCTGGGAATTGAACATGCTAAGTCTGACGTACACTGAGCTTTTTCAGCCCGATGGAAGCGGAGCACAGGAGGGGCAGTGTGTTCCCAAGGGCCAGGAGCACGAGGAGCGGCCCCACTGCCGGGCCTGACGTGTCCCTGGGAACAGCCAGACACACAGGAGGGGTGCCACCGGGAGGGAAAGTAACCCTCCTCAACCTCAAGGGCAAAGCTGTTCTACCAAGGCTGTGACTGTACCGGCACAAAAGACACCCAGGCTCTCGAGGAGCTGCCCCGCAGGAAATCCCAGCGGGGAGCTGCCAGCTGCTGAGGGGTGACACACAGACAGACAGACAGACATGGGTCTGCAGCCACAGCCCCAGCCCTCTGAGGGAACAGGGAGCACTGCAGCACCACTGCTTTCACCTGGGTTTGCAACCCTAGCATGATGCAGGTCCATTCCTGCATTATTTTTATCAATTTATCTGAAAATTTTTTGTACACCCTTTGGTACTCCCTCTCTCCAAAAGCATAGCCTTGGAAGAGCTACCTGTGTGATACTGCACAGTAATTCTGTGGCATCTTGGTGCCTACAGCATGCCAAAGGCAGACAGGAGTGTTCAGGGATTGCTGAGCCTGTCTTTGGCTGCCAAACTTTTTTTTTTTTTTTTTTTTTTGGACTTCCATTGTATCTCATGCCACAGAAAACAGCATCTTATGGAGGCCAATCCCTAAATTTTGAATATAAAGACCACAGAGGTACTATACATTCAGACTAAAATATTTCGTTTAAATGTTGCCTAAAGACATGTAGATGAAGCAACAATAAAACAGTATTTGATGTATTTGAGAAAAATGAAATTACAACGGGGAAAAGCTCTACAAAGAGAACACAGTAAAAATCCTGCAGGAGGTAAGGCCTGCACTATATTAGATTATGTGCATTTGCAAGCAGAAAGGGAGAATCAGAAACAACAATTACCAACAGCAAAAAGGAAGTTAGCTTAATTAATGCCAAAGAAACAAAAATAAAATAGATCACACAATATGACTTAAATAACAATGAAGAAAGTGTGAACTGCAATCATTTTAGTAATGAAATACAAGTAAATCTCAGAAAAGCTTCTTCACTTGTTAAACATTCATGTTTATGAGATATAAAGCAACACTTAATGAGATTAAAGGATTACCTGAGGAACTTCAACTGCTGACATAGAGAAAACATGAAGGCAGAAGATCTTGGAGCCATTGTAACCCACAACAAAGCCTTGCAGTTTTTGCTGGTGGACAGGGAAGTTGCTAGCTTTGATATTGAGGTAACCCCCTCCAGAAAAGCAAAGCATATCCTCACACTGGGTATTCCAGGCCACGCTATTAGCATTGGGTTCCTATGGAGCAAAACATCTCAGGATCACAACTGATGCAACCACATCTTTGCTAAGGAACATGCCTCCTTCAGCTGGAGTGTTTGACAAATTGCAGCCTGGTGTGTACACACACACTGATTATTCACGTTCACAATATCCTAAAGCCTAGAATATTCCTAAACAGATTCATAGGGATGTATTTTACACTTTAATACTCAGCTATAATTGTATGTATGTATGTATTTATGTATGTTTACTAGTGATCCCTACAATCAATCTGTAGAACATAATACCAAATTCTACAATAATATACTGCTAGTTAGCACATTTAATTCATCATTTCTCAGTCCGTTACACAAAGGAAGTTGCAGACCCTATCTTTGCAGCACTCCATCCTTGCTATCCAGTGTGTTCTGAAAACATTTAATCAACATTAATAAGTGATTGCTAGACTGCCAATGAAGAGACCATTATCATGATTCCTTTTATAGCCTATGAATACCCAACGAACAAAGATGTTTAGGCTTTAATTCTGTTTGTAGTAATGATAAAACTAAAATGCTCATTAACTGTAATGTTTCAGAGGGAAGCAGAGCAGAGTTCTAAATTAAACTGAAAAGGTTACATGTCTAAGAGCTCTTTATTCAGCTGTTGCTCACATAGATTTCATTCCTTTCTCATTCCTACTCCACCACCTCTGAGAGGGTGCTTTTGATAAACAGATCACAGTTAAATTCTACAAGATGTGATTAACAGCTTCAATGAGTTACATGAATTTCCTCACAGCAACCCTTTTGGGATGTTCTGTGTGCCAAACCACTTCCTGCCCTCCCACGCCGCTTTTCCAAAACCCCAGCAAGTGCAGAATGTCACCTGGAACAAGAGCTCCTTGGTGTGGATGTCATAGACGAGGCAGGTGTCGTTCTCGTCCACCACGGCCAGCTTGTTGCGGGACGCGCTCATGTCCAGGCAGCGCACGGCCGTGGATTGCTTCAGCAGCACGATGGCCAGCGCGTTGTCCACGAAGATCTTCAGGATCTGGGCAGGTTTGAAACAAAGTCACGCCAGGCATTTCTGTCCCCAGCGCTGGAAGCAGCACAGCACGCTGAAAAACTACAGTGCTGTCTGAAGTGTGGAATTGCAAACTTTTTCAGAGACAAACTGCAACAAAATTAGGGAAATGCTGCCAGTTTGAGGTCTCTTGAGCAGACTGGCTGCTACAACATGCTCTAGGTTGCACGCCTATACAGATAAATCAGATGCCAGCCATCCTGGATTCTCCACTAGATATACAATTTCATTAATACAGGAATATATAACATACAGAAGACACAGAGGATCTCAATTTCCTTGCTATCAGTACCTCTGGGCTCCAGTTTGACACATCTAGCTGCCACCTGGCGTGTGAAGCAGACAGCACCTACACCTGGAGAACAGCCACACCCTCACAAGTGGTCATCAGGAGATGTGTACACACCTCCAACTCCCACTAAAGGCAAACCTGCTCTCTTCACCAAGAACTCAATTTTTGTCAGTTGGTACTAACAACTCACAGACTTCTAGACACAGTTAAACACATTTGTATGAATTTTACTGTCAGTGAATGTGAAAGACAGAAGTAAGTAATTTCTAATCCCAAAATGAGACTGTCAAAATTCTAGGCTGTAAAAGAGCCTGCTGCTTCTAAGGTCTCCCTCTAAGAGCACAGAACACATTCTATTTGCAGTGGAAAGACACATACCAGACATAATGTGTTACCTGACCATTCTTTAGACCAACTAAGAGGCCTTCTCTTCCTGGAGGTCCTCCAATTACTTTAATGTAACGAATAAGAGATTCCATCAGCCACTCTCGCTCTTTAACACCACTAAATGAGAGGCACTGCAATCTCTTCTCCTAAGGACACAGCAAGATAAAAAACACAGCCTGGAGGTGAAGACAAAAATCTGTGTCTGATGTGTGATGTTTATAGCTATACTAGCAGGTGTGTCTACTTTTACATTTAAAAATCATAAAGTCAAATACTCAGTTTAATGGGTGAATTCTTTAAGATTTTCCAGTCCTACAAGCAAACAAAAACAAACACCCCCAATCTTTTTCTAGTAGCTCTCTCCCACTCAAAAGCACCCCTGGATTCTGTGCTAATTTACCAAACTCACTATAGAGCCTGATTTACTGCACCAGGGTCACCTGAGCCATGCCATGGGGCAGCCCAGCAGCAGGTGAGCACTGCAGGGCACAGCAGGACTGCCGTGGGAAGTGCTGCAGCAGCTCCCACAGCACAGTCACATCCTGCCACCCACTGACTGGGACAGCTGCCTCCAACATTGAACACACCCCAGGACTCCTCATCTTTCCTTAAGGCACATACCTGGCATAAAATAATGTGATCTGAACAGACCACCAGCAAGTTACATTCAAATTTCTTTATGATCTTTTCCTTCACCCGATAGTACATATCTGCAGAGTCATCCGAGTACAACTCGTAAATCAGGATTTTCTCTGGCATCTGGATGGCTAATCTGTTTTTGTAGATTGCAATTTTCTTCACAAGCTCTCTGCCTTTTATCCTAACTAGAAAGAAAAACCACCAAAATTATAAAGTATAAGCTGACACAAAAATAACATACAGATATCAGAGAACTAATACACTAAAACTGAATCTTCCTAGAGCACCTTTAAAATTCAAAGCACGTTCCTGCTCAGATATGTTTGCTGCTCTGCATCTACGTAATCTACTGTCACAGTTTACCACCCTCTATGAACAGCACATTCTGGAGCAGTACTTCAAATCCTTGCCATAAAAAGCCAGCAGAAATGAAGAAACAAAATAAGCACAAATGCTTGAGGTTACAAGTAAGGAAAATAAAAGCTAAATATAACACATAGTATTTTTATCTCATTTTCAGAGATTAAAACCTTATTTTAAGAGCCCCTGTCCCTCCCAGTCTCTTTGCCAACCCACACAACTTTCATTAAACTCGTCAGTGCTGAACTTGCACACTCCAAGTTTGCACTCTCCTCGTGCAAAGTGTCTTCCACGGTTGGACTGCCAAAGCCTGTCAGGTAGATGCAGCATATATTCCAGTGTCCTGATGGATATTAATTAAAACAAACTGCACAAAGCTTTGGCCTGCCTGCAAGTGTGGAATCACCTTTTTGTTCCGTGATGAGGTGCTGGACAATAACATCGGTCATGTTGTCCCTGTAGGCGTAGCGATCTTTATAGAGGCCATGGACAGTGCTGAAGATCAGCTGGTAGAAGGAGATTGTTCCATCCTGACACCCTACTGCCTGAACACAAGAAGGGAACAATATTAGTTCATTGGTACTTAGAGGTGAGAATTGGCAGAATGTGTGGTGTTTATATGACCACCATGTCCCTTTTCCTGCATAATGAACAGACAGACACCAGTCACAGCTGACTGATATTTAATCATGGTACAAGTGCAAAGCTGAATTGGGACTGATCTTTGCATAGACCATGGAGACCACCATGCTGGGTGGGGGCCCTGGATGTACTTGCTTGGGGTTTTGGTTAGATTTTTGGTGGAGGAGATGTGTTTGTTCATTTCTAAATTTGCTTTCTCTTCCAACTTGTACAGGACTTAAGAGTGCAGCATTTTGGGCTGACAGTTGCCCTGTAGGCATTTTCTTTCCATCATGGAATTAGATTTGGTCAATTCAAGAAGTTATTAGCTGATATTTTTAATTATTTTTCCCTCCTATTTTTTAATCAAAATGCAGCAAATGCCTTACCACTTGAGAGCAGGTGTTATGCTCCTTACATCCCTCTTACAGCTCAGGTTTTACTTTTGAGGAACATTTGTAATTCAGTGGCAGTTCCAGGACCTCCCTAGACACTGCTGAGGTTCTACTGCCTCGGTAGGAATGTCCAAGCAACTAAGTGGAAAGTGCATGATCTTACTTTAAGTAACAAACTCCCTGTGAAAATGTTAGAAAAAAGTCCCTACTCACCACATAGTTGGAGTCTGGTTTAACTTTGCAGGTCCACACCCAGCTGCTCTGCTCTCCCACAGTGCCCAGGCGTACCCCGTCCCTTGTGAAGAGAGAAACCTGTCTATCTGAACCTCCCAGCAAGAGATACTCTCCTTTAGTAAAGTAGCTGATGCAGCATGGGTCAAAATTGAGCACTCTGTCCTTCCCAATCTACAAGGGAAAATAAAGCAAAAAGAAAACAATCAAAAACATTAACAGAAGAATCATTTCATCTTTCCTGAAGGCAACAAGAGCCATCACTGATACCATTCATCTTCTCCATTCATGGCTTTTCAATACCCAGAACCACTGGCTACATTAAGATTCCCAAAGGCAGTTCTGAAGCATGTCTCACAAACCCCTTTAACCAGCTGAAAAAACCCACAAAGATGTTCTCTACAAACCAGTGAACCATGTCACAGAAGTCTAATGAGCTGTAAAGGCTTTAATAGAAGAGCTGCAAGACAGCAGCTGAGCTACTGTGTAAGAAACAAGAGCTGAAGGAGTAATGGTAAAAAAAAAAAAGTAGACTCATAACAGGCTGGGAAAACAGAAGACATTTAATGTAACTAATAAAGCACCAGTATGCAAACATTGTGACAGTGGGACACAAAACAAAACCAAAAATATGCTCTGACTCTTGAATAAACTCTCAAAGACATACCTGCTTGCCGCTCAGGTGGTAAAAGGAAAGCTTCTGACCCCAGTCTGCCACAGCTAAAATGTCATTGCGTACATCTCTGCCAAAAAAAGAAGGAAAAGTAGTAATTCTACAGCAGTTTATTAACAAATTTCTTAGAGCAACAGAACCAAGTAGCAGAATAGCAGAATTCACTTCATGTTACTCTTTAGAAGTCACAAACTGAAAGGACAGCAGTTTGTCATTTAAACCTGTGGAAAACAGCTTGGGGACACAAAATCAAAACCAATCTCCTCTATAGGAATAACTCAAAGCTTGGTGGGGGGGCGGGTGTCAGGCTCTGCTCCCAGGGAGCAGGGACACAGCAAAAGGAAACGGCCTCAAGCTGTGCCAGGGAAGGTTTAGGTTGGGTCTGAAAGGGCTGTCCAGCCCTGGCACAGCTGCCCAGGGAGGTGGTGGAGTCCCCATCCCTGGAGGGATTTAAAAGCCCTGTGAACGGGGCACTTGGGGACAGGTGCTAGTGGTGGCCTTGGCAGTGCTGTGGGAATGTTGGACTGGATGTCTCAAAGTGCTTTTCCAATCTAAACAATCCCATGTCTCCAATCTAAAGGTAACTCGTTCCCAGGTTGTCCATTCAGTTGAAGACTGGCAGCAAAGCCAAAACCCCAATATATAATCACCTAAAGAAGGTAACACACATGCCATTAACCTGTCCCAGCAGGGATAAAAGTCAAGCCTTTCTGCAACCAATGAACCAAGGATTATCAGAATGAAAAAAAAGGAAGTACGAAATTATTTACCTGGAAGGATTCCAACAAATTGACCATATTGGAGAGGAAGAGCCCCCTGGCCTCTCTATTTTCACTTTCTCATCACCATTTTTGTTCCTTATGCTGACAATGCCGTTGAACATGCCCAAAGCAAGGTACTGGCCATCATTTGTCCAGCTGAGAAAACACATATGTACTGAGGAGTAAACTCCTACAACAAGCAGCAGGAAGACAGGATGGTATACAGCACACTCACACAGGAATGGGAGATTAAAGTATATTTCTAAGAGGGAGCTCTGGGAGGTGGCTAGTAATCCTGTGGTTTGTTTACACACCTAAACCCACATTTACAGCAACAGCACACTCTGCATCGAGAACATTTTATCACATACACAGAAGTAAAATAATAAACTAAAGTTTTTAATATTTGTATCACATGCTAAGTCACAGATACATTTTGGGAATGGCAGTGTGGAAGTAAACCAAAATGCTTTAAAAGCCACATTTAGAACATGATTGGACAGAACTGTCTGGTGTAGGACAGAGAGGACCTAGGGTCTATTCTGGTCTCTTCTTCAGTCAGATGAATGACCTCAGTTAATGAATCCTTGCTTCAGGTTCCCCACAAAGGTAATACCTTCTTCAGCTGAAAACACCAACAGTACAGGAAATGAACTACAAACAAAAATTGCAATTATTTTTCCTCTAACTTCATTTTATTGTTGTTGCACAAGACAGAAGAACAGACGGACAGATAACCTAAGACATCTGCTCAAGACCAGAATATGTCTCTGATGCCTTCAGAAGGATTTGGTTATAAACAGGACCAAGCATAACCCAACACTTTGCTACTGAAAAAGATGGAGGGAAAAGTCTTCTTTTTAAAAGCTTCCATCTTACTTGAAATGGTTTTATTTAAACTAACTTAAATGGCACAGATAAGCCTTAAAACTTACCTACAGCAAGTAATCTTGCAGCTTGTTTTATGTTTAGAGACTGACTTCTGTTCAGGAGACCACAGGCCTTGATGAAAGAAAACAAAAAGCCAATGACAGGTACGTATGTGCCAGTGTTCAGACTGGAAACTAATACTGTCAGAGAACTCAGCTGGGATTTTAGAGGCATCAAAATCTTGTCCACTGCTAGAACGACATTTAAATACATATTATTTATTATTAAATGGGAAAAAAATCCATCTAAATAACAGAGGGTGTTTCTGCAAAAAAATTCCAGTAACAGAGCAGCACATTTGATCCTGTGACTCCTCACTACACTGTCCTTTCTCACTCAGTTTAAGTGACTTAAATCAGTATCCAGTGTCACTGAACATTAGGTAGCTTTGTGTTCCATCTTGTCTGGAGTTACAGAGCTGTATCTATCTGTGATTAGCTTAGCTTTCCAGCTGTAATGGAATGCACTGTCTCAATGGAAAAGTTCAAGGGAGAGGACATACCAAAATCCCCAGACGAGCAGGATGCCAGCTGATGAGTGAGAGGATTGTATGAAACACACTGGATAGGGTCATTATGCCTAGAATGAAGTTACAATGAGATTTCAATAAATCATTCTCAAATGTCTCTTTTCTGACTTTCAGCAAGTGAGCTGAAAGCTTTAGCAGATGCCAAAATAATTGGATTGGTTTATAGTACATCAAGTAAATCTGCTATTACTGTGAAGTAAATCAGTTATAAACCTTGTAAAAAGTCTCCAAGTAGCAGGATTTACTGTATTTCATCAAGATTACAGCAACTGTGGTTTGTGAATTATGACTGAAGGTTGTATCCAAATCCTAAACCAAGTGTGCTTGTGCAGTGACCAGCTAACACAAACCATCTCCTGATAAATGTGCAGTCAGGAAACAGGACATGAAGTTGTTGCTTCAGAGGGCTGACTGACAACAGAGCTAGATGATTGAAATATTCTGAAAGTGCCAAACCCATCTTTAATTTGATCTTTGAGCCAGAATTATGGTTTATTATAGAAGACTGGTCATACTATGTTTAATTTTATTCTGATCTATTCTGAGTTTCCCTAGTTCTCTGTCAGCCCTCCAAATTCACATATTTCTCTGGATTCCCCACCTCCTTTTATGCCTTTAATTGCTTTCCTGCCTCATTCAGATACTTCAGCCATTCTTTTCCTCCTCCCTCCCCGTCATCCCTTTTCTCTGACCTTAGTGAACCTTCTCCCAAATCTAACAGCTCGTGCTCTTTAATTGCAGCAGTGCATAATCAAAATTGGCTTTTGAGGCACAGAACTGAACAGCATCACTTACGTGTACTTCAGAATTCCTTCCAACTTTGAAGTCCAAATTATCACACTTTTATCAGCAGAGCCAGATGCGAAACGCTTGCCTAGGAATTAAGAGATAATTTAAATCCCACAGATACAAGAATCACTTTCACTCCCAATATTGAATCAAAGAGAGAGCAAGAAGTTCTTGAACTCAACAAGGCTCAAGTAATAAAGGGGCTGACACTGAGTGCCTGGATGTGCTGGTGCTTCCTCAGCCACATGGAATTCCAGTGGCTGTATTGCACCATTTCCAGTAACCAGTCCTTCCAGTGCTGTCCAGCCCCAGGCTGGAGATTGATGGGAACAGTGACAAGCTAAACTGGTGCACTGTCACAGGAACTCACATCACCCAAACAGCAGCAGCTGCAGGAAGACCCCCAAGCCCACAGAGTGAGTCCCACTGAATGAGAGTCATAGACTGTGAGAGAACTGGAAGCAGAGTGCAGAGAGCAGGTAACATACGGAGGATCAGAAGATCAGGAAGCTCTGGGATAGAGGAACTACAGGAATAGAACTCAGAGGCAGATGAGTAGTAAAAACAGGAATCCCCGAGGCGAGCCTTCTCCTCATGCTACCCATGAATATAGACTTCACCAGTGCTAAACCTAACACTGAGGTCAAAGAGGAGGAGCAGTGGGACCACAGCTCTTGGGTTCACAGGTGACCTGACAGGTACTTGTGCAGGTAGCACCAGCCCCACAGCCTGTGATGGAAACAACCCCCACTTCTCCACTTTCAGGGGGCAGTCACAAATGGGAAAGATGCACTTTACAAACCAGGCTACCAATGCCTCAGGGTGCTATTTACCATCTTTGGCGTAAGCCACGCAGTACACAGTGTCTTTATGTCCTTTCAAAGGCTGAATTAGGGTTCCATCAGAAGTATCATACACCTGGGGAGAAAAAAAATCAATCCAAACACACAAACCAAAGAACTTACACAAAAAAGCCTTCAGTGAATCACAGAACCACATTTTGGTGGGAAAGGACTTTAAAGCTCACTCAGCTCATGACCTTGCCATGGGGCAGTGAGACCTTTGACTAGACCAGGTTGCTCCAAGCCCCATCCAACCTGGCCTAAAACACCTCCAGTGTGAGGGCTGGGATACAGAATTACTAAAGGACAAAAGATTATGCACTTCCTTTGTGTCTGCTTTTTGGCTTTCATACACTTCATACAAGACAAAACATTTTCTAGTACAGAAACAGCTTTCTGTAACATGATATTTCTTAGAAAGAAATCAGTACTAGAAATAACATGCACAAAGGACATTTTGTCAACAGCTTGTTTGGCAGCATGTTTTACATCTTATTGGCTTTTTATCTTTTATTTTCATATTTTACATTTTGCTGATAAAACATCTTTCTACACATTTGATATTTAAGCATAATAAATGACTGCAAAGGATCATCACTAAATACACGATTCTGTTAGCCCTGAAATAACACCTGCTGTCCTGCAGTGCTGAACTCCACCTCTGCAATCCATCCATCATCCCTCCACCCCACCCATCCCTTCCTGCAGTTCCTACACCTGCCCCATCTGAAAGCCTTGCAGGACCTGTGAGCAGCTGGTCCTGAGCTGCTCTTGCAGCAGCCCCAAGGACACACAAACAGCTTGAGGTGAATGTTCCCACATCTCTCCTGTCACCACAATGTCAGGACATGGGTTACAGAGATTTTAATAAAATTTGCCCCTGCACTCTGTGCCAGGACCAGGGGAGGCTCATGGATCTCAAACCCCAGGCACGGCACAAGAGGATGAGATGACACAAATAACTTAAATCTCATTACTTTTGGAAATAGAGCTTAAAACTTGGTAAGAGATATTAAAAAGCTTCAAGACACTTTAGAATTGGCCTGCATTAATATGTATGTTGCTGCGAGGCTGCACTGACAGAGATAAGGGGATTTCAGATAGGTTATATTCATAAGTTAATGTGAAGGAAATCATGCTCCTACAGCTGTAAAGGAGAGACGATAGGAAGGTTTCCCTACCAGCAGCCTGTTTCCAGCAGCAATTATCAGCTGAGTCCCATCCGGCTTGAACGCGATGTCGTAAATACTGAGGGAAACAAACAAACCAAGAACCGCGTGTGAGGAGATGGAACCGATTCCCTTGCCCGCCAGATGTGCCAATGGCCAGCACGGGTAAGGGCATAGCGGGGGTGTGATTGCCAACAACCTCCCCGAGCAGGAGAACCGCCGGGACCGACCCCGCGCCGGGAAAACCCCCCCGCAGCCCCGGAGAGCCGCGGGGAGCGGGACGGGCCGGCACCGCCTGTGCCCGGGCCGCTCACCACTGCTCGGCCCTGTCGCGCCAGGTGAGCGCGGCCCGCATCCCTCGGAGCCCGCACGGCTCGGCACGGCTCGGCTCGGCACGGCACGGCTCGGCACGGCCGGGCCCGCTCCGCTCCCCGCCGCTTCCCCGGCCCCGCCGCTGCCACGGGCAACGCGCCTGCGTCCGGAGCCCGCGGGTCCGCCGCCACGCCAGGGGGCGCTGCCAGCCCCGCAGGAGACGCTCGCGCGGGGCGGGGCGCGGAGGCGGTACCGCGAGCGTCACGTGAGCGGAGCGCGGGAGATAGCGGCGCGCGGGAGATGGCGGCGCCGGGAGCGGCGGGCGGGTGAGGGCGGAGCGGGGCCGGAGCGGGCCGGAGCGGGGCCGGAGCGGGCCGGAGCGCGGGCCTCGTCAGCGGGGCGCGGCCGGCGTCGGCCCGGCCCCGGGGTCGTGTGGGGGTCCGTGTCCAGGCCCGCCCCGCCGTCCCCGGAGCTCCCCCGTTAGCAGGGCCTTACCCGAGCTCTTTTTCCCCTGCAGTCCCGGGGGCGGCAGTCGAGGCGCGGCGGCGGAACGGCCCGGCCCCAGCCCCGGCTGCGGGGACCACGGCCCGGCGGGGCCCAGCGCCGTCCCCCGCGGGTGGCAGCGGGTGAGCAGCCGCAGGCGGGCGGGCAGAACGGCCGGCAGGATCGACGTGTACTTCGTAAGGTGAGGCTGGGGCTGTCAGTGCGCTCTGTGTGACCTTTCTGGGCAGGACCACAGAAATGTGCCCAGACATCGCCCTGAAAACTGCCTTTGTCCTTTGTTTTGGGGTTGTTTTTATGTATTATTGAAGATTTTAAAGTAAAGAGCAGAAGAATGAGAAAGTCATTGCTAATTTACTTTCCTTTCCTATCACAGCCCTGAAGGGAAGAAGCTGAGGTCAAAAAGAGCACTTGTGGAGTATTTACAGAAAACTGGGGAGACAACACTGAAAGCGGCAGATTTTGATTTCACAGCTCCTCGAGGGACCGCACACTCAGGGTTGAGGAGATATGGCACAGGAGCTGCGAGGACTGAGCTGGAAAAGGAGGATTGTCAGAGCAAAGTGCAGGAGCTCCATGCACAGAATGGTGCTGAGGTTGGAATTCAGAACATCCAGGCTGGGAATGGACACCTGGAAGATGCTACAAGCACTGTGGAAAGCACAGATTTAGTAATGGAAGGCACACACCCAGAGGAGAGTTTGAAAACCAGAAAAAAGGGGGCAGATGGGAAAAGTGTCCAAACTAGGAAACGTGGGAAGGGCTCAGAAAGGAGGAACCAAGGTGACCCCAAGAGCAAGAGGCAGAGAAGAATCTCTAATACACGGGAGACCAAGCGTGTTCAGACCAAGAGGAGCCATAGACAGACAGACACACGTGGAGCTGACAGCCAGGGTGGTCCAGGTGCTGACCCTGTGGATGCAGGGAAAGCTCTGTCAGGAATGTCCAGGGCACGGCTGAGGTCAATGGCTGGCTCACAGAGGGAGCTGGGTCACCTGCCAAAGGAGGGGCCATGCTCCAGTGACACACCTGCTGCGAGGTCTGAGGAGAAATCCTCCCGACTGGAGACAGGGAAGGTGCCAGATCCAGGGGACCTGGGTAAGCAGAATGTTCAGTCTGACACCGAGGTGGATGCTGAGCCGTGGGACAGGAGAAGTGTCCCAGCAGTCAGAATGGCACCGGGTGTGTGTGTGCACGACTGTGATGCCAATCCTCACCTTCTGCCCAGGCCTCTCCTGACTGTTGAGGCCATGTGTTCTGCTTCAGGTCAAGCTGCTCTGACATCCAAATCTCATTTTTATCCAACAGCATTTAAATTAATGCAGACTTACTCAAAACTGAATCTTACTGTGCCAAGCTCTTAAGCTTGTACAGTGTCAGACAGTAACCTGGAGGAGATTTAAGGTACATTTGTGCTCTGTACCCGAGAAGAATTCCTTCTGTTTCCATCACAGCGTAAAGCAGAAATGGTGTATGAAGCATGACAGCAAAATACTTGGTCCTTTTTCCTAATGCTGAAGTTTTGTTTCTTTACAGAAGAGTCCGTCCCACGAACACAAGTGGAGAGAAGGAAAACAAGTCCATATTTTTCCAGTAAATACAGCAAAGAAGGTATTGTATTTAGGGAAATACATTTTTTTTTATGGGGAAGGGATAGGATGGCTCAGGATCAAGTGATGTGGAAAATTCCCTGCAGCTTGACACGCTGCAGCTGTGCCAAGTGGGACACAGTCCCCTGCAGCCCTGTAAAGGCTGTATGGGAACTGCCATGGCTCCATCTATGTACAGTGCCTCCATAAAAATGCTTCAGACGTCTTAAGTTTAATTTTTTTTTCATTAAATAGGTAAAACCATCCTTTCCTAATGCTAATAAGTGTTCCTGTGTTGGCCCTGTACAGCTCCCAGCCCACCCAGAAGGAAGGCCCTCAGAAAATGGACTCCTCCACGTTCTCCTTTCAATCTTATCCAAGAAACACTCTTCCATGATCCATGGAAGCTTCTCATTGCCACCATATTTCTCAACAAAACTTCAGGTAAGTAGAGTAGCAGGAGTAGGTGTGTAAATGTTGGGAGGTGTTACAGGGCTGAAGTAGCAGCCAGTTTTAAAGGCATTAATGAAAGAAACTATTTATTTTAACTTGTGTCACTGTGAAATAATAATCCTTAGTTGGTACCTTGCCTTGGAGAAGCTCACTTGAGAAAGCATATGGATAGTGCAGAAGGAGAACTCCATCCCAGCCTCCTGCTCACAGGATTCTTTCACCAGGGAAAATGGCCATTCCAGTGCTCTGGGAGTTCCTGAAGAAGTATCCTTCTCCTGAGATAGCCAGGGCTGCAGACTGGAAAGAGATGTCAGAGCTTCTTAAACCTCTTGGCCTCTATGAACTCAGAGCCAAAACCATCATCAGGTTCTCAGGTGGGTTTTCCTGACATCTGGAACAATCTTGGTTAAAAGACAAACAGCTTTGATCCAGACGCTGCTCTGTGGCTTCTCCTCTGTTGGGTGGGTTGGTGGGTTATTTTGTGCAGCTTTGGGATCCACTGGTGTCATACAGGCAAAGCTGCTGCTCCCAATCTGAACTGGGAAAGAAATGCCAGCCACGGCGCGTTCTGCAGGAGACCAGAAACGTGTTGGAGTAGAAGAGACTCAAGCACCTGCAGCACTGCTGCTGTGTTTGCAGTACTGTTACAGGGTGGCTCTGGGGACCTGCAGAAGGCCCTTGGGGATAACCTGTGGGGATTCATGGCCTGCATTCACCAGGGAACACCTAGAACCGGTGGTTTTCATTTGAAATGTGCCGAAGTGAAGAGGTGTAACGGTGGCTCAGGGTCCTGCGCGGGTGCTCCTGGTGTGCAGGCAGTGAGGGCAGGCTCTGTGTGTGCAGGAGCTGAGTGCTGTGCCCTGCCCTGCAGGTGAGTACCTGAGCAAGGCGTGGCGGTACCCGATCGAGCTGCACGGCATTGGCAAGTACGGCAACGACTCCTACAGAATCTTCTGTGTCAACGAATGGAAGGAGGTGGGTGGTGCCCTTCAGCGTCCCACTTGTGCCCACTGACGCCCTGGCAGTGGAAAACCAACACTCACAATGTTGGAGCGATGAGATATTTTAAGGTGTCTTAGTAAATATTCAACATTTTCCCTGTGTCTCAGGTGCAGCCACAGGACCACAAGTTGAACGTGTACCACACGTGGCTGTGGGAGAACCGGGAGAAGCTGAGCATCGACTGAGCTGAGCTGGGGGTGACCTGGCCCCACCGCCTCCCGTCGGGTGCCCTCACGGTTCTGGGTGTAAATATTGGTGTGATGTCATGGCTGGGGTCATTGCTATTTTTTTAATAAACGTGTCCCTGTTTTGTAGTGCCTGTCTCTTCTTGCAGTGCAGCTCTGTGCCCACAGCTGCCTCTCCGGGCTGGGGGCTCACGGGGCACAGCCAGCCCGTGCCCACCGCTACCTCCCCCAGGGCCGGAGCAGTCGGGATCTGATCTCCCTGCTGCTGGGCAGGGGCTGAGAGGGAGAGCCTGTGCAGGGAGCACATCTGGACAGAGCAGACCCCGCTCAGTGCCCACTGCGTGGCCCTGGCGCTTCCCCCGGTGCCGCCGGAGATACCGGTGCCTTCCCATTCTCCTCCGGAGACCGGTCCCGTGTCGCTCCGGCAGGAGAGGGGCCCAGGCGGGTTCCGGCTCCCCGGAGCTGGGGCCGCTCCCGGCAGCCCCGGGCAGCGCCGCGCTGTTGCCGGGGGCGCTGAGGGGCCCGGGGCGGAGCTGCCGCCGGGACCGGGCGGTGCGGGCCGGGACGCGCCGCCAGGCGGCGCCAACCCGCGCGCTCGTACCGGCGGAAGCGGCCGGGGGGCGCCGCCTGGCGGTGTGACGCCACAGGTCCTGTCAGCCTCGTAGCAGGCGCGTTGTTCGTAGCGGTGGGCGGGAAGCACCGGTCTGGGCGCCCCTGCCGGACTGAGCCTCCCTGCCGGTGGCATCTTCGGCTGGCCTCCGCGCCGCCTCGCCGGTGCCCGGTGCCCTGTGTGCGCGGCCGCGGCGCCGCACGCCCCTGCCAGGACCGCCCGCCTCTCCCATAAGCGCTTGCGTGCGTGGCCCCTCCCTCTCCTACCCGGGCCCGCGGTGGAAGCGCCATCGGTACCGGTGAGTCCCGGCCGCGCCATCCGGCGCCATCCGGCCCCCCGTGTTTCTGGCACGGACCGGTTCCCTCTCTTTCCCTTTCTCTCCGCCGCATCTTTTCCCCGGGGGCGGAAAGCGGCCCCCGCGGGCCGGGACCGGTCGGTCCTCTGATGCTGGGGCGATCCCGGATGGGCGGCACTGGGGCCTCCCCCGTGCCCCTTCCCGGGCGGCGGGGCCGCCTCGGCCGCGCTCCCGGTTCAGCGCTCAGTCACGAGCCGGGCCGGGGCCTCTGGAGCGTGGGCGGGGGGAGCCGGGCGGTCTCGGTCGCTGTTGATCGCGGTGTGCGGCGCCAGGCTCCGGGCAGGAGGATCGCAGGGCCGCGGGGTTGACAGCGCGGCACCTCCCAGGATCGCATCTGGAGAGCTCCCAGTGCTCTGCCAGCTTCGGAGGCGGGAGGCAGAGCCCCAGCAGATGAAGACCCATTCCCTCGCCGGCCTGCCGTGGCCCGCGGGGGAAGGCAGTCTGCGACACGCGTGGCCCGGCGAGCTGCACCGCACCTCGGCCGTGCCACTCGCTCACCCCACTCTGTCCCGCAGCCACCATGCCTGCCCTCAGGCCTCTCGTGAAGCCCAAGATCGTCAAGAAGAGAACCAAGAAGTTCATCCGGCACCAGTCTGACCGCTATGTCAAGATCAAGGTGAGGAGCTGCTGCAGGTTCCCAAAGACAGGAACTTTTGGGGTGCCTTTGGTGTAGATGGTGAAGGAAAGCCCAGCAGGATGGTGCCAAGCTGCAGTAGCTGGGCAGGGAGAGTGTGGAGGCTGCTGTAGGCAGCTTTCAGGCCAGCTGTGTTCAGGGTGATCTTGTTTTTTAACTGTTTACTGCATTTGTGCAGCGCAACTGGCGCAAACCCAGAGGCATCGACAACAGAGTGCGCCGGCGCTTCAAGGGGCAGATCCTGATGCCCAACATCGGCTATGGCAGCAATAAGAAGACAAAACACATGCTGCCCACGGGCTTCAGAAAGTTCCTGGTCCACAATGTGAAAGAGCTGGAAGTGCTGATGATGAGCAACAAGTGAGTGTACGGGGCCTGTCCTCCCACCTGGGAGAGGTGGCATGGTCAGGGTGAAACGAGGGAAGTCATTGCCTTTGAGAGCACAGGTGCCATCACGATTCCCTCAGTGCCACTGAGGGTGGGGGCACAAAGAGGCCTTGGGGCTGGCAATCTCATCCCCTTGGCAAAAATACCCAAGGGTGGTGAGCGAGGCTGTGCTACGTCTCTGGTAACCACGGTCAGAACTGGGGCTCTGGGTCAGACCTGGGCACAAGTCTGCTCCAGTGCTTGTTTTTGCTACAAAGTAGTAAGAACAATAATTAACAACTACCTCTGACAAGTCATTCACAAGAAAAGCTGAGCTGTTCTGGAGGGGAGCCCCTGCTGCAGGCCAGATGGGTCAGGCTTGGTGAGGGGTGGCAGTCATGGTTCAGTGACCATGCAGTGATGCCCCCATGCTCAGCTGTGTCCAAGTACTGCTGGCAGGACAGCTCCAACCCTTTCCCACGGTGGGATGGCTCCAGAGGGCTTTGTCTTGGCTCTGGGTGCTGCTGCAGCCAAACCCGTTGCTGTCTGTCTCCCAACAGGTCGTACTGTGCAGAGATTGCCCACAACGTGTCCTCGAAGAACAGGAAGGTGATCGTGGAGAGAGCCGCACAGCTCGCCATCAAGATCACCAACCCCAATGCCAGACTGCGCAGCGAGGAGAACGAGTAGCAGCCTCTGCAGTGCAGGTGTATTTAATAAAGCCTCAGTCCAACCTGGGTGCTGTTTTGCTTGGGCACAGGAGGGGCAGCAGCCTGTGTTTGGCTCCCGGGCTCTGCTGTCAGGGGCACTCAAGGAGCAGTGTCATGCTGATGGTCAGTGAACTCGAGGCACGCAGCTTCACAAGTGTATTTTATTTTCTATACAACCCAGACAACAGCTGTCCTTTCACACAGCACTATAAATACTATTCACATCAACCACTCTGTCAAAACAGAAAAGAAAGCACAGAGCAGTTCATGGCTGGAGCAGTGTGTCATGATGGCCTCACCCTCTAGCTGGCCGTTAGAACCTGTCTCTTAAGGCATTTTCTCTTGGCACAAAGCAGGATTTGAGCACAGCAGCCACTACGGGCTGTGTGCTTGCACCCCTGGCTCCTGACACTGACCACTGGCGCTCCTGCAGATGGCTGCTGCTGATGTGTGACCAGGACCAGCAGACCCTTGTGGCTGGTGACACCAATATCAGGGTACTCCAAGGGGAGAGAGAAGCCAGTGTTAGTGCAAAGCAAAGATTTAAGCAGGGTTTGTCACTGGAGCAATCACTAATCATCCCTTGGGGAAGACGGTAAAGGTACTTTGCAGTCAAAACCGTAAACATGAAAGCCAAGCAACAAAGCTTCATATTGCCCAAATGCCAAACTGAAGCTCCAGGAGGAGGGAGGGTGTGGGGGTGTCAGGTAACCTGCCCTGCCCTGTGCATCCTCTGCAGCTCTGCAGGTGCAAGTCTCCTTTCCCAAAATGCCTGTGGGATGAACCCATTAATCATTAATAAAGGCATGGCTTCCAGTTTCTAGCCATGTTTTTTAGTTAAATACTATAAATACATTCTTGGGCAATTTAAGGTAGAAAGTGCGTGTGCAGTGATTAAAAACCTTTGTACTGCAGTAAGGAGTATTTGAGGAAGTAGTTTCCATGGTTCATGGAACCACAACTGTGATTGCTTTGTGCACCCCCTAAAACTTTCTAAAAAATGGGAATATTCATCTTCCAGCTCCTCCCTTACATGAGGCTGTATTCCCCTGATCTCAGGTCTCATTCCAATTCTGAGGTGTCTGATAAGAGTGCAGCTGGATCAAGCCAGTCACATCCAGCTGTCACATTTCATACACCGTCCCCAGTTTATCCTGTGGTTGCCCAGGGACTTGGCTTTGGCAGGAGAGCAGCTCAGTGGCATTTGTTCCAACCCAGCTGGTGTCTGGCTGAGCATCCCAAGGGCAGAAGGGTGGTGGGGAAAAACATCTTAGCTCATGTCCATTGACTCTGAGGTGGGGAGGGAAGCAGAATCTTTCTGAATGCTCTCAAAAAGTGATGCCATTTCAGGACTGGATCTGATCTGGGATGAAAACTCGGCCATTGCTGGGCTTTTCTCCACCTCAGGGATGGTCAGGAGAGCAGCCACTGCCCGCATGGCTGAGCGCTTCAGCTCATCCTGCTTCTCAAACTCCTGCTTCACTGAACCGGCTTTCACCTGCAAATCCAAAGCCCTGTTTTCAGCTGGCATTTAGAAGAGCCCGTACAGACACAGAACCAACAGAGCAGCAAAGCCCTGCAGAGTATTTTCCAGCTGTGGAAGTGAGGGAGGTGGAGCAGCACCGAGGGAGAAGGGCAGGAGCAGAGGCAGATTTGGGCAGGACCCAGCCCAGGCCCTTGCACGATGCTGCTCTTACCTTAGTGGAGCAGGTTGCCCGGAGGGGCTCGATCAGCCGCTCGAGCCGCTGCAGCACAGCGTTGGGGCAGAGCACCGAGAGCCGCGCCAGCATGATGAACGTCAGCATCTGGGCAGGACGGGAGGCAAACGTGTTGGTTCTCTGGGGCACCCAGCTCTGCTGACAGGCTGGGCTGTACCCACACTTGTGTGTGCTGCGTTCCTCTGCACTTGTGCAAGGGGCTCTGCTAAGAGCTGGAAACGCACCCCTGGCAGCCAGGGGGCTGGAGCTGCAGCTGGCCCAGGTGTGCGCAGTGCTGCAGGTGTCTGCAAAGGCCAACAGCCCTGAGGACACTGCACCACCTGGCCTGAGGCTGTGGGGATACACAGCCCAGTTGCAGCCCAGGCCCCACAGAGAAAATGCCATCAGTAGAGCACAGCACCTACCCGAATGTCATAGTGATCTTTTAGCCCATCCTCCACGTGGTTCAGGTAGTCATAGATGTCCACCCGGTCCAGGCAGCTTTCCAGCAGGGTGTACATGCACTCGAAAGCGGCTTTCCTCACATCAAGGCCATCGTCTACTGTGTGCTTGAATGGCCCCATCTCTACCTGAACCAAGACAAAGAGTACAGCTGTCACCAGAGAGCAGACAGAGGAACAGCTCCAGCTGGGCTTCACAGGCCACTGTGAGTCACCATGTGGCACCCAGCTGAGCCCAGTTACCTCCCGGATGAGCTCCCTTTGCACTTTGGTTTCATTGTACAGGCTGGGCAGGATTGTGCTCAGTAAATCCCGGATTAAGGAAGGCTTGTTGTGAGCACTAGAATTAAACAGGGCTAAAGCCACACGGCGAACATTCAGGTCTGGATCTTGCAGAGTTTGTAAGAAGTCACCTGTGGGATAAGAACACATTGGTCAGTCCTGCAGCCAACATGCTGCAACATTTTTGCAGTATTTTACAAGTATATTGGGGTATGTTTCAAGGAGGGTGGTTATGAGAGCATTTATGGTAAAATAACTAGTGGCATAGTCTGTCAGAGCCATTTGAAATGCTTTCTCTCCCTCCATTTGGGACACAGTAAAGAAACATGACTATCCTATGCATTTGGCCATAAAAACAAATGGTGTGACTAGCTACCTCACCCTAAAGTCAAATCAGAAGCTTTTTTATTCAAGTAAGTTGTGGAGGATTTTTCTCACTTAGATCCCATGTGATCAAATTTCTCTGAAACAGAAGGGCCAGTTTTATACAGCAGATCCATGTGTGGGCTCCCTGGACATCAAACATTCCTCACATAGGTTATACTTTTGAAGATCCTTTATGTGGGGTGCTGGAATTCTGAGTTTAAATGCAGAAAGAACTTAAGCAATCTAAAAAACAATGGAACATGCCCAAGAGCGAGGCATCAGTGCATTTAGCAAGGACTCACAGTACAATGTTGCTGTTTAATACCAAAAGCTGAGAAACACTGATAAAAACTAACTGGACTAGATGACGTTACCACAGGAGTGGAAAATTCCTGAGCTGCTAACAACACCCAACCTTTCATGCTCCCAGCTCACACCCCTGTCCAAACCAGCCTACCTATGCAGCCTTTCAGGAGAGCATCGATGGGCTGAGGCTGGTCTGTAATTGTGAACTTGATGGCAGTAACCACAGTGCTCCGGGCGTGTGGGGAGCCTGCAATGAAGAAGGGAAGAAAAACAGTGAAAGATCAAGAGAAAAAATCACTGCTGTAACTCTAGTACATATTCTGCCCTTGGTCCTGTTACACGTGATAGAGATAAGGGAGTAGAGGATTCTTCTTACCAACTTTGTTTGAATCTGCTCCTGCACAATCTCCTTGTGTAATCCCTGTTCCCAGCACCCTCCTGCTCTTGTGTGGACCAGTGCTCCTCTGATCCCCCTTGCAGAGAGATCCATCTTGTAACCTGCACTCCTCTCAACTGGCTTTGCTCCCTGTTGTACCCACAAGCAATTTACAAAACAAATTTCCATCAAAAGGCAGCATTTCCCTGCTCTGGCCATTGCCCTACCCATTACCTGCTGACAGCTGTTTCCTCAGCCGGGGCAGCAGCTCAGCAGGGTTCACCAAAGTCAGCTTCCCCAAGCATTCTGCCACCACGTTGCGTGTCCCTTCCTCTGTGCACTCACAGTGCTTGAAGAGCAGAGCCCAGATATCCTCCACGTAAGGCGTGAGGCTGTCAGCTGGGGAGGAGCTGATGACTTCCTTCAGGGAGTGCAGCAGCAGGTACTGCCGCTTGGGCTGGCTTCCGATCTCCTTCAGCATGAAGGGCAGGTACTCCTTCAGATTGCCAACGCTGACATTGCCCAGCGCGTAGGCGGCGGCGGATTTCACCTCTTCGCTGGGCGAAGCGAACGCGTCCAGGATGACGGTTCTGAGCTCCCTCTGAGCACTGAGGTTCGTGGTGCGGCCCACCTCTGCCAGGAAGAGGAAAGCCAGCACTTGAACGGCAGGGCTGGACTTGGGACTTTTCACATCCTGGACAAACTGGTTCACTGTGGCAGGGGCTTCCTTCGGGCAGGCCGAGGACAGGGCTGCCACACACTTTGCAATGGAGTGAAACGCCTGTTTGTGCAACGTCAGCGAGGCCCCGGCCGAACCCGAGGAGTAAACGGGCGCTGTCAGCTGCTTCATCAGCTCCGAGTAACCCACGGCAGCCGTCTTTGTCAGGACCAGTGCCTGGAAGAAGTCAATGATGGCATTCAGGGCGCCTCCTTGAAGCAAAGGTGAGTGGACAAGCTGAAAGATTTCAGCAAGGACAGAGCCGCTGATCTTGGAGATACAGGATGGATAAACTTTGGCCAAAGTTGTGAGGAACATGATGGTCACCTGGGACACGTGCATGTCATTCTCAGTAATTAAGACAGGGAGCTCTGTTAGCACGGCCTCAATCATGGCAGGCTTGAGGCTGTCGCTGTAGTTCTTCACCAGGATGTCCAGAGCATTCAGAGTACTCAGTTTCAAGGCACGTTGGTTCTTTCTCAAGAAGGAAGCTAGAATGGGGAGACCTTCCCCTAGGATGGGTCTCAAATCTATTTTAAGTGGAGAACTAGCAATTAAGGTTAATGCTTTGACTGTTGTCAGTCTGGTGATTTCATTTTTGAGCCTCTCCAGAAATATCTTCAAGGTTGGCTGGAGGTCAGTGCTTAAATGATCTCCCAAGTTGTAAATGATTTGTCCCATGCAGGAGATGGCACGTTCCTTCACCTCCTGGTCGATGTCAGCTGCCTTCAGCCGCTTCAGAGTACCAGGAAAAATGTCCTTCACATAGGGCTTGGCATCAAAGCTGTAAGGTTTGTCCAAAGGCCTGATAACTTTCACAAGCTGCTGAGTTACCAGCAGAGCTTCTGATGTGATCTTATAAAAGGGGTCTCCAATACAGGTCACAACAGAAGGCAGCAAGGCTTTGACATGAGGGTGAAATACCTCAGGCTGGTGGTTGCAGAGAAGGACATGGAGGAAGGAGAGTGTGTCGATCCGCATGTTGGAGGAGCTGGATTTATCCACCAAGGAGAAAACAATACCTGTGCAGAAGAAAATATGATGTCATATTTTTTCCAAAGAAGGAGGTTCATGGATCCAGCCAGGGAAAATCACTAGAGATTTTTCTCATATTCACTATACAATCACACCAAAAGCAAAGGTGGGACCTGAGCCTCCCAGCAGTAGGATGCTTCCTAAGCCCACAGGCCAGAGAGCTCAGAGGAAAATGTGGTGGTGCAAATTAAAGAATCAGTCAATATAAAGATTTTTTTTAAATGCCACTGCATTTTGCAAAAGGAAAATGTATTTCTGATCTCTGTGTGGTAACAGCACAATTCCAGCTGCTTTCAGAGAAGGCTGGAATAGGCCCTCCCAAAAGCATCTTGTCAAGGGACTGCAGAAATGAACTTGACGTTTTTATCCTAGCTTTCAGTGCAGGATAATCAGAATTAATATGGGAGCTGTTCAGCACAGAGCAGAACTTCATGTGTTTGTCCTAATGCTGAGCAGGATAACTCACAGGAATAAAACTGGAACACACAGGTAAGGAGCACGTGTTCAGAATGGATTTTGCCAAGCCTGCTGCTTCACCCCAGACAAGCTTACCAGGGATAAGTGCAGGTATATGATCTGCCAGGCAGCCAGGAAGAACACTGGCCAGTTCTGTCAGAAGGCTGAAACAACCCTGTCTTGATTTGATGCTCTTTTCTTTGAGCTGCTTGTGCAAGGCCTTGATGATGTTGGGAACCTGCAGTTTGGAGAAGCAAATGAGAAGGGGACACCTCCTCTCAGAGGCTTACTCTGGTACATTTCTACCAGTTTATTCAATGAATTTCATGAGCAAGAGCTGCAGTAAGGCACAAGCCTGACACCCCGCCCAGAAGCCACCCTGCCTTAACAGGCCAGGGCAGTGCTGCCTGTACCCCCAAGCTCCTGTGCTGTGCCAGCACTCTTCCCTGGGCCAGTAAACTGCCAGCCCTCTGGATCTGGGGCCCTCTAGATGCCCCAGGGCACCTTCAGCTACCCACATTCTCAAGGTGGCAGTAGTAGTACCTACTACTCATTGCTTTGTGATTTAACCCAGCTGCCACCTGCTCACACACCTGGTTCTGAAGCATTGTCAGGGGAACGTCATCCTTGCCAGAGGCATCGGAAGAGTGCAGCCAGCTCTGGGTAGGCAGTGTTTGCTTCAGCAAGGAGATGTAAGCATTGAAGATGTCAGCTTTGACATTCTCCTCCCTCTCTTTGAACCTGCTTATCAAGGCTGGGGAGAGAGTTCTGTAGAAGTCCTGCAGGAGGTCGTGCCTGCTGCTGACAACGGCCTCCAGGCACTTGGCCGCAGCCCTGCGGACCTTCCAGCTGATGTCGTCATCGTCGCTGTATTCGTCGTCGCTTTCTAGAAACAACACAAGGGGAAACAAGGTGCAGCATTATGAGAAAACTGGAGCTAAAGGATCACTTGATCTTCAGAGCTGCCCTCTCCAGGAGGAGAAAGCAGGAAGGGGAGAAATGTTAACCCCGTGTTCTGCTGAGCACAGCCATCCTCACAAGCAGGCACCTTGCTCTTCATCCTCCCCATTTTCAGTTTCCATCATCTCTTCCTCTTCCTCCTCATTATCATAGTTGTAGTTCGGGTCAAAGGTAATGTACTTCAAACAAAGTCCCATCACACTTGAGATGTGAGGGTCCATTTCCTTTGGGCACCTATTACAAATGAAGATTTTAAGAGTTAATCAGAGACTAAGCTGTTTTAAATATCCAAATAATATTATTAATCTCAAAAGGATCACGAAGTGCTTCACAGAGCATGTGAACATCTTGATAACATGAGCTAAATCAAAGATGCTCTTTCCTGCTGTGCATGAAGCAAGGCCACATTCCCCTATGGGGAGGATGCAATAATTTTTATAAGGACAAATAAATATATCAATTGCCTTCAGCCTGTTGGGAGGACTGAGTTAAAACCAGAAGATTTGACAAGGAGGAGGGAATAGTTTTGCTCAAAGTGGCCTTGCAGATGGGAATGCTAAAGATGTCAGTGTGGGAAAATTCAATTTATTACACCTAATTTATTATACCTACATCTTCTGCATGTTTTCCGAAGTACAATTCCTGTGGAGAGATAATACACTCTCACAGACATGCATGAAGCCTTTTGTTAGAGTGAGGCAGGCAGTGCCCTTGCCCTTCTCTCAGCTGGGATAACTAAGCCAAACAGAGCCTGTGTCCCCACGTGTCTCTGTCACCCAGCGATATTAGCAAGGTAATGAAATAAACCCACTGCTGGCATTTCAGCTGTGGTTTGATGGTGGCCCTTGGTTACCTGTATGTGTCAATTCACACATACACACCCTGGCTGAATCCTCCCTTCCTGGGAGAACACCTCAGCAGCTCTGCAGGGCTCCTTTTCCAAGCAGTAAATGTTTTACCAAACAACAGGAGAGCTGCAGCTCAGCAGCTTTTCTGCCCAACCCCCTTGCCTGCCTCCAGCTCCCTCCATGCACCAGGAGTGAGGCAATTCCTTCTGGCTAAGGAACACTCCAAGGACAAGGAAAACTCCCACTCCTGCAAAACCAATACAGGACAGCCTCATATGCTGAGGTAAAGCAGCTCCTGATTCCAGTCCAAGTCTGCATATGCAGAAGAAATTTCATATGTGAACTGTCTTCCCAACAGGAACACCTGCAGGAAGGCCCTCCTTTGAGGACGCTGAACGTATGGATATTTACACCAGGAGGACAGGGGTGCACTGGATGGTGCAGGGGCATTCCCCAAGGGTACACACCTTCTCACAAAGGACTCAAAGGCCTGGAAACAGTACTCTCGCAGTTCATCATCATCCACATTACAGTACTGAACAATCAGAGGAATTATCTTCTCCAGGTGTTCTCCTGGGAAGGACAAAGCAAGCAGCAGTGAAAAACTATTCCAGCCTTCACTCATCTGGGCAGCTGATAGATCAGCCACCTGCCACTTCCTTCTTGTGCTTAATAGAGCATTCCTGCCCTAGACCTAGGGAGGCCAGGAGCTCCACTGGCTGGGAGCCAGCAGCCCCCCAAAACCAGCTGTGCTGGTTTTCAGCAGCTGATCCCGGCTCCCTGTCTGCAGCTCCTTGTTGGCATTTCAGTCAAAGGAAGAGCTGTGATTAGAGACCTCTTAGGATCTAATCTCAACTCTGGCAGGTCTTTTAGACAAGTAATACAATATGTTGCCATCCCCTCTGTCATTTAAAAAGGGGTGAATCCACTGACCTAGTTCATAGAGGTATTAATTCAAACCAGGGAAATGCGGCAAGATCTTTAGGGGAAGACCTCAGTCACTAGTGAAGGGCAGCCAGAGAGATACTCTGGTGTCTCCTTTCCAAGTGGAGATCAGAGAACCAGACCAGAACCACAGAGGGGATCACAAGCACAAGCCAGTAATACATTAAGAACAATGAGCACTCTTCTTTTACCACTAAGAGGAGCTGCTCTAAAATGCACGTACATTTCCCAGCATCATTTCAAGCTGCTCATCCTACCTATGCGGTGCCCAGCCTGCCTGCTGATGCCAGCCACGCACTGAATGTACGTCCTGGTGGTAGATGTAGACTCGTTCCTCTTCAGCTCTGCCAGCAGATGCTCTGTAAGCTCTGAGAAGATGTTTCCACTGCAGGTCAAGACCAGGTGCCCCAAGGCAATGATGGCCCGTTTACGTACTGCCAGCCTGGGGCTCGTCAGCTGGGGCAGCAGGCATGTCAGGATGGAGGAATGGAATGAGTAGAGCGTTCCTCCCAACCTGCAATGAACAGAACAAGGCACAAGGTGAAACGCAAAGGCTCAGAAAAAAGCCCTCTTGGAAGGAACAAATCTAAAAATCCTTCAGCTATGGAGACTTCATGTACATTGTAGGGAGGGGGGAAAAGAAGGGTGGGTTTGTCATTTTGGTCTGAACACTGACTTGGTCTGTAAAACACAGGGAGAGGTTATTTGTCTCCATCATGGAGGAGTTTTTGACTGTGTCCTTCTGGATGACCCAAGCGTGTGCTAATAATTTCCTGCATGCAGATGACATACGACACTGTCACTCTGACTTATGCAACAAGAGAAAGAGGCAGCCAGGAAAAAAAAAAAAAAAGCCTGTGTGATGGGCTCATAGGGCTAAAATAAACCTCCCCGGTTCACCCTCACCCTTCCACATTTGTGTGAGCTAAGCTTCTGTGGGATCCATCACCAGAGGCACTGCCATTCCCAAGCACAGAAAGACTTGGCATGTTATCTCTCATCCCTGCTGGGGACCTGCTCTACTCAGATATTCCCTAGGAGCAGCCAACCAAATCCTGTGGTTTTAAGTCCCAGTAATAGGATTAGAGAAATAAAGAAATCAAAAGCAGACACATCCCTGCAGCCCCCTTCTATGCACAGCTGCCAGAAGGAAATCCTCTGGTACCTGCTCAGCATATCTGACAGGATGTCAAGAGCTTCCAACTGCACGGACACATCCTCCTGCTTGCCAATGGCTCCTGTCAGCTGGGCTGTGATCTTTTTGCACACATTTGCTGTCATGGTGGAACCTGCAAGAGAGGTGTTTTTCCCTGCTGTCAGTTAACAAGGAGTCTTTTTGCTGCTAGGAACTATTCAATCCCTTGTACACTGAAAAAAGAAATCACCACTGGGAGATCTAATCAGGACAGATTAATGAGATGGCTGCAGAGGAAAATCCGATCGCTGGGAGCCTCAGGTATCCCCTGAGAAGCTGATGCATTTTTGGGAGGCGTAGTTCCAAATACAGCTCAAGTTTTCATTTCATTCCATCTTTCATCCCATTGGTACCTCATCTCTACTGTCCCTCCTCCTGATTTCACAGATTGTCCTCTGGCAGGTGAGTACAGAATTGGTAACTTTTAGGCTCTGGACTCTACATTTTCCCCCCATTTGCCAAAGGCTGGGACTACCCATTCCTCAGTGACAAATGGGGACAGACAGTGTACCTGTGGCAGCTGGTGGCAGCTCAGAAATAACTGTTTTGAGGCCGATGCTGGAGATGTCCCGCAGCTGCTCCTTGTCTGACAGCATGTTGGTACAGAGCGTATCCACGATGGTCTCCACCTGGTACTCCTTCACTTTGCCAACCAGCGGGCCCAGGCTGCGGGAGGAGAAGCCAGTCAGGATGAAGGGCCTAATCCAACTGTCCACGTCACACTGCTCCTTCTTAAAGATCCTGGACACCTATCTGGGAATGACTGACATTCCGCTCTAAGCACCTCCTTAGGCACGGAAAGGAAATATTCCTGGTTCCATTTTGAGGCCTCCTCATTATCACACTCTGGACGGATGAGAGACTGCAATAAGTATGGAATTACTGCACATACAACCAGAGATTAACAGGCAAAGAAGTTGAGAAGTTGGTCCTCTGATCAGTGCCCAATTGTTTTGCTTTAAAACCCAGAATAAACCAACCCAAACCAGTCAGAGACAGGACCAGGGCCAAAAAAAGTCAGGACAGTAGGAATCAAAAAGAAAGGGCCAAAGATAACAGGGAAACAGGGATAGAAGCAACACGTGGTTGAAAAGAAGGGAATATGAATAGGATCCACAGCAGGAAAAAATAGAGGAACCCAAAGTTGTCTTTAAATGGCCCACCTTTCTGGAGCCCTGGGGTGAACTGAGCCATTCAATGGCATTTCTAGACTGAGCACGCCCACTTAGCCATGCTGGGGAAAGAGATGGGAAAGAACATGTCAGCAGCAGGATCCCTCTATCAGAGGATTCACTAATAGAGGAACCTGCTGCTTTTGTTCATTTTGATTAAAAAAATATGGGAATGGTCATAGGCAAAGCAGCAGCACAGGCTGCACTCAGAGTAAAGGCAGGGAAAAATCCAAGTGCATTATAAAGTTCATTGAAAAATCCCTTGAAGAGAAGGATTTGGACCTGAAATTAAAGCCCATAAGGGCTGTACATGTTTAGTACCATTGCTATTAAAGACAGATTCATGGGGAAATTCAGCACTGGATTTCAAAGCCTGACAGAGGTCAAAAGCTTGATGACCAAAATTTTAAATTGTGCTTCTCCCTGAAGCAATAAAATCTTAGGGATGAGCCTTCCATGTGGTAAGGTTTATAACAGGAACACTGAAGTACTTCCAAAACCTCTTGCTGCCCCTGTAGAGTGTGTACAGCGAGAGAAAGTGCAGAGCCTGCAAGAGAGGGCAAAGTCCCTTGCAAAGGAGGTTTGAGGGAGGTGTCCAGGGCCAGGCTCTGCTCTCACACACTCACTGCAGTCTGTGATGGCTTTATTAGCCAGGGAACATGGCTATTACTGTCTAGGTTCTTACCATTTGACAGCAAGGTTCTGTACTTCCCCATTTTTGTCCTCCAGCAATTTCAAAAGCATTTTCACAACTTTTTTCTCACTGTCTTCATCTAGTTTTATCGAATCTTTCTGCAGTTCCATCATCAGGTCATTGGTGGCCATAAACCTGAAAGGACACAGGGAAAAAGTGGATTGGCTGATGTGCAGACACAAATGCATCCCCTTTGCATCACCTGGGACAGAACTTGGCAATACTGCTGCTTGTATGAAAACACACCACCGAAGAGTAACTTACAACACTGTCTAAGAAAGAGGAAATTTACTACTATCTTACAAGTAGATAACTACCTAACAGGGGTCAGGTAAACAAAAACACTAAAAGTGGCACTCAGCATGTGTATTTTTTCTCAGTGACTAAATGAAGATGGCTAACTATGCCAGAAAAAAATCATGATGGATTTCTTCACCAATTTTTCACCTTGCCTAGCAAAAGCAGTCTGGGATCTAAGAATACAACTAGCTCTGTTCTTTCTGGCTAACTTAGCACTGATAGTATGACCCCACACATGGACAAGCCCTATCATTTTCAAAAATGAAAAAAAAGTCATGACTCCATGCAAACTACACCTCAGAAGTACACTAGGATAGATCTAGGTTGCTG
This sequence comes from Phylloscopus whistleri, assembly GCA_017589585.1. Lineage (NCBI taxonomy): Eukaryota > Metazoa > Chordata > Aves > Passeriformes > Phylloscopidae > Phylloscopus > Phylloscopus whistleri. The sequence continues at coordinate 488,229 of JADMLD010000736.1, forward strand.
TGAGCAGAACCAATCAAGTATTTATCACACCAGATTAGAAAGAAAAACAAAGACCCAACTCACAGTCAGTTTTCTAACAGGAACAAAATGGATATTGAGAAATTCTGGAAAGTATCTATTTTCCCAGGAGCAGGAAATGCAAAAGGTACTCGTATAGGAGTCAGAGGTTCTAAGAAATCTTAGTGTGGCTATTTTGTGTTAGCTGCTTTCCAGTGTTAGCCCTGCACAGAATGGATGTCTAACAGGAACCACAAAATCTCTTGTTACAAAATGAATGCTCATTTTTAAATTAGGCTCTGATGTCACTCATTCAGCACATAAGAGCTCTCATGTACAGGTCATCGTTTGAGGCTTCAGTCTGCAAGCCCATTCCAGAGCAGCAATGAGGTACATCTGGAAGAAAGGACTGCTGTGGTGTTCCATAGCAAGCCTGAAATCCAGAGTGAGAAAACAGCAGTAATGTGCCCTAAGATGTTAACGTGCAATCTATTTCTGATTCTGCAGGAGCTCTTCAGCTGCACTCTGCAGTTCAGTGTCTGTGTCGAACCAGCATGACCAATTATGGCCACAGGCTGAACGGAGCCTTCCGCGGCAACACATCCAGCTCTGGACTCGTTGCCTGCTGCCACCCTGCCCCAGGACCTTGGGATCTCACACACAGATCCATCTGTGAGGGGGGAACAAGAGAAACTTGGTCCTGTAACAGATCATGTTGGGCCATGTGCTGGGAGGAAGTGGCCCTGCAGTACCTCTGTGACATGACACGCGCCCGGTGTTGGGCACATCTCGTTTGGAGTGTTAACTGTAAATTCTTTAACAAACTTACAACTGCTCCGTCACTGACTTCTTTAGAAAGTACCTATTTTAACATCTGAGAACATCAGCAGCTTCTACAAAAATCAATCTACTTTTACACTATTACTAACCCCTCTTAGACCTCAAAATACCAGGTCTGGCCCAAACATTACCTTTCAGGTTGGTACTGGGAGAACAATATGCTCAGGAGTGAAATCCTTCATACATGTCATTTTTAATTATTTTTTATAGGGTGCCTTAAACATCGAGCCATCCACCTAACCCTAAAAAGATGTCAGCTTCTCTGCTGACATAAACAAAGGAACAAAAGCATCTCAGTCCTGTTAGGGAAGCACATTCTCCCACCACACAGAAAAAGCTCTTCAGGCAGCCTAAGCAGAGCCAGCATGAGCAGCATTAGTCACCCAGGGACATGGGGGTCAACTCACCCCTTTTAATGCACTGACTACCTCCCAAATTATCAAAACAAATTAGAAGCATTTCTGCTACGATGTTCTTTGTTCACAAAACAAATAACGACATTAAGTCCAGCTGCCCAGACGTATTCCCCCTTCCACTTTCACCAGGCACCAATCTAGGCGAGGGAGGGGAGCACCGTTGGCTTTTCTACCTTCCCCCCTCAGCTAGGACACAGTCGGCTTGAAACCCTATAAATAAAACACGCAAAGCTCAGGTCTCCTGCACACCCGCTGCTGGCGCGGAAGGACCCCTCTCTGGGCAGTCCCCTCCTCCCAGGGCCCCGAGGCGCCGTTCGCGGGTGGCTGCTGCCCGTACGGCCCGTCCCGTGCCGCGGCGCCACACCTGAAGTCCTTGTCGGTGGAGGTCATCTTCTCCAGCAGGCTGGAGATGTGGTAGGAGACGCTGGCCATGGCGGAGGGCTTTGCGGGGCCCGGGGTCGCCGCCCGCTCCGTTCCGTGCCGGACGGCCCCAAGACGGCGGGAGGAGCCGGGCCAGACGGCTTTGGGGGCCGGGGCGGCGGCCCTGCCGATAAAGGGTTCTGTCCGGGCCCAGGCGGTGCCTCTAGCCGCTCGGCGGGCTCGGCTCGGGGTGCCCGGGGCAGGACGGGTCAGTCCCCGCTCCCGCCGCTCGCCCTCTCGTGCCCAGCGAAGGCAGTGGCCGCCCCCGGAACCCGGCACGAGCGGAACGTCGTCGCAGGCGGGCGGGGCGCGGCGGGGCCCGTTGCGCGCGGACCGGCGTGCCACGTCTGAGCGCGCGGGCAGAGGCTGGGCCGGGAGCAGCGCGGGGCCGCCGCCGCCATGGTGAGGCGGGGGAGAGCGGGGACGGGACGGGACCGGGGCCGGGGCAGGAGGGAGCGGGGCCGGGCAGCCGGTGCGGGGCCCGAGCGCAGCCGGGTGCGGTCTCCCGTCGCGGCCCAGGCAGCCCGGGACACGGCACAGGGTACACGGGGCCCAGCTGGGCAGCCAGGGATGGACTGGGGCTCCAGGGGCTGCGGCCGCGCGTTGGTGCGCTGAGCTCGTTCTGTTCCTTCTCCCCGCAGGTCTCGGTCATTAACACCGTGGACACGTCCCACGAGGACATGATCGTAAGTGTGCCGGGGAGCTTCTCCGCCCGGTCCGGCGGCTGCTGTAACAGAGCTGCTCTGGGGCTCTCTGTGAGCACTGAGGGCGGCATGTATGTGCCCGTGTAAGAGCACACTTGTGAGGTGTTGGATGTAGAATGCCGTCTGAAATCCTGATCTTGCCATTTTATACTGTGTGGAGAGGGAAACTTGGCTCGGAGGAAAGGGGAAATGATTTAAAATCTTATTTTTCATGCGCGTGCTTGTTTCTGCCTGTTTCTGTGAAATAATAGAGATATGTGCATATTTGCTGGTACAGAACTTTGGCTAATAAAAATGATTTTCCTTTACGAGGATATTTCTGAGAGTAGATGTATTAGTCTGGGTACTAGGAAAGGTTTCAAAGTAATTTGTTGAAGGAGGAGCCCAGTTAGGTGAGCCTAATTCTTCAGGAAGAATTTCTTCACAGAAAAGGCTATCAAGCATTGGAAGGGGCTGCCCAGGGAGGCATAGTCACCATCCCTGAAGGTGTTCAGGAAGTGACTGGATGTGGTACTCAGTGCTCTGGTCTAGTGATAAGTTATAATTGATCAAAGGTTGTAGTCAGTGACCTTGGAGGCCTTTTCCAGCCTTAAAGGTTCTGTGGTTTGGTGATGGTGAAGTTTCAAACATAATTAAGAGCCGTATGTATACACCCACTTTACATTTTAAGAAACAGAAATATATAACTGGTCACATCTTTGTAGTCAGCAGCCCGAATTCCCTGTCATGAAAATGATGTGGGCTGCTGCTCAGAATTCTCTGGATTCCTTCTGTGTGATGTTTGTAGAGTGATTGAAGAAGCAGCTGGGTAAAATAATTGCTTCTGTGGCATGTCTGGATTGTTTCAAAGCGTTCTCTTGATGCCGCCAGGTGGGGCCGGGGGTGGCCGTGCCGCGTGGGGTGGGTGAGCAGGCCGAGCACGCCGTGCTGAGCGCAGCGCTCCCTGCTCTCCTCGCAGCACGATGCACAGATGGATTACTATGGCACGCGCCTGGCCACCTGCTCCTCAGACCGATCCGTGAAGATCTTCGATGTCCGGAACGGGGGGCAGATCCTCATCGCAGACCTGAGGGGGTGAGATGTCACAACAGGAGAGGTTAATCAGGGCAAAATCCTGATGCTTTGTCCTTTTGCCCTTGGGCAGCACAACGTGCGGGTTGAAGTCCAGGGTGAATTCTTTCAAGACTGTGCTGAACAACTTCTCAGAGCTTGGAGGGGGTGGACAGAGCCCCAGTGGGAAACACAGTGGGGCTTGGTCATTCATTTAGTACTTTGCACCTGTGATTTTCAAGAAGTAAAATGTAGTAATCCGAGTTGGAATTGTTTCCTGTCTCACTGTGACACAGTGAGAGCCCTATGTCAAGACACTAACATTGACATCTTAGCGTTACCCATTCCTTATATCAGAGCTCTAGTCCCTCCCAGAACAGCGATTCACAGTAGTGATCTGTGAGGCAGCTGCACCTGGAAGGGGTTTCTTTCAGCTTTTCCAAATGATGTTGTTTCTTGCAGGCACGAAGGTCCTGTGTGGCAGGTTGCCTGGGCTCATCCTATGTATGGAAATATCTTGGCTTCCTGTTCCTATGACAGGAAGGTTATTATCTGGAAGGAAGAAAATGGCACTTGGGAAAAGACCTACGAGTACACGGGACATGATTCTTCAGGTATGGAGGGTTGGAGTGTGGAGCTGGGAAGGGAGACTGGGGAGATGAGGGGATTTGGGTAAGACTGAAATAAATCTGTTAGTGTTAAGGAAAAAAGCCTCTGTCAAAAAGAAAATTATAAAAACTGAAGAGAGTGTAAATCTTTTCATCACTAACAGGACGTTTCCCTAAGGTTGTGTTGCTGGATAACCCACTACTGATTCATACCATGTATCCATAGGTGTTGTTATACAAATAAGTCAGCTTTCAAATAAAGATGGCAGGGAACTGAATTCTTGAGGAAAATACTGTCTGTTTCCAGTAAGAAAAACTGCATTTATCATGCTGTGTTTTGTTTTAAAATGGAAACTGTTGTGTTCAGATGATTTACCCTCCCAATGCAGATCTGTTACTCAGTAAACAATGCTAATTGGCTGGCTTTTGCTGAAATTTGACTCATTCTCAGCTTTCAAAGCCACTTGCTTTTGGTGACTGTGCCACTGATACCAGTCAGTGAATTGGTCAGTCAGTTTTAGGTAGTCCCTGTGCTGTAATCTGGTCTGTCTTGCCCTTCCCAGTGAATTCTGTCTGCTGGGCACCACACGACTATGGACTGATCCTGGCCTGTGGGAGCTCTGACGGGGCCATTTCCTTGTTGAGCTACACGGGTGATGGGCAGTGGGAAGTCAAAAAGATCAGCAATGCACACACGGTGAGTCTGGTCCTTTGGAGCAGCCCAGAGTTCCCAGAGCTACAGATAACACCGAGGTGATGCCTCAGAGACTTGACCAGATAACTGCTGAAATGCAATGAAATGATGTGAAACATCCAGAATCACGAATAGTTTAGGTTCATCCAGAGTAGGCAGGTGTACTTCTTAGTCACTAAAATGAAGTGGAAATACAATGAAGTTCACTAAACAGCACTGGCAATGCCTGTTTATTGGGCATTATTGTTAAACACAGTGCTGAAAGTTACCTGGTAAGAAACGGCCTCAGTCCTAAGAATACTTGCACCAACTGGAACAACTGTGGGACTCCCATTTTTCCAAAAATTTAGGAGATTTTTGTTTAAGCAGAACGTCGTAAGCTAATGGCAGTGGCCCCCAGTGGAAGGAAATTTGGCTTAGGACCAAAGGTTCCTTCTACTCCTGTATTCCTAAATTTAGCAACTGTGAGTGCCTTTTGTCTTTGCAGTTTCCGTCTCTGTCTCCCCTATTTATGCATCCAAGATGAACTATTTTGTGTACAAATAGTATATATAGTAGCTACCTCAGGCTTTCTGAATAAGTGCCTTGGTGAGGCTAGGCTGCATTTGGTTTTGTTATTCATCCAATATTCATCCAGCGTTTTGCAAGACTTCAGTTTTTCTGAGATGGGCTTATTCCCCACTCTCCACAGAGAGTATGCTACATGTTCTTCACCCCCTCAGCAGCCTTTATCTATTTATTTAGTTAATTAAAATAAGCAACTTTTAACAGTGATGTTTTTCTTTAACTAGATTGGATGTAATGCAGTTAGCTGGGCTCCTGCTGTTGTACCCGGGAGCCTTATAGAACAACCTTCCGGTCAAAAGCCGAACTACATCAAAAGATTTGCATCTGGTGGCTGTGACAACCTGGTCAAGATCTGGAAGTAAGTGCTGTGTTGCCAGATAAAACCTGACACTTTGGGCTTTGAGTGTTCCTATTAGTATCTCAAGTAATATTTTCAGCATCTCTATTGTATCATCTTGGAATTACTGTTTTAAAGAAGTATTTTGAAAATGGAAACTTAGTGATGCACAGTATCTCTGATGCACATGGTTCTTGCAGTTTGTGCCAGCCCTGTGTGATCTTGTCTCTGAGGGTGGCTTTCTAATGGTCTTTGGTTACCACTTTGGTAAGAGCAGATTTCTGACAGTAACTGAAGGTCAGAACCTCTTTATCTGTGCTGCTTTCTGTCCCCTGGAAGGGATTATGTCAGTTTAAGCCATAGGGATTTTTGGGGAAGTGGGGAAAACTTGTGCTTTGTATTGTGTTGATGAACAAGGAGTCTGAATACTATAGTCCAAAGCCTTCCCGAGCAGGGGATGAGATGATGAAGGATGCTGCCACAACCCTTCTGACTATGTAGTTGTGTTTTCAGGGAAGAAGAGGGTCAGTGGAAAGAAGAGCAGAAGCTGGAGGCTCACAGTGACTGGGTACGAGATGTGGCCTGGGCTCCATCCATAGGATTACCAACCAGCACCATTGCTAGCTGCTCACAGGTGAGGTTTCTTTGGAGCGACAGAGGCAGGCACTTGGTGCGCTCACTTCCATGTGCTTCCTTCCCCATTTCTCTAGTAAAGGAACTGTAGGGATAGAGCTGTAACAGGTCCTCTTGGCAGTCCTTTGCTCTATCTTGGTCTCTGCGTAAGAGCCTTTGATTCCTGTTCCTGCCAAGCTCAGAAACCAGGCAGAAGCATTTCTGGACAAAGGTTTGTGTGTGTGTGTGTTTCTGTACCAAAGACTGGCTTTCGTTTTGAAAATCATGAGCAGGATGGTCTCACTAGGAGGAAGACATTCCAACTAATGTCATATTTTAGTGTTTCGGGATCAAATTTACTGAACTTCCTTCTAAAAATACTGTTTTCTAATAACTGTAATTCTTAATCAGCTCTGATGTCCTCAGCCTTCATATTGACTGTTGTGTTCTTGCTGCTAATCTGTAAATGCTTTCTTTTTTTAATATTGAGAAGACTACTTAGTGAGCTCCTGCCATGTGACTGGAAAACAAAATCTCATTCTGGGGAAGTATTTCAGCTGATACATATGTATTTTGGGGGCTCTTCTCTGGTATTTGCAAGCCATTGTTTGTTGGTAGTTTTTCTCATCAGAGCTGTATTCTTGCCTTGCCTTTATACATAGCAAGGAGACAGTCCCCTTCCTGTGCTGAGCACAAATCCATGCAGACACATCTAGGGGTGATGTCTGAGCTGTGTTTTGGAAGTGTAGCTCTGAGGGCAAATCAGGATTATGTTTCTTGTGCCCAGCCAACTTGATCTCTGTTCTTTTGCAGGATGGCCGAGTGTTTATCTGGACGTGTGATGATGCTTCTGGAAACTCCTGGTCACCAAAGCTGCTGCACAAGTTCAATGATGTTGTCTGGCATGTGAGCTGGTCCATCACTGCCAATATCCTTGCAGTGTCTGGAGGAGACAACAAAGTGAGTACTGCTGCCTTGGCTTTTACCCTTGTGCGCCCCTGTTTCCAGAGGAGCTGAGATGAGACTGTTGTCGTGTTTAAGACAAGGCTGTCGTAGAGTCTCCTTTGCTGCAATGGGGACATTTTTTCTTCTGGTTAATCAAGAGAGCAGGAAGATCCTAACCTTTGGAAAACTACTTGCACTGCATTCTGAGTCCTTACTGGAGGGCAGAAATGCAGGCTGAACTTGATTTTGTGGGGTACTGACAATTCACATACTCTCCTCATAGGGCTGCAGGCTATCACCAAACCCATGCTGTGGTAGCTACAAGAAAAGGGGGGACAGGATGTGTTTAAAGCTGAAAGCTGTTCCTGCTCTGTTTTTGAGGTGACACTGTGGAAGGAGTCGGTGGATGGACTGTGGGCGTGTATCAGCGACGTGAACAAGGGCCAAGGAGGGGTGTCTGCTGTGACAGAAGGGCAGCAGAATGAGCAGTGATGCACAATGGAATACTCCAGCTGCAACAAGTGATCACTGTCCCTGATTTGCAATATGTCTTTAGCTGGATGAGAACTGATTTTATCTATACTGGACATGAACATGGGAAACAATTATCCAATTTTTGAGCACTCTGCTACTGGGAGGCTACAATATGTTGATAATCAGCCTTAATTGACATTCCCTTAAATTTAAGGTAAACAGTATAGCCAAGTACTGTGCCTGATACTACTCCTTGATACTGTAGGAATTACTCCGTGTTTTTCTGGTTTAGGGGGTCAAATTTGATTGTAGGTGCTGTGGTCAGAGTTCATGCACTTGAACAGAACAGGGGGAAGCTGTCAAAACAATGAGGTGTGAACTCCTTTATGCAAGAGGACAAATATTCTGTGCCCTCAAAGACCAGAGCTTTATTTCAAGTGAGGGAGAGGCTGGTGGAGTTCTCAGGTTAGCTGGTAGTGTGCTAGCTAACCCTGCTGGTAACAGTGACATTGTACTTGTGTCTTTCTGAAAATAACATGCTTGGCCAGGTGAAAATCTCTGCTTTCTTGAAGCTGAAAAGGAGTAGTGGAATGCATATGTCTTCTGCTTTACAGTAATCTCAAACTGGGTTATTTAACCACCATCAATAAATCAAACCATGGTTTGAAGATTCATTTTTTTTAGTCACACTTCTGTACTGTACCTCAGTTGTTTGGATTTTTTTTTTTGTTGAGATACCAACAGAATAAAATCCTATTGGTTAAAACCTTGTCTGCTGTATTAAATAATCTTTTCAAAGGGCTGCCTTTTCAAGGCAGTCTGCAGTCTGTCTTCAGCCAAGCCACAGTCACATCTTCCCATTCATGTAATTATCTTTGCAAGAGTTTGGGGGTTTGGGTGGTTTGGGGTTTTTTTCATGTAATGGTACATCACGAGACAAGGCTTTACAAAACCATTGCTCTTCTTTTGGTCTTGGCAATTCCCAGGGAGAATGTAAGCAGTGCCAACTTCCCTTCTCTGCGTTTACAACTTTACTAGTCATGAGGGAAGAAAGAAGGACGTGAACCCATTCGCACACTTGGAAGTTGTTTTTAAAACCAATGTTAGCCGGTGTTTCATGAGAAGCGCTGGCGAGGCGACAGCCGCTCGTCCGCCGCCCCTCATGGCACAGCCCCGCCCCTCGGCGCTGATTGGGTGTGCCGGAAAGGGCGGGAAGGGCGCCACGCCCCCTCCCTCAGCCCCGGCCCGCCGGTACCGCTGGAAGCTTTGTATTCGTTGTACGGTGAAATTTTTCTCTAGAGCCATCAGAAAGGAAGAAAAATCAGCTATTTGACAGTGAATGAAGTCTGAATAAACGTGTTTGTAGTAAAAATTTCTACTGAGAGCAAAGTGACCTTGAGCTGCTTTTGCCCAAATAGGGTGGAATGAGATACACTTTCTGTGCCATAAATCATGAAAAAGCAGGCTAGAAAGAAAGGAATTATTCAGGTATTTTATTCACAAAATTAGTATTAGTATATCGTAATTCTAAACTGCTAAATTACATAACAGTGTTAATGTAAGACCACACAGTGTCTTATCTATGTTATGCTAAATATTTAGGTAACTCTACAACTACCTAAATCACCTCAGAATATTTTAAAACTATCAGGGTACAAGACAAAGAATAACAATTCCATTTGGTAAGTACAGGAGAACAAAACCTCTAAAGCACTTTCGTGAAACAAAACTGCACAAACTACATTTCTCAGTTTAAAACTCTTGGGTTTCAGCTCTGCAGTGTTTCCATGTGCATTCCTCTCTGGAGAAGACATGAGGATTTTACCATGGGTCTCCCAGAATATATACTCGTGAAAAACAATGAATTACATTTTCAGCGCCCTAAAATATCTCAGTTAAGTCTCCTGTAGAATTAAGCAGTTATTGACCAATCTGAGTATACAATGGTTCTTGTGTCAGTACTAATCTTGGCTTGATTCTGGTAAAATGAAAAAAAGAAAAAGGTAAATACAAAGACAGTATCCAAGGCACTTGTAATTAAGGGACTTTACTAGTTTTTAGTGTAGAGAATAACTTGAAAAATGTGTAGGTAATTTCAGTACTCAGGTTTTAGATAAAATACTTTTACTTGCTCATAATCATACATACAATGAACTAGATACAAAAATAGAAGGTGTGAGGCCTTTGTGTAAGGCTAGGAATATATACTAATACACAATTCCACTGAAAATAATTACATATAATTTTATTTTTGTTCCCTGAACTGCACTGTGAATTGCAGCCATTTCTGCACATCAGGCCTTGTTCCCTGTGCTCAGGAGGCAGCTCACCTGTCTGTAAGCTGAGCTACATACTCTGATAATTCTTTTGGTTCATAATAAACCTGTTTTTCCCTGGACTGCACACAAGTGGAATATGCTAGCAGTAGTACAAATAATAAATATCATAAAACCAAAAGTGATACTTTCTTAAGGGGGCTTTCACTTGATCATAAATACACCAGCATACAAGTTTCTGGTTTTTCTTTTGCATGTGATCCCTGGGCCTGAGATCAAGGCTTCTGCTGCTGGGTGAACCAAGGGACACCCACAAGGATTCTTCTGCGAATGCCTGGTGAGTGTGAAACCATCAACAAGTCCCCTTATTAGCTTATAAATGACCCATTGCCAAAATAAATATAACAAATTATGTTTCAAGCGTCCTATTAAAAAATCAAAGATATTTTAAATTAAAATCTTTTCCCTAATCCAAAATATACAGTTACCATGTGAAACACAATGAGAAACATCACCATGTAAAGGACAGAAAAAAAAAAATCCCAAAAGTACTCCCATGAAGTATTAAACATGGTCTTACAGCTCTCAAAAGTGAACTGAAAGGTTGGATTTAAGTGGTGTCACATGTGGGAGAGAAGCTCAGAGAGTAGAGGAAAGTGGCTGAAATTATTTACTTACACCTGTGGTCAGTGCAGTTCAAATTGAGATGAAGCCATTTACAACATTCTGAGAACTTGCATAAAAATCCCCCCCTCTGGTAACACGGTGGTTTTGAGTGTGTGGACTAAGATTACATGGACTAGGAGTCACTGGAAAACCTCCCCAGTGACTGAGGACTCCTGTCTGCTGTGGGAAAACAACACAGGGTGTTGCTGCCTGGCCACCGGTCAGTGTTTGCTCTGTAACTCCTGAGACGGTGGTTTAATGAGACCAACAGATGCTTCCTGAAATGCACTGCAAATGAATCATAACTTATTGTGGCACTTGTGTTTGCCATTCCTTTTCACATGGCAGATGAAAAGGCAGAAGGCATTTCTGTGTACAGTGTGGGACTGTGCTTCAATCTGTTATAGAACAGGTATTTTCTAGTGCTTCTCCATGTGGTACTTCTTGTTTCCTTCAGTCAGGGCTAATGTTCCTGATCCTGCTACCTAAAATCTGCTACCTAATCTTATGTGAAAGGTACACTTTTACCACCTTTCTAATGAGGAGGTTGTCCTTATTTCTTCTTCTTAGCTGACCACTGCTAATAAATCCATCCAATTTATGATTCAAAAAGTTCAGAACTGTTTAACTTGTCTTCTTCATACAGCAAAATGTTTTCCATGAGCTTCTTTTTTTGATCATTTATTTGTATTTTCCAAGATGTCTCTCTGGCTAAGGCTGAAAAACAAAAAAAGCCCAAATACTGAGGAAAAAAGTCCATCTATTATCTAATGAATAGATGATAATTTTAAATTTAAGAAAAAGCAAGCAAGCAACCAACCAAGAAAACTGGCTTAGGAAAAAATCTGATAGAAAACCACTAAATATTTGTAGATTTATTAGCAAATTCATAACCAAGGAGAAAAGATTTATTGATATGTGTTTAAAAGTAGGAAGAGGAACCTAAGCAGTTCTGGAGAAGAGAGTAATTTGTCCCTAGTATTGTAAGACAAGGGCACTTTTACCTTGTGGAGCACACGAAGAGTCCAGGTCTGTGTTTCCCTGTGAACAGGTGCCCTGTGCAGCAGCTGCTGTCTCCAGGATGCCATCGTCCCTGGCGCATGCCACGCTTCTCTCCTGCAGTCCGTGGGCAGGCTTTCCCTGCTTGATCCTGTAATCACAGGCTGCCACTTTTTCTGAATTAGTACAGTTGTGGCTAGGTAACTCCTCTGTGGACTTTTCTGGAGGATTCCATATGAAACTACTGGACTCATCTGATTCACAAGGGACCCGTGACATGTAGATGCCATACGTGTCGGGTGGCACAGCTCCTGTGAAAGGCCTGCAGGGGCTGCCACTGATCAGAACTGCTGCCTGGGTGCTCTCCTCTTTATTCCCCTCTGCAGAAGGCACATCCACACTCAGACTGGCTGTCTCATCATCAGTTTCTTCTGGAGTGTTCATGGAGAATCCAGAAGTGCTGCTTCCACAGATGTAATGCTCTTTTAATTTGTTTTCAGCCATTTCCATAATTTCAAGTACCTGTTTTTAACAACCAAATCTGTGAACGCATAGTAATTCCTGTATCTCTGCTTACACATATTCTCTCCTACGTCAACACTCACAAAAATAAGCAAGACATGATTGTTGCAGCTTTACACCCCGATGACAAGGAGACTTAAATCTTGGCCGTGTATTTAAAATATTACCTCTGCTATGTTTGAATTCTTCTTTCTCAGGCAAAGGCAGATGGCTGATGCAAAATCAACAGCCACCTCTTCCAGCAAGTGCCCTGCTTTTCTGTCTAGGTATTTGCAGCAGATTTCCTTGGCAGCCAGTTTTTCCAAACTTTTTACTTTGGAGTGTGAGCTCTCTTTTGCTGTTTGAATTTCATCGGCAATCATATCTTTCTGTTCAAAGGAAGGAGATGCATTAATGAAGTAAAAATGAACACAAGCATTTATTTTTGTCTGAATCTCTGAGAATCACTATTGCTGTGTACTTGTCATTAGTGCTCCTCAATGCCTGGTTCACACACCGAAAAGCTTTAACAATCTCTGTTCATGCAACTGACTGAAATGTTTGTTCTCACAGGAGAGAAGAAGGCCAGTGGCTTTCTCTGCATGTGCCCAATGCCAAATTCCCTAAAGCAGGGCCAGCTCTTCTTGGCTTGTGCTCATTTATATAGGAATGAAAACGAGCCAACACCGTATAGAGCAGCATTCTTACACACGTTTCTTTATAACACGTGTTAAAGAAATCAAGAATGTAGGATCTTTGGTTTTCTGAACCCCTCTGAACACTTCTGAATTGCTCGTAAATAGTGGGAATACAGTTGTTCTCCCCTCTAAGGCTTCAGCCAGACAAGAAATTGGGAGCATATCCCACAGAAGGGATGCAGGTGGAGGTTGCTTTCTGCGGATGGTTTTAATGCATTCAGTGAGTTTGGCTGTTCTGATTGCTTGTGAAAGTGGTTCATGTAGCTCTAACCTTAGCTTGGGAAACTGGTGAGGATAGTTCCAGGCCTTGTCTCTTAAATATTTATTTTGGAGTCTCTCCTAATGCAATTCAGGCCAGCACTCATGAGTGGGTATATGAAATGGGAATATCTATTGTGCTTCTGTTCTAATGGCACGCAGGCTACTGACATTAATGGAACCAGGATATGACTCCTAAACTTCCTTTCTGCAGGACAAGTACAGCAGACAGCAATTATCAAATTGTATTTAAATAAAATTAAAATTACTTTTATGACAGCAACCCCATTAATTTGTATTGGTGTTCGTTTCTGCTACTTTTTCTTACCAGGTAAATTGGGTGTCTGTCTTCATCCAGTGCCTTCATCCCAGTCAGTATCTCTGCTAAGACCTATAAAATGTATTTGGAAGATAAAATGAATTGTTCAGAATGAACTATAATTTTAAAAAATAAGTTTCTAACTAAAGAAATATTGAACTTTCAATGCATTCTGCTATTATATTTTTACTTCGGATGGCTCAACAATTCCAGCTCAGGGCATTTATGAGACTTTAGATCTACCTCCAGAGCCAAGCCCAGATTTTATAGTACAATAGATATTGCTGAAACAAAGAAAGTAAAGCTAAATGTAGATAAGAAATCACACTGAACAGAGTAACTTCCTACTTAAATGGAAACCCCTGGAGATGGGTGTCATCATAGACTATCAATTACTTTAGCTGAAATTACAAGTAACAGGCAATGTTTGTAGCAGTTCATGTGGTGAGTCTGCAAGAATATTGAGCATTTGTTTTAAGCCACCATTTAAGCCATCAGTAATATTTTATTTATAATAAGAAACACTTCTGTTTCTCTAGTTCAAAAGATTCACCTCATTTTGCCACAAACTGAGATATATTTGGAGTGTGAACAATTAAAAACCAGGATTTCAACACATTATAGAGCCAGCAGCTATAATATGAAATTGCCAGCAAAACAACCATATGAGGTATTTGCTCTTACATTGAATTTCTTGTCTAGAAGCATCAAAAAATGCAACAGAGCATGGAAAAAAGGCAACATACCACACCACAGCTGAATAGATCCACTTTTTCTGTTAACTGCCCATGTCTGACGAAATCTTCTGGCAGGTATGTAAGAGAAACTTGTAGGACTTTGGTTTTCATTGTGGCATATTCTGATTTTTTATCAGAAGAATGCAATCGCAGGCCAGAATGCCCAAGCTTTGGTGTAAAGTTTTCATCCAACAAGACATTTGAGCTGTGATAATGACAGACAAATAACAATATTGGTCAAATCATTACTTTATCTTGAGGCAAAGAATTAATTTTATACTTTTAAACTTAAGCACTGAAAGTGTCCAGCATTTGTCCTCCTGCATAGCACTGAAAGGATTAAGAATATTAGAAAGCAAGAAGGAGAAAAACAAGCACCCAAAAATTACTTCAAAAGAATTTACTTCCATCATTTAGGAAAGAGAGACAGGTTAAACCATAAAGGGTAAAGGCGCTACAGAACAAGGGACAGCAAAAAATGCTGCAAATGGATTTCCTAATTGTATAAACTTTAGCCATGATTGGTAAAGAAATCCTTGAATTACCAGGTGACCAAGGAAGTGTTGATATGCCAAAGTCCTCACCTCTTGATATTTCCATGAAGAATTCCAAAATTGTGCAAATACTCCACTGCTCTGAGCACTCCTATAGAAATGCTAATTCGCATCTCCCAGGTCAGTGGAGCAGAATCATTCTGCAGGGAAAGGAGGAAAAAATTGGTAATTAATGGAATAAAACACTGTAAGACATTGGTAGTTTAGAAAACCAAAGGCTTAGCTGAGTCCCAGTCAAACTCCAGGAGAAGAGCTGCTGCCTTTCTGGTGCTTGCAGCCAAGGCACTTGGGCACCTTTTTTTTCTGGCTGTCTCTCAGAAGTCAAAGAGATTGTTTTCCCTGGAATTCCAGGAGAGGACTTGCAATCACAAGTAGGTGGCAGACCCAGATTATTGCTTACGTGGCACTGAAGCTTGTTTTGCAGGGAGCCATTGGGCAAGTAGGGATATATTAGACAGTACAATCCAGTTTCCACCGAGAACCCCAGCAGCTGCAGAATATTTATGTGACAACACCTGCAGGCACAGATCAGCAGTGATTTGCAAATGACGTAAGAGCAATGCAGAAAAATACATTCCTGAGCTGAAATAAGTTCCTAAATTCAAGGCACCTGGAATGGTGTGCTGCAGCTGGAAGCACAGCTGGAGGCACAACACAGTCCTGGACAGGAGACTGCAGGAGCCTGACTGAGGGAGAGTCCATCATACTGCAGCAGGGGTACAAGGTGGGCACTCCCCATCCAAGGCTGCAGAGTGGCAGTGCCAGCTCAGCCAGGACCAGCAGTAGCCCTGGGCTCTGTGCTGCTTGCCCAGGGCTCCCACACAGGCAGTGCACAACCCCTTGTGCCCAGCCCAGAACGGTGCCTGGAGCAGACACCCCCGTGTTGATGGAACACCCAGCACAGACCACGAGCAGGACATGCATCACTGCCTCTGAAAGCCAACCACTCACCGAAAGCAAATCTGCACTTCTGTATGAAAGAACCTCTGGGTGGAATTTGGGCTTGTGCATTCCAGCTGAAAAATGAAAACATGCAAGAGAATGTCATTAGTAATTACTAGAACTTTGCATTTATCTGGTAGTCTCTAGATGACAAGCTAGTGTAGGACAAGTACCACTGATAGCAACATTAAGTCAAAGGCAACAATTAATTGGCAATTAGAACAAAAACTAGTGTAAAGACACCTCTGATCCAATCATCAATGCAGGCAGCTATACTGCAGGCTACTCCTAGGTATAGAGTTAATGGAACTACTCACATGAGTAAAGTATCCATCACGTGTGTCTTCTGAATTTAGGTTTAATTATTTACATAATTTCATTTTTACCTCTCCTCTTGTGTAGCTGTTCTGGTTCCTTCCCCACACAATATTAAGCAACAACTGCTAATGGGCCAGTCATGCTAATAACACACCCTCTTCGAGAAAAAGGTGCAGTACTTGCCTCTTTGAGTCTTTTGATGACAAACACCATGTTGTTCCTCTGACCTTTGTAGACATCTGCAAAAGTACCTTCACAGATTCTGTTCTTGTCACTGAAACTGTTGGTGGCATTAGCAATTTCCTTCTGGGTCCACAGAAGACTCCCGCTAGGGAGATCACCCATCGTCTCCTGCTGAGGAGTAGAAGAGCTGCAAGGCTACACATTTGTGAAAGAAACAAGTTTATCTCATGAAAATCCATATGCTTTTTCCTTCTTTAAGTGTCATATTTTCCTTCCCATGTTCTAAGCCATCGCTCTGATTGCTGAATGAGACTGTGAAAGGTACTATGCAATCACTCCTTAAGGTGTGGGTAATTCCTGTATTGATGTGTTGGGATGATGTAAAACTTTTGCATAATAGAACTGAAATCAGTTACCAATCTGCATTTCCACCTTTCCCAGGAAACAGATTTAGTTTTGTTTAAAAGTCCATATATTTGTATGAACTGATTTTAGTCTGATTTACAAAAGATATTAATCTTTATAGTTGGGTTATATATTAAGAAACAGTTGGATGAGAAAGTGGGGTCCCTTATAATGTAATTATGCTCTGGTAGAAACTTCACATCTACTTTTGAAGCATCTGGCATCAGTTGCACAATAATTTGTTGCTTCCAGTGTGGCAAGTCCTAATACCAACTATAATTACAGTCCCACTGCAGCCTAATCATGCAGCTTTCACAACCTTAATGGGCACTCAACTTGAGGAAACAAAGCACTAACAACTTCTCAAGAAACTCTGAAACTACTGCACTCTGAGTCAGTCTTCTCTCCTGACTGGTACTCCTGGACCATGTTACTCTGGAAGAGTTTAAAGCCTCAGACAAAATAAACCAAAGAAAACAGGCCAAGAACAACCATGATGGGACTAAGGTGTGCCCACAGATCTGGGAAACACTTTGGGGATAGGACAGATTTAACGTATATCTATATGAAAGATGAGAGAACTGTGGGGAGGAAGGAACAGGAGACTTCATGCTGAAATCATTAGGAACATGAGGAGAATTTTTCACACTGTGATGGTTAAGCACTGCAACAGGGGCTCAGAGAGGTGATGGAACCTTTAGTTTGGGAGATTTTCAGTTGTCAGCTACACGAGGCTTTGGACAACATGACTTAAATTCAATACTAGCTCAGTTTTGAGCAGAAATCACATTTTAAGTATACAATGAAACTAAAAGAGGTATGTGGTTCTGATTAATCAGTGGTATATACTGTCCTGTCCTGTGATCACGCCAGAAATGTAAGTCCTCTGTAAAATCTACACAGGAGAGTCCTTCAAACACAATTGCCATCCCTTCTGAGCTATGCAGGAAGTAATACTGTAAATTTTTCCCTCACTGGTCCTTCACTAGCAAAAAAAGTGATGTAAACCACAAGCAATCTACCTGAAACAATAGTACTGTATTCAGTCCAAGCCCTTTGTAATCGAGCTCAGCATTTTCACTACATCAATGCTTTTGTAGAAGTAGAGGGATAAACTTTAACTGAAAAAAGGCAGAATGTCATAAAGGCAATTTCCCTTGTTACAGTCAGTGAGCACTAAGGGGATTTACCTTCACACTCGATAAAACAGGAGGATTGGACTGCAGGGAATTCAAAAGGTCTTTCGGGGGAGGTGGTGGAGCAGGGAGGGAATACAAGGCTCCTTCAGAACCAGCACCTGAAACTGAGATAACAGCATTGAAAACACACCTGATTTTTGTAACACCACTACCTGTGACTAACTACAAAGGCCTAGGAATTATGAAGACATGGGGTATCTTTTTTTAATTTTCTGACCAAGGATAATCTGTGACAAGCTGTCAAACTGTGAAATTCTGTGTGAAGACAGAGAAGTCTCTTCCTGGTTCTTGTTTGCAGGATGACTGTGCAGCCCTGTGCAGCCCTGGCTGGGGACATGATGCTCCCTGTGTCTGTGCTGTTGCAGACGCTCTCCCTAGTATGTTCTGGGGTTCTCCCTCTCCCTCTCCCACCCGGCTCTCTGCTGGCCTTGATTTACTGTGCATGATGAGTCTTTGTATGGAGTCAGGATGGGACCAAGGCATTGAGAGACCTGGGAATCATCCTGAGATCCCAGAGGATAGATACAGCCAGCATCTCTCGAGGCCAAAGGGGCTAAAAGGAAGGACAACCAGGTAGTTGTGTGCTAAAGTCAGGAATAAACAGGAGACAGCAGTGGTAGGAAAACAGCAAGCACTTGTTGCAGCAGGCAGTG
Organism: Phylloscopus whistleri; assembly: GCA_017589585.1. Lineage (NCBI taxonomy): Eukaryota > Metazoa > Chordata > Aves > Passeriformes > Phylloscopidae > Phylloscopus > Phylloscopus whistleri. Next base: position 506,601 of record JADMLD010000736.1, read on the forward strand.
GTCAGAGTGCCACAACCTTCCTGGAGAAGCATCCTTAGAAGGATGTCTCAGAGGCACAGGTGTGTCTGCTGAATGATTTCAAGCTCTTCAGTGAAATCAGCTCTTGGGGCAACGCTAAAGGAGGAGTCAGAGCCTTCGTAAGGAGTTCTGCAGGAGGCTTTTTTCAGCTTCTTCTGAGAGGTCCAGTGCTGAAGTGCCAAAGGGCTCGGGGAAACAGGGGGTTATATAGGGAAGGCAGGGAGCAGGGTAAAATATCTGAACCAGTCGGGTGGAGGACTGAGAAATGAACCAATCAGGGGAAGGATCGAAAACGGACCAATCAGCTGGGTAAAACGGAGGAAGTGGGGAAAGAACCAATGGGGTATAACTGATTAACATATCAGCCGCAAAGCCTCATGGGGGGAACACATTTCCTCACCATCAGAGGAGAGCTGCCTGCCAGGGTTTCTGCCCCAGGGGGCTGTGTGCACAGATTGACCTGACTGCTCTCTGGCCAGGGCAACGTGTCTGTATGATTGTCCAGCTTCCTCCAGGGGAGTGTGTTTATGTAAACAGGCCGAACAGCCTCCACAAACACTCAGCTGTGCCCATCTGGGAGATCAGTGTCTTCACTGTACTATCCTGACCACAAACACACAGCAGTCTTGGCTACGCGGTCATTTTATGTCAGAGCACATTCGGAGTCCAGTACTGTACTTACTGCCTGCTGGGACTGCTCCCAGGTGTGAGGAGTCTGGGGATGGCAACAAACTTAGGGCATTTTCTTTCTCTCTCCTTTTGCCTTCTGTGGGAGGTACAGATATGATCTGTGGTGGCTCTGGCTCTTCTTTCTCAGGGCTGGTGATGTTAGAGGCGGATGCCCCTTCAAAACAGAGCAAAGGGAAGATAAGGATAACCAGGAAAAATAGAGTCTGACTCTAAGCAGTGACCGGAAAATCCTAGTCAGGACATCAGACTTCAAATTAACATCAACATTAAAATGAACAAGCAATTTAGACAGTTTTAAATTGAGACTATACCCATGACATTAACGAAAATTAACAGGAACCAATAGCTTCAAACAAATACCAGCGATGACTATTCCACAGATGCAGAGTCTCTTACAAGAAGAAATTAGCAATAATAATATATTTATCATTTTCTATATAGCATCCTTCAGGTAATGATCTCAAATCACAAATACCTCCCAGCCTAAGGAAGGTATTGAGTTCTCTGTCAGTTGTCGTGGGACTGATAGGAAGATGGACAGAACTGTGTTGGGTTTAGTCAGTTAAACATTTTAGGACTATTTTCAATTGAGTGATTTTAGTGGCATGACTAAGGAAAAACTTTCATTTACAGGACTATTTGTAAGAAAGACTCTTACTTAGCAACAGAAAGAAAGAAACCAAAGACAATCTAGGGAAAACAAAAAAAGGGCCAACGCCCAAAACTTATTGATATATAAGGAAAGTTTAAAGGGTGAATTATTGATTCCTTACAGCTCTAATAAATCCTGTGCCGTACAAAGCTTGGCAAAACCTCAGAGTTAGGCTTGAAAAAGCAACTTGAAGTCTGATTAAAAGAAGCACAAAGATACAATGTACAGGAACTTAAAACTATGTACAGCTGAGGAGGGACTATTCAGATGAGATTAGGCTACAGTTAGGATGGGAAGAAATAAAGTGCAAAAGTTCAAGATGCTGTCATATATGAGGCTGTAAAAATTTTCAAAGCAGCTGAATTCTTGTCTCTTAAAGTGCTCTTAAAACTGAGGTTGAAAAGGAGCCCTGGAAAATGCTCAGTATATACTAGGGGTGATATAAGGGCTTTCTACTCCCTGATAACATTTTCCTGGTTGTAGTTCTAAACTTCTATCTGGCACCTTTTATCAGCAATACATTTAACATTTTCTTAAAAATCCAAATTAATGTTTTATTTTTATACAGAAAAATCATAAGCCCAAATATTATTACATGGTAGTTCTTATCCTGCTGTCCTAACAGCTTTGTATCTTATCTGGTGATCTCAGAATCAAACATGCCAGGCCTCTGTTTCCATCTGAAATCAGACAACAGCTTTGTGTTCTTTTACTTGTAAAAACAAAGGCCAGGGAGTACCTGGAACAAGCAGGAAGCCCAGTGTTTCTTGCATAATCTGAGCTACTTGTATGAACCATGAGCCAGTGAGCCATGGGAGAGAAGCCAAGCCATGGCACATTCAGGCACTGAGGCTGAAGAACAGCAGTACATAAAGACCAATAATGGCAGAGATGGGCATGTTCTGTTTAAGGTTTCTATCTGTTTTCTTCAATGCCACCTATGAATTCAGGTCTGAATGAAACCAGGTCTGAAAATTAAAACTCAGAACACTCAGGTATTTTTGTTACTGTGTTAGAATGCTATGAAATCCCAAATTTTACAGGGTTTTAAAACTAGCTGTCAAACAGTCTGCAGGCCTTTCTGCAGGGAAGTCCTCCCTCTATGCTGTTTTTTTTCCTCACATGGTTTAACCTAGAAGTCTCAGAACTTAGCACCACTTCCCTTATTCAACCCACTTTTCAGGGTTTTTCATGACTTTTGCAACTTCCTGCATGTCAGACAAACAGGGCAGCACTGCAGTAAAAGAACTGACATAGAAAACATCATTATGGACATTCAGAAGTGGGACTAGAGAGTACAAAAAACTGTTGAAGGGAGGTAGAACTCTTTGGGAAGTAATCTGTCAGCAAAAGATCTCCCTTTGTGCTGTTTCTGATTCCTTTAAGTAGAAATGAATTGAATTATGGTGATGTAAGGACCACTTAGTTTTCTGAAGTGCCCAACAGAACAAGCTCCATATCCTCTGTATCTGCCCAAGAGGGATCACCTGAGTAAGCATATTCAGATACAGAGAAAAGCTCAAAAAAAAAAAAAAAGGGTAACTGACAGGAGCATAAGGGAAAGCAGGTAATGCCCCGTTGTACCTACGCCAGGTGCAAATTGTGCAAGCGATGGCCATACTGACACACCACAGGGAGCAAACCAGACCCACAGAGGGATGGTGATTGCTTTTGTCTGTGTTGTGTCTGTGTTTCAGGGCTGACTGCTGGAACCTGCTCTTGGATTGGAAGCAATGCTGGCAGGGCTGCAATATGCTGTCTCTCAGGATGTGATCCAGTGCCACAGGACCAGGCCTGGAGGGCAGAGACCCTTTGTACGGCCTCTGTGTTCTGAAACCCTGTCTGATGTTTAAAAGCACCAGTTTGGCCACAGCTCATCTTCCTGCCGCCTCTTGAGGGGTCCAAGATGGGCACCACAAAGTTGGGGTGATGAGCTGCAGGGACCAGTGAGTCTACCTGTGTCACCTCTTCCCTCGCACCACCAATTTTACTTGAGTGAGCAGAAAATCACAATCACTGGAGACATTTTTGAATTTGACACAGGATGTGACTTCTAACAAAAAGCTTCTTCAGGTAGCATGGGAGCTGTCCTAGGAGGGGCCTGGGTTCTGTGAGGAGCAGCACAGAGCCATGGAAGGAAGGGGCAGCTACTCACAGTCCAGGATGACCTGAGCCGCTCGGTAGAGCTGCAGCCCTTGCAGCAGGTCCAGGAGCTGCTGCACTGTCGCCAGCCTCACTCCCCACCACCACATGAGCTCCCTCGTGATGCTGATCCCTGTCTTCTCCATGCACTTGATTTTCCGTAGCTCTGTTTGATCAGTGATCACATAGGAGGCTGGTGGGAGAGAATGGATATTTCTGTTTAAGTATTAGAAAAAACAGGCAAGGGCAAGCAGGGCAGGCTAAGGTGTGAGACACCGTTTGCTTTTGCATTTGCATATCTTTAAAAGGAAGGATCACAATAAATTACCCAAGTGGACATGAAGAAATTTCTGTTCCTAAAGTAAGATATCCCTTCTCTTCCTTCAACTATTCTGGAAAAAATTTGTTCTATCAGAGACACTTGAAAAGAAGACACACTTTTCAGCAGATTTTCCCTGTAATCTTTCTCCTTAATACTTTGTACCAAAGTAAGGTTATATTAAATTCCTGAGGTGATTCTCCCAAAACAGGTGACAGCAGACTGTGGAGTGGCTGCACTCCCACTTGCATTCCTAAATCCCTGTGCTGTGGTGAGCCAAACAATAACTGAATCACCTGGGTGTTAGTTACACTCTGATATAGCGATCAGGGAAATGCAGCTATTTTTAGATCCTGTGCCAAAGCTGACACAATGTGTCCCGATTCTTGACCGTGCCCGTCACCCCACTGCATTCTTCCCGGCTCACCCATACAAAATCCACCTCCCCTCATGCTGCCCCAGCTCCTCCCTAGACACAGCCCTAGAGCCAGAGTCTCAGAGAGGCTGTGCCTGAAGGAAAAAGCCTAGGGGCTGGGGTGCTCGTGTGGAGACAAAGATTCCTGATTCTCAGCACGGCTGGCTTTGGAAGGACGTCAGAAATACAGCTTTGTGCACCTGAAGGCAGTGGAGATGAATCCCACTGTACATCAGGAAGTTTAACTGGAGTAAGAGCTTATTCAGCACACAGTTAGGGAAGTCATGTCAAATAAAGGAAAGCACGCACTAAGAAAAGATTCAGCTTAGAATTGTTTGCACTGGGATACAGAAAGAAGAGTAAATAACTCAGGGACTAATATTTTCTGTAGTTACTGACTGTACGCAGCCAGGACCGAGAAAAACAGGGGCAGAAAGTATGAGGGAATATACACGAAGAGAAGGAGGAAAGGAAAAAATAGAACATCTGAGCAGATGTGAGGGACTTTGTGAAAACAGGTAGTGAGAGGTGGCAGGAGATACAGGGTGACTGGAGAGGGAAGCGCGAAAGTTTGTGGAGAGTGAGGGGAAGGAACCTGGCTGCCCAGGAACCACAGAAGTCTGGCATTCCACCTATGTTTGAAAAGCAAAATCAGACCGCTGCCCGGGAATTCCCTGCTTACAGGATGTGCTCTGCCGAGCGCTGGGAAGCGTGGGGGACAGCCCCCCCCCGAAGCTCGCGTCCTTCCAGCACGTCCCAAACGCGCTGCTGTCCCTGTGTGCCCACGCCAGCCCCGCCGCCACCCCACCTTGCCCCATGCCCCCTCACCGAATCGCATCCAGTCGTAGTCGCTCAAGCAGTCCATCTTCTGGCAGAAATCCTCCAGCACCCAGGCGGGCATGCTGTGGATGTACAGCGCTGAGGCCGAGCCCGCTCTGAGGGCGAGCGGCGGCTGCTGCAGGGCCATGGCTCCGCGGTCGCTCTCCGGACAGCCCTTTGTCCCCAGCGCGGCCATCAGCAGCGGCTGCGCATGGTGCGCGCCTGGCCAGGGACCGCGGCCACGGGCAGCGACGCTCACCGGCCTCTCCTCTTCTCCCTCAGAGCTTCCTCTTCTCTGGGGAGCTGCCCTCACCGCCTGTCCCAACGCGGCGGGCGGACTCGCTGCCGGGGAAAGAGCCCGCGACACTGCCAGCGATCCCCGGCAGGCTCCGGGCGCTGCTTCCTGCTCCGGCTGACGTCAGGCGCCAGCCCCAGATGCAAATCAGATTTTCCTTTCCATGACTATTATTGCTCCAGCCCGGTTGCCACATTGCGAGTTTCACGTGGCGGAAGCGAGAGCAGTTTTCCCGGGTGTTGCGCACCGCTGGCAGGGCCGGCGGTACGGACCGAGCGGGATGGGTGCGGGCCGGGAGCGGAGCTCGGCACAGCCGCGTCCCCCGGGCGCTCCGCTGCCGGCTGCTCCGCCCGTGTGACCACAGAGAGGGGCTGTGAACCTGCACCCCCAACAGCGTGCTGGGGCCGTCCGCGGGGCAGCGAGACACAGATCTCACAGCGGTTAAGAAAGGAATGGGCACCACCGGAGAAGGCACTGAAAAGCCGCCCGGTGATGCCGCGCAGGGATCCTCCGGCCAGGGTTTGCCATCACGGCAGCACACGGGAGCTCACTCATTACAATATGTGGAACGGTAGGATATGCAGGAAGTGAGAACTAAAGAACATCAGAAGAGGTCACAGGGCCAGGTCTTGCTTGTCAAGGGTTAGGTATAAAATATGTTCTTAAAGTCAACAGTTTTTTCTGAATTTTTTTTTGATTTAACCTGATTTTGAAAAAAATGTATAATTTAATTTGCTAGTGTAAGTATTACTAATACTTTTGGCAAAAAGGAAAGCCTTCCTGCCATACTTCTGCTGCTAGAGACTGCCAGCAGATACGTAAGTGTAACCATCCATCCTCTGCTCTTGTTGCTCGTATTTAGCCCTAGGTCTAAAGTTGTATGAATTGCAAGAAGTGCTGTAAGTTTTGACACCTGTTCCTCTGTACTCTGCATATATGTTTACAGTACAGCTAACTCTTGTTTTCAGTATCAAACTTTCAAACTTCTGCTGTTTTCTACACTCCTGGCCTCAGAAATCATGAACTTCTTAGCTCCACTGTGGCAAGGAAAAACTGAAAAATGCAATATTATTGTAGCTATAAGATCAAAGACCAGGAAAAAATAAACAAAACTACCCAAAGTGTATTTAAAATATCTTATTTTAAAGTGTACTTTAAATATCTTTAAAACTCACAGACTGCCTTGGAATGAGCTGTTTTATCAATAGTACTAGTTCAACAATAATAGTTGCATTTATGGGGTTTTCCCCTCCCTTTTCCCTGCTTACTGTCCCTCTGACACACACCTAAATGCTTTCATGATTGGAACATCTCTGAAAGTGATGTAAGATGAGACTGAAATTGTGTTGCAAAGAACTACATAAAAGTAGGAAGAAAAGACTTCTTCCCCTTGGGTACTGGAAAAACTTGTGAAACCATTTGAACTATTTGCCTCTGCGGGAAACAATGGGAAAGGACAGGGTCTTACTGTGGGGAACTGAAATCGACTGAATTGAGACTGGCACAATCCTGTATATTCCTGCTGTTGGGCCCTCCCCTTCCAAGGTGGTGTGAGCAGGACTCTGCGCCGCGCTGTGCTCTCCCCCAGCCCCTGGATGCTGCACAATGTCAGAAGCATTTGTTTCTCATTTGTTTCTCAGGGGTTTCCCCGTTCAGCTGTGCCCCACCGCCCCTGCATACCGCGCTCCCTCAGGCTGGCCCTGCCGGCTCTCCCTGCTGCTCCCGGGATGGCAAAGAGGCCGGGCTGGACTGACTGAAACCACCCAGAGCTAACGCAGCTGCCACGAGTAAACGACGACTTTCACTCATTACTAACCCCTCTGCGTAACTACTAGAAGACTGCATTTCCCAATGTTCATGTGTTAAAGCCAGCTGGAGTTTCTCCAATCTTTTATTCTGATCCAAAGGAGCACTCCAGAACAGAAAAATACACTCTAAAAAGAAACACAAGAAATCACAGACCCCACCCAACTCAGAAATACCCAGAACGCGTGCCACGTATATTCTGTTAAACCCAACACCTAACACCAACTAGGTTACAGGAAAAGCTGCAGCCAAGCAGGCCAGCTTTCTGCCAGGGTCTGGCAGAGCTGCCATGCTAATTGCAGTGCACAGCCTCATAGAGAGCAGGAGGGAACCTCCTCTTAGGCATGGATATGAGCAGAGTACAACACCCTGCGACCCTCAGGCTCGCTGGCTCACTGACCCATGCCTGCTCCAGAGGCCTGCACGGGCTCACTTTCCCCTCAGAGATCTGTGAGGGGTGGTAAAAGTAGAACTTGACAGTAGCCCCATTCCTGCCCAGACACTGCCTGAAGCTGTGCTGATAATTCCTGAGAGCCACAACATAGCCCTGCAGCAAAGGGCTGGGCAGATTGTACAGTCCAAAGTGTCTGTTTCCTGATCAACCATGACGACTGTCAGAGTATCACAGAATACAAACACAGAGGCACTGGGGAATTACCTGACAGAATTACAGTCAGAAAGCTAGCATGCATCTCCATTTTTATGTCAAAGATAATTTTCTTCAAATATGTAAGAAAAACAATTTTACAAATAGGGAGCCATTCCATACTTACAAAATACATTGAGATTCTTGGTTTCACAGCTACTCTCAGAATGTACAACTGGAGGGAAACATATTCACAGAAATAACCTGCTGTAATCAATCTCCAGCCAATCTGCTTCTAACCTGAGCTGCACCACATCTTGCTCAATGGACAATTAATGTAACTCTAAACTACCCTGCTTTGAACTCTCTGTGTGATTCACACAAGAGCACATTCCACTGAGATTTGGGGAACAGAATACACACAAAGAAGTATTATCTCTCTTTCTCCAGCCTGCCACTAAGTATGGCCCTGTTTGTGAGCTGGCTGTGTGAGCCAATACAGCTCCCATTGGTCCTGAGAACACACAGGCAGCTTGAGAGGCCCATGCTCCCTGAAAAGGCCTCCTACTATTACCTGGACTACAGCACTGCAAGGGGAAAAGACAGAACTTAAAGCATCTACCTCTTGTGAACCCTGTACAGGCTGCTATGGAAGCAGCTGGGGACAAGGGTGTCCAAAACTAGGATCTGGTCTGTGTGGCGAAGATCAACCAGGCAGGAATCCTACAATAAAAGGCAAGTAAGGCATTCGAGGTATGATGACAGTAAAAACATGTCAGACCTAGAGTGGATCTGACATGGCTTTGTACGTGGCAAGGTAAGAGGCAGAATAACCTCCAGGCATTTACATATCATCTTTCCACCAATGTAATGTTTGTCAGACCATCAGGCACTGCTGGAAACCCTCGTGTACAAACTACCTGTGCCCTGTGACCCACAGGCACATTGAGGCTACATGTGAAAGGGAAATTCCATCAAAACAAATTACTCAAACAAAACTGATGACACTTACAACCATTAGTCTGGGCTAAATTAATCCTTGGTGTAATTTGCTTTCTAAGACAATGAAAGTTACTTTGTATGAATATTTTCCATTTAGCTGCCCTAATCTTACCTTACAGTTTGCAATACATGTAATAAAGAAATGAACTGAACCATTAGAACCCAGCATGCCTCCACCAGGTGCTGTTCAGTCTTTGACTATTGATTTGATTATCACCAATGTTATGAGTTTATGTTTCAAAACTTTAAACGGAGGCATCAGTTCTTGGTGTGCTTCCTGGCGACTCTCACTGCTCAGACTCAGTCTCTGCTAAGTAATCAATCTCCAGTGTTTGCTATTGAGAAGTCTGAAGTAATTATGTTATTCCACAATTTTGTTCCTCAGTGCTTCACTCCTCTCCAGAGAAAGCCGCTGAAGATCCTTCCAAATATCGGGATGATCCTCCAGATCTTCATATAACGACTGAACAATGTCCAGTTTCCTGTAGTCCACTGGGCTGACCAGACTGCGCACAACCTGCAGACATCTCTCCTTCAGGGTGAACACTGCAGTTAAACACAAGCACAACACAGCCTTGTCACGAGGGCTCGCAGCTCCAATGCCAACGATGCTGCTCTGAGCATTTGAACACAGAGCACAGCCCGCAGCAGTGACCCATGACAGGCTGGGCTCTTCAGACAGGCAACAGATGTGGTTCCTGCCATGAGGCACCTACGAAAACCCCTCAGAGACCCCCTTAAAGGAGAGGTGTGCCACTAGTTCCATCCAATACAACAGCTCTACCTAGAACCTCTCACCATCTCTTCCAGTGTCTGAGCAGGTTTAATTTCATGAGGATCTGATTTCTCACTAATCCTAACAGTCCAAAGAGACCAAGTTCAGAGTTCCCTAGGGCACATGTGATCCTGTCCCTTACCTGGCAGTGTGATGTCAGCTTTGGTCACATTGGGAGCTGCCACAAACATCTCCTGCTGGTTGACAAGCAGCCCGTCATTGGTCCCTGCATCCCGAAACAGCCAGAGGTGCCCTGGCAGGGAACAAGGTGAGAATGCATCAATTACAGAACTTTTTAATGAGTGGCTCTGAAGGGCATCCACTCACAAGGGACCAAGCTCTCCAGCTTAGCTCTGTGTGCACAGGCTACTACCATGGCCCCAGACACTGGTATGAATTGGGAGGGGAAAGGAAAAAGGTGAAAAGGAGAGGTAAAAAAACAAAGAAAAAGAAAAAGAAAATGGCAAAAGGAATTGGGAAAAGGAGAGGGGGAAAGGAAAGAGGAAGACCAAAGGAAATGGAGAGAGAATAACGGGAAAGGAAAGGAAAAGCAAAAGTGGAAGAAGGAAGAAGGGAAGACAAAGGAAAAACGGGGGAGGGAGAAGGCAAAAGGGTAAATTCCACCGCCACCAGCTCACCCACCCGGGCCCCGCGAGGCCCAAGCCCGTCCCGTCCCGCCGCACCCACCCCGGTAGCTGTTCATGACGCGCCCGCTGCGGGGCTGCAGGACCGGGTAGTGGCGCGGCTGGCCCTCGAAGTCCAGCCAGACGGGCAGCACGCAGCGGGGGCTGTAGTTGTTGAAGACGACCTTGGAGACCTCCCGCGTGTTGACAGAGCGCAGCACAGGCTCAGCGCCTTTCCCGGCCGGACGCCCCCGGCCCGGCGGCGACATCGCGGCCCCGGCCCGCCCCGGCCCCGCCGCGCGCAGGCGCCAGGGGGCGGCACCCGCTGAGGGCAGGCCGGCGGCGGCAGCGCCCCCTGGCGGAGCGGGGCCCGCCGTGAGGGGAGCTCGCCGTGAGGGGAGCCCGCACCAGGACCCGCCAAACGCTTTTAACAAGTAAAAGAAAAATAGCAAGTTTGGCAAGTCGTCACTTCTTTGTCAGCTCTTTGTCATGTCTTATCGCCCAGCAACCTCATTTCACAGCTCTCGTGACTAAGGCACTGGGCTCACCAGGGCCGCCACAAACCAATTCTTCCTCAGTAACAGTTAAACCTGCCAGTTCCTTCCTTTCCCGATCTCTGGGTGCCAAAACATTCCTTTATCCTTCAGCTATAGATTCCCAAACACTGTATTATCTTTCTCATACACACATGAAAACAGTAATATTTGAGGAAAATTAACTAGATACTGGGAAATCTGGACATGAACCAGAAAAAGAACACAATTAAGACTCATCTCTTTATGCAAAACCTCTAAAACTTTAATACTTGTTAATTCACCTCTGAACAGTTACACATACTTAACATGAACACACTGTAATGGAAAAGGGAAAACCAGCAATGTGTTTTTGGCCTCTGATGAACAGAGTTAGAGGCCTGAGAAATCATAGTATGGTCAAAGAAGAAAAAATATTTGCAACAGTATTTTTGTGAACACTGTGGCAGCATAACTGTGGTAGTTAAATTACCTATGAAATTCAAATTGCCACCTTGATACATCCATGGTAGACACCAAAACCATGAACTTTTTAATATAACTGCTAAATGAATCTCTGTCCTCGAACAGTAACTACAGACTGTTTTCTAAGGCTGCGTGTTACCCCCTCACCCGTGGCAATGGGACACTAAAATATGGATCAGACATTTACTAGTAATTAGCCCTAAGGTGAGGTAACAGGCAAGAGAACCAGTAGCACAGCATACTGTTTGCCAACTGGAATTTGTTTAGCAGACCACAAAAACCAGATCCTGGCTTCTTATTAGTTTACATTTTGAGCAATGGTATAAATTAGAAAACTACATTAGAGATACTACCTCTGAACCCTTTAAGGTGACTTTAAGGTGACAGTAGTACTGTTAGTCATTTGAAGATACAGCTTGGTAAATAAATTAACTGTTACCCACAGAGCTGCCTCAACATGTTTTCTACTGTAAGCAGAAGAAATAAATGTTTAACTGAGAAATACAAGAGAAGATTCAAGCCAAGGAAAGAATTATTAATTCCACTAATGAATTTCAGTTTGGGTGGAAGGGAGCAGAGGTGATTTGAATAATAAGGTTTCAGAACACACAGTAGAACTGGCAGCTTTCAAGTTGATCCGTGCTCTAATATATGTGTCACCATTTCTCCACAGATTGTTTGGTTTTAAAACTGATAGACCTATGCTGTCAGGTGCCTGCTTTACCAGCTGGCTATTGAACAAAGTCTGGAGCTGTCTCTTGTCCTCTTCAGGCAGTTTACCAGAAGGGCCTTTTCTCCTCTGCAGTCTCCCAGGTGCGCCTCAGCAGATACACTGCAGCGTGGAGTCCCCCCACGTTCACCCACACCGTCTGGGCTCTGCGCCAGATGTGTCCCACGCGGGACAAGGCCTGCAAGCCAAAAACAGCCAGAGGGTGGCATTAAGACAACAACACTATTTTTTATTATTCTATATCACATCTGACAGCAACATCAAAGGACTTTTCAGGTCCAAAACTGAATTTAAGCATTACTAATTATTGCTCTATAAATGGAATATCTTTTGTAATGATGACAGCTTACAATTTTTCCCTCAATGTATTTTCAAGTGTAAATAGGTTTGACTTTTCTCTCAGAGAACAAACCTTGGCAAAGCATTTCTTGTCCTGGGTAAGCAGAACAGCCCTGCCTGTCCCCGGGGTGCAGATCCGGCCCATCTCCATCAGGCAGGCTGGGTAGAGATCCCAGTTCTTCTTCTTCGACCCTATCCTGCAAGATACATTCAGATCCCCTTTGTGAACACTGGCACCACTTCAGTGCTGTTGGTGTCTCAGACGTCAATGCGCTCACTGAACACCAGTTACTTTCAAGCTCATTTTTAACATCAGGCTCATGATTCCTTCCCCAGCAGGCCCAGCTCAGTGCACAGATGCGGAGGAGCCCAGCCCTGGCAGGAGAGTGGCGCAGCCGCGGCAGCGAGGCGCAGCACCTTCCCAGCACAACTCACCTCTTCCCGAAGGGCATGTCCGTCACCACGATGTCCACAGAGCCCGTCCGCAGAGGTAGGTTGCAGATGTCCCACTGGATGATATCCAAGGGAACGCCCAGGGCAGTGCTGCTGCAAGAGCAAAGGCAGTTCCCTCAGACATGAGCACTCAGAAGGTTTTTACACTGAGGAGGTCTAGAATGTTGGCAATAAAATAAACAACAAACTATGAACCAGACACTCAAATGCATCAATGCAAAGCGGGTTTCTGTGCATACAACACTGCAGGAAAGGTAAATCCCTCAGGCTCCTCTCACCTGTCCTTACTCTCATTTTTCCTCAGTAAGGAGCAGACGTTGTTTGCTGCTCTCTTCACTGCCTGAGGGCTGTTATCCCCTGCAATGTGGTAGCAGTAGGGCCATTCTGCAGCTCCCTGGGGGGGAAATGAAAATAAGCAACATTAGCATCAACACTGCTTGAATGAAAAAAAAAAACAAAGCAGAATAATTTCTCAAACATGACAGAATACGACAATGAGACTGCAAGTGGATGGCAGGAAATTTAGAATTCTGTAACAGCTGTACTTTGCACCTTTAAAGCTCAAAATACTTTTGGATTTAGTTTCTTCCTGCTAATATGGAAAGAAAATGAGGTAATTTACAAAAAGCATATTTGCATCTGTTCAAAATTTGGTGAGATTGGAGCTTACTATTCAGTCATTAACAAGAAGACTTGCACATATTATTCAGCTGCAGATACAGACAAATTTAATTAAGTTTAAAAAATCACAGAAGAATCACCTCTATTGGTATCGCACCTGTACCACACATGGGATCAACTATGATATCTGTAGGCTGGGGATCACAGAGTCTGAGGAATGAAAGAAAAGATATAGTGAGAAATGTCTTAAAAACATGAATTTCTGTAAATAAGGGAAAGTGAACTATTTTAATCACTCTGATTCTACCCTTCTAACAAAAAACTATATGTGATTATTTTTTCCACTAGTTAATTACTATTTATAACCAGCAACGCAGTAAAATTCTTTGAAAACTGCGGTACACTATTTTGAAACTTGGCTAATACAGCAAATGTTTACTTTCCTTGACTGGGAAACACCCCCTGTTATTACAAGGCACATGGTGTCAGCAACTCCAGGTTTTTTTATTTCTTTCTCTTTAAGAATTAACAGAAATGGCTTCTGAGGAAGCAGTAGGGCATATAAAAGGTTTAATTTCTGAAACAAAGTGACTTGTTAACAGAGCATAATACAATGTAACTGCCCTGACCTGAGCATGCCATAAGCCAGGGTCGAACGCAGTGTTGTGGGTCCGAAGTGTGTGATATTCCGTCTGTGGAGACTCTCTTCAGTTAATGCAATCCCCACCATGACTTCGTTGTTGTGAATATTCAGAAGAACCTAAAGAACAAACTTGAAGTGAATTTCAGAAGTAACGGAAGCTTTCCACAGAATGCCTAGTAAGTATACTTACAGGAATTTTAGAGGGTAATTTAAAATCCGGGAATGACATATAAAAAAAGCTTTTCTTCTTGGAAATAAAGCAAAGCACCATTTTAATAGGACAGAATTCAGGTGAGCATTCACACACTGTCTCATTCACACCAAACCTGCTGCACAAGACTTCTCAAAGTGCTATAACCATTGCACTGCCTTCTTAAAAGATTTGGTTTGTAAGTCTGGGGCAGAAGTTGAGTAAGTCCTGCAAGACATAGTGAACCATCTGCAATAAAAATCGCATTTGTGGTGGGGACTACATTAACTAGGAAGGCGAAATTTCACTCCAGGGCAGTGGTCAGCCCTTTGTAAACTTGCAAGGAAAACTTAGGTCTTTCTGCCCCTCACAAACGGTGGTTCCTCACCACTGACAGGCCAGGGATGCTGGTTGTATTTTCACAGCCTTTGCTCTCCCCTGACAGAAAATAAACACCTGACAGTTATTGCTAATTCCTTCTGTCCCCTTCACCCCAAAACCAGCTTCCATTTGTAGCATTTCCTGGTAACTTAGACTGCTATAAAACAATGCATTAGAGAAAAGATTTACTGAAGGTGAAAACAAGGCAAGCACTTGCATCAGAGGACACACATAATGTTGCCAGGGAAATGAACACTTCAGAGGAGGCTGATTTCAGCATTACCAGTTTTCAGGTCCAGAGTGCCTGGAAGGCAATTTGGGGATCTCTAAGCAGCAGAAACAAGAACTAAAAATTTGTACTGCAGAAACATAGGTATTTCCAAGGTGCACCACTATACCTCCACATCAAAATTAGTCATGTCAGCTTTCCACTGGAAGTGCTCTTGCACAGCTCCACCAAAGTCTCTTGCGGCCTCATTCGATGTGAAGCTGTGCTTGTCTCCAGCTCTGTTGCACGTCACTCGGAACCTCAGCACCTTCGCCTCTCCTTCGCCTGTCTGACCGTCACCAGCCTTGGTGCCACTCTCAGAACTCGCCTGCACTTCAACTTTCACATCTGATTGCTCATTATCGTCCTGCTCCTCCACCCCGTTTCTGGATGTCACTCCTTGGGGATTCTCTGTATTCTGGCCACCAGTGGGCTCCACAGCCACAGGGTTTTGGGCACAGTCCTCCTGGTCATTAGTGTTATTTTGGTCTGCTCCTCCCTCTTCTCCACCATCACTCAGCTTGTCTCTGCTTGCAGGACTCTGCAGATTGTGTTTTTTGCGTTTTGTCTTTTTCTTTTTCAGGCTGTTGTTCAACTCCCAAACTTTCAATGGATTGGTCCAGGGCAGCTTTTTAACCAAATCTTCCAAATCTTTTAGAGCATCTTCCTTTAAAAGACAGAAAAAGTTGTGTTTTAAAGTTATTCCATCCTTTTAAAAGTTATTCTTTATTTTGAGGTCTCTCAAAGTAGTTTATTATACATTAATCCACTACATGCTTAAGAAAAGCTTACAGGTTTTTGTCTGGTTTTTGCCATAGCTAAATAGAATTACACTGAAAATCACAAGACCCATATGATTTCATCATTTATCTTGTAAAACAGACAACTAACACTGTATTAAGTGACCAAAGTGACACTTCATTGTCCTGTGTCTGTGACCTACAAACATAGCATCAGCTCTTATCCCAGATTTTGTCAATGTAAAGTATTTAACTGCAAAATTATGTTAGACGACATGGCCACACTTCCATTTACAAGCCAGAAAAAGGGAACTGGAATAATATCACAAATGAAAAACTTGTTAAACAAACAATACTTTGATGCTAGTCTTAAATTAGAAACCCCAAACACTCCAAACCCCAGAACCGACAGAAAAAGGAGTAACTCACCTTATTTTCTTTAAATTGATAGTCTTTGAACTCCTGAACAACAACAAACAAATTGTCCACTGACCTCAGACGATGGACCTAGAAGAGATGAAAAGGTGACACATTACTAACCATGTGCCGTGGGGGCTGTGTTTACTGTCGTTAGAATTTTGCCATCTTGCGTCGAGGTTTTAGAGACTACGGTTTTCCACCTTTAGTCCCCACGGGAGTTATCAGTTTACGTCTTTGCAGTGATTTAACGTCCCCATCTATCATTTATTTCATCTCCCCCTGAAACCCCGGTAAAGGCTGATACAGCTGCTGCACGCAGGCCGGCCGCGGCTGCGTGCGGGATGCTGTCCGGAGCGGCGGCCTCCGACAGCGAAGCTTTCCTGTCTGCTTTCCAAGGAGGGGCTGGGACCCGCCGAACCGAACGCACCCGCCCCGGCCACGGGGGGAACAGCGGAGCGGGGAGCGGCGCGGGGAGCCCGCACGGACCTGAGGCAGGCTCCGGGTCGGGACTTCGAAGTAGATCTTCCCCCGATCCCTGCTGATCCTGGAGGCCGAACCCAGCTTCTCCTGCACCTCCTCGGCCGCCGTCTGCTCGAACCCCGTGGGCACGGTGGCGCCGATCACGGCCGCCAGCTCCGCGCCCTCCGGGGCCGCGGCCGGACCCAGCCCCGCGTCGCCGGCCGCTTCCGCCATGCCGGGCTATCGGGGAGGGCGGGCGACCGCTCACACCCACCCACGGCCAGCCGGCCGACCACCAGATCACCCACGGCCGCCGGTCACACCGCCCCAAGCGCCGCCACCGCCCGCCCTTTCCGCTTCCGCGCCGGGCAGCACCGCCTCCGCTGCTCGCGGCTCGCTGCTGGGCTCGCCGGGACGGCGGGGATGGGGTGTTAGTTCTTACGGCTCTGCGGGTACCGAGTGTCGGTCCCAAGGGCCCCGCGGGGACCGGGTGTCTGTCCGTGCGGCCCCGCGGGGACCGGGTGTCGGTCCTTACAGACCCGCGGGTACCGGTGTCGGTCCGTGCGGCCCCGCAGTGAGCGCCTGTCGGATCCCGGGCCGGGCTCGGAGCGCGTCTCTGTGCGTGTTCCCGCTCTGTGACGGGGTCATTCATTTCCCTGGAGGAGCGCTGGCCGGCCCGCAGGTCAATTCCCGGTTCCAGCATTCAGGGAGCGTGGGTGTTCTTGCAGCCCCTAGGGTCCCGGCGCTGAGCTCTCGAGCTGGGCTGCGGGAGTTCTGGCCCCGAGCTGGCCCTCGCCTGGAAGAACTGTTTAGTTTGTATTAATTTCAGAGCTGCAGAATGAATTTGGTGTGACCTGATCTGGTTTGTCTTGCAGTGACAGGCATGTGTTCTATAAATTTCATCCAGAACTTGAGTTTCCAAGGGTTAAAGTTCTTCAGGCTGCTTCCTGGCTTCAGAGGTTGCTTTTAAAAAATGTAGTTTTGTATTGCAATATGTGCACAGAGAAGTGAAATCAAAAATTTGCTCTTCCAAAGTAAAAATGCTGAGAGCAGTATAGAAAGCTTTTCAGAGAAAGATGCATGTGAGGGTGCCAGGCTCTTCCCTCCTGTATCCTCTTGAAGAAGGTTCTGCTTTCAGAGGACTGTGGGCAAGGCTATACCACTTCCTCCTCAGTGGTATTCCAGCTGCATGCTCTCTGGTACTGGAATTACTCCCTCTTGTGCAGTACCTCAGAAGTTGCCAGAGATTTACTACAGGAGTGAGGGTTAGCGTGGGGATTTGTTCAGATCACCTTTTAACCTACAGCATCTGCTTCTGACCTGACACTCCAGCTTACTTTGAGACAACTTAGCAACGAGAAGATTCCTACACACGTAATTAAACAAAAAAGCAGGGAAAGATTAAGTAGTTTACAATTCAGAATTTTTCATGGGATTTTAACCTCAACTGGTGCTAGCAAGGTCTGAATGAAGTGTGGGTAGACAGCCTGTAGTGTGAACTGCAGATCAGTCAGACAGGGCTAATGGGGTCCAGTCCTTTGTGCTGCCTCTGTGTTGGGAAGGGAAGAGGTTGCACAGTTCAGGATTTCTTCCTCTTCCAGCCAGGGATACAACTATGGTCTTGAATCTGTTTTGGCAGCCAGGAGACTGGGGTTGCCCACAGTGCTGGTGGAGCTAGCATGAGCTTTAAATAATGGAAGACTAATAAACCCTACAGTCATTTTTAACATCTGGAAACATGATTCAGGAATATATAATCTCATTGTGGCCCTGCAATGTGCATTGCTCTATTTTTCTTTTACACCTGATTAGCTCCTACCCTAGTCCAAAATGCCACTGATGCTGAGAATATACAGCCTTGAGAAGCTACCAGGGCACTGCTGAGCATCTTCAGAGTCTGCAGCTGTGTTTTACTAATGCCTTTGATCTGAAGCTTTGTTTTCCTAACAGCTAATTTATTAGTGAGCAAATTGAGGCTTTTGCATATTAACAGACTTGCCAAGTATCACTTAGGGGCCAGAACAGAGGCTAATGGAATTATAAAAATCTCTCAAATCACACCCAAAAAACTGCCCCTCTTATACAACCAATTTAATTATTCTCTAGGATGGAATGTACAAGATGCATGGTGTATTGCAATATCAAAAGAATTCAGTTAAATTACCTCCGTTAACCTCTGCGTGACCCTGCTCTGGGGACTTGAGGATCTGTCACTCCTCCCGCTGTTGGCTCAACATCTGTCATGTTAAACCACACATTCAGAGGATGCATTAACACCTGCTATTGCTGATATTTTGAGCTGAGAAGAAATCAGTTTCAGGCTCTTTTCCCTAGAAGCAGGCTTCTGCATTCCAAACAGTGGCACACAAGTGCTGTAACCTCTTTCCTTCTGAGTCAGCATAACCAGCACCTGTCAGTGAGATTGCCTGTACACAAGAGCTGCTGTTGAGACCTTTGTTCCTGGCTAGTCGGTTATTTCCAGCTAATCGTTAGTCATTGCTGTGGGAGGAAAAGCAGAATTGTTGTAGTGCTTGATAGACCATCGTGACATGTGAGGGCATGAACATCACCGTGTCCTGCGCACAGCAGCTGGTACAGTGCAGGGAGCTCTGCTGCATTTACTGGGAAATCCCAGCTCCTTAAACAGCTGAAGCGTGGCAGAAATTGGAGTGACCTTTTTTGCCAATGACTCTGCTGGGAATTTCCTTAGCCTGCGTGTAACCTGTATGGACATTGCAGCTGGATATTGCAGTGGACAGCTCAGCTGAATTGTCAGCAGATTTCTTCAAATATGTCCTGCAGAGAAGATTTAAATTATGTTAATGAATGGAAATCATTCTGTTGGGAATATTTGAAAGAAGACTGGCACAAACACTCTTAAAAAGACATTTTTGGGGAGCCTGAGGGTTTGGGTTTTATTTTAAAAAGTCTGATCTGCTAGTAAAAGTTCATTTCTGTTTTAAGCATGTTTTTAAGTGGGAAGCCTGCACTGTCTTTTACCACGTGAAACAAAGAGTTTGATCGCCTCCTTAAAGCCCATTCTGCACAAACTCACCCCTGTGCTTGGGATTTCAAAGCGGGAGAACTGCTCAGAGCGCCTGTCCCTGTCGAGGGAGTGGGGGAGTGTGTGGACAGGAAGCTGTCTCCATGTGAGTCACTCTGCGAGGGGCTTTCCCTAAACTAGGAGACTGAATCTGAGGTGTCTCCTGTGAGGCTGTGTAACAATACACACAAGCTCAGAAGCTAGCTAGCTCCAGCAAGATCTATCTACATCCATCTGTGCCTGCTTTGCAGGTCCTTCTCCTGGAAGTGCTGTGAAGGGAGCATCAAGGTGAAAAGCAACAATGTGCAAACACTGCATGTCCTGCTACCTGTCTTGCCAAACCCAGCATCTCCTTCTGGCCTCAGGGCTCGCACAGCTCACATGGGGACTCACAGGGAATTGTATATGTTTCATACTGCTGTGAGTGGACAGCTCTTCCTCTGCTAGGAAAAGGAGTAATCCTGGATAACATGTCTGCTTACTGCTACACCTTCATCCTAAATAATTTTAAAAGGGTGATGTCAGTAAGATGAAAACTCAGATTTGATAATTAAGTTTCCATTCCAAACCTGCAGTCCCCGGCAGGGTCTTGTGAAGCACCAGTGATATGAGTTGATTCTTCATGCAGTTACATGCTCTGGGCCAGAGACAACCCCCTGCACATTCTGGTTCGCATATGAATTTGTGGGTATTACTGTGCTGTGGTGAATGTTCTGTCTAAGCAGATATCTGACTGATTTCTTAATACATTCTGCAGCACTGGGTTTTCCAGAGGCTGAGGGGTGATGTCTTCCAAGTTAGACAGTGTTGAGTTCAATCTGTGAAATCAGCCATGGGGAATCCAGGCTTCATTTGAAACCCAGCTCTTCAGCATTAAATCACAGAGATATTTTAAAGTGAAACTGGGAATGTTGTGCAACTCTGCAGAAAGCAGAGTCCAAAACAAACTCCAGGTTTAGATTTTCTCACTGTTTTTCTGCAATTTAGTGATTTGTTTGTTCTATATCCGTGACTACATGGCTGCAGACATTATCATCAAATGTGGCTCATATGAAATACTTGCAGCCATGGCAATAATGCGAGGATCATCAGTCTCCTGGGCTGTGGATGCCAATCCTCTGGCTAGGTTGTCCTGCCCTCTAGAGCTGCCCCTCCAGTGTGCCTCACCCTGGGCTGGAGGGAGTCCCTTCAGCAGGGACAGGGATTTGACTGAGCTGCAAAACAGTGAAGTCAGAGAACTAAGGCTTGTAATTTTGGAATTCTGAAATGTGATGATCTTCAAACTCATTTCATAGAGGGGGAAGATAACCCTTTGTTGGAATGAATCCAAATTAAGCACTGACATGGGTCACTCACCCAAATTCCTACCTGTAAGGTTTTAGGTTGGAGGGCATGGAGCTCCCTCCACAGTGCTGAACCCATTACCTCTATGCATTCATTGCTCCTGTGGTGGGCCTTGGCAGCTAGCTCTGCTTGTGATGTGTCAGGTGTGTGGTGTGTAAGGGCTGTGATACACAGCCTCCAGGGGACCAACAGTATGTGGTGTGTGGCTCCTGCATGGGGATGACAATATTCAATCAGTTCAATCAGTTGTGCCTTATTTTGTGGGGTAAATTGGTAGGTGGAAGTGAGCATTAGGGAGGTGCCAGTTGTCCCAAATCTTGGTTTTCCTTACCCAGCAATTTCCCAGTGTCTCGTCATAGGAAAGTGTGGAGGTGTCAGTCACTGTCTCTGCTGACCTGGTTCTTCTTTTTTAACCTGGATGTGCTGTGAACTGGAGCTGTTTTGGATGAGAAGTGACAGCTGAAGAGGGAGCAACAACTCATCCCCCTGTACCAACCTGAACCACACTCACACAGCAACCCATTTGTGGGTTCAGTTTAGTGTGAAATATGTCAGAGCAAAGACCATGCCGTGCTGGTGCTGAGTTTTTGTTGCAGTTTTGAAGAATTTGCAGGAGTGTTTCATGCTGCTGCCCCATGGTCTTGCTCAAGCTGATTATGAAACAGTGACCTTGTGGGTGATTTGCTCAGGAAATGGGGCTCCCTCTGCCCTGGCCCAACTCCCTGTGTATGCAGCAGTTTCCCCGTGAGGCTGCAGCAGGCTCTGGTGCTGGTGTCAGCTCAGTTTCCTCCTCTTAAAAGCATGCCAAGGCCTAGATCTCAAACACTGGCAAAGAAACAGCTCTTGGAAGAACCTAGAGCAGGAATGCAAGAGGACACGGGAGGGATGCCAAGGCTACAGAAACAGGAGACAGTAACTGCCCAGATGGTGCTTGGGCAGGACCGCAGCCTCCAGCGCTGCTTCCCTCAGTCCAGCAGAGAGGAAGGAGCTCTTAGTGCTGGACACCACTGTTAGACTTTTTCTGTAAATATTTCTGGGCTATCTGCACATCTGCCTGGGGAAAAACTAGCCAAACCTCAGACAGAAAGAGAAGGGGGTGAGCAAACTTGAGATGAGTGTGCTGGGAGATCCCATGGAGCCCAGGTCATGCTGCCTGGGAACAGGAGATTTGGGACTAGTTTGCAAAGAATGGGGATCTAGACCTTCAGCCAGAGACTGACAAGAGCTCTGCAAGTAGCTCTTTTGAATTGAGAGAGTGAAAGGATGGAAAAATAATATCCTGGATGCAGGTAAATCAGCATCTTGTGATAAGATGAAATGCAGGCTTACATCTATGACTTGTCTGGGGTTTGATGTGTCCTACAGGAAGTCAGACTCTGAGCACTGAGGAAGCTGTGTCCTTTGGTCTAACAAACTTACGATTAAAACAACAGCAGCTCAGGGTTTTGCTTGCCTTTGACATTTGAGACTTTACCATGCTCTTGAATTATATTTTTCAGGAATTTTCTCTGCAGCTTTGAGGCAGGGGAGCTTAATTAAAACCTGAAATGAAAGGTCACTCCAGCCTTTATTTCAAATTAAAATCCCCCACAACATGTTGCCTCTCACACAAGTACTGGCTGTGAGTCCCTGGGAGCAAGCAGGCTGTGCTGTTTGTATTACAGTTGAGGTTGCCCGTTAGATCTCTCAGTGTTTTGCACTAATTCTGGGCACACGGACAACTGGCACAGTTCAGCTGAGTTCCTGTTTTACACATGTGTTTTGCTCTGCTCCTCAGATCTGGGAGCTGCTGTATCCAGCTGCATCTCTGCAATGCCAGTGCTTTGGAGCATGAGCCCATAACACAGGGTTGTGTCCTCACTGGAGAGAAGGTGTGAGAGCTGACATGTACCAACCTCTGCAGAGCTGCACACCAGTGCCACAGAGCACGGAGCCTCTGGAGTCCTGCTGCAGGGAGCCAGGGTCACTGCTGCAGGGAGCCGAGGTTGCTGCCTTGTCTTCTGGCAGTGAAATGAACAAAAAGGCCCATCTGACTCTTTGAGGTGAAACCCTAAGCATGTGGGCTGTGCTTCTGCTTTGCCTTTGGAGATGGAGGTGGTCTGTGCCTCAGGAACCCACAGAAGGCACATACCCTGTACCTCCCATGTCAGGTGTCCTTTAACTTGCCCGAGTTACAAGATGCAGCCCATTTTGGCAGGATCAGTGACAGCCAGAGCTGCTGAGTGCTGTGCTGCCCATGGTGCTGCGGGAAAGAGAGGATGGAGAGGAGGGGTGGGAGGCAGCAGGGCAGCACAACCCTTGCAGCAGTGGTGTGACCACGGGCTGCTGAAGCCCAGCATGAAGCCACGGTGACCGTCTCCTGGCTCAGCACCTCAGCCCAACTCAGGGTTTGCTCAGGTGCATCTCAAGCTGTGCCTCAGCTTTGCTCCTGTCCTGGCTGTCTGATCACCACACTTCTGCCTCGGCTTTCCCCTCCTTGCAGCACCACTATTCTCATCTTAGGAGGGTGGGCTTTTTCCTTCAGACTTAAACTCACAGGTATTAAAAGTCCACAGTAATTTTGAAAATATTTTCTAGTATTATTAAATCAGTAGATTGTGTCATACAATGTACTTTTTATTGTCTTGACAAAGTATCTTTTGTCCTCATTTCCTCCTCAAGGCATTTGAATCTAAGTACATTCAAGCATCTATGGATCTGTATACAATTAAATAATAGCTAATGGATATTCCACTGCCACTGTAAACCAGATTTTTCTTATTGCAGTGATTAGAGGAGGACAGGAAAAGAAAATGTATCATGATTAGCACATGAGAAACCAGTGCCAAATCAGTGCCAACACAAATTAGTGCAGCTTTTTTTTTTTTTTCTGGAAAGCAGTCGTGGCTATACTTAGAACATGCTGGGACATTCCTGATCCTGTCTAAAGGGAAGGATTCTCATGCAGCTCATTGAGTGGCATCACAGGAGGAGGTGGCCCATCCCAGCAGTGGAGGTTGGATGCACAGCTCTGCTAGGCACACCCACGCTGCCTTTGGGGAGGGGGCTGCAGGAGCAGACCTTGGGCCACCAACAGCTGCTGCTCTGCCACCTCCACATTTCACAGGGCTATGGCAGCAGCACTGTCAACACAGCATGAACATAGAAAGAGGGGAAAGAGAAACATCAGGGTGTAGCTGAACAATAGCAGGGCTGCTACTTCTGTTGAAGCTCTTGGAGCCTCCCTGATAATTCCCCCCCAGTGGCTGCAGCTCCAGCGACCTCAGTGCTGTCACTGCAGGGTGCAGTTCTCCAGCTGGAGGGACCTGCTCACACACAATTGGTTTTACTGCTGTTGTTGAGAATTCTAGTTTTCTGGGCCTCCCTGTTGAGCAAGCCTCCCCCTTATCGATAGCATATCTGTTATGTGACACTCGTCTGTGCTCTGAGGCTCTGCCAGCACTGCAAGGCAGCTCAAAGCACACACCAAATCTGCTTTAACTGCCTTGGAACAAAAGCCTAATGTAGTGTGCAAAATAGAGGGAGACAAAAAGGATAAAAATCAAATTAGATTCACTGTGCACACAAACTCTCATCTCAAACCCAAAGCACAGTGATGCTGGTCATAGAGGGAAGAAAACAGCTTTTAAAACATGGCATAAAATGCTGTCCTTGCCTCACTCTGGGAGCCAGGCTGAAATGTGCCTGCAGTGTGTTGCTGTGGTGGTTCAATACACCTTCCCTGCCTGCCCCAGGCAGCTCTTTTGTCCCCGTGGTGCTGATTGCAGAGGTGCTGCCAGACCTCACTCCATGCAGGGCAGCCCCACAGCTGAGTGAAGGTTCAGCATTCCTGGTGACTGCAGCAGCATCCCGGTCCTACAGCTGAGGCAGGGCCTGGGGTGGCAGCCTCGGGCTTGGCCATGGGAACACCTCACTGCTGCCAGTGCAGCCCAAACCCTCTGCAGATTCAGGAGGTGCTTGGCCAGATCCAGACGTGCTGACACAGCTCATGTCAGCAAAGTGCTTATGCTGCTTCAGCTGTTCCAGGAAGGTTTGACTGATGCTGCTCCAGTAAACAGCCTTTCTTCTCCAGGGAAGGTCTCCATCAGCAGATCCCCCTGGCTTCAGGTGCTCCCTGCAGGTCTGTGCTCCCAGGTTATAGGCCAGAGTGGCACTGATGATGCAGAAGATTTGCACAGTGTGTTAAGTGGGCCCTTTGTGAGTGTGAAGGCCCTGATGCAACCCTGTTCACTCCCTGCATGAGGGTGTTGTGCTAGTCCTCTCCTCTCCTCTCCTCTCCTCTCCTCTCCTCTCCTCTCCTCTCCTCTCCTCTCCTCTCCTCTCCTCTCCTCTCCTCTCCTCTCCTCTCCTCTCCTCTCCTCTCCTCCTTATGCTTATTAAGCCAATCCATCACAATGGGGTTAACTGTGTGACCTCACTGTCTAATAGCAATAATAATTACCAATTTTCTCCTGATTTTGCCATGTGAAAGTACAAAAGGACATGCACTGACAAATGCCTTGTACCAAGGGCTTGCTTCACCTCCCAAAGTAAGGCTGGGTGTCATTTGGGCCTGAGCAGAAGGCAAGGTCTGAGGAAACAAAACTCAAGAAAGCACATGGTCCATGGGGCAGACTCAGCAGCTTCCTGGCAAAGGCCCTGGAGCCCTTGAACACACAGGCCATTCCCCTCCTCTCCGGCCCTTCAACTCCTATAGCTGTGATTATCCCAACCTACTTTGCATTCAGTTGAGCTGGTGGAGGAAACCAGAAAATCCCTGCCTGCTAAATTAGTGCTGAAGCCAAGAGCCTGGGAAGCAACTTGTATGTGGAAATGCTGGTGTTTCCTTATGTTTGCCCAGTGGTAGCTGATCCATGGGATGGACAGTGATGAGTAATGCACTGAAGCCATTTCAGTGTGCCTAGCTGAGTACCTGAAAAAAGCTAAAAAATCCCTCTGGGTGGGCTGGTCATACGTGACTGAGACCACAAATAAGAAAATCAAACCTCGGTGTCTCGGCACTGCTGTGGTGCACGAGCCAGGTCACTGGGTCTCTGTGCCGCTGCTGTGTCGGTGTGAAGGGGCACTTAAAAACACCCCAAAATTTTTCACTCTTTCA
The DNA here is from genome assembly GCA_017589585.1 of Phylloscopus whistleri. Lineage (NCBI taxonomy): Eukaryota > Metazoa > Chordata > Aves > Passeriformes > Phylloscopidae > Phylloscopus > Phylloscopus whistleri. The sequence continues at coordinate 532,470 of JADMLD010000736.1, forward strand.
GGAAATAGCACTTTCATGCTGGAATTTGTAGTGAAGTTGTGAATGTGGCTGGAGCCCGGGGCTTCTCCAGGAAAAGGCCCCTTTGGCCAGCTGTATTCGGCTCTAATGAGAGAGCTGAATTCTCCCTCAAAGCTGTGTTTTCCATTTGGCCCCTTTTCCCTCATCAATCGCTGTCAGTTCAGACAGAGGCCCCACATGCAGCTTCCCTTGGGCCTGTGTGCCGCCCGGGGCTGCTGGGGAGGACAGCCTGCCCTACTAAACTGCATCTCTGAGCCTCGAACAATAGCGCTTTGTGTGAGCACACAGTGCAAGCTCAGTTTCCCAGGCTTTTCCTTTTCTCCTCTCGCCTGTCCCGCTGGAAGCCCCCGGCAATGCTGGGCTGAGCAGGGGCTGCTGGCACTGAACAAAGGGAGTGGGGAGGGCCCTCTGCCCCTGGCTCCAGCTGCAGGTACTGGATCATTTTCCTCAAGTACAACAGACCTGAGTAATTTGAGCAAAAATGCACAGCAGGATGCAAGGAGGGCTCCAGCCACTGCATCAGCAGGTCCACAATCAGGCAGGGCCTTCCCTGCAGCCCTGGAGACAAGGTGATGGCACCAGGGGTGGCTTTGGTGAGGGCTCCCTGGCAACAGGTGATACCAAGACAGATGGAAATGCTGGAGAGAGGAGCAACAAAGTGAAGCTTAAAAAAAATCAAACTAGGCTGAATCTCTGCAACAGGTTGGTGGTGTCCCTTCACAAAGGCAAGAGGGCAGGGCCATCCAGTCTGCACAGAAGGGGATGTTCCTTTCTACCAGCAGCCATAAAAGTACCCCCAGAAGGAAGCAGGAATGCTAGCTTCACTTACAGACATGGAAATGGGGATGTGGGCAAGACATTGGCCCTATACCCACCCAGTGCCCCTCGCTGCTGCCAAGGGCTCAGGGTGCAGCTGGAAACGCTGGGCTCTGGCAAGCTCAGGCAGGAACGGGGGCTCACCCTCAGTTCTGTGTCCTGCTGGCAAATCCAGTCAAGCACCACATCAGGTAGACATGCTGTGAGGTGCAGGGACCCTGTTTTGGTGCAGGGATGTTCAGGGCCATGATGGGCAGGCTTGCTGGTCCTGCAGGCCTGTGAAGGGGCCCTTGCACAGGGCACATAGGGAAAGCTCCCACAGCTGCTGTCCAACCTGTTCCTGCACCCCAAAATGCCTAAAATTGTTGTTAGTGGGTTTCACACTGCAGATGGAGAATTGGAGATTGTGTGTGACTAAATTAATTGGGAACAACAAACAGCAGGCACCCAACTATTGGAAAACACTGACAGCCCAGCCACCACTGATGCTGGAGCTTCCTTTGCTTCAGCATGACCAACTGCGTGCAGCTTCCGAGGCTCTGCTCTGTAGAGTGGACCTGAGGCTGCTGGCATTACCCTGGAGCTGCTCCCTTCTGCTGCCCCATGGCCTGTCCTTCCCGAGCTACTGTGCTGTCAGCATTGTCCAGAAAGGCAGTGGTAGGGAGAGCTGTCTTTATTTATAGCTGCACAGTCCCACGCAGTGCTGATCTGCAGGGTGCAGAGCCCCCAGTGATGGAAAAGGATCAAGGAATAGATGTATCTTGCATGTGATAAGAATGGGCTCAGTTCTACAGAAAAGAGTTGCCACCTTGTAACCTGCAGAGAGGAGCTGAGAACACCAGTGTGTGTGACAGGTGTAATTACCTGCAGGCTGTGGCCTTGCGTCCACAGTCATTGATACCCCAGGAAGTGATTAATTGGCCATAAACAGTAATTCAGGGAGGGTAAAGAGATGTTGTTAAAAGAGCAGCAAGCTCCTCCTCTTGTGCAAGTTCTTTTTTTGGTCTGTTGCTACAGCAACTCTCTACCAAGAACAAAGATGACAGCAAGATATTAAATTTTGCAGCAACTCAATTGACTCCTGATTTCCCTTCTTTTTTTCCTTTGGTAACTGAATCCTGCTGCACTAATTGTGTTAGATTTCAGATGGAAATTGTGTGACAAGGAACAAGGATTCCTGTGTTGCTCTTTCCTCCTTCCTCTCAGAAACCAATTAAATCAATTTATTTAAATCCAGTGGGTGATTATAAACACTGAATTTCTTGGCTTCATTTCTTTTGCATGTGAACATCATGTATTTTACCCACAAATCATATTCTGTACCAAAATCCCCAAAGCCTTGATATTCTTTAAAAAGAAACATTTCTTGGCAAGTACTCTTTCGGCAAAGTTCAACGTATGCCACTGGCACAGACAAGAAATATAAAATCTGAGTAACTGCAACAGAGGTCATCTGGATTTGGGAATATTAAAATTGGTTTTAAAGCACCGCTGCATTTCAGTTCTCCCTCCCCACAGCTTGTGTTGCTTGTGGGGCAGACCCCGAGGAGGCCACGGACCTGCATCTCTGGGGTCACGTCTGCACACGCAGAACCCCTGGGTCTGGTGGCACAGAGCCTGACAAGGAGCTGCCTTACAGGAGAGACTGTCACCTTCAGAGCCCCAACCCTTGGCTCCAGAGCTCCAGAGCTGCTGCATGGGCATGGTCACAGCCCCGAGCCCTTGCAGCAGGTGCTCTGCCACTTTGTGTCTGACCGTCACCTGCATGTGCCAGGTACAACAGGGCTGCTCCAGACAGGGCTAAGGGAGCTCAGGGCCACAGGGAATGGGGATGAGGGGAAGAAAGGCCAATGGAGTTGGTCTGAGATGAAACAAAACATGACTGCTTCTGGCACCGGGATGAACTCCTGGGAGCACATAACCAGGGGAGAACAGCGCATTCTACGAGAGCAAAGCATGGCCCAGGTCATCACCAAACTGCAAACCCAACTGCAGGAAACGGCAGAGGTTTGTACCCAACCTTGAAGAGAACTGTGCCTGTATGGTGAAAGAGGAGATGGTGGGACCATGCTGGATGGTGGAGCCACAGCTCCCAAGAGCACAGGGTGGGGCACCCTCACCCCTGGCGGGGAGAGAATGGGGGAAAATGGAAGAAAATGGAGGCAGAGAGGAATAATAACATATGGAGAAAGGGGAGTGACTGATGCACATGAAATATTACATATTTAGCTTTCCCCTGAATCACTGGGAGTATAATTAATGATCTGGTTCTGGCAGCTTCAGCTTCAGCATGGTGTGCACAGGAGGGACAGGCCCAAGAGGAGTCTGGGTTTAGCACAAGATCAAAGCTATGGAAACAGCCCAACAGAGTAAACAGCTCCTGTTGCTTTCCTGGAGACCTGTGTGCAAAAGCACTTCTTTGGGGGCCTACATAGTACAGGGCAAAGGGCTGCAAGCCATCCATGGGCGAGGCTTAAACAGATGCTTGGATTTCAGATGCACACCTTGGATATTAACACGCAAATGCCAGCACTGTGCAGTGGATGTCCTTCCTGAAGAGCCTGGGCGTGGATGCTGAGTGCCCACTCCCAAAAGCAGTGGCCGCTCAAGCACCAGCTGAAGCTGCTGCTTGCAGCAGGGAAATGAAAGTGCAACTTTGACCACACAGTCTGGGCAATCTCCCTGAGGAAACAGAGGTAGCAGATCTCTAGCAGGAAACTGCTCGCAAGAGCCTTTTCACCGCTGATAAGCACAGTGCAGTGTGACCACGGCCTTGTGCAGTTACAACAGGTTCTGAGCAGCTTGTGACTCCAATGCCTTCCACAGGAGAATTAGAGCTACTGGGAAGAATTGCTGTTGCCTTGCCAAGTTGTTTATTATAATTCTTCATGCATCTAGTCACACATAAATATTCCCATTTCTTACAGGGACTTGAATTATTGACCAGTGTAATGCTGAATTCTACTGGTACCACAAGTGCTTAAGATGGCAACAGTGGAAAAGGCTGGGATTGAGATGGATGTGTACTTTAGAGTGCTCTTTTTCTTCTCTGAATGTTCATGGCCTCAAGGATACTACACATGTATTTTTAGAAGATGTCTTTCTACTTACAACTGAGTTGTTAGGGACAGACCCAAATAAAATAAAAATCAAAAGCAAACTTCTGGGATGTTTTACCTGAAAAACAACATGCATTTCCACATACAAAAATCTTTGGCTGCAGTTATTTTGGGTGCAAAGGCAGGATGCATCGATACATCTCTGTCAGTGCCAAGCTACAACTGCACTTCACTACAGAGATAAAAAAGGGAACAGAGTGAGAAGTAGTTCCCTGTTAATATGACAAGGCAACAGCACTTTGCTGGCAGGAAAGAAGATGTAAGGTTCAAAAAACAAAGGTGATGTAGTGCAGCACCAACAGCTGCCGTGTTATGTGTCTCCAACTAGTTTACTCTTACTGGGAAACGTGTATGGAAGCCTTTCCCCAGCAGTCCAGCATGCTGTATCAGAGCCATGCCTGTCCCACAGAAAGGACAGCCAGCAGGGCTGGGTTCTGCTGCCCCAACTCATATAGATTTTATTCCCCAGCTGACCCTGCTGCAGCTGAGTGCTCTCCTGCACGGACAATCTCTCCCAGTCTGGCTGGTTTACTGCAGGTCTCATGAGCCTGAGGCAGAGCCCACACCTCCTTGGGACCCTCAAGCCTGGACTGGAATAGTTTCCATCACCAAGGAGGGATTTACAGCAACTTTCCAGAGAGGATGCAGAGGGTTTAGCCACACATCCCTGGCCAAAGTTGTCCTCCCTCCCCAACTTCATCGACCCAAGGAATGGCACAAGGGATTCTGCCTTTCAGAGACCTAAGGAAGGCAGAAAGACCAAGAGAGAGTTGGGGTCATGTCACAAGCTGCCTTACTCTGGGCTGAGTAACTGGCAGCAGTGCTGCAGCTCTGGCACTTGCATAAGGTTGTGAAGGGTTTCAACAAACAGCTTGGTGTCCGTATCATCTGTGGCTTGGTGTGGCTCCAGCCTTCTCTGGCAAAGCTTCACTGGTGTGAGAGTGGGTATGATGGACATTCCATCTCTGGAAGTATTCAAGGTGAGGCTGGAGAGTGCTTGGAGCAGCCTGGTCTCCTGGAAGGTGTCCTTGCCCATGGCAGGGGGTTGTAATGAGATGAGCCTCAAGGTCCCTTCCAACCCAAACCAGTCTGTGAATCCACGAGCAGAGGGTCTGCCCAACTCATGGTGACACATGTGAGTGTCTCTGGAAGCAGCATGTCAATACTCTGCTGAGGCTGCTGTGTGTATGTTCAGCACATTGTGAAACACTTACAGTTTGAGGCTGGAAACGAAGAGTGCAAGATATCTCCTGCTTAAAACATTTTCCTTAATTTAGGAATTGCTTTAAGCCAACATTACCTCTGCTTCCTGAGCACACACAAGGCTACTGCCCTGGAAATAACCTGCATTAGCCTTACTGGAGTGACCACGTTGCCATAGCTACTGTTGGTTTCTCTATACCTCAAGCTTGAAGTGTTTATTATGATTAAATCCCATCCCATCCCATTCCTCATTAAAAAATTCTGGGTTGAAAGTGTCACAAAGTGAATTACAATGTAATTCTTCCTTTTAAGAAGCTGTTTCAAGTAGAAATTCCACAAAGTATCTTAGACATTGATATTTATTAAAGATCATTAATTCATGATCGGATTATTTTTCTTCAGCCATCACTGCTTCTTTACTCTTCATGATATCTGAGTAGCAGAAACCCCTGGTGCTGTTGGATCATTTCATGACTGGGATTTTTCTTTCACACTATATTGCGAACCACTCTGAGAAAAGATGCATAACACCCTCAGACACTCGGCTTTCACCTCAGAGGTGGCCTCACAGGTTTGAACCAATTTGTCAAGAAAATCAAAATCTGTCTTATGGTACAGGTGGTTACCAGGAATGCTGGTCCTGAATCCCTATGGGTGTTGCAAGAAGTGACTGCTGCTAGGATGAATGCTTTATCAAATGGCCTGTGCTTCTCTTTCCTTGCTTAGTTTGGTTTGTTTTTCCTTTGTGGAGAGCAGCTCAGGACTGTAAGGTCCCTCCAGAGTGTTCTTTGCTGTGAAGGAACACAACATCAATATCCCTGGACTTTTCTGCTCATTGTTTAAATTGACTTTTCCTTGCTTTGGGAGATGATACACCATTGGTGTATACTTTCCAAAGACCTGATGTTCCTGGAGAATCATTCTTTGATACCTCTTGACTCTCCTTGGTGTTGCCTTTCCAGCCCTGCTCCAAGAACAGTTTAGGGCAGCCACACACAGCATCCCAGCCCAGCCCCTTCCCAGATTGCCTGGCAGGGGATGCAGCAACTCACCCTAGGGACTGGTACACACTCTCCAGCTGCTCCTGCCCTGCCACAAAACACTGGCCCATGCTCACAGCCACTGTCCCTGTGCCTTCTCTGTGGTCCCTGTCCTCTGCCTCTCCCTGTGCCCAGCGGAGGTCTGGCACAATTTGTGCTTTCTTGGAGACTCTGAGCCTCTTGGTCCACCTGGAGCTGGAGTAACACTGCTCAGCCCTGAGCCTGGGCCTCACGTTCTGCAGTGGCTGCATTTCCCTGGAAGGGCTTGCTTTTTCTCCCTCCTCCCCAGGCCTTTCCACAGCCACTGAGATGCAGAATGGTCCTCTGTGCCGCCTGCTTGCACTAGGTAAATTATTTGTGTAATGGGCTGGGGTTATTTTTTAAAGTTAGCAGAGTAACTGTGAATCATCAAATCTCCCTGAATTCACTCCTCACAAGACGCCCATAAAAGACCCCATTGTGTGGAGGAGTGATGGGAGCGTAGCCGGGGCCGGACAGAGGACCCACTCAGCCGATTGTGGATCTGCAGAGGCTCAGTCCGCACATTGCCTGCCCGAGGGCTCGGATGTGCCATTGCATACGCTGCTGGCAAGTGTGCGAGGTCTCACGGGCTGGGTCCCAAGCGCTCAGCTAGGACCCCTGACAAAGCGCCTTAACCACTGATGTTGCTTTTGCTTTTGGAACGAACACTTTCTCCTTTTTCCCTCATTTTTAACAAGAAGTGACAAATCTGCTCCAGTGCACCCGCGCTGTCCCAGCAGCGACCGAATGGAGCCGGAGCCCCGGGCGGCGGAGGGGCCGCTCCGGGACGGGGGAAACGTGCGGGGAGAGCGACAGACCCCGCAGCGGGGCGGGGCACGGGGCCATCGGCTCCGGGCGGTACCGGCGGCTGCCCGAGCACGGCGGGGCGGCGGGCGCGGGGGGCGCGGCCGAGCCGAGCCCTGCGGAGCCGGGGCGGGGCCGGGGCGGGGAAGGGGCTCCGGAGCGCCCGCCCCGCGCGCAACCTGAGCGCAGGAGCGGCGCCACGGCCCCGCCTCGGCTGGCGGCGGGAGCGGCTGCGCTCGGCCCGGCCCGGCCCGGCCCGGCTCGGCTCGGCTCTGCCCTGCCCTGCCCTGCCCAGCTCCGCTGCGCTCCCCGCGCTGCGGGCGGTGCGCGCTGTCCCCGCGCCGCGCGGTGTCCCCGGCGCCGCCAATGACGGCGGCCGCTGGCGGCGGCGGGGCCGCGGCCGGGTGAGGCGGCGGCGGAGAGCGGCGGGCGGCGGTGCCCGCGCCCTCCCGCACGATGTCAGCGCAGGGCAAGTTCAAGAAGGACAAAGAGATCATCGCCGACTACGAGGCGCAGGTCAAAGGTGCGGAGCGGGGGCCGGTGCGGAGCGCGGCGGGGCCGCCTTTGTGTGCGGGGCGGGGCGGGGACGGGCCGGCTCCGGCTCTGGCTCTGGCCGCGGGGGCTGCGCCGCCGCCCCCCGCCCCTCCCGCGCTGCGGCAGCGCCGGGCGCGGAGCCGCGGCCCCGCGGAGGAGCCCCGGCCCTGCCCGCCGGGCGCTGCCATCGCCGTGCGGAGCGCCGGTGATGGGCGCAGACCGTTCAGCGCCCGAAGCGGCGCTGGCCGGGGCCGCCCTCCGGGGGCAGCGCCCTGCGCCCACCCGGGCAGCGCCCGCCCGCGGGAGCGGTGGCTGCGGGAGCCCCGGGGCCGTGCGGGGTCGGGAGCGCTGCCCGCGGCCTCGCGGCGGGGAGCGCATCGATCCTGCGGTCCTTATGTAAGGAAGTTCGCCTTCGTGCTCCGGCCCCTCGCCTCCAGGCCCGCAGTCATTATTATGCAAGTGCCGGTAGTGGTGCGGGGTGCGGAGCTGTGCGGCACTCGCTGCGTTCCTGAGTGTTGGAGAAGAATAAAACTAGAGGTTTTGTGTGTTGAGACCACTAAGCATCAAATCCCCGGCTCCAAGTTAATTCTTGTTTTGAAGGAAAGTTGGTACCCTGTGACACATGGCAGCTCTGCAGCCCAGGGAAGGACTGAGCGGGTTGGAGGCAGAGGGAAATGAGCCCGTGTAAGCTTCTTTCCATTGCACACCCAGGGATTGTCGTGTTGGTACCCAACTCTATTAATGGGCATTTCTGGATAACTTAATAAATCTACTCGTTATTGCAATAATTGCTAATTCTGTTAGCTGATGACAGTTCCTTTTCCCAGAACGGAGGATACTCTCAGCGGCTTACTTCATGCCTTTACCTTGCCTTGCCTCCTTCAGTCCCCCCACTATTATATAAAACCAGCTCCACTCTCCCTTCACTTGGTTGTTTTATATGGATATGTGTTCAACACTTCATTATATTTAAGTCCAGGACATGGTTAATTAAAAGTATAAAATAGCTTTTCTGCAGATTAACTTGTGCTGGTGCAAACTCAAGAGCTTCCATTTTTCTCCAGCTCAGCTGGGTGATGGCTGGTCTGCACAGGCTCTGCTTGCAAAAGTCTCTGCCTAACTGCGGCAGCGCGATGCCAGAGGGAGGGATTCTGGGGAAGGGGCTGGCTGTTGGTTTCGTGCCATTGTTTACTTTCGTGAATTTCAGTCTTTTGTAGCTGGCCTCAAAGAGTGACGGAACAGTCACAACACGCCCTGCTCAGTGCCAATTACCTTTCTGCTTGTGTGTAATTTGGGCAAATTGATGTTATTGCACCCTGCAGTTAAGCAGATGAAATATTCTTTTAGTCTGTGGTATTGTTAATGTTATGGGAGGGGATTTGCATTTGTTCCCAGAGACTGTCCCATGGTTTCACGTTATTCTCGAGGATGTCCTGGGCCAGGTGATTCTTGCTTGTGGGGTGCTCAGGGTACAGAAGAGTCACTGGGGGCAGGACTGGTTCTGAGCTGTTCCAAAAGCTTTGCTGTGGATGTCTCCAGTGTGTTTTCTGATTGTTGTTTGTAACTGGAGTACTCACAGGCCATGATCATTCTTGGCCTGGCTTCTGTAGCCTCATGGTTTCCATATGTGAGGCAGTTAATGTTGGAGTGTGTGTCAGGGTGTTACATTACACCACAGTGATCACGTTTTGGGCAGCTGTAATGCAGACAGTTTGCTGATGGGCCTGTAATAATTTCCTTGATAGTGTTCTGTGCATAGTTACACCTCCAGGAATGTCTGATTCCTGATACAGGGTACTTGGTCTGTTTTCACCTGAATAGAGGCTGATGTTTATGTTGACAGGGTGTGACTGTGCCTGCAGCTGGGGAAAGGTGGGCAGTCAGACCCAAAGGCCCACGTGTGCTGCCCACCCGCTGCCTTTGAGGAGTGGCAGCTCCATCCCTGGGCACATTGGGTCTGTTACAGGACCAGGGTGGTCTTGGGGTGACCATAGTGAGATGCAGGGGCTCCAGTGCTCACAGCTGTGACTGGATAGCCATCACCTGCTGTCACCTCTGTGGAACAGCCATCTCTGTCCCTCTGTGCGGACCAGGGTGGTTCTGATCTTCCCACCTTGCTAAACTGTTGGAGGAGGATAACCATCTGAGCTCGGAGGGATTGGTGCAGAGCTCTGCTGTGGCCTGTGCTTCCTCATGAAATAGGAGCAGTGTAAACAAACGTGGCTGAGCGGGCAGGACAGCAGTTGGTCATTGCATTTGTGGGGACCTGGAGGGCTGATGGCCGGGATGCACTGCAGAAGGAGCAGGGCTTCTCTGTGCTCGCTTGTGTGTTGAGTGTGCCAGCCTGACATGGGCCAGGGTTTGTGATCATCTAAACCTTCTCTGAGGCTATGACAGTGACCATGAACACCCACCTCCACTTGTGCAGAGTCTGGTTTCTCCTGGCTTGACTGAAGGATTGGATGTAGGATACCTCATTATCCCAGATATCCTGTTTATTTTCTTCAAGAATTGAGTCATTACGCTATTCATATCTAATCCCTTGCTACCCTTGTGAAGACAAGATGCCCAAGCCTCCAGAGAAAGATTAAAATGGAAGAGAAATAGGGATAAAGAAGAGGGGAAGTGTTGGCAAGGGGGACTAACAGCCGAAGTGTTGCTACAGAAATGCTGAAATAATGAAGATGATAATAGATGATAATTTGAAGCAGTGATCTCATACTATGGAGGATGGGCCTGGAATCTGACCATGGCACAGCAGTTGTCCCCACAAGCATGGACAGGAAGGGAGAAAGGTGGAAAACCCTGCATGTGAGCTCCAGGGCATATGTCAGCATGGATGGAAGAGAAGTAACCCCAGCAAAGCTGCACTGGCAATGCGTTTGAAGATGAGGTCAGAGAGGACTGGAAGTGGGCAGGGTGCTGCTGTTGAGAGGTGTCAGCCGGTGCTGGGTGAGGCAATGATCTTCCAGCAGTGCCTCAGGTGTGTAAAGCCTCTGTACCAGAGAGAGGAGCTGACAACACACCTGGAATGACATGGAGAGGGGAAAAAGTTACTGAGACTGATTTCGGGGAAGTTTCGCTGAAGCCTCTAGCTCTGGTTTTTGGGAGTTAGAGCAAAGGCTGGGGTGGTTTGGGGATGGCCTGTCAGTAGCTGCAGGGTGGGAGCCCAGCCCTGCCTGACCTGCTGCAGCAATCGTGGAGCCCACACGCTGTGTGGGGAGTGAGATTGGAAGGAGGAGGGTTGAACTGGGGAATTATCTTCATGCACAGGGTGATTTTATTGGCCATGATAATATTCTCCTTCCCTGGAGAATTGTCTGCTCCTCTCATGGTGGGAAGGAGTTGTCCTGAAAATGCTTGGAAAGATAGTGGGGGTGTGTGAGGTGTGTGTGGGTCTGCTTGAGTGCCCTGCTGCTCATGCTGTTCCTGGGCATTTCAGGGAGGGCTGGGGGCTGCTGACAGGGGCTGACAGTGCTGCAGGGTGCATGAGGCTCTGGGTGGGTGCCACTCTGCTTTTGGGAGTGGGAGTGTGTGACGGCCGCCGCCCGCGGCTGCTGCAGGCGCTGTTCCTGCGGCTCTGCAGAGTGTTACCTGCCTGCCCGTGCATGGAGACCTCTCTCTCACCTCTGCTGCACACACGCAGCGCTGGCAGGCTCCTTCCCAGTGTGGTCACCCCTGTCAGTTTTCCAGGGTCTGTCCTTCCCTTCTGCTGCTGCTTTGCACCCTCCAGCTGTCGGGAGAGGGGAGAGCTGGCCCCAGCACTGGCAGAAGATGCTTGCTGGATGGTACCAGGAAGAAAATATTTAAGAATACTTTTAGGAGGCAGGTTTTCTTATTTGCCTTAGCCTTGCAGACAGGAGTGGTGGTGTTAAAAATAAACACCAATGGAGATACGGCTGCAGATTTACAACTGCCACATGACAGCTGCCTGTGGAATACAGAACACAGCAGATCCTCGGATGCACAGTTTAAAGTGCGTGTTTTCAGACGTACAGTTTTAATTGGTCTATCTGGCCAGAAATCTAAATAAGTGTCTCTCCCTCATTATGGTCACATGCCTGATTTGTGGCTTTAATGCAGCAAAACGAACCAGTTTTAATTACGTGGATGCAACCGCCTATGGTCCAGCGTTGGCAATCTTGCAGAAAATTGTGCGTTGTGTTGATTGGCTGTTTAATTTTGTATTGCTTCCTGCAGTTTTGCCTTAACCCTGGCAAAACACAGGACCCTGTGTGATCCCTCTGGCTGCTGTTGGCAGGAGGCTGCTGTGAGGCAGTAGCATCTTGTGTCGTGTGACTGGCAGGTGACATGATCCCTTGTGATCCTGGAGGTGGGGCTCTCCCAGTGGTGCATCTGGCTGCATAGTGGCAAAGGGGTGATTCCTTGACTTCTGGGACTCTTAGTTGCTGTGTAAATCGATAATGAAACTAGGGTTTTGATCGTTTCAGCATATAAAAGCACTACAAAGATTTGCAGACTTGGGCCAAAGTAAATGAATGTATTCTTTCCCATTTTCATAAAGTTCAGGTTAATTTATCATTGCCCATTAGCTTCCTTTGACTTCTTCTATTGTAGTAGTTGCATCCCTTCTCTTGTGTCTATTTTCTTTTCCTACCTCTTGCTCTCTTTCCACTTTGCTCAAAAAATGTTGGGAAAATTCCCATGCCAAATAATTTTCTAGGATACTGGTTTGCTCAGGGGAGGAGCTTTGCTTCCCAACGAGAAGAGGCATCACGGCTTGAACTTGACAGCTCATTCAATGAAATGGTTCATTGCAAGAGAGAAAGTTGCACCCCTTTGTGGGAGCTGGTGGGAAACTGCTAAGTATGAATCACAGAAACAGACAGAAAATGTCTGTTGGCTTAATTGTTGTGCTTAACAAAATGTGGGGAAGTGTGGCCCAGTGTGCCTGGCATAGCTCAGCTGGCTTTGGTGGAGCTGTCTGCAGCAGGTAGCAGATCCTGATGGATCTGCTCTGGTTTTTGCTCTGAGACTTGGGGACAACTGCTCCACGCTGCTCCTGGTTGTTACCACCCCTTCCCCGCTGTGTTTCCTCAGTGGGTCTGTGAGCACAGCCCTGGCAGCTGGGTTCTACTGAGCCCTCTGTGTGCAGGCACTAGGCAGGCCATGGGCAGGGACAGCAGAGAGTTCAGATGGGATTCCTCATGAAGATTAATAGTCAATTCCTAATAGAAACTGTTTGAATTTATCAGAGATGTTCCTGTAAAGTGCAAGTCCTGAGTTCTTCAGCAGAGGCTGGGATGGTTCAGCTGAGTCAGCAGCTCCTGTGTGTGTCTGACCACCACCAGCTCTGTGCAGCTCCTCCTACTTCTGACCAGAGGTCAGAACTGCTGAGCAATATGCCCGGGGTTGTGGCTTGTCCCAGGGCAGGGGTCTGGTGGCAGGAGCTGGGGTCCTGCCATGCTCTGAGGTGATTTAGATACAACAGACAGGTGTTTTGGTCCTGTAAGGCTGGCTGTGCTCTTCCCTGATAGCTGGCAGGTGCCTGGGTGTGCAGCTGGCATTATTTATCAGTCTACCTCTCCTCCTGATAACAATAAAACCCTCTTACAACACTTACTCAAGGCCTGTAGCTAGTCCTCGTTCCAGGTGAAGAGTTTTAAGGGCTGTAAGAGTGCAGCACCAAATTCGCTTCAGGTGCTTAGCAGGTATTTATAAGCCTCTGTAAGGGGCAATGTAAGTTCTGTGTGCAGTTTCAGCTCCTGTCAGGAGCAGGATTTACTCTCCCTTTTGCTGGCCTGTGGAAGGTGGGGGGGAACCCTCCCCCTTGAGCTCTCAGATTTTCTCCTGCCTGGGTTTGGCTTGGTTTCAGTAGCTGTTTGTCAAGCAACCACGCGTGGCAGCAGCAGCAGCAGTCACCTCCTGAGATGCTTTTACTGCCCTGGGAGGTACCCGTGCTCCTGGCAGGTGATGGGACAGTTCACACAGGTAACACCTGGCTCGGGCTCAGGGCTGCTGAGGGTTCAGTGACATGTGCAGGCGTGTTCCTCGTGCCACTCTCCAGCAAAACTGCTGTGAAGTAATCTCTCCTTTCTTACAACCTGGGTGCCTCTGTAGCCCTGACTGTTGATTTAATACCAGGAGGCTTTGGCTGAAGTGCCAGCAAACCCTCCTCCAGAAAAGGTGAATATTCCTTACTAATAACTAACGTGCTGTGTGTGCCCCACCTCTGTGTGTCAGTGGCTGTGCCACAGCAGTAACTGAGGACATGGAGATGGGTGAGCAGGTGAGCCTGTGGGGTGATGATGGGTTGTACCTGTCCCTGCTGACCTCGTTAGGGCTGCCAGCCCTTGCCCTGTGCTCCTGCTCTGAGCCTGTGGTTACTGGATGAACTTCACGTTGTTCACGTCCTCAAAAGCCTGATTTGTAATCTTTTCCCTGACAAACTGGCCTGAGACAACTTATTTTAGCCTCCCTTTTCTGTCTGTAGGGTGGTTGCAGTGGTTTGGGCAGAGGCAGCCACTGAACAGTGTATTGCAACATGCAATTTTAAGAGAGGAAGTGGAGTATCAAAATAAAGTTAGTGAGGGAGTTCATGTGGCTGTGGCATGTTCCCTGGACTGGTCTGATGGGGCTGTGTGTTCCTTACTGCCAGGGTGCTGTGGGGTGTGCAATGTCTGTGATTTCCAGCAGCTTGGCTTTAGAGTTCACGTGGGAAATGGCCCCATCACAGTGCAGCTGCCAGACCAAGGACATACAGCCCTGCTGTTTATCCCAAGGTTGTGCTGCTTCTCCCGGGGTTGTTGGCACTCAGCAGTGAGGAGATAGCTGGTAGGATGACCATGGTAGGGAAGGAGAGGTTTTAAATCCTCCTTAATTTAAATATTCCCCTTTGTTTTACCAACAAAGACACGTAAAAAAGGTGTGGTAACATAATCCCAGAGTGGAAATTGGTGCTTCCCAGCCTCTTGTGGAGGTGGGTCCCTGAATTCAGCTCTGCAGGCACAGCATTATCAGAGGGGAGCAGCAGCAGTGCCTCTGGCTGGTGTTCATGTGGCTGTGGAGTTGTTTGTCTGTCTGTACTAGGTGGGTTCCCCAGTTTGGGAACCTCTGGCCTGGGAGGGATTGGGGGCCAGAGAACTGGATACTGGGAGAAGGCTACTACTGTCAGACTCTCTTGCTTACATGTCTTGTGCTGTTGAGCTGCCTTAAACAATCTGCCCCCCAGAAGTGTTTCTATTAGCTTTCCAAATGTGCTTTCCTGGCTATGAAGCTCCACTGATGTTCAAGGAAGTTCTCTGTGTGGTGCTGCAGGTTTTAGTCTGGAAACTGCAGAGTTTGGGAAAATTAAACAGCCACACTGTGTCCAGCAGCTTCCAAGAAGAGTTTGCATTAGTATTGGTCGCTCTTCTTGCCTTTGAAGTTGGAGAATAGTTTTGAAGAGGGGAAAAATACCTTCAACTTTTTCACCTCAGCCTTTGGGAGGAACAGTTGTGTCTGTGGCAAGAGATGGCAGTCACTGGAATGTGTCTGGCTTCCCAAAGTAGCTTGTAGCATCTTGTAGCAGTGGCAGGTATGCAGGACAGCTGAGGAACTCGCTGCTAGAAGGACAGTGGGGTGAAACGGTCTCAGTGTCTGTAACAGCTGGGAGAGGAGGTTGCTGCTTCGTTGAGCATCTCTGATGTCCTACCTCAGGCAGAGGAGAGGGGGTGCTGCTCTTTGGGATTCCGTTCATCCTGCTGCTTCTGGGAGTACTCAGGGCTGCAGCCCTCCAGGGCAGGGAATTTATCTATGTGGCTTAAGCCTTAGTTCTTACTGGGGTGAAGCTTGGTACTGTTTTACTCAGGCTTGTATTTTAAGAGTAAATAAGCGCACACTGGATTAAGTGTAAATATTTAAGAAGAGAGAAGGATACAGACGTGTAATTGACTGGAGTTGAGGAGATGGAGGACTGACTTTAATGATTCCCATTAAGGGAAAGAGGGAAGTTGGTTTCCCATGGCTTTTCTTCATCTGTTAGTCCAGCTTTGTGGAACAGTGTTGCACATAGCAGGACTGCAGTAGAAGGTCCTGTCATGGACTTGCAGAAGTAGTGGCTGCTCCTTCACCCTGACAGAGCCTCAAAGATCCGTTTTCTTCGTGCTGCTGTAGCCTTGCTGCTCTGTTTGTTTGGAGAGTCGTTTGTGGTCTTGCTGCTTTGTTTGTTTGAAGAGTTGTTTGTGGTCTCCAGGCACTTCTGTGGCATGGTGAGAGCCCGAGGGGATGGTTGTGCATTTGGAACTTTAAGAGGAGATGATTTCAAGAACAGATCTAAGCTCAAGATCATCCGTTTGATAATTTTAGGTTGCTGGCCTCCTGTATGTGCAAAGATTTTCTCTTGGTCAAATGTGCTGATAAATCAGTAGTTGCTTCATGGGAATAACATGAGTGTTGGTAAGGATTGAAAATGCTTCCTCTGCCCAATGTGCCAGAATTCTGCTCTACTTATGGTGCAAGCTGGGTACCCAGATCAGCTGAATGCTTTCTAGAAACTTTGTGTGTGTGTGTGTAACCTGCTGGCTGCCAGCAGCTGGGATCCAAGGGAGCTCACACAGTGAGTGCTTTGGAACATCACTATCAGTGTAAAGCTCTGCTCAAAGCCTGGCTACAATAGGTGGCACTGGCTGTCCAGCCCTAGTGACCTAATGGCTCTGAATGGACTGGCTTTGGTAAGGAGTCTGTGTTTAAATCTCCACTCCCTTTTTTTTTTTTTTTTTTTTTTTTTTACTTCATGGAAATTGGACTCTCATGAGACTTTAATCATTGAGATTATGGAACTCATGGAACAGTAAGGGCAAGAGATCAGACTGTTGGTGTGGCAGCGTGAAGCTTTTGGATTGGCAGAGACAATTGAAGATTTTCTCTGTGTGAAAACAGGTTAGTTGATCTTTGGGAAAAGCCTAAATGATGATTCATTCAAGACAGCTTGTTAGTGTTTGAAATTAGTTGAAGATACAGACTTGTATCTGAGCTGGAGAGAGCGAAATCCTGCTGCCATTTTGCAGTACTGGCAGCGTAGCAGGACTGAAGCTGCAGGAAAGCTTGAAGATGGGAGTGCATTGCCAGAGAGTGATGGTCAGGAGGCAAAGCCTTGTGCAGACAAGTCCTGTTTGGGAATGCTGCCCTGGAGTGGAATGCAGTGTGGATCAGTGGGCTGTGGCTTAGGACAGGATGGGAATGGTGTGAAAAACGCTGTGTTTAGCTGCTCAGCTAGTGCGGGAGGAAACACTGCTGGCAAGATTATCCTGCCAACAGCAGAGTATATTTAGCTTTTTCTTAAAATCCCCATCTAATGCTCCTGCCTGCCCTCAAAGGCTGATTAGTTACTCCAGACTGATGCTGGTGCTGAGCGGGTGCTGTGGTCACTGTGGAGCTGGGTCTCTGGACCTTGTAAGCTGGGTGGGGATGTCTGTTCAGTGGTGTCTCTGGAAGGGTGCTGTGGGCCGCTGGCCAGCAGTGACCTCCACTGGAAGGAGATATGCCCCCAGCTGATGAAGATGTATTGGGCCTTCTAAGAAAATGCTATTGTATGTGCGTGTTCTTGCTCCTGTGTTACTTGGGAGAGTGTGCTGATTCTTCTGGAAAGACAGTTGTGCCCTCAATGACCCTTAAGTGGTGGGGAAATCCTGCTCTGGCCAAAAGAGAGGGAGAGTTTAATTTCAAAATACTCTCAGCTGCTGTCAACCCTGTTGTCACTGTGGGTTTAAGCAAATCCTCTTGAGTGGGTGGGATGTCTTCCATGGACTGTGGCGCTTCGTGCCCTTGGGACCATGTGCCAAAATCCCTGCTCACATGAGGGATCATGCAGTGCATGCAGTGTTAGGAAAGAGTTATGGTGATTTTCACCTTGCTCTTCATCCTGCAGTGGCTGAAGCCTGTCCACACCCACCCCTCCAGCAGGACCAGTCAGGGGAAACTCTTTTGGGATGCCTCTTCCTGTAGGTAAAAATCCTTGGCTGTGTCACACTGGGGACCTCAGCAGTAAGGTGTGTGCCCCTGGGTGCTCCCTGCTCACCAGGAGGGTGTTTGCACGTGGCAGCTCAGTGCAGTCACTGCCACTACAGGCTGAAGTTCTCTGGCGTGTTTCTGGTTCCCGTTTTGTTTTTGTTTTGTCTAATGGCTATTTCTCTTTTGAAATGGCCATGTTTTCCAAAAGGCTGAGTACTTTTACTATCAGTATTATGTACAGTGAAGCATGCTGAGGCCAGCACAAGTGAGTGCCATGCTTCAGGGTGGAATGTGATTGCTGGAGAGATCAGAAAACAAATTTCTCTGTGCAGAGTACACAATTGGCTGGATATGCTGGAGTTTCACCTGCAGCATTGAAGCAATGCTCTGAGAGGCCACTGGATTAAGTTACCATGGCACGTCTGTAAATACCCGTGTAAGAGCTCCCAAACAGTTAAGAGCATTAATGGCTGTGTTTTCCCCGCGCTTCCAAGAGGCAGGCAGGATGAGACGGCGGCAGGGGGACAGTCCTTGGCAGCAGGACAGCAGTGGGGTCCCCACCCACCCCTGCCTGGGGGTGTGAGCCCCACGGGCCCCGAGCCCCACGGGCCCTGTGCCGGGCTGCTGCGGACATCGGTCACCGCTCCCCGGCTCAGCCACTGCCTCCTGGGGCAGGACAGACTGAGTGCTCCTCTGCTGTTGGGCAGAAGTGGCTGGATCTTCCCAGCATGTACCTTCACGTGGTGGAGATGTACTGTGGCTCTGGAGAGAGCAGGCTGCCCCCTGAGCTTGCAGCCGTCGGGATGGGAAATGCTGGTTCCCGTGGTGCTGTACGGAAATGCCGACAGCCTGGGAGAGCTCGCCCCGCTCGGGGAACGAACCCTTGTGTCCTGTCACACCTCGGGGAGCCTGAGCTGTCTCCGGATGGGGCTGGGCATCACCAGGGAGAGATGGAGAAGCCGGGCACGTTGCAGAGGTCATTCTGCAGCAGATGGCCTGCGAGTGCCCTGTGAGGGTGCCAGGTCTGCGTGCATTCCATGCACACCCATTGAAGGGCAGCGTCCTGGCCAGGCCACTTGGAATTGACTTTTACAGTCACAGACAGAAACTCTTGTATTTTGCCATCTTTTCCTTTAATCATTCTTGATTTTATTTTCCATTAAATACATTAAATGTTTTGTAAGGGATTTCCTATTGCCCTTTTTTACCACTAAAGTGAATGGGATTTCTACTCTGGTAATAAATGAACATGGAAATCAGGATCTCCACTGTAATTGGATTTTTCAAATAGCTCAGGAAGAGCCTGAGGAAGTGTGGCAAAAAAGGGTTTTAATTTGGAATAGATCAAGTAACCTGGGAATCAGACTCTCAGTAGGTTCTTTCAAAGCATTTTTTGTTTCTTTTAACATCCTTGCTGGATCGTGTTCTGAGTGACTCATAGCTTTAAAAGCATTTTTTTCCTGCATGTTTTTTCCTGCTTGTGTGCTCTTGACCTACTCTTGCTAAAATTCCTAAAGAAATACTAAGTAAACATATTGTAAGTGAAAATGTCATATTCTAAACCCCTGGAAGTGAAACCATTACAAAGAGTACTCATATAGTCATTGTTCTGCAGGATGGCAGTGTAAGATGCACTGTTCAAATAACAATAATCTGTTCCGTGGGAGAGGTCAGCTCCAAACTAAGGGGGAGTGGGAAGAAGAGGAAAAAAGAAGTGCACACTCCTTGCCTCTCCTCCTAATCACACAACGTGTACTCGTGCATCCCTGGGACTGTGTTGTTGATGTAGCTGCCTACTGCTTTTAAATGCCTGTCCAGGGCAGTGAGGAGACATCTGTGTTGCATGGGAGAGCAGCCTGGAGCAGATGGTGTACCTTTCTTAGGGCTCTAGATGGAAGGAAGTAATTTTGTAGGTCACAAAGCCAGAGAGTAGCTTCAGAATTAAACCTTCATTGGGGGTTTAGTGGTGGTTGGTCGTGGGAGTAGTCCCAGGTTGTGTCCCCAGGATTTCCCTGACTGTGTGTGAGAGCTGGGTGCAAACCCCGGCTACCCTGCTGGTTTCTGGTGCCTGTAGTCTTGTCAGTGTGCCAAGAATTTACGTGGAGGCTGGTCACGTTGTCACTGTGAGTTTGCTGCAGTGTCCTTGTCTGTGGTGCACATCACAATGACAATGAAAAAGACATTTATGGTCACCAAGCTAACTACTGAGCCTGCAGCAATTCATGGTGGCAGTACACCTTTGGAAGAAAGAAAAATTCTTCAGTGTCCTCTTCTTTCACTTTTTTGGGGTCTTCACCAGGCTGCACGTGTCCAGAGTTTGTTGGGAACAACTCCTTGTCCCCAGACTTTGTGTGAAGTCTCAGGTTTCCCAGTAGCTTAACTGCTCTTTGTGAGCCTGCATCCAGATGACTTCCCAGAACAGAAGGACAGCTGGTCCTTGCAGGCTGAATTGCCAAGCTGTTAACTGTGGGCACCCAACATCCTCGACTTCTGGGATCACCCTGGCAGTGCTGCTGAGCTCTCCTGTTCTCCTGCATTGCCAGGCCCGTCCCAGGATGAAGCCACCCGTGTGTCTTTGGTGGCACTGCCATTGCTCCCCTTTGCTGCTGTCCCTGAGTGCTGCCTGCTCGGTGCTGCACCGTGGGGCTCTGTGCTCTTTAATTGTTGTTTGCCATCGTGGGAATTGCTTGTTCTAAAACCAATTACAACCTGACAAAACTGATCTGCCTTATTTACAAATACGTCCATCTGGTCGTGGATTGCCTGGTAGCGCTGCCAGAACAACGTGAGGCCTTGGTTGCTGCTGCTGAGTTACCAAAGGGCTCCTGTGCAGCATCGCCTGCAGCCATGCAGCGCTGCGCTGCGTGGGTGTTCTTTGCAGGACAGGGGCAATGGGTGATCAGAGTAACAAACAGAACTAGAGCAGTGTCTGCTGTGCCCTGGCCCTGGCCAGGAGCTCCGCAGCCCCTGTGGAGGCAGCGGTGGGAGGCAGGTGCTGGTGCAGCGGCTGCACAGCAGCTCCACGGAGCACCAAGGCTGCTGTGCCTGCCCCCACGCAGGTGCTGCGGGAGCTCTCTGCCCTGCACAGAGGAGCTGTGTCAGGGGGAGGATGTGCTGGAGCTGGGAAGCTGGAAACCTGGACTCTTTGGAAGGGCCGGCTGGTGGGTACTCTTGGGTGGGTGTTCTGTGCCCTCTGACTGCTGCAACAGCTATGGGAATCCAGCTTGCAGGATCCCCACCTGAGGGAAGTTGGCAGATTTCTAATCTTCCAGAAACCTGGATGATAATCGAGGCAGGACTAGATTCCTCCTTGGAAGCTGTAGTCTCAGAGCAAGGTTCGTGTAGGCAAGAGGAGGTGGCAGATGCCTGGGGTGCGAGACTGATTTTTGTGTGTTCCTGGAACTCAACTTTGAAAAGGCTCAAAAAAGGAGAAAATTGAATGGCTGGTGTCAGGACATTGGAGATAAAAACCATCACATCTCGTAGCTGAAACTGTTTCAGACTATTTTCATTTTCCTATGAATGTTCAGTTGCAGCTTAAAAAAGAACTGAGACATTATGAGTCAGTTCTGATTTCACCCTTGGGCCAGCAGTTCAAAGCTGAATATAGTGAATTTCAGAAGCCTTCACTAACAGCCTCTGTTCCTTGTTTACTCTGTGTGTGGCCCACAGAGGGGAGGAAACATACAGACATAGGTATGTCTGTTTACATACGTATGTAAGCAAATATAGCATGAGGAAAACAGGGAAGAGTTGCCCCCCTAAAATAAGTAACTGAGATTAGTGTGTCTGGGTTTTGGCAAGTAACTGGAGGTGAGTGAATTAGTTCTTGTGAATAATTGATATGAGAAATTCAGACCTGTTTTTGTTTGCGATCTACCTAGGAATGAACTTTAACTTTTATATTTATGAATAATCACTCAGTTTTCTCTGGCTGGCTGAATAACTGAAAATTCATAAATTGGGATTAAGTGGCAGTACAGAATACTGTAATCTGTATATGAAAGCCTGTGTTTACATGGATCTGAGTTTTTTCTATTCCCTGTCACCATAGTAACAAGAGATTTTCCATAAGGGTGAGCTAGTCTGGCAATGGGAATGAGGTGGGACATTCCCATTTTACCTCCAGGTCTCTGAACGTTCTTTGACCTCTTAGCTCAGATTTTTAGTACCACATTTAATGTGGGCTTTTGGTGATGGGCTTGTAATTGGTGACTGCTACTGTGCTGAAACTGGTGTTTGTGTTATAACCCATGGTTTCCCCAATTCTCAGCAGTGCCTGTTTCCTGTTCTGTTAACAGGTTTTTCATAAGAATTTTTCTGAAATTCATTAGAGA
Organism: Phylloscopus whistleri; assembly: GCA_017589585.1. Classification (NCBI taxonomy): domain Eukaryota; kingdom Metazoa; phylum Chordata; class Aves; order Passeriformes; family Phylloscopidae; genus Phylloscopus; species Phylloscopus whistleri. The sequence goes on from JADMLD010000736.1 coordinate 554,313, forward strand.
CAAATAACAGTCCTTTGATTTTCCTCTCCTTTTTTCTCCTAGTAGTAGACCATAGTTTAAAGCTGAAAATCTGGGGGCTCTTCTGTTCTCCCAGGGGTTATGGACAGTCTGGGGCTGTCCTGGTCCCCAGTGACTGCTGAGGGGGTGTTGGCTTTGGCCAGGTCCCTCGCGTCCCCACATCCAGTGTGTGCTGGTGGAAACAGCTGTGGAGATGCTCCAGAGCAGCCTGGAATTGTACAGTGCTCTTCACATGGGGACTGGTTTTGTTCACTAGCTTTAAATCCAAATAGAAAATCATACTTCTATGTTGATGATCTTCTCCTTGAAACATAATTATAGCTCTGTATAATGCAGCTGTTCCTTATCTCAGTAAAATATTCTGGCTGGAGGCAACTTATTGGACATAATTTATGAGCAAAGGCATCTTGTGACATTTTTTGGGAGAAGGAGAGAGAAAATAATCCATTAAAATTAACAGTAAAATTGTTAAGATAAACCCCATGAATTTAAAAAAAGTTCACTTGCTTATAGTTATTAATGAAATCTGTGACTAAATTTAGGTGAGTTCTTTACACATTCCTTAGTTTGGACAATTTCTTTGCTTTATTTTATTCCATTTCAGTGTTCATTTGAATCCAAAGTTCCTACGTTAAAGGGAGATTTTTTTTCACTGAGCTAAATCCGCTGAGTTTGGAATAATCCTGAATAAGAGATAGTCACATAATATACAGATGTTATTTCAGGGAAATACTAATATGTAGTCTTCCACCTTTTCACTGAAGTGATTGTAATTTTATTTGTAAGTTGCATTTTAAAACTTACAGTAAAAGTAAGCGTCTTGAGTTTGATCTTAAAAGTTCCAGCATGTTAGAAACACACAATTATTTGTAAGGGTGTTGAATGTTTTCTTTCCTGTACTTTGCCTTGTGGTCAATCTGTCCGTAGCCCGTGCCTTCCTCAGCTCCAATGTGCCTTCCTTAATTAGTTCCCTGAAGGCCAGGCTGTGATTTTTCCCAAGCAGGGGGTGAGCACAAGGCCATCAAATGATAAAGCCTCGGGAGTGCTCTGTGTGCTGGGATAAATGAGGGATCCATCCATCCCTCCCTCCAAGAGCAGCACGTGGCTCCTGGGAGAAGTTCCATGTGTATTGCACTAAAATATCTTTACTGTACCCTTTTTGTAGCAGTAAGTGTGATTTTTTGGGAGCTTGCAGGGGGATTTCTGTGTCTTTCCCTGCAGATCTGCGCTGAGGGCAGGGAGGCAGAGAGATCCCCTGGGCTCTGTGGGAAAGGTTGCTCAGTCAAAAAGCTTCCCTGACTAATGCCTCTCTGCTGTATCTTCATATCTTCCTGGCAGAGCAGACGTCTTGGACAGATGCTCATCTAGTCTGTTGATAAAATCCTGCAGTGCTGGGAGATCTGACATCCTCCCTGGGTAGTCTCTAAACTGATCTGATACTTTTTCCCCAGTACTGAAACGAAATTTTGTGTGAAGGAGGTGACTTCATTCCTGCGTTTTCCTTGGTGCTTGTGAAACGGGATTCTCTGAGGAGAGGATTGCTTCAGAGAAATCATAACATTTTTCTGAGAGTCCAGCTGTATCCTAGGTGAAGCAAACCCTCTCTGGCAGCCTCCCAGCTGCAGTGTGGGACAGGAGCTCAGGGAGGCTGCTGTGCCTTCTGGTGGCTCACAGGGACCTCCGGGGGCTTGGGGACACAGCAGCAGAGTCCTGTGAAGTTCAGCAAGGGAAGTGCCAAGTTCTGCAAGTTTTTTTTCCCCCAAAAGATGGGGAAATAGCCCTTTTAGACTTACTGTACTGTTACAAGTTACATTTCTTAAAAAGCACACTGATAAAATAATGGTGGGCTGGTCTCTAACTGGATTTAAAATGTTTCTTGTAATTCACTAATGTATTTCCCATCATGTTGCCAGAGTGTATGCTGTGACTTTGAGGAGGCAGCAAATGCAATTTGCAGAGGATTCTGAACGGCCATTTATTTTAAGCAGGATCTTAGTTCTCACTTGGAGTTTCCTGCCATTGCTGAGAAGGCTTAAACGTTTCTCCTTGTTCTTGTGTGCTATTTAATCCCGTGGGTGTGCTGGAGGCCCCCCTGAGTTGTGCTGTGTGAAGCCATTCAGCTCAATACAGTTAATGGAGGTGATATGATAAATGTTGGATGCTTGCCTGGGGCACAGCCTGTGGGGCCACCTTCGGTGGTGGGGTCTGAGTGGTTCCAGCCCTTCCTGCTCCTGGCCTGGGGACCTGGGCTGTGCTGGCACCAAGCTCTGCCTGGGATCAGTGAAGCAGCACACTCAGAGTCGATGACAAATACTTACACAACCCTCTGCTTGCGTCCTCTTGTTGGCAATATCTTCTGTCTTTTTCTTCCTCTTCTTGGTAATATCTTCTTCCTTATTTTTTAGTATCCAGTATCTTTATTCGTATAGATTCCTATAGAATTTTGCTAAGAGCAGACCAGCCAGTCTTTGGCAAAATGGTGCTTTAGACAAAGAACAGGAGCTGTGCTTCTGTGTGCTTCTTTGCTGAGCAGAGTAACTCTGTACTGCTGCAGGAGGGACACAGCTGTCCTGCCTGTCCTGCTGTCAGTGCAGGAGGTGCCCTTTATCAGGGACTGTCATCCACAGGAACAGTCAGTGCTGGTGAAACTTAGCATTTGGTCCTATTTTTGCATTTATTAGCATACACTGATTATTCATAGGAGTAATTACCCTTTACCAATTCACATTATTTTAGATAGCTTTTGAAAAGCAATCAAGAAGAGTGGAATGATAATGCATCAAAGGCATATGGCGCAAAAGAAATAGGGTGCATTTTATGTAAGTGACCATGTCAAGACACTGTCAGCTTTTCCCTTCAGAGTGCAGTTATTGGAATCCAGTTTGATGGTTGTAGCTAAAGGCCACAATGTGCTCCCTGCCTCAAAAGTCAATTCATGCTCTGTCTCACTTCTGTGTCCCTTCAGAAAGGAACAGCATCATCTTGGGGGGGACAGCATGGAAACAGACAAAACCATGTACTAGGTCATTGGAGTAGGTCTGAAGTGCCTTGCCTGTCCCTGCACAGGTGGGGTTAAATTCTCAAGTGTTCTTATTATCAGGGAGCAGGTGAAGCTTGGAGGATACAGCAGATTCTGGTCTGCCCTCAGCCACAGGGAAGAGCACTGGAGTCTTCTTCATGGCCAGGGCCACCATGTTCCTTTTGCAGGGGAGAAGGTCTTGACAGTACAGTCAGATCTTGGGTGTGTTTAGAGGGTCCCACACCTGTGCAGTGCTGTGAAGTGTTACTGTCTCTCGATCTTGGTGAGTCTTCTCTGCCTTTGAACCAGGCAACGGAGATGAAAATTGGAGTGTCACATGGGACTCATGGCCTAAAAGTGCTGTACTGACTGTGTTCTTTTGCTCTGGGTTACAGATGCTGCTCTGAAAGCCAAATGTGATGTGATGAAACAAGAGTGCCTTGGTAGACAGAGATGTGGAGTGAGTAATCCGTAGAGAAGGGCAGGAGAAGGCAGGGTTCAGTTCAGGTCAGAGGACAGGCTGAGCAGTGGAGGGGAGATGGGGCTCCAGTGGTCATACATATATTGGAGGAGGGGAGCAGCAAGAATATTATAGGGTTGGTGTTCGTGATGCTTCAGTAGTTAAAACCTTGTTTTCTCAATTCAGGGAGATAAATTCTTCTGTTTTTCAAATGGGCTTGAAACTGCTTCTATGCAGATTGGTACAAGTGTTGATCAGCTGGTGCTGCTCGGCAGGAACAGCTCCACAGCCCAGTGTGGTTCCAGTCAATATTGGCTGCTTGTAGTGAGCACAAGTCATCCCTCATTGGGAGTGTCTCACAGAAGGAATGGCTCTTGCACAGAAAACAAACACCAGTGAGCTGTGGCAGATACAGCTCCAGGATTATTTTGCTGACATTGTCAGAATTTTAGTAACTGAGAAGAAATCTCTATTGAGGAGCATTTGCAGGGAGTTGGTTACACACTTCACGTGCAGGGAGGGATGGGTGTCAGCTCTATTAGTCTGGAATAATGTGTTGTCAGGAGATCTGAAACTGGGATGCTGCTCAGGCTGGCTCTGTGGATTGTGCTGCACGTCATTCATACACTGTTCCACATTCCACGTGCATTATTTTTGGCTAAATAAGTGAGCCCCTAAGTTCATCACTTTGTGCTGTCAGATTGGAATGAGGACACGCTCTGAATCTGTGTGATGGAGTGGGACTTGTTCCACCAGAGGCTTGTATTAAAGAAGGAACACAGTTATTGTAGGATTGGAGATTTCTGTTTTTTCCTGATGCTGATGGCAGGATGTAATCTTCAAATTAGGAATTCAAGTGAGAACAGTGACAGCATGCTGCCACCTTTATTTGTTTGAAATTTGATATCTAAAAGAATCTGTTTACAGCATAAGGAGAAGAGGAAAATACAGTTTTCTACCAGAAGTGCTTTGGTACTTTATTTGATTTATAAATTATTTGATAAGCATGGATGTCCAATAGCAAAGAATACTTTTAAACAAAAAGATTGTGAATGTTTTCTTTCACTTTGCAGTCTGAACTCATGAGATCCCCTATCTGGAACCTCAAGAATTCCTTGGACTGTGCCATGCTTACCCCTTGGCAGCAGTAGGTGCAATTCCAGGGGAGATTTTAGTCCCTAAAGTGCTATTGAACATTGATGGGGCCCTGTTCACATGGGCAAATTTGTCTGGTTTGGGCCAAGATGGGCAGAGACAGTTTCAGAGCAGGGAGGAAATATGTCCCCAGTATGTCTGAGATAACACTGCTGTGCGCAGGGGGTCTGGGCTGAATCCCAAATGTGCTGAGGCTGATTCCTGCCCCGTGCACAGAGGAAGAACAGACCCATCCCCACCTTTCCAGGCTGCCTTTTGCCTGCCCACACACCTGGTTTGTTCATCTTGCTGCAGAGATGAGAGGAGGCATTTTACGGTGGGGAGGTTTAGGCTCCAGTTCAGGTCTAGCTGAGTGAGGAGATGGTGCTAAACATAGCTCAGAGTCACGTAAATGGGCATTTGGATGTGTGGGAGAGAATGAGAATAACACATGGAGCAAAGGAAGGAAAGGCTGGCTCTCGGGAGGAGCCCAAGGCTCTCTTTAGAGAGCTCATCCAAGCGGGTGCTGATGGGCTCTCAAAGGCAGAGGTTAAAGGTGCCTCTGAAGGAGCTGCTGAGTTCCCCGAGAGAAAGGGGCAGCCCCTTTGTGGGTTCCCTGGGATAAATGGTCCCGGAGGGAGGCAGAAGGGAGCTCTGCCCCAGCAGACAGAGGTGTGAGGTGGAGCCTGGTGGTGGGCAGCTGCACTCAGAGAAGCTCTTGTGCATATTCTGCCATTTGAAGGGGGTGAGGTTGTGGCTGATGCCTTCAAAACGCAGCAGGGTTAGAGCAGAGGAGGGAAGGCGTGTTTGGAATGCTCCCAATGTGTAACATATTGCACATGTATTATGTAGGCTCGGGAAATGATGCTTAAAGGAGCTGAGCCCACAGGCTACTTGGACCAAGCAAATATCAAGACCATTAAGTCCTCCTCTTGCTCAGCTTGACTTGTCCTTGTTATTAAGGTCATTTCAGTGCGTATTTTGATAACTGTGAGGTTCTTGTGTAACAACTTTGTGCTTGAAAGTTTTTTTGATTCAGTTGGAAAACATTTTGCCAGATTTTTGTCAAGCTGTCAGTGAGGGCTTTGTTACATGCAGGAGTGATAGAGACACACTTTTGAAAGTAATTTTTTGTCGTTTTCACTCTTAGGCTGACAAATCAGGAGAAGCAGCTTTTCTGGTCATGCAGGTCAAGCAGAGAAAGGGAATAGTTCTCAGAGGGAGTGCAGGTGTAGTTCTGGGTTGGAGGGGGTTGAGAGCCTGTCAGTCACTGCAGGGAGCACAGGGAGCATCAGTTCCATGTGTTTTTATAAGCTGCTCTAATGTCAAACCCTGTCCTAAAAATGTGCTAAAATAGCCTGAGGGTATTGACCCTTCAAGATGAACTCAGGGACATGGGAAGTTCAATATTCCTGCTCAGAGACTCAGCATTTCAAAAGGAGATTTTGGGCAGGCTGGGGTAAAAAAACTTCCATATGGAATACAGACTCGTAGTTAACAATAACACTTTAAAAGATGGTGATGTGTGTAAGGCACTGCTGCTGCCTAAACCTTCTATCTTTTAGTGTATTTATACCAGCCTGTAGCAAATCCTTCCTCTCCCTTTGTAACTAAGTTCTTGCTTTAATCTCTTTCCAGCTAGCTGGAGTTGGTGTTGGCAACAGGAGCATGGTGTGGATGGACATCCTAAGGCCAGATGGAGGGATACAGGGGAGAGGGCTGGGGAGAAGCTGCCCATGAGCTCAGTGTAGGGAGCAGCAGCTCAGCTGCCCTCACCTCAGAGCAGACATCCTGAGCTGGCTGCCCTCTTATCCCAGCTGACCTGCCAAACTCATGGTGTTTCTATCAGATTTAGCCAGGTTCTGTTCCTCTGAACTCCTGAAGTTGGAACAAGGAAAGAAAATGGAAGGCAAGGAAATCCTGGATGTCCCCACCCATCCGCACTGAGAGGCAGAGGATGTCTGTTCTGTATCAGTTTTGGAAGGGCAAAGTGTCAAAATGACACACGAGAGTGATAAATGTGACACTGTCAAAAGCAAATGTAGTTAAAGCAGCTTCTAAATAAGCCAGGAGCAGTAGTGAGTCAGCAGAGAGGGGCTGTAAATACCAGAGCTGATGCAGCAGCTGCAGCTGTGGGCCACCAGGGGAGAAGGGAGCTGAGAGGCTCTGGGATGTACCAGGATCCACATGTGTTTTGAGAAGCTGTCAGAGAGAAGAGAACCAGACCTGGTAATTACAAGGTGCTCTCCAGATGCTTAGTCTAGAGTTAAATGGTTGATTTTCTTAGGTCCTCCCTTAGATGAAGAAAAAAGCAGACGTGGTGACTCAGAGCTGTGCTTCAGTGGCAGGGGGAGCTTGTGCAGGTGTGTGGATACTTCACCTGCACTGGAGCAAGCACTGCTGTTGCTTTTGCATCTGTATTCCCAGCACTCTGGAAGGAGAGTTCACAGCAGTAAACAAACCTTTAATTTAACAGTTTTAAAACAAAGTCTGTGTTAACTGTCTCTGTGTGGTGTTTTTGGGAGATACAGAAGCAGGGGAGCAGTGCCTGCATGCTTCAGGTCAGGGGTGTGTGTGGAAGTGGCATGGTCACAGCTGACAATTCAGAAGGATTAAGGGCAAAATAATGCTCTGATGTGCTTTTGCTATTGAAGATTATCTGGTGATAAAGTCATGAGATGTTTATTTGTGGGAGGTTTGTGTATGTAATTGCTTCCTTTTACACCTTGGACATCTGCAGCCATGTATTTTTTAAATGAACGGTAGAGGCCAGGGTCTGACAGGTTTGATTTTTAATTCCTCTCTACCCTCCCACTCCTGCAGGGCTGTGCCCACTGACATGCTCCCCTCTGCTGTCCCCCCACTTGCCAGAATGATGCAGTGCTTCCTGTGCTTCCATTTAGTCTTTGTTTTCAGTCCTTAGTTTAGGTGGAAATCCGTGGCTTTATTTGGAACAGTCCCCGTGCCCCCCTGCTCTCCCTGTCCTCAGATGGGGTGGCAGTGGCATGGTGAGGGTTGCCAGTGGCTCATTCCATCCTTCTGTCTCCTGTGTGTTTTGCTCAAGTCTGAATTTCAGGTGGGCGGGCAGTTCATTACTCTTTCTGCTGCATTTATGCAGATTGCGGTCTGAGCTTATTTTAGAAGAGCAAAAATCAGGAGCAATTAGCAATCTGCTCAGGAAGGAGCTAGGAAAGAGGCAGACACCAGCTCTGTGGCATGCAAAGGACTGGGCTCTTTGCTGAGCTCGGCCAGTGCTGTCCCCAGGGTAGCCCATGGCTTGTAGGTCAGTGTGGCCTTTGTGGGCAGGCACTCCTGCTGCCAGCCAGCAGCTGGAATAAAGCCACTGCAGGTGGTTAATGTGGGAGTTCCTGGTGTATTGTAGATGCAAGGTGCAGTCTCAGGGGCTCAGGGGAGCATGGCAGCAGTGCTGTGCTCTACAGGAGAGGCAGATGTGTCCATAGCCCAGGGTTCAAGCACGGCTACCAAACCCCACAAGGAGCACAGGCTGCCCCAGGACATCCCACAGTGCCTCCTCAGCCAGCACCGTGGGCAGCTGAGGTGGTCAGGCCATGGCACGTGCCAGCTGACCCTGTTGGGGAGATCTGAACAAGGGTTAGGTCTGCCTCTCGGTGACAGTTCACATAAACAAATGCCAGTCTTTATTTGCTCACCCTCATGCATTACTTCATTTTTTAAGTGACTGTTTTTACCCTGGCTGGTATCTCAGCCAAGCTGCAATCCCCATGCTTTTGCCTTGTTTGAAGGGATGTGAATTCAGAGAATCTGGAGAAGTCAGAGTGGGAGCAGAAGAGAAAGAGGGGATTTTTTTTAAAAAAACAGTGCCTGACAGAAGGAATGCTGGAATGTTTATATCTATATCTTGTCTCCCATACACGTGTGACGCAAAGCAAGCATGGCAGGAGGGTCCTGCAGGAACAGTGCTGCAGCAGCTCTGCTCTGCATACCAAGGGAATCAAGTGAAATGTTTGAGGGATTATTTTCTGGAAGTGATGGACACCTGCAGTGACAGCTGATTTTAGCCAGAGCTGTAGCTGCAGGAGCTCTTTCTGTCCTGAAAGTGGTTCAGGAAAAGCCGTGCACACTGGTGCACATGGATTGCGTTTGTCTGCTGGCTCGCTTCCCCTGGAGCTGCCCAAGTACATTTAATGCCCTTTCTTATTTCTGGGTGGGAATTTAACACTCCTGTACTACAGCAGGCTATTTCTGTGTTTTCTTTGGTATTGTTTATCCATAACCATCTGGTTCTGCACCCACTAATAAATGGGATGCTGGGGAAGATGGTGAGAGCAGACAATGTGCTTTATGCTGATCTCCCCTTCTTTAGAAGGCAGGAACACAATCACTTCATACTGAAGAAATGAAGCAAGCGAAGGCGATAATCTCTGCTCTGTGGGTGGCAGCTGCACAACCCAGTGATCCCAAAGTAGAACATATTATTAGCCTCAAGCTAAGCTGTCTGCAGTCTGGAACTTGCTCCAGGTCTATAGTAAATGATGAATTCATAAGGAGGTTGTGAAGTATTGGGCTGGATCCTGTTTGGTGTGGAAAGCCCTTTGCAGACAGTCTCCCCACAGCTGTTGGATTCTCCTTTGCATGCTTGTTACCTTCTGAATATCCATGTGGTCCTTCTGCACTGCAATAGGGAGGTTCTGCAGGTCTTTATTCACCCTGAAACACCCCAAGACCGCTGGTGCTGCCTGAGGCTGCATTTGCAGCCATTGAGGAGGGTTGTGCTGGTTCTTGGGAAGGTGAAATTCCTCCCTGTGTTTGTGCTTCCTGTCTGCAAGTTCCAGGCTGGCCGGATCCGGTGGCAGATGATGTACTTCCATTGGTCACGGCACAGCTTTCCCTTGCTATCCCAGTATTGTGCTTTTTCTGGCAAAGGAGGAGGAGTGAGGAGCAGTGTCAGCCTGGGGCTGACGTTTTGCTGATCTGAGGCAGAGGCTCTGAAGGAAGCAGCGCCGTTGATTCCCTGGCAGCAGCTGAGGCTTTCCTGGTCTGTGCTGATGAAGGCAGTGAGCAGAGCATCTGCACTTGCCTTTGGCCTGGTCCTTTGTGCTGAAATTGAAAAAGCACAGTGGAGATAGTTAGCCAGGAGGACGTGGAAGAACAGCATTTCTGGGTGATGAGGACATGCTCCAAATGAAGCGCGATCAGGCTGCAGGAATGCTCAGGAGGTTTTGGTCTGGAGGCACAGCAGGGAACTGGATCAGACCCTGGAGGTGCACAGGAGGTTTTGGTCAGAGGCACAGTGTGAAGCTGGCCATGCCAGGTACAGGCTTCAGGGAGCCAGTTGCCCATGATATTTTTAGGAACATTAAATCAAACAAATAAAGGAAATTGGCCAACTGCTGCTGTTGGACTTGCCATTTCCTACAGGCTCCTCAGTTTGAGTCTACTGCTTTGGGATTAATTTTTCTTGTGGTTTTCTGTGTCCCTTTGGACTGGGAGCAGTTTGGCCTCGAAATGAGGTTCAGGCCCATCTCCACCACAGAAAGGCACAGTGGGAAACAGCAACGGCAGAAATGCCCAAGGAAAGACTTGGACATGTGTCCTATCTGTAAAATTAGGTTGTAATCCATCCCTCTTTCTTGAAGATGTTGAGGCTTATAGGATGCTTTGAGATGTGACATGAAAAGTTCTTAAAAGGAATTATCCTATACTTTTGATGCATGTAAAGTATTACTCTGGAAGAGAATTGGTTCAGTGGATCTATGAATGCACAGATTTTTCAGGCCAGAAGGCACTGCTGGGTAATCTGATCTGATTTGTGTGTATAATATTTGATCCTGTTAGGGCTGTACAGAGGTTGGGGAGCTTGCACAGATACACGGGGCTGGCTCCGGGTCTACACAGCGCCGCTCTCTTAATGATCTGTGAAATCTTTCCATGCCTGGATTAAGGAATGCGAGGTGCTGAAGTGACCCGTTTAATGATCTTCTCCTTTATTCCATCTCAGTGGCTCAGGGCAGGATTCACATTCTTGTTCAGTTCTTTCTTTTCCAGTTTGAATACATTCTCCTTTGCATCTTAATAGCCCCAAGCCCAGAGCTCCGGTTACATCATTTCAGGGCTTTCAGTTCGTAAAAGACTTTGTGCAGCCGATCCCGGTGCCTCCCATGTGCTGTTTCCAGGCTGGAGAGTGGACGGAGGAGGGATCTGGAGCTCCTGCCGGCTGTGCAGGAGGGCAGGCAGAAGAGCTGTTTTCTCTGGGGAAAAAGCCACCATCTGCTTTTATGAAGCTTCCTTTGCTCCTGTTAAATCACGAACAAACACAAGAGATCTGTTTGGCTCTTTCTTTTTAATGCTTTTGTGCATCCTTTGTATTCCTAACAGGCAAAACAAGAGGAGGCACAAACTCAGCAGAGGCAGCTGTTCCGCCTTCCCCTTCTCTTCCTGCTCCTGCTTGGGAAGCAGCTGGGGCAGAGCTCCTTTGGGCAGGAATGCTGGCTGTGGGGCACGAGGGATTCCCCAAAAGGCACAGGCAGCAAGCAGGGGATTGATTGTCTGGGATCTTGGAATGCTGGAGGTTTGGACCTCTTTAATGTTTGGCTTCTTTAATGTAACACCAAAAACCCCAAAACAAACAAACCCAAATCCAAACCCCAAACAACAAAACCAACCCCAACCTCCTCAAAGTCTTTTTTCGCGAGTATTTCTGGGGTCTTGCTCCACCTTCAGTCCTGTAAATTCTCCTTCCCGTGGATCAGCATGATCAATGCAGGGCCACACAGCCCAGACAAGAGGGTGTGGGGACAGTAAATGGGATTTACTCCCTCGGTGCTGCTCGCGGTCAGACAAAAGTGGCAGCAGATGTGACCGGTTCAGGCTGTGAATTACAAGTGGACGAGTCTCTGTTCCCAAGGAAACGGGGAGGTGCCAGGGGCTGTGGGAAAGGAGCAGGAGGATGCTGCAGCCCAGCCCTCTCTCTGGGCTGCTGTGGGTGTCCCTGTGCAGCATCACTGCCAGGGCAGTGTGTGCACACACCTCTGCTGACATGAGCCTTTAGCCAGAGCAGGCAAGGATTGAGTGAACCAAAGACCTGGGGTGGCTTTGGAACTTTCAGTGCTCCCTGGAGGAGTACACAGGGTGGAACTGTGCTGTGCCTGTGCTTGCCGTGGTGCTGTGCCCTGCACCTTGTGGGCAGGGACTGTACCTGTGGCCATGGAGAGATCCAGGGTGGGCACTGCCAGCAGGGTCACTGCCTGCTCTGCTGCTGGCTGGGCTCTGTGCCAGGCAGGAGGAAACATGAAAATACGCACTTCTGCTGCCTAAATTTAGCCCCCAAAGCTTGTCTAGTCCCAGTGGCGACTCCTGCGGTAAACCACTGCTCCAAAGTGAGCATTAACCCTGTCTCAGCATCTGGCAAGGACACGGGTCAATACCTGCTACCAGGCTCTGCCCATGCCTCTTTTCACAGAGAGGGGCAGGGTGAAGAACCACTTTGGGTCAGTCTGGCTCATTTCTGTGAAGGATGCAGAGGGAAAGGAGCCAGCTCCCAAGCCGAATGAGCATTTCTTCTGCAGGTTTGCCTTCTCCTTGGTCTCAGAGAGGAGGGACCCTGGGCACCATTGGGTTGCATGCTGAGAGCACCTGGAGAGGCATCTGCCCAGCTGCTACCAGAGCCAGGGAAGCTGTGCTTGGCACTGGTGCCTGATCTGGGCACTCTCTGGCCAGCTCTCTCTTCCCATCTGGCACACATGATGTGTGGTTTGAAGTGCTGGTTCTGTTCTTAAATTGGACATAATTGCAACACACCATTATATCTGTTCTCACTCTTGATCTGTGGGAAGTTTGGCCTTGAGGCTCAGCTGAAGTTAACAATAAACACTGTTTGGATTCCTTTGGTTGGTTTTCTGGTTCCTTGTGTCCCACGAGCACGGGCTGTCATGCAGGCAGTGCTGCCTCTGGAAGGGAGCTGAGTGCTCTGCTTCACCCAAAACACTTGTTCCCTGCTGCCTCCTCAGGAGCCAGGCTGGCCGCTTTCAGATCTGCATTCAGAGACAGTTTTTGAGGGAAATCTGCTGTCAGTAGCTCCTGTGGATTTGGAGTACCTGAGTATATAACAAATGCCACGGCCTTGGCTGCAGCAGCAGCAGCCACCATCTTGTGCAAGGACAGGAGAGGGAAAGGGACCATGTGAGGAGCAGCATGTGGGATCTGCTGTTGCTGTGCCTCTCAGTGGCAGAGCTTTGCCACCTTGTTCTTGTGCTTGCTAAGCTTATTATCAATTATTTCAAGGCTTCATTGTCACCATATGAACTGTGATATTTGTTCTTGGACAGTGAGGAGCTGTTCTCAGCTTCCTTTGCAAGGGGCTGCTCCAGGGCAGGGGTTTCCCAGGGGAGAAGAAGCCACTGGGTTCAAGGTACAGTTCTTACACTTTCACTTCCCTTCTGAGTAGCTGCAGCTGAAGATGTTGCCTCACAGCCCAGCAAGTCACAGTGGGGCTGTGCATGCCAAGTGCTGCTGCTCAGGCATGGGCTGGGGATTACAGACATATGAAAAAACCCTGAAAAGTGCCAGTGCCACAGGAGCTGTTTCCATACTAGAGAGAAGTGTTTTCCTTTCTCTCTCTCTTTTTTTTTTTTTTTTTTTTTTTTTTTTTAAGCCGGGAATGTCTAGTTTCAGATAAAAGGCTTGTCTTGTTCTTTGTTTTACCGGGAGCCATATCTCTTGTCTTTGTCTAGGCAGTGATGTTACTAATCAGAGGGAAGGAAGGAGAGGGGAAGCTTGCTGGCTTGCTTTGGGCTGTTTGCTTTTGCTACAGGTCCCCTCGGGATGGATGTGCCCCTGGCATTTCTGTCTGTGGTTGCTCCAGGCCATGGGCCCTGCAGCTCCTTGGCTGTTCAAGCTCAGAAGTGTCACTGCTGGGACCTGACAAAGCCTCTCCTGGGTGCAGCCCTCACAGGGAAGGTGGGATGGTCCTCTGGCAGCCCCATCCTTGCATCCCTGTGCTGCTGCTCCCAGCCCGTGTGGGTGTTGGGAGCTCGCTGTGTAGGGAAGGCAGAGCCAGAGGTGCCAGCAGCAGGAGCATCCCGTGGACACGCCTGGGCTCTCAAAACTGCCCTGCCAACGGCCCCTGCCCGTGGGGACTCAGCCCTGCTCCTTGGGAGGGCACAGAGGTTCTGGCTGCTCTTGGGGCTGTGCTGCCAGCACCTGCCCACAGCTGGGGGTGTCCTGGTGGCACAGCTGGCTGGTGTCTCAGAATGGATCCAGGCTCGAGTTGCATTAGCTCTGTGTGTGTGGGAGAGCTCTCCCGAGGGAAATGCTGTGTGCTAGGAGGACAAAGCACTGGAAAATACATCTGAGGTATTTCTGTTATGAAGAGGTGTGGTTTTAGGGAAGGCAGCACATGGATACTCTGAAGGGCACATAAAAACAATTGAGAGTCAAATGGCCTTCTTAGTGTCTTCTGTATTTGTATAAGAATTGGATCCTCCCTGAGTCCAGCTTGCTGTGCTATATTTGCACTGAGCTATTGGGTCTAATCCCAGTTGTGAGAAAATAATGGCTTTTGTTGCCAAGCATATTTTCTCACTTGTCACAAATCAGTGGGGTGAAGCATATGTTAGAGGAGTGGCTGTCTCAGGCTGCCCGGCGGGAGGATCCGTGACAACACCGTTCTCCTGGACGGAGAATTCAGATAACTCAGCGTCGTGGAGCAGCCGGGGGTGGGTGGGCTGCGCCCGGGGCTCTGTGCTGGGCCTTGGCAGCAGGGCTTTGTCCTGCTCCCCGCCGGCAGGGAGGAGCAGGAGGCTCCGGCAGCTTTCATCCCAGCCCGTTGCTAGAGAAACCTCTGCTTTTGTCTGTCCCTGTCTGAGCAGCCAGAGCGTGGCTCTGGCCTGGCGGGCCTGGGCAGGGGGTGTTGTGCCAAAACCGACATCTCCTAGAGGAGGAGGAGGAGGAGGAGGGTCCTCGCTTGCAGGGCCCGGCTCCGGTCTGCAGCTGCTGGGGCAGGGCTGTGCAGGGCTCCCAGCCAGCTCTGCTGGCTGCAGCATCACCAATCCCCACAGCTTCAGGCTGTGCTGGAGCACGCCTGGCTCCCATCGCCTCTTGTGTCAGTTTAGGCTCCAACCTTTGCAAGTCTTAACTATCCCACTGCCTGCTTTCCATCAGTGTCTGCCTGTGCAGAATTGGGTTTGTTCAATAACCCATCCTGAACTTCACATGTGCTGCCTATTCATGAGCTCTGCAGGACATCCTGCTGTCCTTCTGCTGGGGCTGCCTTCCATGGTGGCTGATGCCAGTTGAGGAGCTAAAGGTAAAGTTTTGGGGTTGGGTGCTGAAGAGAGGATTATCTAACATGGAAAACATAACTGGCAGTTGGTTGAAGGTTGGCATTCCAGGCCTGTGATTCCCCCTCAATGGACAGGATGGATGTGGCATGGCTGCAAGCAGTGCAGGAGCTGTCAGAGCTGTGCTGGGAGCACTGAGCGATGTCCTTCTCTCTGCTACCACGTTTGTCTTTGCATTGATGATGCCAGCAGCTTTTCATTTTGTTTTCTACACAAACCCTTCCCATTTAGCATGCAGCAGCAGCCCCTGGGGTCAGTGCCCATCTCCACTGTTGGTGTGATGCCTTGTCACTGGGTGGCTTTAGGGTCACTGCTGGCAGCTCCCTGTGCCTGCAGAGCCTGTCCTTTGCCTCCGTGTGCTGGGCTGGCACTGACCTGGCTGAACTCCTGCAAGGAAACTTAGAAGTGTCAAATCATCACGTTACAGGCATGGGAAAAACAAAGAAATTCTGTTGACAAAGTGTGCCGGGGACAGAGAGAGCTGGACTCCAGCAAACTGGAAACAGAGAGGATAAAGACTGAGGCACTGATACCAGTTGTTTTGAAACCTCATTTGCAATTGAGTTTCCTTTCCTGCATTCTTTTAGCAGAGAATTTAACATTTAAAGGTATCTCTAGCATTCTCTGTGGAGTGGGATTGTCGTTCATTGTGGAGTTTCTACAACTTGCTGTGAGTGAGGGCTGTTGTCTGTATGTCTGTGTGCAGCAGATGCCCAGAGTCCCAGGGAAAGCCCTGTCTGGGCAGAGGCAGCAGTTGTGCTGAGCATCCCTGCTCTGCCTCACCCTTCCTCCTCTGCCGGGGCCTTGGCTTCTCACCAGTGTCAGGTGAGCAAAGTGAGAAAAATAGACGTACTTACAAACCTTAGGGAAAGGCAAGGAACATCTGGTGTGTTATGGGTTGTTTATACAACTCCTAGGAGCATTAAAGGGGCTGTTTCTGTAGGGAGGCTAGAACGGCCACGAGTGCCGTAGCTGGTCTGGGCACTGCCGTGAGGGGAAGGAGGCGAAGGGTCTCCAGGTGAGCACATGCAGGAGCTGCCTCACCTCGGCTGTGCCCCCTGCCTTGTGCCGGGGCTGTGTGGTGGTGGTGGGGAGCTGGGGGCTGCTCTCTCCCCCCCCGAGGGCTCTGGGAGCAGGGATGCGGCACATGGACCCGTTCCATCGGCTGACCCCTGCCATTCCAGCTCCTCTGATCCCTCCGCCGTGCAGCTGCCCCCCGCAGCCAGCTGAGCCCAATTGTTCTCGCTCTGAATAGATTTTCCTACCGCCGCGTCTCATTTTCCCTCTCCTTTCATTCTGCACACGCCCTCCCGTGGGGCTCCCGGTCCCTCTGGCAGAGCTCAGCTGCTGCTCCGAGAGCAGCGAGCGGCTCCTGCACGGCCGTCCTGCCCAGGTGCACCTCACAGAGCTGCAGATACCCTGCCCGGGCTCGGGGAGGTGTATTTCCCTCACCTCCTGCGCCACAGGTGCTGTGTTGCTTCTCTTGCAGACAGGGCAGGGTGTCTGGCTGTGCCGGTAGGCAGCGCTCCCCTCCCCAGTGCCTGCCTGTCTGGTGGGGTCAGAACCCCGTGTGGGGTGGTGGGTTCTGGCAGTGCCGGGGCAGGGGCAGTGCTGAGACCAGCTCTGGCTGTTGTTCCTGCAGGGCCTGTTCCCTGCAGGACACAGCAGGGACCCAGGTGCTGCAGGAGACACCAGCTGCCCAAGAGCCCATCCCCACACTCCACAGGCACCTCCAGGCACTGCTGAGCAAACAAACCTGGAACAGATGAAACCTTTGGTGGTTTTGAGCTGGGATTTGGAGGGCATGAAAGACTTTTTAAGCCTTTGAGCCAAAGCTGGGTTGGATTTCTTGGTAAACCTGGCAGTGCAGGGGGATGGGGTGAGAGAAGGGTGCATGGCAGTGCCAGCTTCCTTCAGGTCAGTGCTGGCCATCCTGGAGGTATCCACATGGACATTGATGATCAAGAAATAATACATCAGTTTATATGAGAATAGTGTGTGATTTCAGGTAGTACCAGATAGATAGCAGTATCGTTTCTGGTTTCAAAAGACAATTGAAAACTCTGAGGTTGGTCTCAGTGTTGTAAGACCATTGGTTTTGACGAAGAGTAAGGTTTGATGTGAGGCTGGTCAGTGGCACTGTTCTGCTCTCTCTTGGGAAGCAGATCCTTTGGCCTTATAGAGCCCTGAATTCACCCCAGGGCTTGGAGGGAGCTCCAGCAGCACTGTGCTGTTTGCTCTGGGACAAGGGAGGTCAGCCTTCCTGGCCAGTGTCTGTAGCTGATGTCTTTTGCTCTTTCTCCTCTCCTGTTACCTGCAGAAATCCGAACGCAGCTGGTGGAGCAGTTCAAATGCCTGGAGCAGCAGTCGGAGTCGCGCCTGCAGCTGCTGCAGGACCTGCAGGAGTTCTTCCGCAGGAAGGCCGAGATCGAGCTGGAGTACTCCCGGAGCCTGGAGAAGCTGGCTGAGCGCTTCTCCTCCAAGATCCGCAGCTCCAGAGAGCACCAGTTCAAGTGAGTGCCTGTTCTCAGGAGCAGACTGGTGCAAAGTGATGGGCAGAGGTTGCTGTGAGCACTGGAGGCTGGTTTGTAGCTGCACAGTCCTGAAGTGGGGTAAAGTCCATCATGTCAGCAGGGACCTCCTCTGTCTCATCCCTGCGTGGGGCTCACAGAACAAACTGGACATGGCTCTTTCCAAACCTTCCACCACAGCATCACTGACCTGTGCTGTGTGAGTTACACTTACTGCTCATTTCTTGAGCAATACAATAAAAATAGGAATTGGGGAACAGGAAGGAGTCAAACCCTTTGATTTTTTGGAGGGTCTTGAGTTCAGTCGTGATTTGATTGTGCAAATAGTGGTGAGCCTGGTCTGTAGCCCTGGTTTCTGTGTGTAGCCCAGTCATCAGCTGTCCAGGTGCTGCGCTGGCAGGCTCAGGCTTGGCAGCAGTTTCTGGAAATGGAATTTACTGCAGTTTATTTGCAATAAAGCATGTTTTTTTTCTGTGCTTAGCCGTACGGTGTTGAAGGGAGGCAGATCCTTAGTGGAAATATTGTGAAACAAAGCTTTGAAGTAGGAAATATGTACTGAGTCCTGGGATTGTGTGAGAACCAAACCAGTGATGCAATTGTGAAATCCATGAATATGTAAATATGTGTTTTCAAAAGCAGCTTCTTTTCAGTTTAACCACACTTGTGAGCTTGGCTAAAACAGAAAATATCTGAAAAAAATAGAAAGAAAAACAAACTTGACTCGGAATCTCAGTTTGGAGGTGACTGCTCTGTGGTGAGGGTACTGGCTGGTGCCATTCTGCTGGCCAGTGACCTCCAGGCTCTATGGAGGCCAGTGCCCATTGCAGCTGGGGGCTGCTCCCTGCTCCCCGTGTGTGCTGGGCAGAGGTGTCAGGCTGGGCTTGCTGCTCGTGCCGGGTGTCAGCAGCTGCTGCAGGTTCTGTGCCTTGCCACAGCCGGCTGTCCTGGCAGTGTCGGGGGTCTTGCTGGGCAGCACGAGCGGTGCTGGAGCTGTGCCCACCGAGGTGCATGCCTGGCAGGGGCTGTGCCCAGCAGGGGCTGTGCTCAGCAGGATGTGTGCCCTGTGCCCGGCAGGGGCTGTGCCCTGTGCCTGGCAGGGGCTGTGTCCAGCAGGATGTGTGCCCTGTGTCCAGCAGGATGTGTGCCCTGTGCCCTGTGCCCAGCAGGGGCTGTGCCCTGTGCCCAGCAGGATGTGTGCCCTGTGCCTGGCAGGGGTTGTGCCCTGTGCCTGGCAGGGGTTTTGCCCTGTGCCCAGCAGGGGCTGTGTCCAGCACAACCTGTGCCCCAGGGCCGTGCAGCAGCACCAGTGGCATGGAACCAGGTGCTGCTGGTCCTGGCTGCTCTCCTCGCAGCACCTCGGCCCGAGCTCTCCACCTTTGCCTCCCTGGGCCATGGTGTTCGTGCCTGTCTCTTTTGCCAGCGGTATCTGTGAAAGCCTCTCAGCTGGAATTGTGCCCTTTGTTCCAGATGAAACTCATGGCATTCAGTTCAGTGGCCAAAGACTGCAGCTGCTGTTTAGTGCCTTTCACAGAGAGCCTGGGCTTTTCCTGCTTGCTGCCCTTCTCCTCACTAGCCCCAGGCTCTTCACAGTCTATTTCTTCCTCTAACCCCTGGTGATTTTTTTCCAGTTTCAGCTGCAAGAGCAGTGATTTCTGCTGTTACATTACTAAATCCTATTTATTCCATATTACTAAATCCCATTTAATCTGTTTACT
Organism: Phylloscopus whistleri; assembly: GCA_017589585.1. NCBI lineage: Eukaryota > Metazoa > Chordata > Aves > Passeriformes > Phylloscopidae > Phylloscopus > Phylloscopus whistleri. The sequence goes on from JADMLD010000736.1 coordinate 573,509, forward strand.
CGGTCTCTCCAGTGTGAGGCTTTACTGCTGTCTTATGCCAAGCTCTGCTGATAGGAGTTGCTGTTCAGATCCTCTCTGTCCTTCTGGCATCTGACTGTTGTGTGTTGGTTGTGTGGTGCTGGGTGCTGCAGCGTGCACCAAGGAATTGAAGGAATTGGCCAGTAAGGAGCTCTGGTTCAAAGATGGAGCCCACAGAGGTTCAGGGGTGTCTGGCTTCACCCGTTAGCTCAGAGCAGTATTAGGGCTTTCCATTGCTTACAGTTCTGGAAGCTGCTGCTGCGCAGAGTCCACAGGTGACAGTGGGTCTCCACTGTTCTAAAACACCTGGGCACAGGTGCTGGTGTTGATGGTGTCAATCAGGTCAACTTGATTTCAGTGCTTGCTCTTGCTGAGTCCTCACTGTCCATTCCATGTCCAGAGACTCTCTTAATACATTTCTTTTCTTCCAGGCTGCTCTGTACCTGCCCTTACGAGGCTCATCTGTACCACTCCCCCAGCTGCTCATGTGTGTCATTATTCTGATGGGGCTGTGACACTCAAGATTGATGATGCCTTCAGTGCTCCTTTGTCCCTGTGTAGCCACGTGCAGCGGGCTGTGCCCAGCCCTGGCAATCGCGGCTGTGCCCTGCGTGGCTCTGGGCCCACAGCCTCCTCCTGGTTTCTGTCTGCAGTTGTTCTGTCTGTGTCTGCATGCAGAGGGGTCTGCAGTCTGCACGCTGTCCCCTCCAGCATACCTGAGTGTGTTCATGTTGTGCACAGACACTCAAGGTGATGCTGGATGCAGAACCCTTTCATGGGCACTTTCTAGTGGACTAAAACCAGCACGGTGTATTGGGTGGCAAAGGGCCCTTCTGCAGTGGAGTGGCAGCTGTATTCAGAGTGCAAGTGGGAAGAATGATCAAAACTCTCTCCCTTTCCAGGGATGTCTCTTCTCTGTGCCATCTTCCAGAGCTTGGGAAGGGCCTGGTGTGGTCTGGGTGCTTGTGTGCCAGCAGACATCCCAACGTGGCAGTGCTGGTACAGCTGGAGGGAGAGATCACGCCCTGAATCCCAGTGACAGTGTGCAGGGCAGGGAGGCCATGTGCTGACAGCCGTCATTTGAAAGTGTCTGCCTTTTTGACCTGTTCACCTGACCTTTTTGGGTTTTTTTTCCCCACAATTCTGTAGGAAGGATCAGCACCTCCTTTCCCCTGTGAACTGCTGGTACCTGGTTCTGACGCAGACGCGCCGGGAGAGCCGAGACCACGCCACCCTGAATGACATCTTCATGAACAATGTCATCGTCCGGCTGTCGCAGATCAGCGAGGATGTCATCAGGCTCTTCAAAAAGGTGACCTGGCAGCCTTGCTGCATGAGCGTCCGTCCTGGCATTTCAGTCTAACATAGAATTTCCGTCAGTGTTGCAGAGCAAATCTTGCAAAGCACTACCATTAAAAGTCTTTCTAGGTAGTATTTATCCTAGAGTTTTAAAGAAACTGAGATCTAGACCTGTCAGGTCTAGAGTGTGAGGTGTGAGCACCCTGGTGCTCAAAGTGCCAGAGAAATGAGAGGTGGAAACGTGATGACTTTTTTTGAAGACTCTTTGGAGGGCTTCAGAGAACAGGTCAGAACAGGCTTGTTGGGTGGAACCTTGCTCAAGAGCAGGATGACAGCTGTGAGGCAGGTACAAGAAAGGAGTCAGTGTGGCCTCCTGAAGGGAAGAGTCATGCCTGAGAAATTCAGTGGAGGTATTTCCAGGGGCCAGAGATCCTGTCATTAGCTGGTGCAGGGCTTTCACTTAGCTGAAATTCTTGAGGAGCTGTTGAAGAGTAGAGAGGCGTTGTTTTCTGGATTAATGATTAGTTAAAAGGCAGGAAAAAAGGGAAGGAGAGTTCCAATGCAGTTCCTAATGAGCCTGAAGAGGCTTTTTCCAAATAATTGTAAGATGTAAAATGACAAAATCTGATGATACAGAATTATTAATGATAACCAAATTAAAAAGGAGAATCAGAGACTTCTGAGAATCATGCAGTCAGGTGGACCAGGACTGTTCATTGAGGGTGAGGAGTGTGATAAGAGCACAAAGAGTCCCAGCAGAGGCTCTGTGGCCATGTTCTCCTCAGGGGCAGCTGGGGACTGAAGTGAGGGAGCAGGGTGAGCCACGGGGCACCTGATTCTCCAAGAGGAGAAGGCTCATAATCAGGGCTTATCTTGAAATTTCAGCCTGACTGGAGAATAAATTTCATGTGATATTTTTATGGCCAGTTTCCTCTAGTTTATAGATCTGACCTAGAAATTAAACTGCAAGGTCAGGTTTGTGTTGGCTGATTTGATACGGGATACCATCCCTTTTCCTGTTCTCCTGCCCTCCAGAAATGGAGATATTTGGATATTTGGTATAGTCCAGTTCTGTCTCAAAATATTCCTCCCATCTGCATTTTGCTCTGAACTGGTTTTTGAGATTTATCTTTAAACTACCCTTCTGCTTTCCCTGCTCATGTCTGTGGATGGTGTGTCTCATTTGGAAACACAGGAGAAATTCAGCCAGCTTGCAAACAAGGACAAATATTTAGTGCTTTGAGTGTTCTCTTGTTGTATGTCAATCCTGTTGTATGTCTTGTTGCAGCCAGGACAGGATGGTGAAGTATTTCATCCACTCAGCAGAACTATTTCTTTGTGTTTGGTTTTCTTCCCTCTCCCCTCATTTTTGAACTTAAATTTCAACTTCTAAGGCTCAACACTTAAATTCAATAGAAATGGTTGCTCCTTGTTTCTCCCTCCTCCATCTCCTGCCAGGAGAGCTGGCGTGACTCTCTGCAGCCTGCCAGAGCCAGCACCTGCTTTGCATCCAGAGGAACCTTTACAGTTGTGGGCATCTGTGATTGCACTGTGTTTGTTCCTTGGACTTACCTCTCCCTGGAAATACTCTTCAGCTGCATCAGGGAAACAACTTACTTTGTGTCAACGTTTGCCTTTCATGTGGACAGGGAGGCTGCCACTTTGGGGCATATTCAGGTTATTTATTTTTCTCAGCCTGTGGCACACCTTATCTGAAGGGATCTGAGGCTGCACTTCCCACCTCACAGCAGTGCTCAGTGGGAGCCTTGCGTGCCTGTGTGGAAATAGGAGCATGCTGGTCAATGGATTTTGAAGATCCAGCCTTGCAGCGTACGAGGCTGCTCCAAGGAGGGATCTTTCACTGTGGTGTCCAGTCTGGCTCTGAGCGTGGTGGGTGAGGCCCAAGCCCTCCTGCAGGGGGGCCAGGCTGTGTGGGGCTGCTGGCACATAACCCAGCTCCAGAAGGGTTAAAGCACCTCAGTCGTGGTTCAGCTGCTGGGTGTGCTGGAGATTGCTCTTTGATGGTAAATTAGGGTAACGTTTTTTTCCAGAAATGTCACTTTTAATTCTTCCCATCTAGAGCTTATTAATGGCCTGTGACATGCTGCGGGGACATAAGGAGCCAGGAGTTTGTGTTTGCTGCGTTCATTATGTAAATGTGAACAGTCCTGGCGAGGCAGGGAGGGCTCCCAGGGCACGGGATGAGCAGAACTAAGGAGCAATTGCTCAGCAAGTGGTCATCTGCCTGGAGAGATGTGGGGTGCTGAGCTGGGGTGCTGAGCTGCCGCTCCCCTGGCTGAGGCTGGCAGCAGTGGTGCCCCATCGCTGGGGTTTGTTCCTCTCCACCCAGGGCTCCTGCTCCCCTGGTGGCTCCAGCAGCCTCCCTCGTGTCCAGCTGGGAACCCTTCCAACCCAAAGCATTCTGGGATTCTGTGAGGAAAGCAGGGAAAGAAAACTCATTTGGGCAAATTTCCCCGGAGCTCCCAGTGTGAGTCACGTTCCCAGTGCAGGAGGAGAGGATGGAGGGGAGTGTGCTGACGTTGCTGATGGGCAGCAGCTGATGGGGATGCTGAGATGTGTCCCTGCAGAGATCTGGCTCACTCTGCTCTCAGGGCTCTCACTGTGGAACCTCACAGCGTGTCCTGGCAGGCTCAAACCCAGGCTGAGGGACCCATTGCCAGGCAGGGGTTTGCTGCTCTCTGACCTGCTGCTGTGGCACAAGGAAGGAGGTTTGATGCTTCTTCCAGATATGGGATACAGGGAATTACACATTTGAGACAGAGCATTGCTATGTCCAAAATAAGGGTGCTGGGTTATTCCCCGGTGTGGGATTTAATTATGTGCTGTGACAGTGAATTTAATTACACCCCGTGCTGCATTGTCCTGGATGGAGGTTGGATGAGGAAATAGTGTCTGGATGGGAGCTCTTGTCTTTGTCTTTAGAATAAGTGTTCTCTGTTGCCAGTCATCCATGCTGCTGCTTCCCCATACTTTGTTAGCAATGGCAGGAATTTTAATAAATTGCTAACTTGATGCCATTGCTATCTCAGTGAGCAACTGTGGATTTTAAGAGAAATGTGAGGCACAAAGGAAGCAGCTAAATTGTAGTTTGGGTTTTGTGGATGATCCCAGGGAACTGGAATGATATTTTGGTGTTGTCTCCTGTAAGCACACAAAGACAATTTCTCTGTTGGGGAAAGGGAGGGCAGCAGGCTCCGAGGAGAGGCAAGTCCCTCAGCTGCTCACTCACCTGTGCTTGAGAGAGGCTCCAGCATCCTCCCTCTGGACACTGCCCTCCTGGATGCTGGGGTTCCCCCAACGATGCCACAGACCCTTTGGCTCCCTGCAGCAGCGGGACAGGTATTAGTTACAGTGTCTGTAAGCAGATGGCTCTTGGACTGTGCTCCCCACCTCTGGCTGCCTGTGTTGCTCTGTCTCGGAGTCTAAAACTGGGTTTGAAAATTACAGCTTTGTGGCCCTGCCCTGCACCATGCAGGAAATCCAGGGCAGAGACAGGAGCTGCAGCTCAGCCTGGGCCATGGCTTCTGCCACCAGCCTGTCCTGTCCTCCTCCCCAGGCTTTTGGGAGGCCTTGTTTTGGGGAGTGACTGTGGCTCATGCACAGGGGTGGCTGGAGGGGTACCTGTGACTGGGCTCCTGCAGGCTGTGGGCTCCAAGCCCCCTGTTTGTAGACCTTGACTGTAATAACTCACATTGGAATCACAGAATGGTTTAGGTTGGAAAAGCCCTCTGGGACCATTGAGTCCAACCTTTCCCCCAGCACTGCTAAGGCCACTACTAACCCATGTCCCCAAGTGCCACATCCACACAGCTTTTAAATCCCTCCAGGAACGAAGAAGAAATTTTTCCTTATATTCAATCTAAGCCTCCCTGGCACGACTTGAGGCTGTTTCCTCTTGTCCCATCCCTTGTTCCCTGGGAGCAGAACCTACCCCCACCCGGCTGCACCCCCCTGTCAAGGAGTTGGAGAGAGTGAGAAGGTCCCCAAGCATCTTTGGGCTGTGTCTGTGGGGATGCACACCTAGCATGGCTCTGTTGTCAAGCCCAAGTGAGATTTTTGAGAGCAATGATGAGCATCAGTGTTGGTGGGCAGGGGACAGGGACTGGGGTCCAGTCCAGATGAGGGTTCCTGGTGGCCCTGGGCCTCAGCTGAGTACCTTCTGGTCACTGGCATTATCCTGGCACCTTGTACCCATGGCAGTGGGACCAGTGTGCACCAGTGTGAGGATGGGACTGTCCCAGGTTGCTGACACTAACTCACAGACACACTGTGGGTACTGGGTGGAACTTCCACCCTTTAGACTCCTTGCTTCAGGCTTTGCTTTAAGTCTAACTTCTAATAATCTAGATTAAACTTTCAAAGTCTGTGGGTTGTCCCATTGACTGGAATGAGAGGATCTTTCTGTGTTGAGGGCTTCTCTCATCACTCAGCCTGATGGAATGTTGTTTTCCCTGGCCACGTGCACAAAACTTCCTGGAGTTATTTGAGGAAATCTGGAAGAAACTGCTCAGTTTTGTTTTGGTTTGGTTTAGGGGAGGGAGGAGGGGGGTGTCTATACTTAAACACATCTTCAAGCTATAATAAGTATTTCCTAGCCAAGAAGATTCCACGGAGAGATTTGTGGTGTAATTACAGGCAGGCAGGAAAGCAGTGCGAGCACATCCCAGCACCTCCAGCTGCTGGGTTGCAGTAGGAGTTGGTTTGATCTGCAGCCAAGCTCCAGTGCTGGGCAGCTCCCCATGCTGTGGCCTCTCATGAGGGGCTGTGTCCATGCTGTGGGAGGCTGGCGACTGCATCTGCCTCATCCTGCCTGGCAAGGAGAGGGAAAACACAGGCTGATAATGGGATTTCAGCAGACAGGAGAATGCCAGGAGTTCCTCACTGGCAGTGAGTGTCTCCTCAGCTGGCTGAACTTTGGCTGCTGCTGTTGTGAAACTGGAAACTTTATTATATAACTGTGGTGTAGCTATTTTGTAATGTCCTTTGTCAGAGATGGTTTGGTTCACTTGGGTCAGAATAGTGAAAATGAGCTACTGAGGAGAAGGTGGGGTGGTGGGTCATGGCCAAGGAAAACGTAAACCTGGGATGCCAGTGCTGGGGAGCCCTGATAATCTTTGCTCTGAAATACCAGCATTGGCTGGAAATCGCAGGTCCAGCAGCAGATGTGTTTAATCACAGAGCAGCAGAGTGTTTCAGATCAAGACAGATTGGCAGATGATGCTGTGGGGCTGGAGAATGCCAGCCTAGGGAACTGCAGACCCACAAATGGCTGTTGGATGATGTACACCCTGCCAGTCTCAAAGTGAGTCTCTGCCAGTCCCCAAGCTGGGGGAGAGTGTTGTTGTGTGTTATACCCAAACGGGGAGTTGACTGTGGGCTGGGAATGAATTCTACCAGTGGAAGGGCAAAGCAGTATTGCCTGTAATTTTAGATTCATCTAATCTAAATTTGCAGGATAAATAAGTTAAATTACATGAAATTCCTCCTCATGGTCTCTGAAACCCAGGCTGGGTGATCCATGGGCAAACATCAACCTCAAAAGAGTACACAGCAGTTCTGAAACTGCACGAGGCTTTGCTGCACTGTGTATTCACGTTTATGGTTCCTCAGAAATGTATTTTCACTTTAGAACTGCGTGTTCTGAGCATAACAGTCTCACCTCTCCTTGTTTTTGTCTTGCAGAGCAAGGAGATTGGCCTCCAGATGCACGAGGAGCTGCTGAAAGTCACCAATGAGCTGTACACGGTGAGCAGTGAGCCGGTGGCACCGTTCCCGGCCGGCAGCGTGCGCGGCACAGGTGTTTGTTAGAACAGGTCACGGGCAGAGGCTGTGCCTGCTGTCCTTCCCCTGGCATCCCTGGGGAGGGTCTGGCTCCTGCCTGGGCTGGTGGCAGTGCTGGGGGATTCCCCAGCAGTCCGAGGCCAAGGGCTGGGTGCGCTGCCCAGCTGCTTCCCTTGGGCGTGGCTGGGGGTGTTTGGGTGTGATCCAGTGGGATCCCTGGCTCTGTAATGCTCTCACCTGCCAGGGCTCCTGCCCCACGTTGCCTTTTGGCCCTGCTCAGACACTGGGTTGGTGATTCCAGGCACCAGTGGCTCTGAGCTGGCCGTGCTTCTTTGTTGGACACCTCCCTGCTCCTGTGAGCCCGTGGCCTGGGGCATGGCTGGACATCACCTTCTGCTGGGGAGTGCAAAAGGCTTCTGACTCCTACGGGCTCAGCTCTGTCTTGTGCCCCGAGGAGCACTTTGGCTGCAGAGTTGTCTGTGCCTCCCAGTGAGATCATGTGCTGTTAGTCAGGACATGGCTCTTCAAGCAGGTTTTTGTAGCAGGGTAGTAAAAGTCTTTGTGTTGCTTCTGCCTATTGCCCTGTAGCAATTGTTTTCTAAAAATTTTATTTTATTTGTGGTTTATAAAACCATATAAAGTCTGCCTTTTGTTGGAAAATTGAGATAGTATATTTGCTTTCTTTGGTTGTATCTGTAACTGGTACATAAATAATACTGCAGTAGGTTTATTCCTAAACAATCATTCTATTTCATCTTTTTGAAAAACGGGCCTAAACAACAGGGGATGAATGATTGTATTTGAAATTTCTGCCATAAATCTCCCCTTAACAGGTTTGTTCCTGCGTTCGCCATTGAAGGATTTGAGTGTTGTGAGACCTGCAGTGTGGGTGGACAGCAGATCAGATTAAAAAGCCTGTTTGAGATTTGGGAGTGCATTGTTGATGGTTGAATGTCACAAGCTGTGTTAGGGGTGGTGACTAATTAAGATTAATTACAGCAGCAGCATGTCAGATGCAAAACAAGGAAAGACTAACAAGGGCTGGACTGACCTGAGTAGCTGTGGGCCAGTGTGCTCTGAGCCCAGACATGGGGCAGGGCCATCCCCCAGGGACATGCTGGGGTTGGGGGGTCAGCAATGTGCTGGGGTCCCAAGTGCAGGCAGTGGCAAGGAGGGGCACAGAGGGCAATCCTGCTGGTCCTCACAGGAGCTGAGATTTCTCCCCTTCACTGCCTTGCTCCATGTGCTGAGCAGAAGGGGCTTGACTGGTGAAACACAGGGGTTTGGATGGTGGAACTGGAGCAGCTGGAGGAGCTCTGTGTTTGCGCTCAGCCTCGCTGCTAAGATAACAAACTAGTTGTGTCATCCAGCCATGAGGGAGTGGGGAAGGGCCATACTGCCTTCAAGAGCATGAGGAAAGCCTGTGGGGCAATCAGGGTCACCTCACATCTGCTTGGTGCCAGCAGCTCCTGCCGGTCAGAGAGTTCTGTCCTTGAGCCAGGGGTGAAACGGCCCCGGCTGCCCCCCTGGCTCTGGGGTGCTGGGGTGGCTGGGGACACCTTTGGGACTGAGCTGCTGTGCAGTGTTCTCTGCAGCACGTTGGGTGCCCACGAGCAGCACGGGAGCTGTGGCTGTGACACGGGATAAGGGCCTGGCTCACAGGACACCAGGCTGCTGCTTGGGAAATGTCACTTGTCTGCTGTACCAGCACAGGGAAGTCGATTTTCTTGCCTCTGGCCAGGCCTTTACCCACAGCTCCTCTGTGCCCTGGCAAGGCTGCTTTTTAAGCCTCTCCGAGGGGAATTCTGTGCACTGGGCGGAAACTACAATTTTTTACAGGCTTCTCAGGCATTCACTGTCTCAAACTTAAGCCAAAACAACCACATTGATTTTAACTCAGCCTTGTTGCTGTTCTGATGCAAGTCACCCTGTGGACTCTGCATGGAGAGAACCAAAGCCACACTGATTTTAATCAAAATGGAAATGGATGACTTTCATTCTGAAGTGGAGATGCTTGTGAATGGTTTTGTGCAGAAATAGTTCAGCTGTGAATTAAAACCAGCTTTGTTCCTTTGGTTGCTCCTTATGGATTCCAGCAGAGAGGTACCAGTTGGAGCTGGAAAAGGCAGAAGGCTGAAGGGGCCTGAGCCTGTACCTGGCATGGTCACCCAATTTCTGCTCTGGCTCCTCTGCTAGGTCACAACCTTGGGATGAGCTGTTGAGGAGAACAAAGCCCTTGCAGCTGGAGACTGCCAGCAGTGCCATTTACGGCCAGTATTTTGGCAACAGCCTTTATCCAGAACATGTAATTAATATGGAAAACACAACTCGTGTTGTTAAATAACTAATGAACATTGGAACGTATTTTTCCTCCTTCGCTGCAGCTAATTAACTGATTTGCAGGAAAGATCCCCGGGATGCAGCTGTGGCAGTTTGTCTTTGTGTCACAGCAATGCAAGCCAGGGACAGCATGATTGGATTGCACGCACGGAGATGGCACAGGGGAATTGCAGATCAGGGGCTGATTGCTGCAGTGCAGGTTGGCCCCGGCCAAAATGAAGGCAGATATTAAACAGAAATATCCTCTCAATTTCCAAGAGCGAGCTGAGTGGCAGGGCAGCTGGTGAGGAGCACAGGGAGCTGTTTAAGGTGTCTGTTTTGGGGTAACTGTCCCATAACCTTTAGATTTCACAAAAATCCTGCAGTTTGGACCCCTGTTACTCGTTGGACTTCTCTGTCATGTTGCGTCAGGGCCTCTCTGAGTGCTGCAGGAACCTTTCCTCTTACTGCCTGATGCCCTAATATGCAGCACTTTGCTTTTTCACTGCCCTCTGTGTGTTTCACAAAAAGATGTAGAGGGTGAGGATGAGGAGGGCTCAGTGAAACCCTCTGGTCTTTCTCTTTAAGAAAATCTCAGGAATCATCTGGTTGATGTGTGTCCTGTGACATTCACTGCAGAAAAGGCAGTTTGAAATATGTGGCTGGAGTCTGTGTTAAGACTTTGCAGGGTTTGGAAATGCAGCAGCTGAGGGCCAAGGCAGGAGCCTTTGCTCAGTGCCCCTGGGCTGTGCCTGCAGTGGGATCTCCCTGCCCTGGCAGGTTTGTGTGTTGGGAGCCTGCTTCAGCTGAGGGGGTGCTTGGCAGGAGGAGGGATCATGTGGCTCAGCCTGCCCTGGGCCAAGGCAAACACTTCTGGCTCCTGCTGACAGCCACAGCTGAGGAAAACTCTGTGTTTTCTTCATTAAGCCGAGTGTAAAAATCCCCTGCATTTGTGGGTTCCTGCTCTGTTTTAACCCTTGGGCCTCAGGCAGCCCGTCCCAGCCCATCCCAGCGTATCCCAGCCCGTCCCAGTGTGTCCCATCCTGTCCCAGCCCATCCCAGCCTGCAGTGCCAGCCCTGCGAGGCTGATTGCAGTGAGCAGTCGGGCACTGCGGGCTGTGTCAAGGCAATGTGAAATAAACCATCCACATCCCAAAGGGAGATGATAGAAGGGGACAGTGTGACTAAAGGCATAAAGAGAGAGGAGCAGATGTGTCCCTCTTGCCAGCTCCGTTAAAATGATCCAGTGTGCCCTTTGGGCTCCTGTTTCTGAAAGGGAAGGCTGTAGTGGAATTTTGCCTGTAGAGTGTTCCAGGATCAGCCTCATCCCACCTGGATCTGGAATGTGAAGGACAAGGTGCTGCTGCATCTACCCTGGCACTGCCTGAGTCTGCTGGCGGCAGCAAGGGGAGGGTGAGGTGGTGACAAGAGACAAACCCCATTTCTGCCTGGGAATTGCAGCTCCTCCTCCACATCTGGATGGTTCTGCTGTCTGGGTGGCAGAGCAAGGGCTGTCTGATGGCTTAGCCAGTCCAAGTGTGGGAACAGAGGGGGTAGGTCAAAAGGGAGTTCAGAGTGACTGTGGCCTCTCTCACAGTCACTTGTCATGGAGACTCTTATCCCAGAGCTCTGAGGTTATTCCTTATTTCCCTGTTGGCAGGCATAGGGTGCTCTTTGACTGCAGGTGTGTGCTGGACCATGTCCCCACAGTGGGACTGAGCATCATCACAGTTCTTAGACCAGCCTGGAGCCTCTAGAAAGAGGGCTGGGATTAATCTCTCAAGCTTTCCTCCCCACTCAGTTCCTTAGTGCCACAAGCCCCTCTTGTCCTGCCCAGGGCTGCTGGCTTGTCCTGTTCTGGTGCTCTGTGGGACCATGGGAAGGTGGCTCACGACCTCCTGTGTCTGCAGGTGATGAAGACCTACCACATGTACCATGCAGAGAGCATCAGTGCCGAGAGCAAGCTGAAGGAGGCGGAGAAGCAGGAGGAGAAGCAGTTCAACAAGTCAGGGGACATCAGTGTGAACCTGCTGCGACACGAGGACCGGCCGCAGCGGCGCAGCTCCGTCAAGAAGATTGAGAAGATGAAAGAGAAGGTGGGTGAGAGGGAAGGAGAGGCAGCTGGGCTGGGGCTCCCTGCAGGCAGCAGGGGTTGGCTTCAGCCTTGTCTTTGTCTGAGGCCATTCCTGTATCTCTGGGAAGGGGGTAGGAAGGCTGGTGTCTCCTGTGCATGTGCTGCTGGAAGGCAACCCAAGGAGGCCATCACAAGTGTCCTCCCTGCTCCTGGCTGTGGAGAAGGGCCAGGACCAGCTTCTAGAGAAGGTTTGACTCCGAGTCAGGACGGGCAGTGCAGCCTTGGATGGGGTGGTGAGCCTGCACAGGAGCCACGTGGCCACCGTGGCACCTCCCTGGCTGGCTCTCCAGGGAGAGCTGAGACAGGCAGCTGGCTGGAGGGGTCTTGGGGGTGGTGGCTCCTGGAGCACGGGACAGGGAGGGGTGGTGGGAGCTTCTCCACCAGCAGAGGTGTGCTGGGGCCTGGCTGTGCCAGCAGAGCCTGAGGGGCTGTGCTGAACAGGGCAGTGCCCAGCATGTCTGCTGTGGTGTGGTGATGGATGCATCCTGCTCCGGAGACTGGGGTTTGTCTGTGATGTGTTCTTGAAAGATGTGCTTTTAAAAATAAACAACAACAGCCTTGGGTTTGCCAGGCACTGACTCCTGGTAGCAAAAAAGTAGTTGGATCTATAAAATACCAGTGTTGTTCCTCTGTAGACTGTCTGGGAGTGAGAGTGCAGTATTTAGATGGATTTGCTAGACAAAACACTTTGTGCCATTCTGGCCCCAGCAAATCCCCCTGGCCTCAGGATCTCCACAAGTTTTTGTGTTAATTTTGGAGAAAAGGAGATAGCTTTCCCAGCCAGAGCTGGCTCATCCAGCCCTGGGACATTCCTAACAGTGAGCTTCTTGGAAGGGTTAATCTTTTGATTCAGCCTTCAGAGCGGGATCTGCCTGAGCAGATGTCCCAGATCTGGAGCACATCTGCTTTCCTACGGTTTTGAATTCTGGGTCCTGTTCTGAATTGTGTAGCTTGGGCCTCTGGGCCAGATTCCACTTTGATACAGCTGCACACATCTGGAGCAAGTCCAAACATATGTCAGCATTTCTGGGGGGAAAATTTGGCCCTCTGGTTTTGAGTGATGCCAAAATCCCCAGCAGCAGCTGTGCTCAAGGGCTCCAAGTACCTCTGAGCAGGATGCACTCATCATGACTGGCTGACAGTGCGAGGGGTGTTCAGATGGGATCTCCTGCACCCTGGCAAGGTCCCTGTTTTCATACCAGATACCAAGTTTTAATAATTACCTCGTCACACCCAGGCTGCGGGGTGCTGTAGGGCTCTGTGGCAGGAGAAACTGTGCCAATACCATCCTGATTGTGCTCTGACACTCCATTCTGCTTTTTCAGAGACAAGCCAAGTATTCTGAAAACAAACTGAAGTGTACAAAAGCCAGGAACGACTACCTGCTGAACCTGGCAGCCACCAACGCAGCCGTCAGCAAATACTACATCCACGATGTCTCCGACCTCATCGACGTGAGTCCTTCCCTCTGCCCAGCCAGCCTGGCTGAGCTCTTAGCTGCACTCCTGTGCTGCTGAAGGGGTGTCTGTGGGGGCTTTAGAGTATTCTTCACTGGGGCTGAAGATATCCTGTGGGTTGGGTTTGCCTTGGGGTGAGCCAGGTGAGACTCAGGTTTCTTCTTGGCCCATTGCTTACTCCGTGTTTGATACAGAGAAATGCTTCCTGAGGTCAGACACAGCCTTGGTTTTGGTGCTGAAGCAGAGGGGTTTTTCCTTCTACCTCTTGGTGGTCTTGGTGGCTTTGGTGGTGACTCAGCACACGTGGCAGTGCTGTCCTGGCTGGGGAAGGCGCCTTCGGGGCTTTGTCCCGGTGCTGCTTGCAGGGAGCAGCCGCAGGGCAGGAACTGGGAACTGGGGGAGGCAGGTTCATGGCACTGGTAGGAGCTGAACGCTGGTGACTCCTGGGAACTGCTGTGAGATGATTCAAAGAAGGGATTTACCCAGAGAAGGGACTTCTGCTTCTTCCTTTAAGAGGCATCCCACAGCGTGTAGATTGCACAGTGCAGTTTCTTCCTGCTGGAGTTGCCTCAGTGAGTGCATAAATAGCTGAGCTTGAAGCACTGCCTTACCATCATTACCTGACTGTACAGTTTAAAAAGCTGCCTGAGTGTCTACCTCCTTTCCTAGCCCATTAGCATGTAGTTACACTTCTGAGAATTAATTAAAGTCTGATGCAAAACCTCTGATGACTTCAAGATTTTGATATATGATAAAATACTCTTTATTATGTCCCTTTTGTCCTCTTTATTATTGAAGATGTGTTAAAAAACAGGTAAGTTGATAATGGAGACATTTGAATGGCAAGGTGTGAGAAACACCTTGATTTATCTGCAGGCTTTCTGCTTTTGTGGTGTATATTCTCTCTTTCATTTAATTGCTTTTTAAGCAAGAATTACTTACTTTTGTGAAGTTTTTTGAACTTTGATTTCCTGGAGATTTGCTGAGTTCCATTTCAGCTCTGTCTGTTTATGTTACTCTTCCCAACTTTTATTTCCTCACTGACACTTCCAGTGGAGTCAGCAGATGGCATTTCTCCCGCACTCCAGGAATCCCTTCAGGAACTTTAGCTAAAGCATCTTTAACACAGAGCAGTGAAATTTCCCCAGCTATAAATTCTGTTCACCAGAGAAACAAAATATTGGATATGTGAGCTGAGTATGGGTGTCCTGTATCCTCAAAGGGAGAGCAGTTTATTTGAACAGGCTTTTTTACAAGTTCAGTGTGTTTTGCAAGGGTGTGAGGCAGGAAGGGCTTCGGCAGCTCCAGAAGAGATGAATCCAAGTCACGGGGTCCCAGTGGTGCTGGAGGGGGTCTGTGCAGGGCAGCTGAGCCCACGGAGGGAGCGGGGAGAGTGTGGGTGAGAGGGGGCCTCACTGGAGGAGAGCAGAGCCAGGGGCAGCTCCGAGCCCGGGGGCGGCTCCGAGCCCGGGGGGGCGGCTCCGAGCCCGGGGGGGCGGCTCCGAGCCCGGGGGGGCGGCTCCGAGCCCGGGGGGGCGGCTCCGAGCCCGGGGGGGGCGGCTCCGAGCCCGGGGGGCGGCTCCGAGCTCGAGGGGGCGGCTCCGAGCCCGGGGGTGCAGCTCCGAGCCCGGGGGCAGCTCCGAGCCCGGGGCAGCTCCGAGCCCGGCTGGCCACGCTCCCGTGGCTCCTGCCGGCTCCTCCACCCTGCTCCCCGGGGAATGGTGAGGGATGCTCCGGGCTGGCTCTCTGGGACACGGGAGAGGCGAGGAGGGGGCTGGCACACCGTCTATCTCCAGCACAAATTGCCACGTGCGGCTGCTGATTTCACACAAATCCGAACCGTCAGGACACCGCAGCAGGCAATTTCCCGGCTGATTTGGTTCTCCCAAATCCCAGCTGCCTCAGTGTCATCTCTTAGGCACAGCCTTGACATCCCTGGCTCCCTGGGCATCACTGCCCAGCAGTGGCTGGTAACAAAGCCGTGCTCGCTCTCCTGCTCTGGGGCAGAGGGCCCAGCTGCTCCCGGAGCCTGGGAGGCCTCCAGGGCTGTGGCTTAATGAGAACTGTAAAGCCCATCAGAGGAGCCGTGAAGGGCCACAGAGCGTCTGCCCCTCTGTCTCCTGTGGCCTTGCTGTTTTGTCCTAGAAAGGAAGGGAAGAATATAGAGACAGATCAAATTAGCCTTGGACTGGCCGTGCACCATGGGGCCTCCTCCTGGGATGACATGTGCGTCTGTTTAAATGCCTGGGCTTGTCTCATTTCTGTCATTAACTCTGGGACCAAGTTAATCTTTTTGGCCACGTATGTGAAGAGGAGATAAAGCTCCTTATCCGTCCCTCTGGAGTTCTGTGGGAAGTGGCTGCAAGATAGTTTGAAGTGGTCACATGAAAGATATCACTCGATTCAGCAGAGAAAATGGAACAGTCTGTGTCCGTATGAACTGATCTGCCAAAAGGTGTGCAGCCTTCTCTGAGTCCTTCTGGAACAGCAGCTGGCTTCCCTGTGGATTAGTGTTTGCTGTGTCTGAGACAAACAAGCCAGGAAAGGAGGGGACTCTGAGGAAATTCAACGTTACATGGAACTGTTGAATTGCTTGGTCCCTGGAAAAATGAGCTGAGTCAAGGGAACAGAAACAGCAGTTGAAATAGTTATGCCAAAAATCCTCAGTTGTCTTTACTGGCCTGGTTGAACAGGGCTTGGAGCTGCCTGGCTAGTGGAAGGTGTGGCTGTTCATGGCAGGGTAGTTGAAATTGGATAATCTTTAAGGTCTCTCCCAACACAAACCATTCTGGGATTCTGTGATTTACTTGCTGCACAGTACAACTTTGGATTTTGCGGCAACGTCAAGAGAGTGGAGGCCAGAAATTAAAATAGGCATATAATTATTATATATTATGCATATAATTAAAAATAACGCAGAGTATTTTTTAAGGAAAAAAAATGCAGAAAAGAGGGAACAGAGCAGAGCAAATGAGTTGAGTTTTTTGTTTGCAGGCAGTTCTGGTTCTGTGGAGGCAGAGGCATTACTGCTCTGCCTGGGAAGTGAAGGGGTGGCTGCAGAGCACCCAGGTGCTCAGGCGTTATTCCTGGGTTCCACTTACTGAGGTGAGGTGTGGGCCTGGCTGAGCTCTGTCCTGTGCAGGTTCAGCCTCCCAGATAACAGAGGGACTGGAAGGTGCTGAAGCCACCGAGCACTGTGTGTGCAGTTCCTTCTCCCTGGAGCCCAGGACTGCCCCAGTGCAGCTCTGGGTGGGCAGTGGGAGGCACACGGGTATTTGGCTGCTTCCACGGTGTTTTGGCCAAAGGTGCTTGCTTGAGCTGGTTCATTTCTCAAGCTGAACGCTGGGATATTTCCACCCCTTGCAGGGTGTTACCAGACGTGATGAATTAATGCTTGGGGAGCTCTGAGCTTGGCAGATGAAAGCCGCTGCAGCAGGGCTGGGGATTATTATTTGTGGTTCTAATTTATTTGCCATCAAAGGGATGAGAGGGGTGAGAAAATGCCATTTGTTCTGGGGCTGGGAGCATCGGTTTGAAGTCTTTTTTTTCTTTTTTTTCTTTTCCCCTCCCCATTGTGTGTTCCTCTGGGAATTGCGTGGAAGTCCCTGCTCTGTCTTTTCTTCTCTGGGCATCCGTGTGTGAAGAGCCAGCACGGTGCTGATCACCAGGGACTCCAAGGGCTGCAGTGTGTGCAGGAAGTGCCTGCCCTGGTTTTCAGGAGCAGCTGATTGCTGGGCACTGCAAATCACTGCCAGCTTCAGTACGAATCTAGCAGCAAAAAATGGGAAACATTTCACATGGGATTTTGTCCTAAAAGCAGCTGGCAATGCCCTGAGCCCCTCTCCTTGGGTTCTGTGGCATTCAGTGCTTTGCCTTGTAGTGTCTGGGTTTTGTGTGCTTTGGGAATTCCCACCCTTGAAGATATTTCCTCCTGGTACTGCCTTTTGTAGCAAAGTAGCTGTGGTTTCAGGAGGTGGGAGAACACGGGTGAGGGCTGGGAGGTGCTGGGGAGTGTACAGTCTGTTCCCAGGGCACAGGGCTGTGGTCAGCTGGTCATGCCACACCTTGCTTCAACGCCCACCTGTGCTTGAGAACCTTGCACAGTGGTTTGGGAGTGTTTGTGTGACCAGACCCTCCTTTGTGTTCCTCAGTGCTGTGACCTGGGGTTCCACGCCAGCCTTGCTCGGACCTTCAGGACGTACCTGTCTGCTGAGTACAACCTGGAAACGTCCCGCCACGAGGGCCTGGACATCATCGAGAACGCTGTGGACAACCTGGACGCACGGAGCGACAAGCACACCGTCATGGACATGTGCAACCAGGTCTTCTGCCCGCCGCTGAAGTTCGAGTTCCAGCCACACATGGGGGACGAGGTAACGTGCTCACCTGTGGGGCTGCAGAGGGGCCTGGCCTGGCCCTCCTCTAAACCATCACTGTGAAATTGTTCCTGACTCCTCACCCCTCTCTGCTGCCTCCGCACACTGCTGTTCATGTTTCCTTTCCTAATGAGACTCCTGGCTCGTTAGGGCTCCTCCTTTCAGGCTGCCTCTTGCTCCGTGTCTCTCCCAATTAGGGAGCCCGTGGTTTGGCTCTCTCTGCCCCACAGATCTGCACAGGGGAGCTGTGATTAACCTGCTGTAATTGGGAGATGGCTGAGTGCAAAACACTCGGTGCTGGCCCGGGTCCAGGGCACTGCTGATGGGACACATGGCAGCATAACCTCTCTGGAGGCTGCCAGGAGCTTGTGGGGGCTGGAGGGAGTCGTGTGGGGGTGGAAATGTGTGTCTGGTCCGTGCCTGACCCGTGGCATGTCTCCTGTCTCAGGTGTGCCAGGTGAGCGCCCAGCAGCCTGTGCAGACCGAGCTGCTGATGCGGTACCACCAGCTGCAGTCTCGGCTGGCCACCCTCAAGATAGAGAATGAAGAGGTAAGGGGTTGGTCTGTGGGCAGCACTGCTGAGCCTTTCTTGCACTGGAGGTTTGCTGGTGTGCTCAGGTGTGGAGCCCCTCCTGTGGCAGAGCTGGAAGTGCCCACAGACTGCAGCCAGTGCCAACCCAGGGCTCAGGAGCTGCCTCTTGCGTGGTTGTTTTGGCTCAAGATGTGTCCTTTCCCCAGTCTGCCTCAAACCCACGCTGTCCTGTTTCTGATAGGTACGGAAAACGCTGGATGCCACGATGCAGACCTTGCAGGACATGCTGACAGTGGAAGATTTTGATGTTTCAGATGCCTTCCAGCACAGCCGCTCCACTGAGTCGGTCAAATCGGCTGCATCAGAGACCTACATGAGCAAAATCAACATTGCCAAGAGGAGAGCCAACCAGCAGGAGACTGAAATGTTCTATTTCACTGTGAGTCTCAGCTCAGGCCATACAGGACACGAAGCATTAATTGCCAGGGCTGAGGCCCAGTTAAGTGCTCATTAGTGAAGAGCAAGAACCAATTCAGTCTCTTTAAGTACTTGTCTTCTGTCAGATTTGGGTCTGGAATGCATTTCAGTTACAGGGCACTACGTAAGGACTGATAATCCAGTGCCTGCCTTGTTTTTCTCTCTGAAGGAACAACTGGAGCAGCCAGATGAGACTGAAAACTTACTGAGTGCAGTAGGAGAGTTCCAGATGGCCTCACCATGGGCCACCACCCAGGGTCTTTTTAGGAAGGCCTTCATGACTGTGAACTATGAGCCAAGTCTTCCTCTCTAGCCTACACAGTTTAAATTTGCCCTTGGCCCACAGATGGGCTAAAGCCCCTCACGTGCCAAGGAAGGCACAAAAGCTGTGGTGTGTGTGCCTGCCCTGCAGCTCTCATGCTGCACTCCCAGGCAGAGCTCAGGTCTCTGCTCTGGTACCTGAAATACAGGCAACAGCCATGAGTTCACCAGAAGTCTCCCTCATTTCAGTGTGGGTCACAGCCTACAGTTAACAGCATCCTGTGATGTATTACATATGCATACCAGAGCTTCTACTTTCTCTTCATAATGTTATTGTAGATTGGGGGGAAATTGCAATTTTCATTTGGAATTGTGCTTGGGATTACTTTGATGGTTTTTGCAGAGATTTGATCTTTCCCATTCTCTGTCTTCTGTTTTCCATCTCTTGTCTCCCTCTCTCCTCTTACCAATGCAATGCCTTGCTCTGAGTGTTCCTGGGTGTCCAACGGCCTCACTGTGGGGTGGGCAGCTGGGAGGGCACTGGGAGTTCTTGCTTGGCATTGTTGGCTTGCACAGAGGCGAAGCCTTGGCAGTGCAGGGAAAACTTCTTTGGTTTCCTGGGCCGTTCCCAGAAGCCTGACAAAAGAAAGGCAGCTTTGAACTCTTTGTCTCTCCCTGCATTCCCAGGCAGGAGGGGCAGCTCCAAGGAGACCAGGCTAATAAGACCATCAGGGCAGTGGCTGAAGCAGGGAGAAGTGATTAGACCCTGCTGAGCCCTGCAGCACAGCTGGTGCAGCCTCCTGAGCCCCCCAGCAGCCCCCGGGCAACAGTGAACATCCATTAGGGGCTGTGGTGCTTAACCCACCCCCTTTGTTCTTTAATTCCAGAAATTTAAGGAGTATCTGAATGGCAGTAACCTCATCACGAAGCTCCAGGCTAAACACGACCTGCTGAAGCAAACTCTGGGAGAAGGTGAGTTGGGGTCAGGTCCAGGGAGGTCCCCAATCACCTGAGAGGGTTTAAACCATGTGTCATGTCAGCCTCACCTGTGTGTGTTCTCCTGAGTGACTGATGCTCCTGTGCCTGGCTGCTGCTGCTCAGGCTAGCCAGTGACACACAAAATCATGATTTCCTTGGATTACTCCTCCCACTTTGCTTTGGGAGTGCACACAGAGAAATCTCTTTGAATCTGATACTGTGAGCTGAAGTGCTGGGTTACTTCTCCAGCAGCAGAGATTGCCACTCACTCTCACCCTCTGCCTCTTTCCTTCCTCTCCCTCTTCTCCTCCAGAAGATTCTAGTCTTCTCCCTCCAGGTTTCTGATTTGTCTTTCAATGGTGGGAGCACCAGGTGGGCATTTCTCCTCCCCAAATGCAGCTTCTCTCTGCCAGAAGCCATTCCTTGGGGTGACAGCCAGCAGTGAGGGGGTGACACCAGCACAGCTGTGCTCTGCAGTCCTTTGGTGGTGGCTGATGTGGAGGGATGATGGGAACTTGTTTTTCTTACAGGTGAAAGAGCTGAGTGTGGAACAACCAGGTGAGCACTTTCTTCTCCTTACTTGCTCCTGGGGAGGGCTGGTGCAGGAGGGGGCTGTGGGAAGGGGGGTTTGCTGTGCCACTGATGCAGCTTGGTGGGGTTCAGGTACCCACCTCCAGCCCCCCTGTGCCCCACGTCCTGCTTCCCAGCTGCATGGCCTGGAGTGCTGGGATCAGGGGGATGGCAAGCAGCCCTTGGTTCTGCTGCAGTGTGGTTTCTGGCTGGCTGGCTCTGATGTGCCTGGATGTGCTTTGTCAGCACGGTGCAGTGCCCTGGAGCGGAGCTGAGGTGGGGTTGTGCTCAGACAGGGTGACACAAAGGTGTCCACTCACCCCCAGCCATCCCTCTTCCTCTGAGGGCTTTCATATGTCCCTGAAATAATTTCCTAGCTCTGGCTGCTTTACCTACGAGTGCAGAGCATGCCTGAATCACAGAGTTCATCCCTCTACTGCAGGAGATAGGGCTGGGGTAAATGTGACAGAGGGGAGGCTTTGATCTGTGTCCAGTCCATGAGGCATCTCCACAGAGCTCCAGTGGCTTGCTAGGAGTGTGCTGGTGTTCTGACAGCGAGACACAGGCCAGCAAAGCCTCCAAACAGCTCCCCAGAACATGCACAGCCTGTGTGTGAGCTTGTTCCAGCCTTGTTTGTGTTTAATAAAATTTATAATACCAGCAAAAGAAGCTCCATTCCCTGTTAGAAGTGGTGAAGCAGATGGTGCAGCCTGGGCTGCCTTGCCAGGCAGGAAGGAGGCTCCCTGTGCCGCTGGCACCAGGCCCAGTGGCGTCAGGGCTGGGACCCAGGGGGCACCGAGGTGCTGTCAGGACAGAGGGACGCTGTCCTGTCTGTCCTGTGCAGGGTGTGGCACTCTGAGGAGCTGTCCTGCTCCCTGCTGGATCAGCTGTCACGGCTGTCACTGGGCAGGGGAGCTGCTCTGGGGCCCCGGGTGTGAGTGCAGGGCCCTGGCTGGGGCTGCAGGCACAGTCCCTGCAGGGTGTGGGGCAGGGCTGGGTGCAGCAGTCACCTCTGCTCCTCAGTTACCACTCCAAGGAGAGGTAGGAAGCTGTAGGAGTGTAGAGTCAGGTTGCTTAATTAGAGGCATGTGATTAAGGATCCAGCAGACCCCTGTTGTCTCCTTTGCACTGAGCTCTGTGTAAGGTGTCCTGTCTGTTCCATGAGAACTCCTGCCTGAAGGCTCCAGCACCCAGTTCTGTGTGTTTGCAGTGTTCTCTCTCGTGCAGACATCAGTACAGCCTGGGGCAGAGGGCAGGGCAGAAATCTGTTTGGGATTTTGTGGTGTTTTTCTTCTTTTTCTGGATCTAGGCACTGAATGTCCTTTGTTATTCAGAGGAATTGGACTGGGAATAGCATTAATGAAAGTAGCTCTCCAACATCCTCAGTACTGCACTGAAACCTGTCACAGGCTTCCCTGGCTTCTTCACTAGCAGTGAGGGGGTCATCCCCACCCCTGGGATTGCAAACAGAAGTTAGATACAGGAAGGTGGAGGTGTTCCCATTGTCCTCATTCTGGCCTCTTCCTGTAAGCAGGATGAAATCTGTTCAGGAACAAACAGGAGTACTCCAGCGTTTTCTGGAGTAGCTGTGGTTTATTTTGGGTATATCTCCTCAGCTGCTCTTGCTGCCTCTTCAGGCTGAGGGAGTGCTGAGCTGGTGGTGGTGGGAGGCAGGTGTTAAACCCAGCTGACCACCAGTGCTGCTGGTTTCCTGCTGGAGTGGTGTGGGACACACCAGTGTGAGTGGCTGCAGGGCACGTGGAGCTGCACGTCGAATCCTCACAGAGAGACTTTCCTGTTTGATTTCTTATTCTCAGTTGTAACCTGTGAGATCTCACCCTGTCATTGCATTTATGTTGGTGTTTTGTTGATTTATTTTGTTCCATTTTCTCCCAGGCCCCCATGTCTTCCCCCTAAGCCACAGAAAATGAGGAGACCTAGGCCTCTCTCAGTCTATAACCATAAACTCTTTAACGGCAATATGGAAGCGTTCATTAAGGTACTTGCTGGCTTGCAGGAGTGTCTGTGAACGCTGAGAATGGAATGGTGGCTTTCCTGTCCTGGCTGCTTGCCATCCTCAGGGGGTCCCTTGGGCCCATCTGCACCCAGCTGGCGTGGCCAGCACGACTTTGCCTCGGTGATGATTTCTCTCCACAGCTGCCCTTGTGCATTCCTGGTGTTCCTGTCCCATCAGCTGTGTGCTCCGGACCCCACCCGTGGCTGCTGGCCATGTGCAGTGTGAGGCAGTCCTGGCTGAGTGTCCTCATTGTCTGCTGCTTCTACCCATCTGAGAAGAGAGATTACACAAGCCCAGCCCTCAAAGGAGCAATAGACACACACCCATCCTCTTTTCCACATGGTTTTGGTGGCCATCCATCCTTGTGGCTGGGAAAGAAGATAAAATGACCCCGAAAGTGTCTCCCACTTTGAAGGGCTGTCAGCCTGGGGTAGCAATCCTGTTGTGTGGGTGGCTGTGTTGGAGGGCAGACAGGTGCTGCTCAGCCTTACACACACGCACATCAGTAACAGCCAGCCCAGCTGGCTCACCCTGCCAGGGGCTGACAGGTGGTGTCCTGTAATCCTGCTCTGGAGAAACCTTCAGTGAAAACACTTCAGGAAGCAGTAAAGACAAACTGTTGGATTAGGTGACTAATAGGCATCATCTGGCTGGGGTTTATTCCCTCAAGATGAGCCCTAAGCCCTGGGCAGTGTCTGTGCACAGTGCCAGCACGGGGAGTTCTGGCCCTGCTGGCAAAGCCTGTAATCCCGTTAGAATTTGTGATTACTCCTGACTTAAACCGGTTTTTAAAAAAGTAATGCTCATTAAATCCCAGCCTGTTCAGCACTGAGAAG
Source organism: Phylloscopus whistleri (assembly GCA_017589585.1). Taxonomy (NCBI): domain Eukaryota; kingdom Metazoa; phylum Chordata; class Aves; order Passeriformes; family Phylloscopidae; genus Phylloscopus; species Phylloscopus whistleri. Next base: position 596,585 of record JADMLD010000736.1, read on the forward strand.
GAGGAATTACCTGCTCTAGAAATCCATCTGAGCAGGAGTGTCCTGTGCTAGCAGAGACCCCTCGGGAGAGGCTGCCTGCCCTCGGGGTGTACAGCCTCCCAGGCAGCTGGGCCATTGGCAGCTGCCCCCTTGTCCCCTGTCACCCAGTGTCCCCATGGCTGCCCAGTGTCCTCCTCAGAGCCTTGCCTGTGCCCCAGGCAAGGTCTGTCCCTGTCCTGGGGCTCCTGGGAAGGGCACAGGTTCAGACAGGGAGGAAATCCGAGAGGCTGTCACTGCAGGCTGCTGAGGCTGGGGTGCAGCGTGCCAGAGGGGTTTGGGAGGGAGGGGAGCACCCCAAAAGCCTGTGTTGGCCCCTGCTAAGCTGCCATTGCATTTGAGCGTTCATGGCCTCCCAAGGAGATGCTTACCTCTAACTGAACTTGTCCCTGCTTAATCTGTTCTCTTTTTTCCACTCTGCTGCTTTTCTGTGTGCTCAGAGGAAGGAGGAATGCGCGAACGAGGAATCAGGTACTTACTGGAGGCCCAGGTGCAAGACAGAGGGAATTGCCCAGAGATGCCACTGTGCTCTGCTGGAAAAACAGCCAGAGTCCCAAAGAGAAATGTGTCTGCTTGGGCTCTCAGACATGGCCCATGGTCCCCTTGTGCTTCTGCCATAAGGGGCCTGGGGAGAAGCCAGAACTCACCACTGGTTCAGACTCAGGCACTTCATTCCATGCTGACAATGGCTCTTTCCTTTGATGGAAGTGTTGTTGTTCCTGTGTTACAGGAAGCTTGTTCCATTGGCCAGATACAGCACAAGTTTTATTTCAGCTCGCTATTCCACCTTTGGGGTGGGATAGCTGTGATCCCTCGTGGCAGTCTCCTGTCTGAGCCAGACAGGGAGCAGCAATGTTTCACACACATTAGTGACAGCTTTCTTGTGCATTTTTGGCTGCACACGGTGTCCTCAGCACTCTTTGATGGCTCCATGTTTGTAACATCTCCTTTCCCTGCCTGTCCTCTTACTAAACTCCACAGCACTACTTTTCAAATCTCTGGTTTTGAAGTCTTTAGTGCATTTCCCATGATTTGTTAGCAATAAAGCAGTAATTTTTTCTCTCTTTCCTCTCCTGAAGGATTCAGGACAGGCCATTCCACTTGTTGTAGAAAGCTGCATCCGCTACATCAATCTGTATGGTAAGTTAACTCAGTACAGCCACAGAGACCTGCCAGGGAGTAAAGAACTTGGGTGAGCAGTGAGATCCAGCAGAGACTGCCAGGGGTGCCTGCAGTCCATTCTCCATGGGCTCAGGTTAGAATTCCAGTGGCACTGGCTGTGGTGCAGCCTTGGATGACTGGCAAGCAGTGAGGTTTTGTCTGCACCTGCCCAGGTGACGTTGTTTGCTCAGGCCATGAGTCCTTTCAGCACCTTGATCTGGGGGCCTTGGTTGGAGAATATGAGCAGAAGTGAGGTGCAGCAGGCTGCCCCTGCTTGGTCCAAGCCTGTCTGGTGCATCCTCTCCTGGGTTCTGCTGTTTCCACCTGCAGGTATCACCCAACAGTTCCAGAAATCTCTCCTAAAGCATTTTTCTCTTCCAGGCCTCCAGCAACAGGGCATCTTCAGAGTCCCTGGCTCCCAGGTGGAAGTCAATGACATCAAGAACTCGTTTGAGAGAGGTGTGTAGCTGGGCTGTGCAGGTACAGCAGGGGTCCTTGGTGGGAGATGGTGTGTGCTGGGTGCATTAGCCATGGTGTACAGCCTCTGTTAAAGCCTTTTCTGCTGTGAGACGTGAGCAGCTTTTATCCCTTCTGGGTTCTCAGTGTTGTGTCTCTGGCAGTAGCAAAGAGTCACCCAGGGAGGAGGTATGAGAAGCAGGGGTACATGCAGAGGTCTTTTCCACAGTTGTTAAAAACACAAGAGCCATAAAGGAGTTTGCTGGGGGTCCTTGTTCATCCTTCCTGCAGCAGTTTGCCAAGGAAGGAGCAGCATTCCTGCCTGGACCTGGTGCCAGTGCTGCTGTGGAGGTGCCAGTGAATCTATTGAGAAAATCCCACTCAGAGTGCCAGGCCAGTGAGAAAGGGAAAGCAGTCCTGCTGTCCTGAGTGGAGGGGAGCTGTGACAGGGACAGTCCTGCTGGGAATAGTGACCCTTAATCCTTGAGCAGCATTGGAAGGATCAGCATGAAGGTGGATGGGCCAATGGATAAGGCAGTGTTGGGAGTGTCAAAGGCTGGAGGATTTGCACATCCACTTTAGGATCAATTAGTGTCCAGATCTCAGGGGCACTGAGCCTTTCACAGATTTAAGTCAGTACAAAGCTGTCCAGAGCCATTGGGTCCATTCCAGAGGTGTAATTGTATCCTCCAGCCAAGCCTGTTCTCTCAGGCTCTCCCTCCCTGTCGTTCAGACCTCCTCAGCTTTTCAGGCTGGTGCTGTAAATGCAAATTCACTGAGCTGGAAACGGTGAAGGAGAGACTACCAATATCATCCTTGTCCTCAGGAAAGGTTTGAAATCCCCCAGTAAAACTGGTTTTCAGGAAAAATCAGTGTTCCATTGCACATGGGGAGGGTTTCTGAACCCTGGGAAATTTGGGTGTTCCATTAAATGAGGAAAAGCACTTGTGTTAGTCCAACTTGATATAAAACCTTTTCTCTGGGCAGGTGAAGACCCCCTTGCTGATGATCAGAATGAACGAGACATTAACTCAGTGGCTGGAGTCTTGAAGCTGTATTTCCGAGGACTGGAAAACCCCCTCTTTCCTAAGGAAAGGTTTCAGGATTTGATATCTACTATAAGTAAGTGCATTGACAGCTCTTTGTGCAGGACTGGGTGGGATGAGAGGGCAGGTACCCCCAAGTCTGCAGATGGGGGTTTCTGCTGTGAGGGGGCTGGCAGGTGGGCAGAGAGGACATCAGGAGGGTGCAAGGGCAGCAGTGTGGGCAAGGAGAGGGGAAATTACTTCTCTGGGGGGAACGACAGAGGCAAAATGAGCTTGCAGTTCCAGAGGTGATGGAAGTGCTGCCCATTTTGGCTGCAGGGTACAGGAGAGGTGCTGGGGTTGTTTGGGGTTGGGGTGTCTCAGCTGTAGGGGCAGCAGTGGGGGAATGTCTGCTCAAGGCCTTCTCCCAGCTTCACTGCCCGTGGTGCTTTCACCCCTTCTCCAAGTGTATGTTCATAACTGCTGGGATCCAGTGATGCTGAGGGAGACAGGTGATACCTGGGGGCAGTGGCACGGGGATGGGCTTGTTCCAGAGCAGAAGAATGTGTTCTGATTTCTCAAGAACAGTTGTTTTATGTAGTAACTTTAGGAAATTCACTGTTGCTATTCAGTTTTGATGTGTAAAGCAGCACAGCACATATGTGAGACAGACCAAGTTGGTTCTGTCCAGTTCCATGCCCTGACAGGGATTTGCAGTTTGGGGGGCTGCAGAGCTGGAAGCCTGAGGGCACAGCCTGGGAGAAGGGGATGGGTCCCCTTGGGTGCCAGAATGTGCTTGGTGACGTGGCTGCCTGTGTGCTTGCAGATAGGCTTGTGTTTGACACCAACCCTAATGAATGCACATTTGCACAATTTATTAAGCTTTTGGGAATTTTTTTACAAACATCATCTGTTAATTTTCTGGGTGTTATTCTCTTACCTCTCTCTCTTTATTTTTCCCATTTTAACAAGAATCTTTCTTTTCCTCTTCTTTCTCTTCCTGCTGCTCTTGCAACCTTTTGATTAAGGATAGATTTTAAATAAATTAAAGTGCCTTGTTCCTGTTAAAAATCTGACCTGAAGTGCAGCTGAGTGTGCCACACAAACACACTTAAACACAGGCTGCACACTTGGTGTCCCAGCCTAAGCAGGGTGAAGAACTTTTCCTTTTGCTCTTGGAGGGCTGGGGGTTTGTGTGGAAGCCCCTCAAAGGCACAAGGGCAATAGACAGGTCCAAAGACACTCTGCAGAGTCCACATGGGGCTGTCCTTGTGTGTGCAGTGTGATGGGTACCCCGTTAATTCCTGAGTTATGCCCAATCAAAACATTTTGCTCAGTGAGAAAGGCAAGTGCTTTGAGAGCTTGTTCCTCTGGGTGTCAGAACAGATATCTGTTGTTGTAGGGTTTTACCCAGTTTGTATTTAGTTGGGGTTTTTTTAGCAAATATCCTCTTACGTAAAACCAAACTGAAGAAGTCGAGAACCCAGCAGGCAATAATGGGATAAATCAAATGGAAAAATTCCCCATGTGAAATACTATAATGCTATCCATCTTGGTGTTGAGGCCAGATTTTGCTCAGAATTTTGATTAAATGGCAGCCTAGCTGCATGTTGTCAGTGAATTTTATTGTGATTAGCAAATGGCATAGTTTGAGCCAGAACAAGCACTTCTGTGTGATCTGCCTGCTCCAGAAAAGCTCTGGTGCTTGTCCTCTGCTTCCTGTGAAACAGCAGCCACAGGATTAACTCTCTGCAGAATTCAGGGATAGCTTAGGGCAGGACAGCCCTGAGTCACCCCCTTCCCTGGGGAGGGAGCAGGTGTCTGATGGCAGCTCCAGGCTCTGCACCCCTGTGGAGTGGAGAGAATCTGAAAGTACTGACTCAGCACTGGTTCAGCTAACCTATTTCCTAGGAATTCCTAATTCCTATTCAGAGGAATTTCTAATTCCTATTCAGAGCAGTAAGAGACAGGGTTGGAAGGGCTCAGAAAGAGCCAAAGCATAATCCAGAAGGGTAACCTGAATAAAACCTCATTTAAAAACCTGCCCTAGAAAATCAAGCAGTGCTCTGTTTTCAGTGCCACATCGACTCAGGCTTTTGAGGAACAGAGGAGTTGTTGAGGAATGAAATGAATAATGCATAAACATTTATTTTAAAAATAAAGCCACAGAAATGTCTTTATTTGCTGCTCATACTGCATCTGAGCATAGGAATTCCCCTCTGGGGGAGCAGTGTCCCCCGTGCTGCTCCTGCACCTTGGTACCAAACTCACAGATGACCTCTGCAGACAGGCTTTTGTTTTCCTCACTTACTGGGCCACTAGATCTGGAGCAAGTCCCTCTGGTGCTGAGCTGTCTGGTCCTGAAAAGGTTTTTAAGGATGTGCTTTCTCTCCGTGTGTTCCAGAAATTGAGAACCCTGCAGAGAGAGTGCACCAGATCCAGCAGATCATTGTCACTCTGCCTCGGGCTGTCATCGTGGTCATGAGATACCTCTTTGCTTTCCTTAACCAGTGAGTCTGTTTTGCTGCTTCACCAAGTTCCTCCCTGCTGTCCCTTTCGCCAGGGCCTCCCCATCTTTGCTGCATGAGCCCTTTCTGGTGCTGGGTGGGAGCTGTGCTGAGGCTGCTCCCCAGCCCTGGTGGCTGCGTGCCCTGGGGACAGCAGGGCCGGGGGGGCTCTGTGGGGTGGGAGGGCAGCTCCTCACACGTGTGCTTGCAGCTTGTCACAGTACAGCGATGAGAACATGATGGATCCCTACAACCTGGCCATCTGCTTCGGGCCCACGCTGATGCACATTCCTGACGGGCAGGATCCCGTGTCCTGCCAGGCCCATGTCAATGAGGTCATCAAAACCATCATCATTCACCACGAGGGCATCTTCCCCAGCCACCGGGAGCTGGAGGGGCCTGTCTACGAGAAGTGCATGACTGGAGGGGAGGAGTACTGGTGAGCTCTCTGCAGGGTTCCTGGGTACAGACACCTTCATCAGGCACACTGAGCCATTTGATTTAATCTTAGCAGTCAAAACAGGCAGTTCCACCGGGTGTTTCATTTTCTTGTGCTGACTCAGTATTATAAACCTCAGTAAAAAACATCAGAAGAAACTTTCCAGTGCAAATACTATTATTGATGAAGATTTTCTGAGCTGCAGATCCACAGAAGCATATTCAGCAAAACAGAATTTTAGGTAAATTCTATCCAAATTCCTCCTAGACTGGAAGTTTTGAGTAAAGACCCATAGGTCCATCATAATTTGCTGGTTGGATGAAATCCCTTGGCCCAAGGTTAACCCAAACCTTCCAGTTTCCTTTTTTGCTGGAATTCTAGCTCAACATTCAGGTCTGGGTTTAACAAACCAGGATCAATAACAGACCTGAACTGATTTTCTGCAAGTTTCATTTCTCAGACCTCACTGTGCCTGGTACTAGTCACCTGCCACCGTCCGTCCTGGTGCAGCAGAGGAGCTAAAGCTCACTCTGAGTTAGGAAATGGGACATTTGACTTGGTGTCACTTTGTGTTAGTTTTGCCAAACTCTGCTGAAGACACAAGAGCCAACAGAACGTGACATTCTGGGGCTGGTGATCATGGTGTGAGTGTCTGCTCTTCTCAGAGCAAGTTTGGGGATCTGCTGTGATTTGAAATCACAGAATCAGAGAATCACAAATCACAGTATTAGTTAGCTTGAGAAAGACCTCCAAGACTGAGTCCAGCCTTTGACTAAGCACACCTTGTCACCTAGACACATCCAGTTGTTTCCTGTACACCTCCAGAGCTGGGGACTCCAGCAGCTCCCTGGGCAGCATTGGGTGTGCTGAGAGCACAGCTGTGTGTGTGTTGGGAGCAGTGTGGTTTGCTGTGTGACCCTGGTGTGTTCCTGCAGTGACAGCCCGCACAGCGAGCCGGGCACCATCGATGAGGTGGACCACGACAACGGGACAGAGCCGCACACCAGCGACGATGGTGAGCAGGGGCTGGGGCTGTGCCAGCAGAGCTGTGCCTGCAGGAGGGCAGTGAGCCCTTTGGGGTGCAGGCTGCAGGGGCTGGCTGCTGGCAGGGCTGGGCTGGAGCAGGAGGCAGCGCTGTGCTGCCCCTGTGCCAGCAGCACCAGGGGCCAGTTTGGGAAATGCCGCAGGCACTGCCGTGGGGCAGGAACCATGGCAGGGCTGGAAGGGCCCTGGGGAGCTGAGCACCTTCTGCTTCCCAGCTGCTGCTGCCCTGGCTGCCTCCTGCCTCAGCAGAACACAGCTGCCCTGCCAGGCTGCGGGGAGGAGGAAGGGCTCACCTGGCAAGCGGGGCCACGGCAGGAGGAACAGCACAGGGAATGGCACATGGGGCCAGGTGGCTCCGGGCACAGGGAATGGCACACGGGGCCAGGCAGCTCCAGGTACAGGGAAGGGCACAGGGAATGGCACACGGGGCCAGGCAGCTCCAGGTACAGGGAAGGGCACATGAGGCCAGGTGGCTCCGGGCACAGGGAAGGGCATGTGGGGCTGGGCAGCTCCAGGCCTGCTCTCAGCTCCAGGCAGGAGCTGACAGGCCTGGCAAAGGGAGGCAGGGAAGCTGCTGTGCAGCCAATTTCACACTTGGGTGGCCACGTTAATGGCTCCGATTGGGGCTTCTGAGTGATTAACTGTGGTGCCAAGTGTAGAGCAGAGGAGCTGCTGTATTTTGTGGATTTACATATTCCCTCTCTCCCTTGCCCTGCATACACTCCCTGCTGGTAGCCCAGCATTGTGTCAGGGCTCTGGGAGCCCTCCTGGCTCTGTCTCCTCCAGAACACTCTGTACTGATCCCCCTGTGGTGTTCCCAGACACTCTGCCCACGTGTGGGGGTTGCTTAAGGTGGGGAAGGTGAATCTGCTGAAATGGCCTGGCCTGTTCCAAGTGGGGCTGGAATGGGGCAAGGATCTGATGCAGCATCTCCCGTGTCCTCCTTTGGTGTCCCCTCCTCCATCTGGGTTTGGTCCCTGAGCAGAGTGTTGGGTCACACGCTGATGACTGCTGAGTCCACAGGCAGTGATGGGGCAGAGCAGGTTTCCATGGTTTATGAGAATGAGGCAGATCTGGAGGGCCTGGGTGGGCTTGCCCTGTTTTACTTTGTCGTTTTCTGTCTACCAGTCTCCAGGTGGGGATTGAAATGATCCACTGTCTCAGATAATTAAGGCATGTTAATGCTCCAGCAGTGGCAGGGGTGGCTGGGGAGTGGCTTGGTCTGCCACCCAAGCAAGGCACAGTGTGGGTCACTCTGGTTAATGAGGAGACCCTGTTGCTGCTTTGCAGTTGTTGCAATGGTTTCTTTAGGATTCAGTGTCCCCCAGCTGGAAACAGATCTGCATAGGAGTCAGGCTCTTTCACAGGCTCCTCAGTGCCATTGGGTGCCCCAGCAGCTGCTGCTGTGACACCCTTGGCCAGAGCCTTAGGGGACCCTGGTGTGTTCGTGACCTTCCAAAGTGAAGTTCTGCCTCAGCCCTCCTGTATTTCAGGCCCTGAGCTCCCAGTTTGAGTCATAGGTGTTTGATAGAGCTCACATTAGGAAAAGGGGGGAAGCAGTGAGGCAGAGTGCTGCAGATGGCGGGGTGCAGAGCAGCTGCCTGGCTGGAGCTGGTATCATTATTTCCATGGGGATCCCCAAAGGGGCTTTAGTTGCTCATCAATAATTCAGGCCAAACTGTCTCTGGGATAAGGAAGAGAGGGTGAGTGGGGTTGGATCACAGCATCTGACACAGCTTGACAAAATCTCAGGCTGGAGGATAATGGGGTTCTGTAAGCAAAGGCACAAAATGGGAGTATGGGTGAGGATGCCATATGCACAGAGGGAGATTCCTGCTGCTCCCCATCTGGTTTGGAGCTGTTTGGAGCTGGTAGTGTGTGAGTCTGAGAGAGGTCCCAGAAAGCCTGGAACAACAATGAGAATTGATCAGTCTGAAAACAAGAAGGCTGGTGCTGAGTGTGATGTTCTGGGGTGCTGGGCAGCAGCAGCACTGCTGCTCTGGGGTTCAGCCTCCCATGTGTGGCTGAGCTGAGCAGAGCAGAGCAGAGCTGAGCTGAGCTGAGCTGCTCTCTCGCTGTGCCTCTCTCCTGTGCAGAGGTGGAGCAGATCGAGGCCATAGCCAAGTTTGACTACATTGGACGATCTCCACGGGAGCTCTCCTTCAAGAAAGGGGCCTCACTGCTGCTGTACCACCGGGCGTCGGAGGACTGGTGGGAAGGGAGACACAACGGGGTGGACGGGCTCATTCCCCACCAGTACATCGTGGTGCAGGACATGTGAGTAAAGTGAGGGTTGTTAAAATCACATACTTGCACAAGGTCCACTTCAGTCACCTAAAATAAGCAGTTTTACTGAGGTTTAATGCCTTTGGTGAGAAATCTGGGCCTGTTCACTTCTCCTTCTCCATGCATTGGCTCCATTTGTTTCTCGTTTGGGCTGATAAAGGCCAGTACTAAACACTGCACCTCAGTGTACCTGGACCCCATCTCTCATTGACTCCCCAGTGTGGTGTGACCCAGGCTCACCACTGGCCTTGTCCCTGTGAGCGTTGACCTAGGTTGTTTGGTGCTCACCTGGCCTGTGGGCAGATCCCAGGGCCCTTTGCAGGTGCTTCTTCTCTTACAAGTATTGCATCTGGAGTCATCACAGTGGCAGCCACATCACAGGGGATGGGGAGGCAGATGTGCACTGTTTCCAAGCTCCCAGTAAAGTGCTGGCCTTGGACCAGCCCCTTGTTAGCAAAGTGTGGAGCTGCTGAAGCGGTGATGTTCAGATTGGCCTGGCTCCCTGGGGCACAGCCCTGTCACTGCTGTGGTCTCCTTTCCCCAGGGATGATGCCTTCTCTGACAGCCTGAGCCAGAAGGCAGACAGCGAGGCCAGCAGTGGGCCACTGCTGGATGATAAAGCCTCCTCCAAGAACGACATCCAGTCTCCAACAGATCACATCATGGACTATGGCTTTGGGGGAGTGATGGGCAGGTAACTCCTATCCCTGTGACCATGGAGGTGGTCGCTGTCACTGGTGTGGACGGTTGGTGTGTGGGGTAGGGCAGGATGGGAGGGAAAGCTCTAGGTAAGCACTGCAGGGTACTATGAGCTTGGAGGGGATTTCATGTGCACTGCTAATGGGGATTTAACATTTACAGAGGATACAGTGGGGCCCTGAGCAACCTGGGATAGTGGAAGGTGTCCCTGCCTGTGGCAGGGGGTTGATACAGGATTACCTTTGAGGTCCCTTTCAACCCAAACTACTCCTATGATTTGATGCTGGCCCTTTCTTGGTACTGGCTAAAATACTTGTCTTCCCTCCTGCTTGAGTCTTCTGAAGCCGGAAGGCTGGGCTTTGCTCAGAGCTGAGCTCGGGGCTGAGGGATGGATTGCCTTGCAGCTGCAGTGGCTGGCAGAGCTGACCTGCTGTGGTGCTGGGCTCTTTGCAGGGTGAGGCTGAGGTCTGACGGTGCAGCCATCCCCCGGCGCCGCAGCGGGGGGGACACCCACAGCCCGCCCCGAGGGCTGGGGCCCGGCATAGACACCCCTCCTCGGGCAGCAGCCTGCCCCAGCAGCCCCCACAAGATCCCCCTCAACAGGGGCAGGATCGAGAGCCCCGAGAAGCGCAGGATGGCCACGTTCGGCAGCGCGGGCAGCATCAACTTCCCTGACAGGAAGGGCCTGGCTGACAGCCACCCTCTGAGATCCACCTGTGGATCCACCCGCCACAGCAGCCTTGGAGATCAGAAATCCCTGGAAGCAGAAGCTCTTGCTGAGGTAAGAGGGTTGGGAAGGGACCAAGAGGCTGAAGGAGAACTCACTGAGGAGTGCCTGGAGCCCCTTCACTCTAACACTGTTACAGTGCTGCTGCCACACCCAGCTGGGTTGGGTTGTTCTTGTAGAAAATGCCCACCCAGCCGATGTAAATTTTCACTTTGAAGTCTGTGGAGCTGCTGGCCTTGAGAGTCCTGAGGCTTCTCTGGGAGAGTATTTTCACTCATCCTCTTAGGAGTTTGATAGAATGAATTGGAGCTAACTTGATAGTTATTTCCCTTCGGCTGATCCTTTGAATGTTACCTGAGGCTCACTGAGAATTTTGTAATTGTTATAAAATTAAGGGCTTGTCTACACCAGGACAGTGTTAACTAGAGTGACTTCTCAAACAGTTGACTCTGGTGCCTTAAATTGCTTCTGCAATGGTCTTGCTGAGTTAGTGGCCTTAATTAAGGTGGATTTAAGCAAAGGTAAACTAGGGCCTGTCTGCAGGAGACCCCAGCACTGTAGCCATAGGCAGTGGGTGGTTCCCTGTGCATGGGCACTTCTGCTTGAACTGGGTTCACCTTCTGGGTCCCTGTGGCCAGACTGTGGAGCCTGGAGGTGGGAGGGCAGTGAGAGGCTGGAGCCAATCTCTCCTCAGCTGCCTCAGGCCTTGCTGCTGCCTCTCTTATATCCATGGTGAGCTGCTGTTGTGCTGCTCACTCCATAAACATCCCTGCGTGTGTCCTTGCCACATGCCATTGTCCTGTGGGCACAGGGACAGCAGAGGCCCCGTACATCCAATGGAGGCTGCAGGGCCTCTTCTGTGAGGAAAAGCAGCCTCAGTGCTCTGGGGGGAGTGTGTGGGCAGGCTGGTGTTCACCCCATCGCTCCTGGTGCTCAGGATTCACACCCTTTGGAGCCGGTGACCAAGCTCCTGCTGACATGGGGAGCACAGGGCACCTTTGTGCAGCCAGTTTGGGCTTCACACCTTCTCCCAAAGCTCCTGTGTTCCCTGTGAGCTCTTAGATCAGAGAGCCCCTCTGCAGACACTCATGCCAGGATAGTGGGGTGGGGAGCAGGCGGTGCTGTGGCACGGTGCTGACGCTCCTTTGGCGTTCCCAGGACATCGAGAAGACGATGAGCACGGCGCTGAACGAGCTGCGGGAGCTGGAGAGGCAGAACACGGCCAAGCAGGCGCCCGACGTGGTGCTGGACACGCTGGAGCCCATGAAGAACCCCCCGATGGGCGCCGCCAACTCGGAGCCGGCCAGCCCCCTGCACACCATCCTGATCCGGGACCCCGAGGCGGCCATGCGGCGCAGCAGCAGCTCCACCACCGAGATGATGACCACCTTCAAGCCGGCGCTGTCGGCCCGGCTGGCCGGGGCGCAGCTGCGGCCGCCGCCCGTGCGGCCGGTGCGGCCGGTGGTGCAGCACCGCTCCAGCAGCAGCAGCAGCTCGGGGGTGGGCAGCCCCGCCGTCACCCCCACCGAGAAGCTCTTCCCCGGCGGCTCGGCGGATAAATCGGGCACCATGTAGGCCGGGGCGCGGGGACCGTGGCGGGAGAGCCGCGCCCGGGCGGTGGGAGTGGGGCGAGCGGGCAGGGGGCCAGAGCCCTGCTGGGGAGCCTCAGTGAAAGGAAACACGCCCGGGGCCCGGCCTGGTGCTGTACATATGTGTGTGTGTATGTACATAGGTGTGCACACACCCCATCCATGCAGAAACACTTCCCGAGCTTGCAGTCCTACAGCAGGAGGAGACGGCAGGTCTACGTGTTGGCACTGGAGAACACCCGCAGTGTAGAAGTATATATTAGAAACAAAGTGTACAGAATTCAGTGACTTTTTAAAACAGTAGATTTACCTCAGAAACTGTCTCTGCAATGTTCTCTCTCGAGACAGTGGGTTGGTCTGGGTTTCCAAGCTGTCTGTGTGCACGTGGAAGCCCACACTGCAGCAGCTGTGCGTCAAGCAATACAAGGCCATCCTGGAATTTATTTTCTGTACCTCTTGGCATTGAAAAAAAAAAGGATGGGAATACAGTGGGGTCTGTTCACTGCTGGGCTGTGGAGAAGAGCTGGAAATCCATACATGACCATGTGTGTCCGGCCAGCTGGAGTCTTTCCAATCCTGAATCCTGAGATGTCTTCATGTGCCCTGGCAGCAGGGACAAAGCAAGGTGTGTGCCCTGAATGGGAATGGAGTGAAGTGAGTGGGACAGAGCGAGGTGTGTGCCATCACCCCGCGCAGGAGGAGGACGCTGCGCTGCACCGGGACCGTGGAACGCTGCTTCTCTGCAAGGTTTCAGAGTGAACAAGGACTAGTGACCAAACCTGTGGTAGAGCATGGAGTGACTTAAAAAGTTTGGAGATTCTTCATCTCCCTTTCCCCTTTCTTTTCCTTTTTTTTTTTTAATCAAAACCCAACCCAATGGTCTCTGGAGAGTCAGGCCTGAGCAGCGAGGAGGGGTCTCGGGTCAGAGTGGTTGTCCTGCATGAGAAGCATGAGCCGTGTTTGACCTCATCAGGTGCAAAACTGATCTGATGGGTGATACTTTGCACTTTCTGTACTGTACCATATAATACAACTGTCTTGAGTTTATGCAAAGGAATCTACATTTTGTTTTACCCAGAGAAAAAATATGCAGAAGGCTGGGGATTGCATGGTCCTGTCTGATAATCCAGACTCCTCTGTAAGCACTGAATCCAAGATGCTCCGTGCTTCTCCTGCAGCTTTTCCTTGTACAGATTTCCATGCAATGCCCCATGGTTTGATTTGGCACTTCCCCATGGTCACGTGCTAATGTCTCCTAATGTTCATCCTTCCTCCCTGCTCTCTCTGATCCTGCTGCTCTGTGCCTGGGTGAAGCCGCCTGCAAGCCCTCCTTACTCACCCAGGAGCCACCTACCCTGCCTGGGGCTTTGCTTTGTCCCCCCTTCATCTTCCTCATCTCTCCAGCACTGCTGCAGACCTCAGCTCTGCAGGAGAAGCAGCCTGGCTTCCAGAAGGCAGTGGAGGCACTGAGCAGGGTGGCAGAACCCATCAGTGCTGCAGTGGCTCGTGTCTCGGCTGGGGAGCTCAGACCTGTGTGAGACTGCCTGCACATTCACACCTGTACCTCTGTAGCTCCATGCTTGTACTTTGGCAGCTGCACCCCCACATCTGCACCTCCACAGCTGCACCCCTGTGCCCCGGGCACAGAGCTGGCACGGCAGGCCCTTGGTCCGGCTGGTGTCTGTCCCCTGCCCATCCCGTCCCCTCACGCCCCGCTCTGCCAGCCCTGTAAATATTGCTGTACTTGCTTAACTGCTCGGAAGTAACTGTTAACCTGTAAACTGTACAAAAATAGGCTACAATTAGGTAAAGCCGATGCCACTCAACAAATCTTTGCACTTAGTAGGTAGCTCAATGTAAAAATAAACCCAGTAATAATAATAGTAACCCCGAAGGGAGGCGAAGCCGCCGGCACCCCTCGCAGAGCCCGTGGGGAGCAGCTCTGCCCATGTCCCTCCCTGTCACACTGGCAGGGCAGGGCTGTGTGTGCTTGTCTGTGAACGTCCTTGGCGTTTGTGATGACCACGATTGGTTCACGTTGGTGTTTATTTCTCCATCATCCCCCTTTCCTGGTGCAGCCCTGGCCCCCGCCCAGCCTGGCGCAGCGGTGCAGTGTTCAGCCAGGCTGGGCTGGTCAGGGACCTGTGCTGGGGAGGGAAGGACCCATTTGGCACGAGTGCTGTGTATCTATTGCCAGTAATTATTACTTTTGTTTCCATTTAGTTCCTGGAGAACGTTCACTTTACCAGTTTTCTGTTTTTTATATGCTTTCTGAGATGACTTGAGAGCAAACCCATCTTCATTAGGGGTTTTATTTCCTCCCTTCTTACTTTTGACCATACGGTACGAATTCCAGTGTCTTTCTATTAAATTATTGCCTTTCATTTTCCTTTGTTTTGTTTTGTTTTGTTGTGGGTTTTTAATACGGTTGTTTTCTTATCTTTAAGTGCCTTTTTGAGCACCAAAACAAACGGTTGGAGTTCAGGCCTGGAGGCTGTGCACACATGGGTTCGTCTGGGCAGTCGTGTTGTGCTGGGGGTGATTGCTTTTAAAGTCCTTCCATTTTTCTGTTTAATGAAAAGGGAACCAAGACTTTTTGTTGGAGAATAAACTCCCCCTTTGTAATATGGTATTCCAAGTGTAGTTTTAACTACTGTAAATTTAAGGGAAGAAATGTATTTTTCTGTAAGCGAACTTGGCACAAAATTGAACCACATCTGTTGTAGGAGCATCATAACTGGAACTCGCTCATGGTTTGTGAGTGCCTGACTCCTATCCTCGGTACCTCCCTGAGGGCACAGACTGTGTGTGGGCTTCAGAGTTCACAGAGCTTCACTGTGACAGCCCACGGCCGAGCTGCCGCCGGAGCCAGGCTGGGCTGAGCTCTGCCCGGGCCCGTGGAGGGCGGCTGCTCAGGGCAGCTGTTCTCTGCTGTGCAGAGCGAGCTGGGGCTGGGTGTGCAGGGCTTCCATCCAGCCATGGCCCTGCCCCGTGCATCCCATCCATCCCATTCATCCCAGCATGGCCCTGCCCCATCCATCCCATCCCAGCATGGCCCTGCCCCATCTGTCCCATCCATCCCAGCATGGCCCTGCCCTGTGCAGCCCATCCATCCCATCCATCCCAGCATGGCCCTGCCCCATCCATCCCAGCCATGGCCCTGCCCCATCTGTCCCATCCATCCCAGCCATGGCCCTGCCCCATCCATCCCATCCATCCCAGCCATGGCCCTGCCCTGTGCAGCCCATCCATCCCAGCCATGGCCCTGCCCCATCTGTCCCATCCATCCAGCCATGGCCCTGCCCCATCTGTCCCATCCATCCCAGCATGGCCCTGCCCCGTGCATCCCATCCATCCCAGCCATGGTCCTGCCCTGTGCAGCCCATCCATCCCAGCCATCCCAGCCATGGCCCTGCCCCATCCATCCCATCCATCCCAGCCATGGCCCTGCCCCGTGCATCCCATCCATCCCAGCATGGCCCTGCCCCATCCATCCCAGCCATGGCCCTGCCCCAGCCCATCCCAGCCATGGCCCTGCCCCAGCCCATCCCTCCGTGCCCGGGCACCGAGGGGAGCGCGGTGGCGCCGTGGCCCTGCCCTAGGCAGACCCTCAGCGCGGCCCCGGGGCGGTGATGAGCGCGCTCTGCCCCTTAGGCTGGAGTCCCTGGCGGGTGGTTCTGTGCCCCAGGCGTGCTGTGTAACCGGCAGTGTTGTGGTTCTCCCGGGGCGCCAGTAGATGTCCCGAGTCTGATTTGCTTTGCGTGGCTGGGCTGCGAGGGCTGGTGGGGACGGGGTTGGTCATGCCGGGAGGCCGTGGGGAACTGCTGGCTGCTGCCCACTGTACCGGTCATCCTCCTCCTCCTCCTCCTCCTCCTCTGGTGTTGTCTCTGTAACGTATGGTGAGATGCCGTCAGCTAGAGTGTCTGAGTGGGTCCTCGTGTGTGCTGGTGATGCCATGTAGATGAAGCCACTGGTTGGGTGTGGACTCATCCTGTTGAATAAACTGCTTAACTTTTCTCAAAAACGCTGTCTGTGGTTTCAGAAGATTTGCTGCCTCTTGCCTGTGCTTCTTCCCCACACCCTCCTACCCCCCACAGCATCCTGCCCTGCCCTGGGCAATGCAGACACTGTCTCCTGCCCCTGCAGCCGGCTCTGGGTGCTGTTTGTGGCTGCTGAGGAGATAAAAAACCTCAGATTCTAAACAAAGACCCCCAGAGCCCTTCACACCCAAGCTGTGAGGAACTGCGCTGGGCTCTGCAGGGTGGGTTATGTCTCTTCCCATTGGATTTTTTTTTTTTTCCTGCTGGTTCGTGGCTTCACTTTCCTCCCATCCCGGAGCGATGAGAGGCAGAGACCTCCGTGATTCCATCCATCATCCATCCCCGAGGTGGGGCAGCTGCAGACAGCTGGCGATGCTCGATCAGGGGTCTGTGTGGGCCATGAGCAGGGGGAGGACTGGGTAAGCTGCAGGTGCGGCTCGACCTGCATCGCTCCGTCCTTAATTAGCCCTCCTTAAATACGGTTAATGGGCTCAGCCTCAGGGAGGTGAGTGCGGGGCGGGCTCCGGGCTGCCAGGTCCGCCCTGCTCTGTGCTGGTCACCACCGAGGGCAGCTGGCAGCAGCAGGGTCTGGTTCCGACACCCGGTACCTACCCCGGG
The DNA here is from genome assembly GCA_017589585.1 of Phylloscopus whistleri. Classification (NCBI taxonomy): domain Eukaryota; kingdom Metazoa; phylum Chordata; class Aves; order Passeriformes; family Phylloscopidae; genus Phylloscopus; species Phylloscopus whistleri. Next base: position 613,212 of record JADMLD010000736.1, read on the forward strand.
TGCATCCCGGGCCGGGAGGCTCCTGGGCACCGCCCCGGGGGAGAGCCGGGGGTGGCTCCAGCAGGTCCCTGGGCGGCGGGGGCGTGCGGAGGGACAGGGCCCTGGCCAGGAGGGTGCCAGCTGTGCGCCAGCTGTGTGCGACACTTGTGTAGCCTCTGCGGGCTGTGTGCCGGGCGTGCAAGGTGTGCCCGGTGTGCGGCAGGCGTGCCCGGTGTGTGCTCGGTGTGTGCCCGGTGTGTGCCCGGTGTGTGCCCGGGTGTGCCCGGTGTGTGCTCGGTGTGTGCTCGGTGTGTGCCCGGTGTGTGCCCGGTGTGTGCCGTATGTGCCCGGTGTGTGCCCGGTGTGCCCGGTGTGTGCTCGGTGTGTGCCCGGTGTGTGCCGTATGTGTTCGGTGTGTGCCGTATGCGCTCGGTGTGTGCCCAGTGTGCTCGGTGTGTGCCCGGTGTGTGCTCGGTGTGTGCCCGGTGTGTGCCCGGTGTGTGCCGTATGTGCTCGGTGTGTGCCCAATGTGCCCGGTGTGTGCTCGGTGTGTGCCCGGTGTGTGCCCGGTGTGTGCCCGGTGTGTGCCGTATGTGCTCGGTGTGTGCCCGGTGTGCTCGGTGTGTGCCCGGTGTGTGCCGTATGTGCCCGGGTGCGCCCGGTGTGCCCGGTGTGTGCCCGGTGTGTGCCGTATGTGCTCGGTGTGTGCCGTATGTGCCCGGTGTGTGCTCGGTGTGTGCCGTATGTGCTCGGTGTGTGCCCGGTGTGCCCGGTGTGTGCCCGGTGCGTGCCCGGTGTGCCCGGTGTGCCCCAGCCGTGCTGGCTGTCCCGCTCGTCCCGCGGGGCCCGGTCCCTGCGGTGTCCCCGCAGTGTCCGCCCGCCGCCAGCAGAGGGCAGCAGTGCCCCGCGCCCGGCCGGGCCCAGCGACCCGCGCGGGGAGGGGCAGCGCGGGCACCGGATCCTTCCCTTCCTTTCCCTTTCCCTTCCCTTCCTTTCCCTTTCCCTTTCCCTTTCCCTTTCCCTTTCCCTTTCCCTTTCCCTTTCCCTTTCCCTTTCCCTTTCCCTTTCCCTTTCCCTTCCTTTTCCCTTTCCCCTTCCCTTCCCCTTCCCTTCCCTCTGGGAGAAGGTGCTGCACGCCCTGCCACTGACTGATTGAACTGACATTAACACCTGAACTGTTTCTCTCCGGAGGGTCCAGTTACCCGGATGAGGTGTAATAATCATTAACTCTAAGTGTGAACAATAAATCGAATGCATTTATTAATTTCTATGGGCCGAATGCAGCATTTGCATTTAAATTGCCTTTCCACGCTGCTGCTCTCTGACACGTGTGTTGATTTCTTTCTAAAGTTAAAAATACCTTTTAACTGGTGGGTGTGCGGGCACTCCCTGGTCTGAGATGGGAGCTCAGCGTTGCGCTGGCACGGTGGGGATGCCCGCACAGGGCAGGGACCGGGCGGTGTCACCGACCTGGCCCGCCCTGAGCTGACCGGGCTCATCCCACCCCATCCCATCCCATCCCATCCCATCCCATCCCATCCCATCCCATCCCATCCCATCCCATCCCATCCCATCCCATCCCATCCCATCCCACCCCATCCCATCCCATCCCATCCCATCGCTGGGATGAGGGCAGGGAGTTCTGGCAAACGAAAAACGGCTTAAATCAAACGCGGGGGCGGGCAGAGAGGGCTGGCGGGCAGATGCTGTCGCAGCCCTGCTCTCCTGGTGAGGAGAAACAGCACAGCACTTGCTGTGGGCTCTGGGAGCGCTCCCGGCTGCTGGGGCTGGAGCAGGGCAGGGCTGGAGCAGGGCGGTGCCAGCCCTTGCCTCTGCCTCACCAGCACCTCATCCCACACGGCAACCCCCCGGGGTGATGAAAGGAACTCTCGGCTTCCTCCAGTCATCTCTGGGGTGGTTGACTGCCAAGGAATGATCTGAGGGTGACTTGCCTGTAACTTGGGAACTCGGATTGGTCCAGCAGTTCCATGTGGATGGATCCAAGAGCCACTTACTCTGTGCTCCAAGGGGCACCTCAGGGCACTCTGGCACCCATCACACTCGCAGCTAATGAATGAAAAAATGTCATAGAAATGAAATGTAAAGGAAATGATGCAGAACTTAGTGATAAGTGCTTTGAACCTGGACTCAAAGTGAAACAAGTGCTCTCCGTCCTGCTGACTGAATCAAATAATCCAAATTACTAATACATTTTAGTATTTTTTTTTCACGTGCAAAGACATTAAAGTGCTTTTAGCAAATGAGGTAAAGATTTTCCATTTAGGGCCCTTTTTCCTGCCTGATGCCCTCTGCCCGTGGCACCCTGGGTGTCTGGGGCTGCCCAGCAGCTCAGCCCCCGGGGCAGGGCAGCAGCAGCAGCCCCAGGCACGTGGCAGAGATTTCCCTGTGTGGATGTGCGTGTGTTTGGAGACATTCCCTGCCAGCATATGTCTGATTTCCTGGGGAGAGGAGAAAAGCCTTGCCAGATGAGACTGATTCTTGAAAGCAGCAAAGAGTTTTTCAGATGTCGGCTCCCCTGGCCCTGCCCAGCCACAGCTCATCAGCCGTGGGAGGGGCAGTGCTGGCAGCAGCTGCTGCTGCTGTGGGTTTGGTGCATTCTGGGCTTGGGTTCAATTTTAGTATTTTTCTTTGAATGTTTTTCTCCCTGCTCCAGCAGAAGCCAGAGCAATGTCCCCATGTCCCTGGAGTGGAGCCTTCCCTTGGCTGAGCAGTGCTGACCTGGTGGGTGTCCAGAGTGTTCCTGGTGCCCCCAGCTGTCCCCACAGCCCTGCCCACCTCTGCTCCAGCAGCTCCTGGAGCAGCCAGGGCTGAGTGAGCCCACTCCCGTGGGGAGGTTGTGCTGCATCCTGTGCTTGAGCTGGCTGCAGGCACAGAATGAAAATAAGAGTATTTACCCAGCTTTTGATAGCTTTTTTATTTCCCCTTAATATACAGCTACAGCCTCACTATAGAAACACTGGAAACCAGACTTTAGCAGGCCTGAGAGACTGCAGCATTATCCATCTTCTGTAAATACTGTGGAGCAGCTGGAAACCTTTTGATGATCACAGCTCAGCTGGAAAACAGCACCACATTCCTGCTGCCCTTTGGGATCACTTCCCTTGCTTGTGGGGTGGGGGGCAGCAGCTGTTGAAGCATTTTGGCTTAAGTGTTTCACGAGATAAAAGTGTAATTTGCTGGATCTTAAATATCTCCTGCACCAGATCAGCGTAAGCATTGCAGGTAGACCAGCCTTGCTCTGCTCCAGAGATGCCTCTTCCCTCCCCAGGAACCTTCCAGAGAGCTGGGCTTGGAGGCCTTGATGCTGCAAAATCAGTGGAGGTTTGCCTGTTGGAAATGAAGCTTTGGCTCTGCAGCAGAGCTTCTCCCAGACCTTTAAATCCAATAAAGCCTCCTGACAGCATCCAAAGGCCAGGCACCCTCTGACAGCTCCTGATTCCACCCCAGCCCCATGAGACTCATCTCTGGACATGCAAATGTGTCCAGTTCCATCTAACCAAGATAAATTTCTTAATTAAGACACGCAGCTGCCTGGGGCACTCTGAGGTTTTGATGAGACTGAGCTTGGCTGGAGCTGGTGCAGATCCCTTGGCTGCTGTCCCGGGGAGCTCGTGTGGTGAGGGATGGGCCTGGCTGGGGTTCTGCAGCCTGGCCAGAGCCCTGTGCTCCCTGTGACTCCCCAGGAGAGGGCTGTCACCAGTGCTGGTCAGCAGCCCAAACCCTCCCAACCCACTCAAAGCTAACGAGCTTCTTTCCCTCCTTGATGTGCCTCAGCTGACAAGAAATAACTGTCCTTGGCAGCATCCCCCACCCCCTACCTGCTGCTGCTGAGCACTAATGAGACTTGTGTTGGTTTTCTGTCTCTAAACTGCTGTTGCATCCATTTTTTTCACCCCCTTCAAGACAGCCTTTTTAAAAATAACATATGTAGCAATGACTGGCAAGTGCTGAAGCTGGCAGAGCTGTGCCATAGAGCAGCACTGAGCCTGTGGGGCTGTGGCAATGGCTGACGGGAGGGGGCTCTCAGCAAGGCTCTAGGGTGAGATGTAGATTTTTTCTTAAAAGAAAGAAAGAAAAAAATTAAGTCTTACGTAAGTCAAAACATCTGCTAGTGCATGACTAATGCCTTCCCTCCTCCCTGGTGTGGCAACTGAAGTCCATGGGAATGATATAAATGATTGTTTCCTGTAAGAAGTTGTACATTGTTCACAGGGCTTTTGGGGACAAGCCTGGTGTGCAGCCACCCCTTCCCTTGGGCTGTTTGCTCGTGCTGTGGATGCAGCTGCTGCTGGCCCTGCTGCCATGAGCTGACAGCAGCAAGTCCAGACACATTGTCCCCGGCCCAGCTGGTGCCAGCGTGGATTCATTCCTGCCAAAGCCAGCTTAGCTGGACCATTACCTGTGTCTAAAGCTGGGCTCAGTGATGTACGGTGCCAGCAGCTGCTTTAGCTGCGTGCTGGGCTGTGGCTGTGCCCAGTGTGGCAGCCTCTGGTGACACTGCTGTGCCCCCCAGAGCAGCCTGCCTGGCACTGGGGTGTGGTGCCTTCCCCAGGACAGGGCAGGAGCAGTGACAGACCCAGATCTGCATCCCTTTGGTGTGTGAATGTGTGGGTGAGGGCTGCTCTGTCTGAGGGGAATGCAAGGAAATGTTTTACAGACCCAGCAGCCAAAGTGGCCCCCAACTGTGGTTTTATTCCCACAGAGCTTCCCCATTCTGGCACTGGTACTCTGCAGCACCTTTATAACTTTGCTCACTTGTTTGCCTCTTGATTCCAATTGAAACCTGGTGTGGATCTGGCTCCCCTGCCCATGCCAAGGCTCCCACCTCCCCACAGCCCAGCAGGACTCCTGTGGCTGCCAGTCTGCCCAGCACCACCCAGCAGGGAGCAGGGCTAATCCACTTCTGTGCTGAATTTCCATTGCCATGTCCTGAGTTTTGGTCTGGTTTCCCTGCCTGGATCCCTCAGTTCTGGACACTCTGGGTCTGTCTCTGGTCAGAGCAGGAGGAGCTGCTGGGTCCAGCAGAGGTGAGCACTCCTGGCAGGTGGATGGTGCAGGGTCTCTCAGCTTCCAGGCCATGCTCTGGGTTTCAGCTTTCCATGGTCTGGGACATTCACTGCTGCCAGAATTACTAATGGGCTTCTGCTTTTAGCCTGAGTGCTGCAGGCTGCTGCTCCAAGGTGGAAATCATGGAGTCAATTAAGTAATTACCTGGTGTTTCAGCTGCCAGCACTGGAGAGGTTTTGTTTCTCAGCACTGGCGTCAATCCCAGCACACATCTCAGCCAGACATCAGCAGTGCTTTGTGCACTGCTAGGGCAGGCTGCTGTGCCATGGATGGGCTGGAGCTGCTCCTCCTGCAGGTGTTCTGGTGACAAATGGCTCCTCCTCCCTCTGCTTAGTCTCATCCTGGCACATAAATCCTGCCATAAACAGGCTGAGCTGAGCAGAAGCTTTTGATTGCCCCTTCATGGTTCTCTTGTTCTGTGTTTCACCTCCCTTATCTGATGAGCAGCACTTCACCAGGGAAATGCAGAGCCAGCTGTAGGTGACACGGGGGCACCAGGAGCAGCCAGACCCTGCTGAGGCCCCCTGACCCAGGGAAATGCATCTCCAGAGGTTCCTGGGGCTCAGCAGCCTCTGGGTGAGACAGAGCTGGAAGGGCTGGGGCTGCTGGAGCGTCTGAATGAGCAGGGACAGGGCTGGTGGGAGGCAGGATGGATCCTGCCCTCGGGCACCTCCGGGCAGAAGGTCCAGGGGCACCAGTTCATGATCCATGGCCAAGCAGAGAAGCCTTTTGGTGAAAGTTGTGTTCTTAACGAAATCAGAGCTGGGAAGTGCTGAGGGGCCAGAGCCCCACGAGGAGCTCTCCAGCCTCTCTTGCACTTCCCTGTAATTAATGGGGAGGGTAAATGAACCTTCACTGGAGCAGGGGCATGTTTGGGGGATGTCTTACCCTGGCAAGGAGATGGAGTGCAGGGAGGTCTGCTGCCCTTGCATTGCAAAGGCTGAGAACTGCTTCATGTTTGGGAACAGGGGAAGGCAGCAGTGAAGTGATAAATTCAGCAGCAGAACAACCCAAAGAGTTTTTAGCAAAGGAATGAAGTCCCAGTGATGGGCATTTTGGTGGCAAATCAGCTGATTCCCTGCTGCATTCCTGGCACAAGGGACTGGGAACAATTTGTATCCAAACTCTGCTCCCAAGTCCTTCAGCTGAAAAAGGCTAAACCTGTGCAGGAGAGCTGGAATGTCAACTAAGAAACACTCCTATTACCATGGTGACTTTCTTGCCTTTGGATTTCACCTGATTTACCCATTTTCTCTGCATAGGAATGCAAATTGTTGTACCTGGGATACAGAGATCTCTGTACCTGGGATGCAGAGCACAGAGCTCTGTCCACCCAGAGACACGGAATAGCTGCCCAGGGAGTCACTGATAGGCACTGGAAAGTGAAGCCATCTCCCACTGAGAAGGAAGGGTCTTGGCCTTTCCTGGGGCTGGGATGTTGTTTCTGGGCTCTTGCTGGTCTTGTTCTCAAAACACTCAGCATCCTCACGTTTCTGCAAGCAGCTGAATTAATTTAATTCAGCTTTTTTTTTTTTTTTCTTGGCTTATTTTGAGTGGTGGGGAAGGCAATTGCACCCAGGCTAAGAAGCAAACAGCCAAAGCGTGACTCTAAGGCTGGCAGTGGAATACACTGTTGGGAGACAATCAGAGAGGATGGGAGGTATTGCAGACCTATCACTGTGTCTAAGTGTGCATGGATTATCACTGTGGGAGTTTTTATACTGCAATAGTTTGGAGCTGGTGAGATTACTCATGATTTTTATAACATTTACTGGATCAGCATCAGTGTCCAAATGAGAGAGATCTGCATGTGCAAAACAATGTCTCTGAAATGTCAGCAAGTGTTGCTTTTTGTTGCTGGCAGAAGGCCCAAACCAGCAAAGGCCAATTCACTGCTGGCTCGTTCTCGGGCTCCGTGTTCCTGCCCCAGGTCAGGGCTGTGCCTGCTCACCTGCTGCCTCCTCTCCCCAGGCTGCCTGTCCAGCAGCCACTGTCATTTCATCCTGCCCTCAGGTCAGGCCCAGCTCAGCCAGCATTGGTTTATTATGAAATGCCCAGAGTGATTTTACTCATCGTGTCCATCATAAAGCACTCCAGGAGAAAGTTTAAATATTATTTCTGGCTCCTTTGGCTGCTAACTCTCACAGCATTTTCATGGGAGTTTCCATGCTGCTCTGTAAAACTGTTAAGATGCTTTTGGCTGATTTATGTTGGCCTAAAATCATTGCAGTAGACTAAAAAACAAAAAACAAAAAAGGATTTAGTTTGTGCTTTCAAGTAATTTCTGTGTGAAATGACCAGGTACTTGTGGAGCTGTGACAGCCAAAGCAGCAAAGGTTGGGTTTGAGGGAGCTGCCAGCAGCACCTTTGCCAGGGTGATACCTGCTGCAGCAGTGGGCTGGGAACACTGGGCTGGTGAGAGGCTGTCAGCATTTCCTGTGCTCTGGTGTGCCTGGCTGGGGCTCTCAGCATCGCCAAGGGAATAAATGGCACTGGGACATTGCTGAAACAGAGGCTCTCAGCCAAAAACCAGTGACAGCAATGCAAACCTCTGCAGCCACCTCTGCAGCCTGTTGTCCTTGAACGGTGCAAAAACCCAGCAGGTCCTGCAGGGCTGAGCTCTGCTCTTCACTCCAGGACACCCTCTGCCTCCCCAGTCCTGCACCTGCTCCTGCTGGTTTGAGCTGGGGCAGGGTTTGTTTCCTTCCCCGTGGCTGGTGCGGGGCTGTGTTTGGGATTTGTGCTGAACACAGTGATTATAACTAGAGATGGTTCTGCTCTCTCTGAGCAGGGCTCACACAGAACCTTTCCAGCTCCTCGTGCTGCCACGCTGGCAAGAAAGCTGAGAGCTCATGGGAGGCTGGGAGGGGAAACAGCCAGGAAAGTGATCCCAAGTGACCCAAGGGATGTTCCAGACCGTGGGACATCACGCTCAGTACACAAGGTGGGGTCACTGGAGTTTGTCTTTCCAAGTAACTGCTGCATGAGATGGAGCCCTGCTGCCCTGGAGGTGGCTGAACACCTGACTGCCCATGGAAGGCTGTGAATGAATTCCTTTACTTTGCTTGTGTGTGTGGCTTTTGCTTCACCTATTAAACTGTCTTCATCTTAACCCACAAGTTTTCTCACTTTTACCCTTCTGATTCTATTGCCAGTCCCACTGGTGGGGGAGTGAGGGAGCAGCTGTGTGAGGCTTGGATGCTGACTGGGGTTAAACCACGACAATGTGGGATCTTTTTGTTCCAAAAGTCTCAACATCAGACTAAATTTAGTCCTGCAGAAACCAATAAATGGTTGCCAAATTTAACACAAGGGCAGAGCAAGGTCAATGTTAAATACTTCTGAGCAGTTTTACCCGTGGTTTCAGGTTCTTCTCCTTTCCAGTTGGGAATGACATGATGAGAAACTTTCCACTGCTTTAAATATTAAGGAATCTCTGAAAATTCTTAGAAACAATTAACTCAAAAATTTCTCTTGTTTGTGGTTTGTTATTTTCTTTTGAAGCACAGTATGTTCTTCTGCTGATTTTTCATCCAGTCTGCGTGCTGGTGTCCAGAGGCTTGTTTCTGTGGTGCAGTTGTAGCCTCTGTGTACACACGAGGCAGACCTTGGTGGAGTGGTAGGTTTGAGTTCCAAGATCCACGTACTAAAGGCAGCTGAGGATGAGCTGTCTGTCGGGGCATGGAGGAAAACAACAGCTCTGCACGAGGCACCGAGCACCACGGGGGTACAAATGCTCTTTACATTATTAAGTTGTGCACAACCAGAGGGGAATTATATAAAATTCCACTTAAATATTTTGTCGCAACAACACAAGTGAAAATAAGTAGCTTTTGGAGATTTGTTTTGTGTCAGGCTGCTCCACCTCCTCATGAGCTTTTCCATACATTTCTCTGCTAACAGAAGAGGGCAACAAGTTTATGAAAATGCAGCTGGGACCTCCTGGTATTTTAATTTAAATGAGTATTTCAGAGGCTTGGAAGGAGGAGATACATTCTGTGTATAATAACAAGCTGTAATTTGGTCATTCAGCAAGATAAAGCCGTTTATTCCTGCTGCACCAAAGCCCAGAGTGCCAATAAAACAGCAGGAAGCGTTCCTCCAGAGGAGGAGAGCTGTCCTCACCCGGCAGGGCTCCCAGGGATGTGCTCAGGCAGGATCCAGCAGGGCAGGGAGGGCTCTGCTGGCCAAGCTCTCGGGCAGTGCAGGATTCCAGTGAAAGAACAGATTTTCCAGGGTTTTTTATATGGTGCTTTTACCATGGAAATAATTAAAATTGTGTTTTATTCAGCAGCGGTCTGTGTGGATGGTGCTTGGCTGTAAATTCACTGCCCTTTGCTCTTCATCAGTCCACTTAAACAAAAAATAAATGTGTTGCTGCAGAAATGAACCCGTGAACCCTCTGTGCCCATTCCTGGGCGAGTCAATTCCCATCCAGTAAGCTCCTGTCAGAATGTGTGAACCAAAGGCTGCCCTGTGCACAAGGGAACGAAGAGAACAGAAAATTGCAGGAGTTTGATGCATTAATTAGGCCACAGCTCACAGAGAAAGCAGAAATGGATTCCTTAAGGTGAAAAGAACAGGCACTTAAGTGGCAATGACACCGTTCTGTAAATTCCAGCACTTTTGGCAAGAGGCAGGCAGTAATCACATCCATTCAAATACATAAATTCAGAGACTCACAGTGCCCAAGGCCAGCAGAGACCATTGTGATGGTTTCCTCTGACCTTCTCCATCATGGGGTCATGGAGAACCTTTTACACAGATATATATGAGTGTTACTGAGTGTCAGTTGAGGGAGCTGGGCTTGATTCAAAAAGCAGACTAGTTCAGATCAGGAGCAGGAGCATACAACTTGCACTATGAAAAAACTCATAGGAAAAATCAGCCAAAGGTGCACACAGCTTTCAGGTAACAGCACGTTTGAGTCACCAGCAGCTGCAAAAGTGAAGGGCTTAAAACACACCTGTGAAATGAAGTAAGCAGAGAGAGGTAGTACTGTTCTGTAGAGTATTGTAAAAAATGGTAAAAAATGGTTCATATGTGTGTGTAAAAACCTCTGCTGCAGCAAGCTGACTTATGTTATGTTTAACTTATCTTAAATGTTAAATTTAACATTTAAGGGGTGTTGTAACAGTGTGAGGTGTGCCAGAAGACCGGCCAGGGGACCAGGATCACTCCCTGTCTGTTCCTGCCCATGCAAGCAGAGCTGCACCCAGAACCTGCAGTCTGCTCTGCTGTTTTATCTGCCTGACTCGGGCAATGCCTTCATTTCCCCCAAACTCCGTGGCAATTGTTGAACCTCCCGACAGCCCGGGGAGCACTCAGCTCTGCTCACTCAGCACCTGCCGTTTCTGTGGGTTTCAGCTGCCAGGATATGTATCAGCCTGGGTTTTGCTGTCCCCTCTGGAACTGAGAGGCAGGCCCGGGGCAGGGGTGGTGTGGATGCTGCCCGTTCCCATGGCAGCCCAGGGAGGCTTCCACAGCACGGGGCAGACACACCTGGGCCGAGCAGGTAACTGCAGAGAGAGGGAGGCGGGCCAGTGCACTGCCAAACCTCACCCACACGTCCGACACGGGGCTCACACCAATATCGTCTGGCAGGTACAGATGAGGACAGCCATGTCCATGCTACAGGGTCACTCAGACACATCTCGTTTGGCACCTGAGTAAAGCAGCGGTGGCAGCGGCTGTGAACCCGCGGGAGCAGCGCCGGGAGCTGTCCCGGGGCAAAGCCGTGCGCTGCGCCGGGCTCTGCGCGGTTCGTGCCCATCCGGGGCACCCTGCACCCGCCCGGGCAGCTGTTCCATCAGGCTTCGTCAGGAAGTGAGCACGGAACGTGCCGCAGCTGTGACCGAGCCCCGCGCTCTGAAAAGCCCGCGGTCCGTGCGGGCGGATGGGACACCGGGCTTACCGCACACGGGGGAACGAGCGGCGGGGCCAGCCCGCTTTCCGAGCTCCCGCGGCAGTTCCCGATTCCTGGTTCCCGACTCCCCGTGCCCCGTTCCCGCTCCCCCGGCAGTTCCCGGCCGTGCCGGAAGCGCGGGCGGAAGCGCGGTGCTGCGCGCGCGGGCTGCGGGCCCGCCGGCGCTGGGAGTGGGGCCGGGCCGCACCGGGCAGCGGGGCCGCACCGAGCAGCGGGGCCGCACCGAGCCGTACCGGGCCGCACCGAGCCGTACCGGGCCGTACCGGGCCGTACCGGACTGAGAGGCCGCAGCACAGAATCACCGACATGTCCCTGGCGCTGCCGCTGCTGGAGCCGCCGTGGCCGCCCAGCCTGGCCCCGCTGAAGGTGCGTGCGGTGCGGCGGGGCCGGGGGCGGGCGGGGGTCCCGGCGGTGCCGTGGGGCCCCGGGGCAGTTCCGCAGCCGGGGCCGGCACGGCCGCGCTGCCCGGGCCCGTGGGCGAACCCCGCTGCCGGGGCACCCCTGCCCGCGCCCCCTCAGCCGCGCTCGCCCCGCTCTCGTTGCAGGCCGTGGATGACTTGCTGCGCTGTGGGATTTGCTTCGACTACTTCAGCATCGCCGTGATCATCCCGCAGTGCTCGCACAGCTGTGAGTGCCGCCCGGGAGTGCCCGGACATCGCTTGCGCTGCCCCGCCTGTGAGCTCTGAGGAAAGGCCGGGACTGTTCAGCCTGGCCGAGAGAAGGTTCTGGAGCCTGCAGGGAAGATGGAGAGAAACTATTTACGGGGCCCTGGAGCACCAGCACAAGGGGGGATGGCTTCCCACTGACAGAGGACAGGGTTAGATGAGAGATTCACAAGGAACTGTTCCTGGGAGGGTGGCGATGCCCTAGCACAGGTTGCCCAGAGAAGCTGTGGCTGCCCCATCCTTGGGAATGTCCCTGGACAGGGTTTGGAGCAGCCTGGGATAGTGGAAGGAGCTCCTGCCCATGGCAGGGGGTGGAACTGGATGGGCTTTAAGGTCCCTTCCCACCCAAGCCATCTTGGGTTCTGTGAGTCTCTCTGCGATGGAGGCTTGAGGAGCTTTGCAAGACGGAAGCAGCCAGAGCCTTCCCTTGTGTGGTTCCTGCTGTAATACAGACATGTGGCATCTGGCACTCTTCATTTAAATATCTTCCTTAACGTCTTGAGGGTGGAACAAATGCAAAGCTCTATGTGGAGAGCATTAAGAGCTCAAATTTTCCGTGCTGCTCTGTGTGCCCTGGGCCATGTCTGCTGGAACCTGGCCCCGAGCAGTTTGCTGAAGCCAGACTGGGGGGAAGTGCCTTGCCTTTTCTCACGTTGAGATAAATGCTTCTAATTGTTTGGTTCAGAAACTCTAGCATTTCCTTCCGTGCAGGGGAACACTGTAGTTTGGCAATGAGGTGTAGTTTAGCTTGGCAAAGCTGTCACCATTGAAACCAGCCTGGGAAGCCACAAAACTGGGAATTCTCTGCACCTGCTGGGTACAGCCTGCCTGGGGCACAGCAATCCCAGCAGCAGGCACTGCACACATGGCCTGGCCCTTGGGAAGGTGCTGGGCTGTCAGAGGCTGGTAGCCTGCATCTGCCACTTCATTTGTATTCATATGGTTAAAGTTTGTTTCTTTTCTTTATGGGTTTCTCATCCTATGTAATTTATTACTGTATGTGTAGTAATTTTTGAGCATTTAGATGGATTTGTGGTTTTAAGTGTTAGTTGGTGCATTAGACCAGGTTGGATTGGGCTTGGAGCAGCCTGGTGTAGTGGAAGGTGTCCCTGCCCATGGCAGGGGGTGGGATGAAATGAGCTTTAAAGTGCCTCTCAATCCAAACCATTCTGGGATTAATTAATGCTTCTGCTGCTCCTCAGATGCATTCCCAGGGGGTCTGTGAAATACAAATCTCTTTCAGGCACTGCTGCTGGGTGTGTTCAGTGCTAAGATTCTGACCTATGGTGATCTAGTCAGGGAATGTCTTTTCCTGGAGAGTGATGAGACTTTTTAAATGCTTAAGTGGCTGTGAAAGCTCGTGGATAAATTGACAAAGTGTAACAAGTGCAGAAATTTACTGTGATAATATAAAGCTTATGGCGTGTTTCACCACCGAGTCTGTTGAGGCATCCTGTGATGATGAGGTGACATTAAGCTGTCTCTCAGCATTTCAGTGCTGTCTCCCCTCCTTTTTAGCCTCTTCCTTCAGCAACAAGCTGGTATTGTTTTGGAAGGGGACAGAAGAGCCTGGGGAAAAGGGGCCTGTGAGTTTATCTGGGGCTGTGCAGGAAGATGGAAGCGATCAACATTTGTCATGTCAAAAGCCCAGCATGGTGAGGGAGGGAGCAGTGCAAACTCTGCTGTGGTGGTGGTGGCTGATGAAGGGTTTCTTGCACTGGGAATCAAAAGAAAACAAACATCAGCTTTAGATGGAGCAGCTGATATTCAATGTTGAAACATTTTTGCATAAAATAAGACTTCTTCTGCAACAATGATGATCTCAATTCTGTGTAAAGATGGTGTATTTTCAATATTTGTGTATTGTGGAATAGCTTGCATGTGTTGTACAACAAGGAAATGCATAAGCAAGGATGTGGAACTGCGTTTGGAATGATGTTCAAAATTCTGTATTTCCTTTGTGCAGATTGTTCCCTTTGCATCCGCAAGTTTCTGTCCTACAAAACGCAGTGTCCAATGTGCTGTGTGGTAAGTGTGCCTTTGCTTTGGTTTCTTCCCCTCAGTTTATTTTTTATCTTTTGGCAAATCTTGGGAGCTTTTCCCTTTGGACTACACCAAGTAATCAATTCTGATTGCCTGGGCAAAGTGTGCTGCTCTTGCATCTGGAGTTCTCCTGTTTCAGAGGCGTTGCTCTGTCGGTGCAGGCAGAAGGGGATGGAGCATCAGGCCTGGGGCTTGGCTCAGGGCTATGTGTGCAATCTGTCACAAAACATTTAGCATTAATTTGTTAAAATATTCCTTCATTTAAACCAGCAGTGCTGAAACATGAGCACTTTATTTTCTGTGTGTGAGTGGCCCCATTTCATCTAAAAATAAAATAAAAATTAATAAAAGCTTTGTTGAAAAGAAGAGCAGAGAGAGTTGCAGTGAGGTAAAAATCAGAAATTGTTTAAATAGAATGAGTTGAATGCACAAAGGCATCTCATAATTCATCTTTTCATTCCATAATCAGAAGATTAACATTTCCCTTCATCAGTTTTCATGCTTTGTTGCTTAAAGTTCTTACCACCTTCAGAAGATCTTTGTTTTGGTTTTCAAAATTGTTAGACCTGTGCTGCAATAAACCATTGTTGGAGCCTGGGCACACTGGGCTTTGTTGCTTTAGCTTTATGCTTTGTTTTTACCTATTACCCTTAATATGCCAGACTGAAGTTCTCAGACAATTATTTTAGTATGAGATATTTTTGGGGACGAAGTGTTTACCCTTTAAGCATCTTAATTCCTGTAGCACTTTAGTGGGGGTAGTTGAGGCATCAAGCCAAGAAGCAAGTTATTGATCACTTGAACATTTTCTGGGCACTTTCTGTTTTCACTGTGTTGAATGTTTGTTTGTTTGTTTAGGTTTTTTTTTTTCTTTTTTTTTTTTTTTTTTTTTTAATAGGCAGTCTCAGAATCTGACCTGAAAAACAACCGGATTTTAGATGATCTAGTGAAGAGCTTTAATTCTGCGAGGTATTTCTGTGATTTTATGGCTACTCTCTCTGGTTGTGCAGCTGGAAAGGTGTGACTGTGTGTGACCAGGCTCAGAGCCCTGGAGAGGAGCAGCGTGAGAACTGAGCAAAAAGAAAAAAGTGGTGTCACAGAAGCATTGTCAGAGGTGAATGTTTACACTTCGGGAAGAGCCTGCAGTGTTCTGGCTGAAGGTTTCTGTCCACTCAGGTGATGTTTACAAGCTTGTTTTGGTTTTGCTTCTGGTGAGCTGCTCTGGAAGTTACAATCTCTGCCAGTGTGCAGGGGGTCAACAGACATGTCAGGGTTCTGTGGGGGAAATGATGGCAGTAAAGATTTTCTTCAGGATCCTTCCTGTCTGTGCAGGGGAGATTCTGAATAGAAGGGATTTGTCCAGTGGTAATGGTCACCTTGCAAGAGCATTCTTCTGGTGAAGTCACAGGCTAGGAAAAATACAGGTATTGAAAGACTAAAAATGTGAGTTTTCTTGAGGAAGGAAAGTAGTGGAGTGCTGTGCTTTCAGCTCGATTTCTTAGCTACTTTTCTGCTTCTTTGTAATTAATTTTTGAGCTTCACATCCCTTTAAAAGACAGGAACAACAGAATAAATATGACTTGGTAAATTCTCACAACAGTAGATACATGAAGCTCCTTGTATTATCTGTTTTCTTTTGATGAGAAGCTACTCAGTGATTTGCTGGGAATTCTATGGGTGCTCCTGTCTCTACAGGAGACAAATGCACTTTGATCTTTTTCTCTGAAATTAACTTGGAGTTGGAAGTCAATGAGACTCTTGGCTTTGTAAGTGACAAGAAGCATAGTTCAGTTGATGGCTTTGTTTCATGAGAGAATTTTTCTCTGATAAAGATCATAGAATGTAGATAGATCTAATCTTCTATATGACCACTACTAGATTTAATTGATTTATTCGAGTAATTTAAATCCTACAGTTTCATTGTTTCAGCTTGAATTCTGGTGCTTCCTAGTGATAAATGGATTACTGGTGGTTTTTTTTGTTAATGCCTAATTTTGTAGGGAACGAGTAGTGCTGACTTGGATCCATTATGATATTGAATCTTAAATGTTAATTTTTTTTGGACTGCTTTAATGGATCAGTATAAATCTTACCAGTGAGAGTAGTTCAATAACCTTTCCTTTTGTGACTTGGAGCTCAATCAATTTCTCCCATGAGGCTGGATCAGCAGGGCTGTGGAGCCCAGTCTGGCCTGGGTGGAGGGAACCAGTGCAGGGCTCCCTGGGGCTCTGGGAGGGAAAGGTTCCCTGCTCTAATGGGGCAGACTGCTCAGGGGGGTGCAGGCACTGGTCACTGTGGTGTCAGGGCACCTGGGGCAGCAAGGTCTGTCCCCTGGGCTGAGGAGACACTGCTGAACACCACTGCTGCTCTGTCCTGGTGAGCTTGGTACAGGACAAATCTTCTGTTTGTTTCCCCTTGGCTGTCCCCAGAAACAAATCCATAGTCCGGGGGTTGAAGAGCTCAGCCTGTTTGAAAGATCAGGTACGTTCTGACTTGACTTTGAGCCTTCTGTGAAAATTAGGCCTTAAATCTTCTCAGCATTTCCCAAAGTGCAAACCCATTTCTTAAGTCAGGCCTGGAGGGGAAGAAAATGGTAATGTTGGTGGCACTCAGCAGAGGGAAAGCCGTGCTCCAAGGTCAGCAGATGCAGGGGGTGGGAGTTGTTCCACCCAGAGCAGCACTGGTCCCCTTTGTGCTCTGCTCAGCATCAGGTGTTTGCAGGATGAGCTGTGGGGGATGTGGGAATGCAGCTCCCTCCCTGTGCAGAGGGTGGGCTCTCAGTGGGAGTGGAGATGTCCTGTGCTTCCTTGAGGATGTTTCTCTGTGTGAAGGGAGAGGAGCAGTTCTGGCCAGGCGTTGATGGGTGTGACTGTACAGTGCCCTGGTGATGGGCACACCCTGGCCCCAGTGGGGCAGCAGCCTGGGGGGCAGTGCCACGAGCAGTTTTCTGTTCCCTCACCTGTCTGTGCTCTGGGGCAGAATTGATGGCATGGCCAGGCCAGGAGAGAAAGATGAGGAGCAGTATTTGCACCAGCTGAACTTAATGAGTTCTCTTACCAGTTGCAGTGAGGCCAGTATCTTCAAAAATAACATATAGAGTTTTGTGTGAAGTGTTAAGAATTGTTTTCATTGCCCTCTACTAAAGAGATTATTTTGAGAAAATCTGTCAGTTTCTACATCACTTTGTTAGAAAACTTATCAATAGAAATTAGAGTTATACTTGCCTAAGTAGAAAAGTAGTAGTCTTTGCTGAAAAGAATCTCTGCTTTTCTTCATGCCTAGGGAAGAAAAATGTTTTTACTGTCAAGTTTATCTCTGTTTTGCACTGAGGGTTACTGACAGGTAGTGAGTCAGAGGAATAAACACATCGACTCTGGGTGCTTGAGAGAGCAGGTGCTGTCGTTGCTGATGCAGTGATTGAGCCTCCAGCAGGATGCAGGAGGAATTTCAAGGAGATACATTGCCTTTGTGCAGTGCAGTTGGGACTGCCCTGTGTGAGTCGTTCCTAGGAGGATTCACAGTGCTGGCTCTTCCTTGGAATTTATTTATGTGGAAGCCCTAGATTCCCAACAACTCTGCTTCATTGCTGCTTCAGCAAGAGAGAAGTGAGAAGACTGTAAAATGGGAACCAGGAGGCTGATGAAGGACACTTAGTGTTTGTGGGTGTTACAGATCTGAAGGAGAAAATGTGGGAAGCTGTTTATGTGGTTGTTGAAGGAGAGGGAGGGTGCTGGAGGGAAGGGTGTTAAGAAACCATTCATCTCTAGTTAAAGAGGTGGTTTTTAACTCCCTGCCCTGACCCATCTCAGTGACTGAGGAGGATGGGTTGTGCAGGAGGCTGTGGGTAGTGGCTGTTTTAGTGGATCTGGGCTCGCTGACACCTGGTTGATTCATCTCAGCCTTCAAAGGAAGGACACTGCTCTGCTCATAAACTGAGCATTGTCAGCTGTGCTGCAGTTACTGCTTTGTGCCAGGAAGGTAAAATTCTGTCAGCTCAGGGCTCATACAGTCTGTTAAATTCTTGAGAATATCACAGGTAACACAGACCATACACAGTGTGAGAGGTTTTTGAGCATCGTGTAGCACTGATGTTTGCCGTAGGATCAGCTCCCAGGTGAGCTGGCTGTTGTTGGAGAGCCCATGGCTGTGCCAGGAGCATCTGCTGTGCCCTGGCTCTTCTGTCCCTGGGGCTGGGGCGTGGGACCATGAGGTGTCATCACCCAGCCCAAAAAAGCACATTCTGGGAGAAGCCAGTGTGGGACTGCTCCCTCCTCTTTTGCCCTCAGTCCTAGAATTTTCTGTATTTTCCACACCCGAAAAAGGTGTGTTGGCAAACAAGTGTTGAAGTTCTTAACCCCATCCAGTGTGCTAGCTGTGTGTTTTCTGGATGTTTCTAGACAGCAGCTGTTGCAGTTGGTGTTGGATGCTCCCCCAAGTCAGTCCCCTCTGGGCCGTGGCCAGCGTCCGGCTGCCGAGAGCCACTGGAGTCCTGTTTCTCAGCCAGATTCTAAAGAGCTGCCAGAGAGTGACAGCTTCCTCAGAAAGGACCAAGTCTGCACCTCCATGAAGGCAGGTGGTCTGGCATGGACTGGTCAGAAGGGTTTCAAAACTGAGGAGCACCACGACCTTGACAGCACTTCTGCAGAGGTTGGCGGTAAAAACAGCAAAGAGGGATCACAGGAGATTCCTGGGTGCACTGAAAGTCATGAAAAGCCTTCTACATCTGTGGTAAAAGGAGACAGCAAGAAAGGTGAGGTGTTTAACTTCTGGTTATGTCCTGCTCTCTCCCCCACGTGTGGCTGGCTGTATGCAGTAGAGGACCCTCAGTATGTGGCACCCAGCCTGTTACTCCATGTGCTCCTGATGTGTGTGGCACGTTCAGCTCCTTCCCCTTTAACTGGCCCGTGCTCCCTTCACATCACTGCTCGTGTGGGACAGCTCTGCTCCAAGCATGTTCTTCATGAGAAAGCCTGAGCTGCTGCCAAGGAATTAAATGGGATTCAGTGCTTACAGATTCCTTTGCTTTGAGTAACAACACTAAAAAACAATAGTTGTGCAACAGTCTTAGTAAAAATGAAGTAATTTCTCCTCTCCTTCCCCCTAATGACTAGACTGACACTGGCATTTATTGTGCTCTTGTATCCTGGAGTAACCAGATGCAGGTTATTTTGTAATGTGTTTGTTGTTTGAGGGATGAGCCTGAACTCAAAATGAGCACAGCAGCCGTTCTGTTAATATTTCTGTTCACACACTCTCCAGAAAAGTTATCTGCTTTATTCTTTTGTAATTCTAGAGAGTTGAGGTGAATTTACTTTGAAGCATGAAAATGCTCATTTATACTAATCAACCACAATAAAATGGCAGAATCCTCTTAGTTGTGATGTGCTGGCAGCCATCCTATTGACCCAGCTAAAAGCCTAAATTAAAACAAAACACTATGTAGGAGTATACCCCTGGTTCTTATTAGTTCAAATTTAGCTGTTCTTTTGTTTAATGATTTATTCATCTGGAACTCTGTAGTTCATATGTATTCATTAGCTGGATGAATCCTGTTTAAAGAGGTACCACAGCCAGGAAAGGAACCATGGGAAACCTGTCATGGCTTTACACATCAGACCCGCTTGTGTTGATAATTTAACACTCACATGAAATTTTACTGCTTGTTTATTTTTGAGCAATTAAAACTTTCACTTGCTTCCCATTTTATGATCTTTTTGAGTCTTTGAGCATGCATCACATGGAAATTATTTCCACAAATGCAGAGTAGTTGGTCAGACAGTATACACCTGCAGTGAGAGGGTTTAGTGTTCTTTGTTCCTGTTCTGAGAACTCAGATGTAATGTCCAATACAGTGACAGCTCAGGACTAGTGTGTTTTGTTACTGTCCCAGCTATTAGTTTGTCAGAGGAAAACATTGACTCTTTGCTGTTATATCCACACCAGTGAATTCCTTCTCCCTTGCTTTCAGTGGAATGTCCTGTCTGTGAGGTTGCTGTTCTAGAGCAATACATAAACAAGCATCTGGATAGCTGCTTGACCAGAGAGGAGAAGAAGGACAGCCTCCGAAGGTAAGGAGCAGCTCTGAGAGCTTCCGAGTGTGTATGGCTGGGTTGTGCACTGCTGAACTCAGAGCTGTTTGCTGCTGGGGTGTAGAAGTAGTGGTTTGTGTTGGTTTCTGGCTTCCCTGCTGTGTGGAGCACTCTGAAATCACTGTGGGGATTGTCCCTCCTTGAGAAAGTCTGTGGATTGCCAGGTCAATTACTCTTTGGCCTTTAGTGGCAAGAAAACAGTGGCCTGTGCTGTAAAAAATTCAGCACAAGGAGTTTGTCTGTGCTTGACACCTTTCTGCTCCCTGGCATTAAAATTCCCTTCAGGTAACACCGGTTCCCGTTTGTCATTTGGTGAATGAATTGCTTCCTTTGGTTCAGGTGTGCCAAGAGACATTTTCTTCAATAGCTGTCAAGTTAAAGAATAAAAATTGGACCTTTCTCTCCTCTCTGTGGGGCTGCTGAAGTCTCCTGAAGATCTCCATTTCCATAAGATGGATGCATTCCTTTGGCTCTGTGCCCCTGCCCCAGCATTGGTCACGGTCGCCACATTCACATCAGAAGAGGAGCTTCAGTTTGTTTTACTTACAGCAGAAATTTAGGCTGCTGTTATTTCTGACTGATCACACTGAAGAACTGGGAGCATTTGTACTTCAATGCTTGTTTTTCCAATCCCCCTGAACCTTGAGTTAGAAAGTAATTTTATGTTAGAGCTCTTGTTTTGCCCAGTCATGCTTAGAGTGCAGTCTGTAAGCTAAAGGACTTCCAAGATGGAAAAATGGTGAATGAATATTGAAATCTGATGTTACATTTAATTTCCATTTGGAGTGGTTTAGTGCTTTCTCTGTCCTTAATAAATGGAAAAATAAGCCAGATCTGTCTTGGTGTCACGCCCATGTCCCTAAAAGGATTTTAAATTCTGTTTATTTAATCTCCAGACTGCTTATGCCTTCAGCAGGTGCCCCAGCAGACCCTGCCCTCGGGGGCTGGCAGTTCTGGGGCTGTGCCTGCTTTGTGGCACTGGTGTTTGGCAGCAGCACATCCCTGGGGCTTCTCTGAGGAGTGTGAGCTCTGTTTATCCTCAAAGCAGGCTGTGTTAACAGCTGAGCAGTTTCAGCAGAACTGCTAATTTAGCCCCCCAAAGCTCCACAGGGGTAATTCCAGCATGTAAGTGTGTTTCCAGAGAGCACTGTGTTTCTCAAGCACGGGGAAACCCAACCAGCATGAGGATTTAAACCTGTTGTGATCTGTTTTCCTGTGGCTAAAGCTTTCAGCACACTTTGGGACATACTGCTGGTGAGCTGGAGTATGCACCAAGCTTCTGTAGGACTTTCAAAAGATTTAATTTAATTATTCAGTGAAATTTTTTGTATTTCCCGAAAGAATTTGAAAAAAGAGTGTATTGTGGTAATCCATCTTCTTTTTACCAGCCATGCTACAGGGCTGGATGAGAGTAAATGAATTATTGACAGTTTTTGTGTAAGACTTTGTTTTTTAACCTTGAAATTTTCAATATGATAAGTTGAAAGTGCTGAATAGTTTTCAAATAAATCTCTCATTTTCGCAGTGGAAAGCTGTTAACTGCTTTCTAATCCAGAGTAGTGCAGCTGAGCTTTATTTTGCTGCAGAAAGAAAAATGTCTAATTAAATGCTGTTCCTCTGTGAATTACTGCAGTTGCAGAGGATGTAGATGGGTTTTGGCCCGTTTGTTTTTCCTGGTTTGAGAGTATCTCACCAGGAGGTGTGGGGAAGCCTGAGCTAATTTGACAGGAGGAAATGTTCTGCTAATTTTAGGTGACAAAAGTTGTACTAGGACTTGAATTTTCTCTGGCAGTTTCCTGTAATTAAGATGTTTTTCCCAGCTGTGCCAGGAATGTTGAGTCCTGACAGAAAGCAGTGGAAAGCAGTAAATTTTGGCTTTAGATGTTATTCCTCTGAGAGCACTGTTACTTATCTTTAGTGTCTCTCTCTGTATCACCAAACCACCCTTCTGTTAGCTGGGAACTGCTGCCTTCAGGTACGTGACTATTTTTCTCAGAGACATTTTTCCAGAAGGCTGAAAAATCTCCTAATTCAAGTTTTGGCTGGATGTTTTAATGCTTTTAATATTTCTCCAGCTGATTCCAGTAAGCCATGGCCAGTACTGGGGTGGAAAACCCAAGTTTCTTTCGTGTGTATGTTATCCTGAGTGGGTGAAGTGCCCTTAAGTGATTGTAAATACTTTGGTTTTTGTAGGAGTGTTAATTAAATAAAGTCTCTTTTGTTTTCCTCTGGCAGTTCTGCTCACAAAAGGAAGCTGATGTCCAAGGTGGTTTATAACCTGCTGTCGGATCGGGACCTGAGGAAAAAGCTCAAGGAGCATGGTCTGTCTACCTCTGGGACCCGCCAGCAGCTTGTGAAGAGACACCAGGAGTTTGTGCACATGTACAATGCTCAGTGTGATTCCCTAAATCCCAAATCAGGTCAGTGAGAAGCTGCAGGAGGCTGCTGCCATCACAAACCATCAGTCTGCATTTCCCCTCCTGTTACCTCTCGGGGTAGGTGTAACACTGGTTTGACTGGTGGGAGAACTGGAGCTGGCAGAATTTATCTTGTGTAAGTCCAGATCAGTGCAGAACACTTGTTTAAGCTGCTGGGGGTACTTGGGGTGAGCCTTCACTCAGTGCTGGGGGTGGAGTGGCACCCAGTCTGCCTCGTTCCTGCGGAGTGAAGGAAGAGTTCTGGGGTGTTTGGTGTGCCCTTCAGCTGCTCCCCCC
Organism: Phylloscopus whistleri; assembly: GCA_017589585.1. NCBI lineage: Eukaryota > Metazoa > Chordata > Aves > Passeriformes > Phylloscopidae > Phylloscopus > Phylloscopus whistleri. Next base: position 635,716 of record JADMLD010000736.1, read on the forward strand.
TAAACAATGCCGGCCTCTTGCTGTGTTCAGAGCCTGTGCACAAACCTGTGAATTATTAAACTCACACTTAAGATGCAGACATGCCTTTTGGGTGGTAGCAGGGAGCCTGAGGTCACTGTGTAACACGAGTAGCTGAGCTTCTGAGGAAGCACAGGTGCCAGATTCCTGGAGTGTGCTTAAACCAGTTTGGAACAGGTTTTATTCTTTCACAGCTTAATAAACTTCTGTTCTGCTTCACTGTATGGTGAAGTGTTTGTTTTAATAACTGCCCACAGCTGCCTGGCAGTGCTGTGGAGATGATGAAATGCAGAAGCAGATTTGTAAAAGTAAATGTCAAAGTAAACTGTGCAGGGTTCTGCATAGCCGTGGCTCTAGTTAAATCTTTCAGTTATGTTGTTTATAGGCTTTGCTTGTGTCTGGCAATTGTTGAAGTTGGTTGTAATTCCTCTGTGGGCTTTGGGCTTTGTCCTTGAGCCTGCACATGGTTCTGTTGGCTGGCAGGTGGTTTGGGGACAAAGTAAGATAAACAGTAGATGCAGTTACTGTGCCTTCCACTGAACCATCCAGTATAAAATGGAAAGTCTCTGAACGATGGCCTGTGTACCACAAGCACTGTTGTGTGCAGGAGGGAGGTTTGGGAGGATTTGGAGAGTGCATGTTTGCTTGGGATTGGAGCCTGAGCTTTCCATCTCAGAGGGCTAATGCTGTTTGTGTTTTAAATTCAGGGTAGTTCCAGTCTGTGCTGTTACAGTTTTTTATTACCCAGCTCCTGTTTCAGTGATCCCTTTCTTGTATTTCCAAACAGTTGCAGAGGTTGTTAAAGAGCTGGAGAAGAACGAGAAGATTCGGGTTCAGCTGGAGTGTAACAAACCTGGTGAAAATGTAAGTGGCTGATCTTGGCTCTCACAGAGGGGTGGCCAGCAGGAACTGCAGAGTGGGCACTGAGTGTCTGCCTGTTGCTTTATTGTGGGAATCCCCAGCTTTCATCTTAGAACTCACATTTAGCATCCTGTAATGAACCTGATTTTCTCACACCACACACTTGTCCTGGGCAGTCCTGAGTGCACTGCTGAGCTTTATGCCCAAACCCTTGAAGTAGGAGCAATTTTTGACTGCAGTAAAAATTCTTGAGCAATGTTCTCCTTGGCCATACTGGAAGATTTTGACCCTCCATGGCAGTGTGGGGAATATTTTGCTTCCTAGAATTCTCTAGGATTTAGCTAGCAGATTCCATGCCTCCGTATCAGCAATAGTGCCTGTTCTTTTCCCATGACATTTGATACTTTGGTGACTTTTGAAGCCTGTTTGTTGCACAGTGTTAGGAAATATTTTATGGCCCACATGTGCTGGGTGTTACGTGGGCTGGCTTGGTCCTGGTGACTCGGTGGAAGCAGGGCAGGATATGTTCTGTGAGTGTGGATTAATGTGATGAGGTACTGAAAGCTGGGGGGGAAAAGCAAACAGTTGCTTCTTCCAGTTTTAAGTCTCTAATTTCAAAGTCTGCAGCTGTATCATATTTTTATTTATGTTAAAAACATTTGTGTGATTTCTGTAGAGCTTGACCTTCACAAAGGACCAGACAGAGGAAGAAATTGATGAGATCCATGCTGAGTATCGTAAGTAACATGCACATTTCACCTCATTATACTTTTAAATTCACTTTCTTTTCCTTTGAGCTTAAATACACACACTGATTGCCTCCAAAGGCATCTCTGCTTAGGCACTTTGTTCTTTCTTAGTGTCCTGCCATGCTTGCTGGCCATGAAAACAGCAGAGCAGGGTGTGGGATGTGCAGGGTGTGGGATGTGCAGCTGTGTGTGTCACTGGGAACCCTCTGCAGCAGAACTGCTCTGAAAATCCTTCCTGAGCCCACAGGACTGGCCTTCCTGCTCCTGGTTTTAATTTCTTGGCCTCTTGTACACAGTTAGAACAAAAATATTATTAAATACTGTCTTAATGTTTCAAAGACAGGTATTTGATTGAGTTTAGATTGCTAAAAGGGCATGGCTACAAAACTAACCACTTGGAGATTTTGATAGTCTCAAGCAGATTCACTGAAAACTGAAAAGTTAAGAAATATAGGAAAAAGGAGAAGATAGAAAAATATTTTAATGGGAAGATACGGTTTTAAAATTAATAAAAAATACTGACCAAAGAGACAAATGGTAACTGGTGTCAGAGTGTCAGATAATTATTTCTCATAAATTAATGAGGAAATCATAAGCATAAAAAAAGAACTATATGTTAAAATTCAAGAACAGTTTGAGTTTAAAGAGCTCTTATCAAATGCCATTATTTCACTGTAAAAAAAATGGACTTTGAAAAGCTTTATTACACAATGAAGTATTTTTTCCCTTTTATTTTACAGTATTTGCACCCTAGACCCTAATTCCCAGCTGAATGAATGAATGACTGAATTAACTCTGGTGTAAATTCTGAATAAAACATCCCAAATTTACTTTTGTTCTGTGTTTCATTATTAAAGAACCACAGTGGGGCTGTGAACACCCTTGGGGAAAGGCAGAACAAACTGTTTGGGAGAAAATGCTTTTTTTCTGCTTCTTTGCACTTTCCCAGGCTCTTGGCAATTTGCACATTGCACTGTTGGCTTTTTTTTTTTTTTTTCTGCTGTTTATGAAATAGCAATTAATATTTTGGCTTGATGAACCTGAGGATGGGAGCTGGCTGGGAGCTCTGCCTGGCAATTACAGCCACTGTCATTTCCTTCTGCTCTGCAGGACTGGGGGACACCCTCAGCCCACTCTGCTTCTTTCATGGTCTTTATTTAAAGAGTTAAAAATCTACAGGAAAGGAAGTACATCTGTGAAAAAAAAAAAAAAATTGTTGCCTTTTCTGGTTATAAATCTTTTAATTTGCCATGTTCTTTGGAGATCTGCTGCTTTGTCCTGTGTTTTAAATATTTGTTGTTCTGCCTGGGGCTGGTTTGCGTTGCTGCAGTTTGGTGGGATGTGCTTGGGGTGTCGTTTCAGCACCACAGTGATTTACTGCACAGCTGAACTGTGCTTGTGTGCCAGGACATTTCTTTTCAAAAAGCTTTGTAGTTCTGCCATGAGCCAGAACAACAAAAGATAGTAGTGCTGGAAAAACTGAAGCACCAAAGGAATTCTGTAATGAGAGTGCGGCGACTCAGACACGGCATCTGGTGCAGAACTTGCTTTTTATTACCAGAATTTTTGGCCTTATGTGGTGTTTTCAGCTACTCAGGGAAAGGGGGTCGGTGTCAAATCTGTTTCCTTCTGTGGGGCAGAACTTGGTGTTTTTTATCATAGAATACATCAAAGAATTTCTTCACTGAAAGGGTGGTCAACCATTGGAATGGGCTCCTCAGGGAGGTGACACAATGCTTGACAGTCCTTTCTGAGAAGAAATTCTTGCTGATGTCCAGCCTGAGCCTCCCCTGGCGCAGTTTGAGGCTGTTTCCTCTCATCCTGTCCCTGTTCCCTGGGAGCAGAGCCCTGCCCCTCCTGTCAGTGGGTTCCCTCCCTGCCTGGCCAGGCTCAGGTGAGCCCCAGCATCCTGCTGAGGACATGGGGTATTTTCCCAGCCTCTGAGTAAAGCCTTTGAGGTACCAAGGTTAAACAATTCCATTGCCTTGGCTGAGCAGCAGAGGAGTGCTTAAAGCATACCAAATGATTGAAAGTGCAGAGAGTATGTGCATTATTAACTTACCTAAAGGATCTGAACCCCAGCAGTGTAGTGAGCATCAAGTGTTGATCTGTGCCAGTGCTCTGGACTGTGGGTAGCTCTGCAAAAGCACAGACACAGATTTGGATCATTAATAGAATGGAACATATCACAGTGCTGGGTTGGTTTTCATCTGCTGTAACAAAAATGCTTTTAATTCAGTTTTTGTGTCTGTTTCTATTCATCTCCTTTCATTGTTTGTGCCTTACCTCAGTCCTGTGGGGGTGGTCAGTGACGCTCTGTTGCCTTTCAGGAAACAAACACAGAAGTGAATTCAAGTTCTTGGTGGATCAAGTAAATAAACGGTGGAAGAAAATAGGTGAGAGGAAAGCAGAAAGTGCTCAAAACAAAGAGGAAGTGTCTGTCAAAGAGCTGCCAGCAGCCACAGGTCAGTGACATTTAGAATGGTCCCCTCTGGGACCACCCCTCTGTGGGGTTCCCAAAGAAATGGTCTTTCATCTGTTGTTGTTCTTCTAGAGCCTTTGAGGGGGAAAAAACCCCAACCAGCATAAAGATCAAACAGACCCTACAATGATGTACTGCTGTTGATTTTAGTGTGGAGCACAAGCACAACCCATAATAAGTGCATTAGTTGGATTTCTGTGTGTGGATGTGCTTTATCTGGGCACATTCCAGTTGGTTGAACAGGGCTGTCAGGTTCTGGTTCAGGTTTGCTGCAGGTGCTGAGGGTGGGCACATGACCACTCTGGAAGGAAGGTGAGGGTGGGAGCTGCTTGCTGCCTTTCAGCCTTCCAGGATCCTTACTCTGAGGGAGGTTGGCAGATGGGAGCTGCAGAAGTGTTTGTGGGGATTGGATTCAGGAATTATTTGTCCAGAGACTGAAGCAATAAAATCCTTGAGCTTGTTTTAGGCTGTTCATGCAGGATGTTGCTGTGTTTTATGTTTATATCCTGGAGCACAGTGGGAAGTGGGGATGCATGGCTGCAGTTGCTCCCTGGCTGGGGGAAGGAGCAGCCTCCAGCCTGTTCCTTCTTCCTCCCCACAGCACCCAACCTCACCGGGTGTGCCCCAAGGCGCTGCTGTGGGATCCTCTGCTCTCCTCTGGTGGTGCTTCCTGGCTGCTCTGGCAGGGAACATCTATCTTTGAATGTGGGATTTAGAAGAGCATTCCTCAGCCTAACAGAACTTGTGCTTTTCTAATCTGTTTGAGAGACTGAGTTTTGGCAAGAATCCCACTGGCCAAGATGGGATGTGCTGTTGTCTGTACACTTGGGAAAACATGGCAGTGTCGTTTGCCCCAGCTCTCACAATCCCTGTGCTCTTGAGCTGACAATCTGTGGCTCTCTCCAGTGCTGGCTCTTCCAGCAGAGCTCTGAAGAATAAAAAGAAACAAAGCAAACAGTATAACAGTATTAATTTTATCCTTATTGTTTCCCACAGACCTTCATGCAGTGCATAATCCGTTCTATGTGAAGGGTAAAAGTTAAAGAATCTCAAGGATAAAATATTTTAAGATGTTCCTCTTCTATAGCAGAGGCAATGTGTTACTGGATAGTGGGGTCACAGCCTTGATTTCCAGCTCTAGAAGGGAGGAATGGGCTGCTGTGGATTTTGGGGTTTCTGTCTCCTATGTGAGCTGTTCTGTGTGCTGCCCTGCAGGCTCTGAGAAGAGCTGAAGTAAAACCATAGAGTTTTTCCACAAGAGTGATCAGGTAGAAAATAACTTGGAGCAGATGTATCATCCTGCACCATGTTCAGGATGCGGCAGCACCTCGTTTGGCTCTGGCAAAGCTGCACAATTTCCATTACACTTTGTTCCCTGAGCTTCCAGTAATCCTTGGAATTTCAGTTTTGAGTTTTGTGCAGAACATCTGCACTCGGATGGCTGTTTGTAAACAACTGAAAAAGCAACAAGGTGATTTACGGGGAAGGAGCAGATGCCTCGAGCCTGTTTCCTCAGGGTTCCTTGTTAACAGCAATTGCCTTTTAATTAAACTGGGAATTACAGCATGGCAATGGCCTGTTGGTAACAGGTGGTAGAGCCAAGGCTTTGTCTGCATTCCTTACCCACTTCCTTTGGGCTGTCATGGAAGTGGTGGAATTGTACAGAATTGAAACAGATCTTTGGTTTGGTTGGAGTTTTGTTGCTTTGTTCATTTATTTTAATTTCCCCCTCCATCTCTCCCATTGCCCTCTCCCGTCCTATTGGTTGATGTAATTTAACCTCACTCTCTCTGTGGTGACATTTTAATCATCTGTTCCTGATTTACATCATCTTGCTTTTCATCTTTAAGCTTAAAATATCTTCCCCAGTCTTTATAACTTTTAAGCATGGGGCTATGCTTTGCCTGAGGGGAAGTGCCATAAGGATTTGATATATATTGGTGCTAAATAATTTGATTTGATAAATATTAACTGTGCTGGGCTGCATTATTGCACAGGCCTTTGCTATTTTTACCCTGCTAATTTCAGAGTTGTGTTTCATTAGTTGGACAACCGAGTCACTGGGATCTGCTGGTTGTTTTCAGCAGACAAAAATATGCCCCTGATATTTAATTATGCCTGTCAGCGGGAGAGAAAGGGCAAGCTGAGCTGAATCCAAAGATTTTGAAGCCCCTCCACACTCTAATTAAAGTTCTGCTTGGCCATTTCTGTCCAAACCATTGCTGGAGGGGCAGAAAAGTCGGAGTGGTTTGAGCAGGAACATGGCTGAGATGGAGCCAGGACATGTCTGTTATCATCAGTTATCACTGAGATGGGTCTGGGGAGGCCTTCGTGTCCTGAGTCATTTTTTAGTTAAGTAACTCACTTGCAAATATTTCTGAGTATGGCATGAGGGCAGTCTATCTTTTCATACCAGGATTTTTAACCTAGCTCTGTTTTCTGTTTGGAGGGGCAGAAGGTGCCTTTTCAGAGAACTGTTCATCTTTTCCTTGAACAAAACACTCGACACAAACCCAGCAGAATGGTTTTCAATTTTTGTCTGTTGTGTTGTCTAGAAATTATTTTTCCTGTTGAAATGGAAGTGTCAGTGCATTGACCTTGTCTTAGCTGCATAAGGAAGTAAATCACAACCAAAAGTAAGCCTGTTAACTTGATCTGTAAAACTTAAAGCTGAAGCTGTCTGATGCAGGGGCTGAAGGGAATAGGTAGCACAAGCAGCCAACAGTGCTCATTAAGTGCTTGCTAATTTCTGAAATAAAGTTCTGTCTTATGAAATGTGTAACACGTCCTCACCCTTTATTTCTCTCCTTGCCTGTGAAACTCAACAGTGAAAGATTTCTGGAGTTGTTGGTTGGTTTCTTTTTTTAAGTATACATGAAAAGAAATTCAATCTTTGAAACTGTCCAAGTTTTAGAAAACAAGTATGTGGGAATGAGATGTTGGTATCTAAATGCTTATAACTTCTTTCTTTCTTTTTTCTAGGCTGCAGAATCCTAAACAATAGTATTTGCATTATCATTCTTTCTGATCTGTCTTTCCTTTGCTAGAACCTGGGGAAGAGCATCACACAGCTGTTGTCCCTGGAAAAGCCCAAGCACTCCAATCAGAAATTCCTGATGGCCCAAGAAGTGAATCTCATTGCTTGAAGGACTGGCAGAGATCAGCCTCTCCTGAGCTCTCACTGTCATCTGACTCAAGCAGCAGGTTGGTGGGGGAGTCACCTGGGCCTGGTTTTGCTGCATGGGAGCTGCATGGAGCAGCTGTGGCAGTGCCAGGGAGCAATGCAGGCATCCAGCAGCACAGGAGGGGTGCTGAGCTGTGCTCACACATTCCTTCTGCAGCCTGTTCCTGCTGTTCAGTAGCTGGAGGGATGGAGCTGAAATACATGTAGAATTCACTTAACAGTCTGTAATGCTAGTGTTTTGTGGTCAGACAGGAGAGACCTTCCATCCTCCCCAGGCAGCACTTCAGCTGAGCTTTTACTGCATTGCTGCTGCTGTTCTCATCTAGGGATTGCTGGTGTAAATGTTCTTTTGATACAGAAACAGGGAGTGGGATGTCTGGGGAACCAGGAGTATGTTTGGTGAGTCCCTTCCACTGCTTCACCCTCCCATCTGCTGGAAGTTTTATTTAGAGAGGTCCCAAAATTGATGTGGCCTCAGTCTTTTAAGTAGTATGGCTGTAAGGACCTGTGGCCCCAGTTTCTGGAGCAAAGGTGAAAAAGTCATTGAAAACAAATAGAATAATTGGGGTTTGCTATGTGTCTAAAAGCAGGAGAGCCAGTCTTGCTATCTTGGCTGATAACAGAAATGAGAGCAGAATGCAGGTCTGCATTACCAGCACTAAAAGGGTTTCCTGTGTTTTTAGAAGTGGGAGATAATTAGAGGAAGTAGCAGAAGGTCACCAGCTGAGCTGGGAGTGACATTTCTTGATTTCCCACCCCTTGGACCCCTAGTACCTGCCTCTTCCTCCTTGTTCTGCAAACACCAAGAGTAGTGATTGGCTTTATTGGTGGTTATTAACAGAGCAATCTAATTGAAATATTTTAATAGAAACCAATTTTCCTAAAGTCATTTTGGTTTACAGAGCTTTTAGAAGTCATCCTGAGGGTTAAAGAGCTTTCAAAAGTCATCCTGGGGATTCCCTTTCACAGAGGGAAATGTTGAACTGTCGGTGAAAGCCAAGGGAGACTTTGGAACAGGGAGATCAGCTCGGGGGATTAGAGAGCATCAAACAGTAAATGTCTTTGTTTTACAGGATCAAACCTTGCTGCCTGTTTCCATTTCCTTGAATAAGTGGGAGCATACAGTAAATATTTGTCAGTAAACAGCAATATGCTGGCTGGCAGAGCACTTGGGGAGGCAGGAAGGGTCGTTGTTGCCCTTTCAGAATATCACTGCATTTCTGTTTGGCTTCAGAGCTGCCTTATAGACCAATAAAGCCCTTCCCCTCCTCTGGCCTTTCCCCTCTGTGCTATCTGTGTCTTTCTGCCTGAACAGGTACTGTAAAATTGACAAAGGCAGCAATTCAGTTTATTTGCTGTTCAGTGTGTAACAAACCTTTAAGGTGAGCCCTGGACTAGCTTTATCTCAGTTTCTCAGGATGTAAATGATGATGACAGTTTTTCCTTCTCTGTGATCAGGGAGCTGTTGTGCTGCTCATTCCTTGGTCCCTGCCAGGGCTCTGGATTGACACAGAGCTCTCACACTGTTATACCAATGCTGGAGTGTCTCATTTCAGGTGGTGTTGGAGCAGATTCCCCAGCTCTGTGGGACACACTGCCCTGCAGAGGTTGGGTGACCCTCTGCTCTGACTGCCCAGGGCAGGGGCAGCCCAGGGAGCCTTGGGCCATCACAGCCTGCAGCTGCTCCTCCTTTGCATCCAGCCCCAGTGCTTGGACTGCACAGAGAGATGAGAGCAGCAGCAGTAGTGCAGGGAAAGCTCAGCTCAAGTGAGATGATGCTGCCTGGTGATGATGGAAGGTCCCTCTTGTCTGACCACAGTGTTCCTCATGCCAACTGTACCTGGATAAAGAGCACTTCAGAGTGTTTTCCTGGGTTTTCTGGGAAATAAAGAAAGGTTGCAGGGAGTGTCCCCCTTTCCAAATGCTGAGGTGGAGGAACACTTACTGAAAAGAGTCAAATGTGCTCTTTGTCTGGACTGTTGGTGCTCCTGGTAGCTGCTCTGAAAGGGCAGGAGGGCTGCTGGGCTCAGGGCAGTGCCCAGGTCTGGTTGGGCCCTTGGAGGGGTCCTGCTGTGCCCATGGACCAGCTCTGGACTGTGCAGGACTGCAGCTCCTCCTCCTCTTCCTCCCAGCACGCTGCTCCCACAGGGCTCTGTGTGCAGAGGGGCCCTGGCTTATGGCAGCACTGGCAGGGCTGTCCCAAGCAGGTGTAGTCATTCAAAGAAGGACATCTTTCATCACTGTGTGCTTATCATGGGGCTGGTATTGTGTTAATTGTAGTGAAATAAATCCAGCACAAATCAAACAAGAATGATTTAGGTGTTGATGGTTTTAGTAGTATTGTGGTGTTGTATCAAGTAATGGATTGCTGAGGCTTGTGTTTTCCTGATAACGAGAGGGTATCCTTTGCCAAGAGTAAATGTTTTTCACTTTGAAATGTCAAAACTGGAAATATATTTGGAATTCCAAATCTTCATGCTGTGCTCTTGTGAGGGCACTTCTAAATGGAGGCTGTTGTTTTGATGAATTAAAACGAAATTAGGATGTTGAGTAGCATATGGAATATAACAGAACAGTCTGAAGTCAGAGTTGAAATGTTTGTTCTGCAAAAAGATGGTGCAAAGAAATCAGTGATTCTTCTGTTTTTATAAGGTTTGTCCCTTTTCAGTCTCATGTTAATACATGCTACGGGAGTAGTTGGTCAAGATTAGAAATCCATCCATTGTACACTAATCACTGATGAACTGATATTGTTCAAAGGTCAGTGCTAACACTGAGAAAATGAGAATTTTACTCCTGCTGGAGAATGGAGCCAGGCCAGGCATGGAAACTGCAGCAGTGCCCCAAACATGCTTGTGCTCTGGGGAGATTGATGATCCCACCGAGAGAGCAAACTGTGTGTTACAGATAAGCACCAAAACACAGCCACGGCTTTGAAAGGGTAATTTTTCAAAGCTCTGAAGTCACAGCTGCACAAGGCTTCCACAGGACTGCAGTGCTCCATATGAATAGTCCTGTGGTATTCTTTGACTTTCTGGGACTGAAGCCAAATTTTACACAACTACTTAAACAATTGGAAAATCAGGAAAGTAATTAGGAGGAACAATGATAAGCCAGTTAATGAGCTATGTAAAGGAAATATTCCATTATAAGTGTTTTATGTAATGGGGATAATATGTAGTTTTTAAAGCAAATTATTTTTTCTTAAAACTGTGTTCAACACAAATGTTGGTTCCTGATGATTAGAGCAAGACTTGAACAGCAGACAAAACCCAACATTGGCCTTGTCAGAGATGCTGAAACGCAGTCAGAATTTTGAAATCCTGGTGGGAAAGTGCTGTATCCACAGTCTGTGAATATAAATCCCTCTGCTGCTGGAATACCCAGAGGGACTGCAGTGTCTGCCAGGAGGGGTTCATGCCCAAGGAAGGGGCCTCATTTGCAATATATGGGGCTTTTTGGCAGTGAGTTTAGGAGCCATTGATCAGGATCTGGATTTGGCAGTTCTCTTATCCTTGGATTTATGTGCTTTACACAGTATGGGCTTTAGTTCATCAGCAAGGAAGAGGTAGGAATAGGAGTGCACTGGATGGCAGCAACCCTCTGAGATGGGTGCCATGGTTTGGCAAAGCTGCAGGATGGAGTGCCTGGCAGTGCTGTGTGAGCTCTTCCTGGGCAGCTGCCTCAGGCTAAGTTTGAAGGCAGCGCTGTCCTGCACCCTGGCCATCGCTGTCAGATGAGAGAAGTGTATGAAAATGTGTTGATCAGTGCAATAATTGCCTTTTTTAGTTCTTCAGGACTTTTTTTACTTAATAAATCTTGCACTGCTTTGGCTCAGAGATGATGTATATCGCAGTGTTAGACAGGAGTGTTTGATCTGTGAATTTTGGCCTCAGATATGGGTTCATTGTGAAAGGATGATGATACTTTTCTGCTATGCTGTTGATTCATACTTTTGTTCCCAAAACTTTGAGCTGTAACAAATGGCAGGAGCTGTGAGGCATGGTGGTGAGAGTCCTGGGGACATTGTCAGGTAGGGCCAGCTGGTGGCCTCAGCTGTGCATGGTGGAAGCTCTTACACAGAGCCTGTGCCCAAGAGGACAGCAGTCCCTGGTCAGGAGCCGTGGGCTGTGGACATCTCTGAGCCCTGAAAACAGAAGCTGTGGTAGGGAGTGCTCTTGGTGCTTCGGCCACCACATCCCACTGCTGCCAGGCTCCTGAGGGAGGCAGTTCAGGTAGAGGCAGCAGATCTTTCCCTTTTCCCAAGGCACAGCCCCAAAGCTGTGTTCCTGGGCTGCAGAGGGGGCCGTGGAGAACTGAGGAAGCCTGGGAAGCGTCAAGGAAAACAGTGAGATGGTGGAACTTGTGTAGGGTTTGGTGCAGACAAGAGCCCTCCACGGGAGCCTGGGCAAAGCCAGGGCTGGCAGACCTCTCCAGAGACAGGAGGGTGAAGCCATGGGCACGTGGTCTGAAGAGGAGGTTCTGCAAGGCCAGGGAAGATGTTGTGTTGCACAGCTCATCTTGGACATGACACAGTGCCTGGGCTGCTCCAGCAGCCAGCTCACCCTGTTTGTTCCAGGGGACAAAGTGCAGGCAGGACTGCAGGAGGGACAGAGCTGCTTGCCCTCACTGCTGGGGGCTGGGCATTCACCTCCAAAGGACACTGGTAAAATGAGATGGGCTGGAGCTCACTGCTTGTGCCAGCACTGAGGGAAAACGTGCCTGGTCCATCACACACTGCAGGATGGATGGATGGATGGCAGGATGCTGGCTGCTCACGCCAGGCCCAGGAGGAACTTAATCTGCCTTAAAATAAACCAATTCAAAGAGCTGTTTGCTCCTCTCAGTTTGAGAACAAGACATGTCATTCACACTTACATCAGCTTTTTTTGCTCTATTTTAGGGTGGTGTGTTTATCTTAAATGAAAAAGTGGGGGGTGGTGGAAGTCAAACCCAACTGATGGTCAAGAAAGGAAGAGCAGACTCTTGGTTGACTCTGTAAGGGATCAGGGAAACCAGTCCTGCAGGAATGGAGTTGGGGAATTGCCTGAGTCACTGGAGCTGCAGTTTTCCCAATGTGACCACATGAATAAGTGCAGATCACCCTGGCACAGGATGCTGACTGCATCTTGAGCAGTTCAGGTGAAGAACTTTTATCGTTTTGCTGTAAAAATTGACTCATCTGGAAATGATCTGTGAAATTGTGGGAGAAATTAGTGACCTTTAGTTAAGAAAAGGACAGAAAACCTGTTGTGGGAATTTGTCTTGAATTTGGAGTCTGAATAAAATCTGAAGGGGTGTTTTGCTGTGCCTGGATGCAATGTAGGTAGGTACCTCTGGGGCATTGCATTGAAAAGGCAGAAGACATTGGAGAAATGAACAAAACAAAAATTCTAAATTCTGTGATCTCTTTGGCCTCTGTGGGATAAAACTTATAGAAAAAAACATTCCGAATGAGGCAGCTGTTTCTCTTATTTAATTCATAATCTTCAGTTTAAGGGCTAATCATTTGATGCTAAGAAGAGGGAGGAGTTTTCTTTGGGGAAAGAAAAAGTTAATTTAAAATGCGATTCAGTTGGTGGTCAAAGTTTGCTTTTGTTTAGTTTACAGTGTTTTTTGATAATGGTTTTTCAACTGTGGCATACTTGAGGATATTTTTTTTTAATTTTGAAATACTTTTGTCCCCTGGCATGTGTCAGAAAGGTGTACAGTTATGTCAGCTCCAAATCCAGCCTTGCTCCAGCCTTGTGACTGAAGTCAATGTCTGGGAGAGCCGGGAGCAGAGAATTGCTTCAGTGAGTGGCTGGCGTGGAGCAGGGGGAGGCTGGAAGGGATCCTGCAACACAGGGCTTTAGCTCCAGCTGGAGTTCAGAACCCTGGTGTGTACAGCTACTGCAGCTCCTCGGTCTCTCACTGCAATTAGGGCGTAGGAGTTAATTGGGTTCTCTGGGGACCGATGGCTGTGGCGTCAAGGGCCCATTCACAGCTCCAAGTGTAGGCCAAAGGTGGAACTCGCTCCAGGACGTTTTGTACTTGGTTTTAAAGCAGTTTGGTGGGCCTAGACCATGGATTCCACATGTGAATTCTGACCGTGCGTTGCTGGTTTGAGCATTGGCCAGGCTTTTTCAGTTTTATTGTTTTGCGGTGACAAACGCGGCGGGTGATAAATGCTGCATTTTCAAGGCAGGGAAGTACATCATGTTCAGGCCTCAAACCTGTTCCTTTTCTATTTTTGGGGACTAAAAGCACACAAATAGCCCTGTGTCCTCCCCAGTTCTTTTTTCAAATGCAGCTGGAACATCAGAGTGAGGTTTGGAAATATGATGATAACTCATTCCCTGGGCATCCACTCGTGCACCGAAAATGAGCTTTTGATAGACTTCTAATTCTGAGAGTAAAAACAGTGTTGACTTTCTAAAGTTTCCCCATCCATTTTTGGTAACTTTTTCCTTTTTATCTGTATGACTGAATGTGCATGTGTTGGAGGTTACTCCAACCTGGTGTTGTTTGTCCAGCCAGATTCCTGTTGGTTCTGTAGTTATCTCCTCAGTAACAACTGAGGACTCTCACTTCACAGGGGAGAAAAAATGGCCAAGGGTGAAAAAAAATCCTGATGTCTTACAGAAATGTTATGTCATATTGATATATTTAAGGGAGACTTTAAAAAAAGTACACTTTACCCCCCAAAACATCTTGCAGATCCTCTGCAGAGTAACTTTCTGGTGTCTAGGAATACAGAGGTGATGTAGTTACCACCTAACAGACATAAACATAGAATTGTCTTGTGTGTTAAATAATGATAATGAGACCCCAGGGTAACTAAAAATGAAGTGAGACAGAGAGAGAAGTTTCAAGCCCTGCATTGCTGAAGGTGTTGCTGAAATAATTTCCATCCATTTTGTTTTCCCCTTCAGCACCAATTCGGACATTCTGGCTGATGGGGAAGGATCTGAGACGTGTTCAGCATCCTTTGAAAGGTGAGTAGAATATCCAAGAGTTGGTCCTTGGGATGGGTTTAGGTCTGTAGTTTGCAGTTGGTGGAATCCTGGAGAAGCAAATGCCTCAGGAGAGTCAGATTCTTGGGGAATCCCCACAGCTCTGGGAAGCACAGTTTGGTCAGTGAATGTGGATCCTTGAAAAATGGTACCTGGGTCCTCCAAGAATCCACAGATGCCCAATTGAATAGCTTTATTCTAAGGGATGTATAAGTATATATTTTAATTAAAAAGAAAAAGAGGAAACTGCTTTTTTATGGAAAATTAAATCTGATCTTCTATTACATTTGAGAATTCCATTGTTGACAGAGCTGTAGGTGAGGCTGACAAGTTGAATGTGCTGGAATTGAGCACCCGTTTTGATTTACTTCTGTTTGAAATTAGAAGAGCACTTGCTGGTTTGTTAAAATCTCAGTGTCTGCAAGTCTCTGAGTGATGTTTCTGTTTCCCATATGAAATCCTGTGTGAAGGGGCTGGGGAGAGCTGAGGAGGGCCATGGATCTACAAGGTCCCTCAGCTCGGTGCTCTGGGAATGTTCAGTCCCACCACAAATCCCAGCTGGGTCTCAGTGCTGGGAGTCACACGGACCTCCCTGGGCATGGCTGAGGGTCCCAGGGGTGCGGGACACCCATTTCCATCGTGTGCAGCTCTGGAACACAACTTGTTCCTGCCACTGCCTTCAGTGTGTATCTGCTGGTAGTCAGCAGATGTGGGCTTGAGCATCTCGGCGTTTTCCGTTGTTATTTTCAGTTGTAAATTCCCAGTTTAAGACAGATGAATAGTCCCTGCAGGATGGATTCAGCCTAGCAGATGGTATAAACCAGAGTGCACTTAAAAGGAATGTTTAATTAGCAAAAGCTGTTGACAGATTAGCGGCATCTTTCATGTCAACACTATGTGGAATCTTAAGCTCCAAGGCTGAATGATGGAAATCAGCTGCTTCATTTACATACAGCTAGTTTAAGAGTTTTTTCTTTAAAATTAACTGTGACTAAAAATAACGCAGTTGTTGAGTTTTCTGTGGAAAATACTTTGTCCATAAATGAGGAGAGCGCCTGGCAGGGCTGCAGGCCCCAAACACTCCTTTGGGGTAACACTGACCAACCTCTTGTCCTGCTGCCAGGCAGCTGTGCCCCAAACTGCTTTTCTGATAGAACATCCTCATGGTTTTGTCAGTGCCAGGGGTTGTTCTCAGTCATGGACCAGGAATCTGGGGATTGCTTCTGTTCCTTGGGTTCCAAACTGGTTTCTGGGGACAGAAGGAGAGGCATTGTGATGACCTTGTTCCTGCAGGCTCAGGAGCTATGGGATGATCCATGGTGCTGTCACCTTTGTCAAATGAGAAGACAGAGAAATATTTCTCTCCCCATCCTTGTAAGTGTCCAGGGCCAGGTTGGACAGGGTTTGGAGCAACCTGGGATAGTGGAAGGTGTCCCTGCCTGTGGCAGGGCTGGAATGGGATGGTCTTTAAGGTCCCTTCCAACCCAAACCATGCCAGGATTCCCCATCACCTGTAACACGTATGTGTGCAGCATCTGTGTGCTGCTCCCAGTGCTTCTGTACGCCTCGGTGTGTGCTGTGTTAGGGCACTTGCAAGCTCCTGTCACCCTTCTTTTCTGTCTCCCCAGCAGCAGCAGCAGCTCCGTGGCTCAGGCGGGGAGCAGGAGGAGGCTGCGGCCGCGGGTCCCCGAGAGCGCTGCAGCCCTGCCCCAGGGCAAGAGGAAGAGGAGCTAGTGCTGCAGGAGTGCCCCAGCTGGGAAACACCTCTGGCTTTTTCCCATTCTCAGAGTGTCTGGGTACTGAGTAAAATGCTGTATTTTCACATCACTGCCATTCCAGCTGCCTTAATGACCGGGCTGGTGGCTTTGCCCACAGCCCTGTGGCCACTGACGGCTGAGGCTGGGCAGAGTGCCAGAGCCCTGCAGGAGCCTGACCTGGCTCCTGTGCCTGAGTGCCCTTGCAGCACTGGGTCTGTGTGCTGCCACTGCTCCTGCTTGCATCCTCTGGAAGCCTCTCCTGCCCTCGTGGAAACAGCTGCAGGACAGTGTTTTGTTTGGGGATGGGCAGGTACTGGTGCCCCAGGTCCCTGGCACAGCCAGGGGAGGGAGGGACTGAGGAATGCAGGGACATTGTCCTACACTAGCAGGCTTTTTTATACATGTCTGTGTAAAGTTACTCAGTATTATGTGTTGTGATTTGAAGTCCTGAAACTGGAAAGAAGCCAGAAGGTTGTTGGACATGCAGTATTCTAGCTTTCAAGCAAATAGTTACATTGAAAAGTGATTTTCCTTAGGAGGTGGTGGAATTTTCTGATATAATAAAGCAGCGCAAGAAAATGAAGGAAATGCAAGAAACCTGAATATTAGGGAAGGCTTTGAAAAATAAAGCTTGTAAGCAAAATGAGAAAAACAATTCAGGTGCTTTTGCTGAGCCCTGAAGTTTTGGTTAGAGCTTGTCAGTGTGAGCTTGGCAAAGAAGGCACAAAATCTGAGTAAGATTGGGGGTTGTTGTGTCTTGGCTTCAGACTGTAGCTGGGATTCAGAAATAATCCTCCTCAAGCCATGGTTCCCAGGAATATTTGTGTTTGGAACAGGCTCAGTTGTGGCAGATAAAACTATCATAAGTGCATGAAATGGAGAGAGGCAGAGGCAAAGCAGGAATCTGGTTGTGTTGATTTGGGGTTTTTTTACTAAACTAAACCTTCTGAAAGACAATAGTTACTGATGTCTGCTTTGGGGCTGCCTTTCTGTCACAGCAGCTCACATCAGGCATTGGAATTGCTTGCAGTTGGCCAGTGAGTGTAATAATGTAAATTAGTATCATAAAGGGCTTTCTCCAGGCTCTTGCAAAGCAGCTGCTGTTTGAGGGAGGGCACTGGTGTGGGGACACCATGGCTGCTGTGGCTGCAGGTACTGACATTTCCACTGGAAATGAGCTGAGGAGCCACGCTGCCACGGGAACTGTGGCAATTCCATGGGGCAGCAGAAGGGAGAGAGCAGCTGATACATTAAATACAGGCATCAATTAGGCTGGCTTGCTGACAACCTGTCAAGATTATTTTTTTATCACTTATTGTTGTCATCACCATTTAAAGTCCAAACTGGTGGCCTTTGTCTGAGGTGGAGCTGTTTCCCTCCTTTGGTACAGGGCAGTGGGTTGGTGCCAGAGGAGGGCAGTGCCATTTGTGGAGCTGACAAACCTGAGTGGGCTCAGAGGTGGCTGAGGTGCAGGGGAGGCTGCATGGAGCAGACACACTGGGCAAGGGGGAGGCTTAGGAAAAAGTGTGGGTTCCATGGTCTGATGCCTCATTCCCACCCTGACAGAGTGAGTGCCTGGGCAGGATCCAGTCTCTCCTGCCAGACCCAGGGCCAGCTCCAGCCCCAGTGCCAGGGTGCTGCCAGCGCCAGCCTTTGCCAGGCGTGGCTGCTGATCCCCTGGGTGCTGTAAATGATTCTTGCTGCACATCTCACCAACCCAAGATCCACAGGAACTGCATAGCATAAGGGAAAAAACAACAGAGAAGGAAACAGAGTGTCCTCCCCAGGCTGTCCTGTCCCCTGCTCCCCTGGGCAGCTCTGCTCCTCCGTCACTGCGTCAAGGGGTGAGTGGGAGCAGCCAGGCTGGGGCACAGGTCAGGAGCAGAGGCAGTGCTGAGGCACAGGGTCCTGCTGGGGCTGAGCATGGCCCCATCGAGGGGGAAACCCCCCCTGTGTTCTTGGGGTGAGTAATCATAAAGTTACTGCATCCTCCTGACACCTTTTCACTGGGCTGGTTGTGACCAATGCTTGGCACATCACCTGCTGGTTTGGCACTGCAGGGCTGTGAGTCCCAGGGACCCTCTGTCTCACCCTGCTGTGGGTCCAGCCTCTCTGCAGCAATTCCCAGAGTGGATCTGAGGCAGATTCCCAATGACTGTGGCTCCCTGGAGAGTTGGGAGTAGGGCAGGAGCTCCCGGGGGACTGACACTGGCAGCCAGGGTGGGGCTGGGCTGGGATGCCACTGGAAAGCTTTGGGAAGGGCTGCTTTGGGCAGGGGACCATTCAGGAGGAAATTAATTTAGTCATGGAGCTGTCCCTCAGGCCGGGGCAGAAGGGCAAAAGTGGAAACAAAATAATCAAAAAGTAGAAATGTCCCGTTCCCCCAGGCGGGCAGGAGCCGTGAGAAAGGCAGCGATCCTGGGAATGGGGGAGCAGCAGGAGCAGAGTCACCCTGCTGGACAGGGGCCTCCCTGCTGCCTCCCACTGCACCTGCCCTCTGAAACGAGCAGCTGGGCTTAGCAGGAGCTCGGGGTGGGAGGACATCACCTGGTTTTGTTTGGCTTTGCAGATATCAGGGAGTTTCTGTTGGATTGTTTTTGCCTGTGAAGGCAAAGGGAGTTTGCCCAGGCTGTGGTACCTGTTTGTGCCTGCTCAGAGCAGGTGCTGCTCTGTCTGCAGCCTTTCCCTCGTGGTCACTGAGCTGTCACACACCGAGCTGTCACTGTCACCGTGCTCTGCCTGCACTGGGGAGGTTCCCTGGCAGCCAGGAGTGGGCAGTGCTGGCTCAGGACACAAGGGTGGGCTCAGCACCCCTGGGAGGGACCTGGGGACAGGCAGGAGTCAGGGGCTGTCAAGGCCACTTCTCCAAGGGTGCTGTGTTTGCTGGCAGGAGTTAAAAATAAAAAATCTTCTGGTTGAAGGAGGGTCTGTTTTGGTAGAGAGCAGATATTCTGGAATTGGAACACCTCACACAAACAGAGGAATTGAAGATGAATCACAGTTACCTGCTGGGCAAGCCCAACACCAGGATCTCTGCCCAGAGGAAAGAATAATCATGGTTCTGTCCCACCTGGCATTGGAGGAGCCAGAGAGCCTGAATTCAAAATGATTTGGACAAATTGGTGAGTTGGGTCCAAAACAGCTACCTGGAATTAAATAAAGAAGAGGATGAATTACCAGCTTCAGGAAGGAGAAGGTAAACACATTACTGCAAATGGGAAGTAATTAGTGAGGCAGAAAAGTTTGTATAAATGTAGCTGGGCTCCATTTTTGTAGGGAAAGCTCACTGCTCTGTTAATTATTTGGCCCCACAGGGGCCTGGGCTGGCAGTTTCATTGCAGGTGCTCTGGGGGAGAGAAATGGGGGTTGTGTGGGAACACCCTCATCTGTGTGGGCATCCCCAGACACACCTGCTTAGATACTCACACTGAATTATCCTGGGGCCTGCAGCCTCCTTTGTATTGTTTGGCTCAGATTTTGTTGTAGTGGTGAGCACCAAACTTGATTCACTTCCCTTTATATACATACACAAGTAACTGTAGAATTTGCATATGAAGAGATATTAAAACAGACTGTACTCTAGTTTTGATCTGGCTCTTCTATCTTTGCCTAACAAAATCTCAGATCTTGCTGTTTCTGTTTTGTTCAAATAGAAAAGCGCCTCCCTTTACTGGACAGAAGCATCAGTGTGTGTGCAGAGGTTGCAGGCAGTGCTGTGCCTGGCATTAACTGGGTGCTCCATACCTCTGGCCATAGAAGGGTTTAGTTAATAGCCCAGATCCCAGGAGGAGATGCTCAATCTGTCACTTGGGTGTGCAGGTCAGTGCTGCAGGTGAGTCCCAGTGCCACAGGTACAGCCCCAGGGCCCTGGGGCTCTGCTTTGCTTTTCATTCCTTGGTGGTGAGTGGGAGTTCAGGGCACTGCAATGAACAGCTTGAAGTTACACACAAATGTAGTAATCCCCCCCAAAGTGATAAAATTGTTGTATAATCTCCCAACAGCTTGAACCTGAAGCCTCCTTGTTAAAACCCACATGGATACATATTTCAGCTTTATTATCCCCACTTGTTACTCCCAGGGTCTGGGCAGGCTCCATTGGTTTTATGGGCTTTGAGGCTATAATGGGATGAAGCAGGGAACATTTTAGCACAAGCAGTGTCCTTGGGAGCCCTGTACAGACCTGGCTCCTCAGGGAGGTGCCTGGGGAGAGCCTCTGTCACCTTTGCTGGGCTGGGATGTGCAGGGCAAGTGGGAGCAGGGGAATTCCCTACAGAAACCAGAGACATCCACGCTGTGAGGCTCTGCCCCAGCCTGAGTGGGACTGTCTGCATGACAGGATCAGCCTGGATGATAGGATCAGCAGGATCCATAGCCTGCTCTGCTCTAAATGGGTTTAAGCTCCTTGATTTGATCAGAGCCCTGCTGCTGTATCCCAGGGCTCAGCCCGGGGCAGGAGGTGGTGTCCCAGTGCTCTGGGATGTGTCTGCAGAGGCTGGGGTTTCATGTGGAGTGCCAGTGGTGGTGGGGATGGAAATGTGTACTGGCTTAATGCCAGGAAACTCGGGCTCTTTTTCCAGGATTTAGCTCCCAAAGCCGGATGAGCCTGACTCGGACTCCAGTGCTGGTGTGGGCTGCAGGCCATGGGAGCAGAGGCCAATGGGTTTCAGTGAATTGGGGATTTGAAGGAAATGGTTTGAATCACATAAACCTTTCAGGGACATGATGTGAGAGGTTCTCTAACACTGAGTAAGTTTAATGTGTTCC
Organism: Phylloscopus whistleri; assembly: GCA_017589585.1. NCBI lineage: Eukaryota > Metazoa > Chordata > Aves > Passeriformes > Phylloscopidae > Phylloscopus > Phylloscopus whistleri. The sequence goes on from JADMLD010000736.1 coordinate 656,526, forward strand.
CAGATAAACCAGGGGAAGACAAAAGAAATGGATACGTGCATGAACTTGTGTAAATTCTCTTTCTGCTGTGAATGCTTTATGGAACTCAGGACTGCAGCAGCCAAGTTGATCCTCCCTTCTCCATTTGTGTACACAGGTCAGCATCTCTGGCTCCTCTGCTCATCTCTGTGGTTTTAGATTTACCAAAGTTGGGCTTCCTGCAGGCTGAGTGCAAGAGGTGAGGATTAGGAAAAAGGAATTCTAGGCTAAAGAGGAATTCCCATGAAGAGCAGCCAGGTGCCATGGCCTGGCTCTCCAGCCTGCAGTGCTTGCAGGGCTGCAGCCATGCACGAGTTCAGGGGCGGCTGCAGCTCTATCTGCAAAGCTGTGGCCTGGGCTTGACATTTTGCCAGACCTCATCTGTCCTGGGGACCATAAAGTTGTGATTCCAGATAGCTATTGGAAAAACAGCTATTTCAGATCCAGCAGTAAACCCAAATGCAATTAAATTTAGCTTTATTTAGTGTTTGTGCTTTTGATTATCCCAAAGCATGTATTTTTAAAATAAAAATGTTTCCAGCTCTATGGCATCCCTGAACATTTAAAGCTGGAAGAAGTAGGGGGGATGACTCAGAAAACCCTTTGATTCTCAGAGGCTTCTTTGCTTCAAAGTCACGTGTGTTTGGGTTTGTGGAGCAGCTGCAGCTTTGCCTGAGTAAGAACTGAGGGGCTGCCAGGGGCCAGGAGCATCTCTGGCTGTTGGGGGCAATGCCCAGCCTGGATGGGATCACCCAGGGAAGGGCACCAGGAGCTGGATGTTACCTGAGCCCCCCCAAAGCCCAGGCCCCAGGCGTGCTGTCCTCACTGAGCTGCTCCTGCACTCCAGAGCCTGTCAGAGGATGTGGCCCTGGGCGCAGTGTGCCATTGGCATGGGGACAAACAGGGTCAAGCCTGGACAGCTCTTGCCCAGCTGAGCACCTGTGACTCGTTGCTGATATCAAATGCACTTCAGAGCTGCACACCCCTCCTGGAGCTGCTCAGCTGCCACGTGTAGGGGCTGCACAAGGGGCCCTGGGCTCCTTCCTGCTCTTTTCCAGCAGTTGAGGTCTGTTCTGGAAGGGAGCTGGGGTCTGTGCAGCTGTGAGTGACACCTCATCCAAGGCAGAGAGGAGCAGTGGCTGCTCTGCCTCACCTCAGGCGCCAACTCACAGGTGCTGCTGCCACAGCTGAGTCCCCAAGGGCATCCCTCAGTGCCTGCAAGGTGCTCAAGGAACTGAGCAGAAGCCAAGGACAAACCTTTCCTTGCCTCCACTGGAGCCAGGATTTCACCCCCAGTCACCTCCTCCCTCAGAGCTCTCCCCAAACCAGAGCAACAACAACAAGATCATTGCACATGGTGAGCTGTGCTCTGCAGCAATTCCCACAGCATTTTATTGCCTGAAGGAGCAATAACGTGAACCCTGGAGGGAAGAACGTGCCAAAGTATTTAACATTTCTACGTCTTGCATGAAGCTAAAGCTTCCCCAAACTCTTTAAAAATAGCTGCAGGGATGTTTGTTCAGGGCTAAGGCTGGGCTGGGGAGGATTTGAGAAATGACTTGAAGTGGGGAGCAGAGGGTGATGATGCTGGGGCCCTTCAGAGCTACTGGTCTGAGGGGTGAACTGGGAGGGTTCCGTGCTCTTCTGAACCCCCCACCTGCACTTTTGGGTTCTGGATCCCTTGTAGGGAGCCTGAAAGTGGGGACAACCATTGAGCTGGTGCCAAATACACCACAGCTACTGCTCCTTCTTTTATAGAAATAATACTCTGAAGTCTTCCTCCTGAGAGGAAAGGGAAGCTCTCGGTGGGTGTGTTAACTGCCAAGTGCCCAAGGCCTGAGCCTGCTCCTTGGACGGGGCCGGGCCGGCAGCCACGGGGGCCCTTCCCTGGGCGTCCTGCGACGGCAGCTCGGGCAGGGCAGGGCAGGGCAGTGCTGGGGGCTGAGCCCGGTGCCTGCCCCCAGCCTCCGTGTCTGCCCAGAGAGGCGATGCCGGGGGATTTCAGGCTGTCGGGTGCGCTGGCGACCCCCACCCATCACCGCAGCCTCGCTCCGCCGCTTCCCCTCGCGGCACCGCTCCGGGGAACCGGGGCTGCGGGAACCGGGGCTGCGGGAACCGGGGCTGCGGGGAACGGGGGCTGCCCGTGCGGAGCGGAGCTGCGGGGACCCGGGGCTCCTCGAGAGGAGAGGGGCTGCGGGGAACCGGGGCTGCCCGGGAGGAGAAGGGCTGCGGGAACCGGGGCTGCGGGGAACGGGGGCTGCCCGTGCGGAGCGGAGCTGCGGGGACCCGGGGCTGCCCGAGAGGAGAGGGGCTGCGGGGAACCGGGGCTGTCCGAGAGGAGCGGGGCTGCGGGGACCCGGGGCTGCCCGAGAGGAGAGGGGCTGCGGGGAACCGGGGCTGCCCGGGAGGAGCGGGACTGCGGGGACCCGGGGCTGCGGGGAACCGGGGCTGTCCGAGAGGAGCGGGGCTGCGGGGACCCGGGGCTGCCCGGGAGGAGAGGGACTGCGGGGACCCGGGGCTGCCCGGGAGGAGCGGGACTGCGGGGACCCGGGGCTGCGGGGAACCGGGGCTGCCCGGGAGGAGAGGGGCTGCGGGGAGCCGGGGCTGCGGGGGAACCGGGGCTGTCCGAGAGGAGCGGGGCTGCGGGGAACCGGGGCTGCGGGAACCCGGGGCTCGGTGCGCGAAGGGCCGCGCTCGGGGAGGGTGCGGGGAAGATGCTGAGGCGGGTCCGGGTGCGGGGCAGCGGCCGCGGGCGGGCCCCGAGGGGCCGGGCCGGACCCGCCTCTGCCCGCCGCCCCCGCCGCTCGCCCGGCCCCCGCGCCGGGGTTTGTGCCGGGGCAGCGGCGGCGGAGACGCCGAGTGAGCGGCGAGGGGACGGGGAGGAGCGGCGGGGAGCCCCGGCCGGGACACGGGGACAGGGACGGGCGGGCACAGAGAGCGGCACGGCGGGGAGGGAAGCGCCGGGAGGGGAGCGGAGGGGGACACGGAGCGGGGGGACGCGGAGAGCGGTGGAATACTGAGAACCGAGGAGACACGGAGAGAGAGCGGCGGGGACGGCCGGCTGCCGCACGGGAACGCATCGGTAGAGGCTCTGCCCGCTCTCTGCCCGCTCTCTGCCCGCTCTCTGCCCTCACCCTGCCCCAGGCTCGATGCGGGCCGGCGCTGGCCATGGAGAAGCTGTACCTGGCGGGGAGCAGCACCTGGACCATCAACAGCTCCCTGGGGAACGGCAGCCTCCGGCTGGAGAACCTGAGCGCCGGCAGGAACAGCACCGCCGACCCCCTGAAGAGGAACGAGGACATGGCCAAGGTGGAGGTGACAGTCCTGTGCCTCATCCTGTTCCTCGCCCTGACCGGCAACCTGTGCGTGCTCCTGGCCATCCACACCACCCGCCACAAGCAGTCCCGCATGTACTTCTTCATGAAGCACCTGAGCATCGCTGACCTGGTCGTGGCCATCTTCCAGGTGCTGCCCCAGCTCATCTGGGACATCACCTTCAGGTTCTACGGGCCAGACTTCCTCTGCCGCTTGATCAAGTACTTGCAGGTAGTGGGAATGTTTGCCTCCACCTACATGCTCCTGCTGATGTCCCTGGACCGCTGCTTGGCCATCTGTCAGCCACTGAGGTCCCTGCACAGGAGAGCTGACCGGGTCTCCGTCCTCCTCACCTGGCTGCTGTGCCTGCTGGTCAGCATCCCTCAGATCCACATCTTTTCTCTGAGGGATGTGGGGAATGGGGTCTACGACTGTTGGGCAGATTTCATCCAGCCCTGGGGACCGAAAGCCTACGTTACCTGGATCACCCTCATGGTCTATATCATCCCTGTGCTGATGCTGAGCATCTGCTATGGCTTAATCAGCTTCAAGATCTGGCAGAACGTGAAGCTGAAGACGGCTCACGGGCCCAGCGCGGGGCTGGGCTCGGGCTCCCGCGGCGGGAGGGTGTTTGCCAGGGTCAGCAGCACCAGGCTCATCTCTAAAGCCAAGATCCGCACAGTCAAAATGACCTTTATCATCGTGCTGGCCTTCATAGTGTGCTGGACTCCCTTCTTCTTCGTGCAGATGTGGTCTGTGTGGGACACCAACGCCCCGCAGGAAGGTACGGCTCCCCTCCCTCGCCCTGCTGGGCTTGGACGGCTCCGCGCCCCGGGGACAGCCACGGCAGAAACCGCCCCGGGCTGGCTGTGGGCGGGAGGGAGCGGGAGAAAGTTCTGAACACGGAGAAACCCCCGACAGGCAGCAGCGGCTGAGCTGCAGCTTCCCCGGGTCGAGGGCTACCGTAGCTCTGGCAAATTCCAGCCACTGCGGCTCAGGGGTCGGGCAGTGCAGGTGGTGGTGGCTGTCCCTGCGTGGTGGCTGTCCCTGGGTGGTGACTGTCCCTGCATGGTGGCTGTCCCTGGATGGTGACTGTCCCTGGGTGGGGGCTGTCCCTGCGTGGTGGCTGTCCCTGGGTGGTGGCTGTCCCTGGGTGGTGGCTGTCCCTGGGTGGGGGCTGTCCCTGCGTGGTGGCTGTCCCTGGATGGTGACTGTCCCTGGGTGGGGGCTGTCCCTGCGTGGTGGCTGTCCCTGGGTGGTGGCTGTCCCTGCGTGGTGGCTGTCCCTGCGTGGTGGCTGTCCCTGGGTGGTGGCTGTCCCTGGGTGGTGGCTGTCCCTGGGTGCTGCTCTGGGGTCCCTGCAGATTCACTTCCCACGCTGGGTGCTGGGACACACTGCGGGCTGTGTGGGAGCTCAGGAGAAAGCTGCACAGCCTGACTTCCTTTCTTGTATAGTTTTTTCCTCACTGACTTTTTGCTTTCTACTCTTGGCCTCTTCTCCCTCTCCTCCCGCTCCATCCACCCCGGGACTGTGCTGCTGTTATTTGATCTCTGACTGGAGGATGCTTCCCATAGAAAACCCCTGATTTATGAGCAAAATCTTTTCCTAAAAACGTGGTGTCACGGATTTGCCATTTTTTATATTTGGGCTGGCTGCTCCTGTCATCACTGAGGTTGCAGACAGAACGAAAAGTGTCACCGTCCCTGCTCTGAGATGGCTGGAGCTGTGCAGGTCTGGGCTGTCCCCCGGCAGACGGGAGAGCCACCGGGGAGACCTGAGGCAAAAACTCTTCACGGCTTTCTGAGGCGGGAGAAAGGGCGGAAAAGCACACCCAGGGACGAGAGCGCCTTGGATGGGCTGAGCCAGGCTCAGCAGAGGCGCCGAGTCTGCCAGAGAGTGAGGAGGAGCCGCTCCCTGCCGGCATCCGCAGCCCTGCCACGGCACGGGGCTGTGCACTGCTGGCACAGGGCACAGGCACAGAGCACAGGGCACGGGGCACAGGGCACAGGGCATGGGGCAGGGCACGGGGCACAGGGCATGGGGCACAGGGCACAGGGCACAGGGCACAGGGCACAGGGCACAGGGCACAGGGCACAGAGCACAGGACAGGCACAGAGCACAGGGCACAGGGGGCAGAGCACAGGGCAGGGCACAGGGCACAGGGCACAGGGCACAGGGCACAGGGCACAGGGCACAGGGCAGGGCAGAGGGCACAGAGCACAGGGCACAGGGCACAGAGCACAGGGCACAGGGCACAGGGCACAGGGCACAGAGCACAGGACAGGCACAGAGCACAGGGCACAGGGGGCAGAGCACAGGGCAGGGCACAGGGCACAGGGCACAGGGCACAGGGCACAGGGCAGGGCAGAGGGCACAGAGCACAGGGCACAGGGCACAGAGCACAGGGCACAGGGCACAGGGCACAGGGCACAGGGCACAGAGCACAGGGCAGGGCACAGGGCACAGGGCACAGGGCACAGGGCACAGGGCACAGAGCACAGGACAGGCACAGAGCACAGGGCACAGGGGGCAGAGCACAGGGCAGGGCACAGGGCACAGGGCACAGGGCACAGGGCACAGGGCACAGGGCACAGGGCAGGGCAGAGGGCACAGAGCACAGGGCACAGGGCACAGAGCACAGGGCACAGGGCACAGGGCACAGGGCACAGAGCACAGGGCAGGGCACAGGGCACAGGGCACAGGGCACAGGGCACAGGGCAGGGCACAGGGCACAGGGCAAAGGGCACAGGGCACAGGACAGGCACAGGGCACAGGGCACAAGGCAGGGCACAGGGCACAGGGCACAGGGCACAGGGCACAGGGCACAGGACAGGCACAGGGCACAGGGCACAAGGCAGGGCACAGGGCACAGGGCACAGGGCACAGGGCACAGGGCACAGGACAGGCACAGAGCACAGGGCAAAGGGCACAGGGCAAAGGGCACAGGGCACAGGACAGGCACAGGGCACAGGGCACAGGGCACAGGGCACAGGACAGGCACAGGGCACAGGGCACAGGGCACAGGGCAGCTCACAGAGCACATCTGCTCAGCCCAGCACTCTGCCCTTCCCATTCCCTATCCCACTGCACAGCCCCCTGTGGCAAAGCCGGTGTCCCCCAGCCCGTGTGCCCCCGTGCCCTGGGCTGGCCAGAGAGCCACAGCCAGGCAGTCAGGCTCTGCCTCTGCTGCTCCTCTCTGCTCCATTTATTCCAGGAGGAGTGGAATGTGGCTTATGCTGCTCCCTGGGTGCTCCAGGGTTTCCCAACTGATCCAGGCTGGTCAAAACTTCCAGTTCCCAGGGGGGCTCTGGGGTGAAGCAGCGGCCCTCCCTCGTGCTGTGTTTTAATCCTGCACTCCTGAGGGCTGCCCCTCCCTTCCCAGCACACAAACCGAGGCAGCACCCAAACCTCTGCTGCTTTGCTGGCCCCTGATGGGCAGGATTTGTCCATCCCAATCCTTCTGGCTGCAAGGGGAACCTTTCCCTTGCTCACCCTGTGCAGTAGGCCTTGCAGCACTTTTCCCTTTCCCTTTCCTCTTTGCTTCAGGGATCTCCAGCCCCCCAGGCTGTACCACACTCCCCACTCCCTCAGCTCCTGTCTCCGGGCAGCCCCTGGCGCAGGGTGGGAGCTCTGCCAGGGCTTTAGCTGGAGGCTTTCATGGCGTGGGGAGAAAAGCCTGAGGTAGATACAAGTGTTGGGAGAGCCCAGCCCTTCCCTCCAGGCTCTCCTCCTCCCTGCTGGCTGCCCAGACCTCTCTGCAGGGGACAGGGCCTTTGCCCGCAGCGTCCCCACAGCCTTGCCCTGATCCCGGATCCCTCCCCTTCAGCCAGGCTCGGGTGCTGTGGGCAGGCAGCACGGTGGGGTGCAGGAGAGGTGCTGGGAAGGGAATGTGCTGCTCCTCACCTCCCAGCTGCGTGGGCACAGCCACAGGAAGGGCAGAGGGGAAGGAGGGCAGGGGGCCCTGGGTCCCAGACTGCAGCCCAACGAGGGCACGACTGCAGGGGGTGACTGGCCAGGCAGCAGAGATCCCCTTAGGTGGCCACACGCACCAAAGCCCCTCTGAGGTGGGTTGGAGCTGCACGTTATGATCCAGGTGCTGGTTTGAGCACTGGGGACCCTCCACAGAGCTGGGCTGGGGGAGGCTCCTGCTGCTCACAGGGAACACCTGGGGGTTCTGAGCTCGGAGTCAGAGCTGGCTCAGGCACCTGTGAGGACAAGCAGGGCTGTGAAGCACCATGACTGTTCCATGGGGCCCTGCACCCTGGGGCAGGTGCTCTGACATGTGGGCTGTGAGCAGTGGCCCCAGTCAGGGTGTGGGAATTGGGGAGCCCCTCATGCCATCCCACTCCTGTGCTGGGTGTTCGCAGCAGAGCCCCCACAGCCCTGCTGGGGCACAGCCCTGCTGGGGCACCTCTGCCCACCACCCTGCACATCCCCAGCAGAGGGAGGGCCTGGGGACAGGGGCCACCCTTGAGGGACAGAGCTGCCTGGTCACAGCACCCCCCGGGGGTCTCTGGTCTTCCAGCCAGGCAGGGCAGCAACCCACCCTCTGCACCTGCCTTGCAGCTCCCTGAAATTCAATTTGCCTCCTGTGGAGAGGGAAGAGCTGAGTCAGGCCTGGCTGGGTGTTTTCAAGTGAGCAGAGACACTGGGATGTATTTCAGGTCTTGTGCCTGGGATGTGTAACCGCTCCACAAGGAATGATTTTTTAGTGTATGCTTGGAATTAAAGCAGTTGGAGCAGGAATTACACACCCGTTGGCTAAAGGTGCATTTGGAAGCTAGCATTTATACTTCACTGGTCTAAAAACTGCCAGGGGATTTTTGCAGAGGCAGGAAAGGGCCAGGAACAGCCAAACCAACCACGTCCATCCTCTCTGGGGGCAGAGGGGCTGAGGAGATGAGCTGGGGCACGGGGAGCACGATAAAGGCTCCATCTCCACCCACAGCCCTCACGGAGGGGCCGTCCCCCCTTGTGCTGTGCCACGGCAGATGCCAGTGCCACCCGTGTCAGCAGAAGGTGCTGATGCAGCCTCTCAGCACTCGGTGCTCTGGGGACAGAGAGCAGCAGCCAGAGACTCGATGTCCTGGCCCTGCAGTGCCACCATCCCCCGCCACCAGGCTCCAGGGCTTCACCCGTGTGTGGGGATGGCTGTGCTCTTTCCTGGCACAGCACTGTGTGGGGAAAATTAATCCGAGGGAAGGAAAGATGACCGGAGAAAGGTGCAGGGAGAGCACGGGGCAAAGGGCTCGGCTCGGGCCGGGCTGGCGGTGGGGACAGCCCCGGAGCAGGGGACGCCCCTGCCCCACAGCCTGGGCGGCTGGAAGTCGAGAGCCGGTCCCAGATCAGCCACTGGTGTGGAAAAATGAGCCACGGGCTCTGCTCTGACCTGCCCTGTGCCACGGCAGCCCCGAGGGCCGGGTCCCTTTCTCCTCTCCGGGCCGCTCCAAGGGCGATGGTGCGGGTGCCTCCCGAGCAGGCGTTCCCGGGCAGCGCCGGAGGGAGGGGGAAATGCGGCCCTTGCGGGGAAAATCCCAACCCCAGGACGCTGGGACTGAGCCCGGCCCCGCTGCCCCGCCCCAGCTCTGCTTCCCCGGGTGTCCTGCGGGCTCATCCCTGCCGGGAGGGGCTGACCCCCTGACCCCGCCGTGCCTCTGTCCCGCAGCCTCCCCGTTCATCATCGCCATGCTCCTGGCCAGCCTCAACAGCTGCTGCAACCCCTGGATCTACATGCTCTACACCGGCCACCTCTTCCACGACCTGATGCGCCGCCTGCTCTGCTGCTCCACGCGCTACCTGAAGTCGCGGCCGGCGTGTGAGCTGAGCAAGAAGAGCAACTCCTCCTCCTTCGTCCTCAGCTGCAGGAGCACCAGCCAGAGGAGCTTCGTGCAGCCGCCCACGACGTGAGGCCTCGGCCCGCGGGGCCTCGTGGCTCTGCTGCGCTGCCCCCGGGGCTCCCTGCGGGAAGCTGGCCCGGCCGAGGAGGGGGCAGGGACAGACCCGTGTCCGGCTGTGAGCCGAGCCCAGGGCGTTGTTAACTGCGGGAGCGGGGCAGGCTCTGTGCCCAGGCTCAGTGCTGCCTGGCATTAGCAGGAGGCCGCTCCTGAGCCCCGAGCCCCGGCATCAGCGGCTTGCGGACACCACCGGAGGGACAAAGGACCCGGTGCTGCTGCGGCATCGCTGCGGGGTGGAAGGGAGCAGCACGGGGAGATGGCTGTCACCCCTGCGACGTGGCTGGGCACTGTCCCACCTCCACCTGCGGCAGCATCCTGCGGGATGGCAGCGCCTGGCACCGCGCTCAGCACAGGAGCGCTCGCTTGGCTTGGGGCAGCGGCAGCCCCGTCCCCGCAGCCCTGCAGCCCTGCAGCCCCGCAGCCCTGCACCGTGCCAGCCCTGCACCGTGCCAGCCCTGCAGCCCTGCACCGTGCCAGCCCTGCACCGTGCCAGCCCTGCAGCCCTGCAGCCCTGCATCATGCCAGCCCTGCATCCCTGCACCGTGCCAGCAGCCCCGCAGCCCTGCATCCCTGCACCGTGCCAGCCCTGCAGCCCTGCAGCCCTGCACCGTGCCAGCCCTGCAGCCCTGCAGCCCTGCATCACGTCAGCCCCGCAGCCCTGCACCGTGCCAGCCCTGCTCCCCCTGCCTGGGCGCTCCTGGCACTCCTGGGGGGCAGCAGGGACCAGCGTCGGAGGGGACAGCGCTGTGGCCCGGGTGTTCCCAGCCCAGCCCTGCAGCCTGTGGCCACTGAGGCTGTGCTGGCGGTCGCCAGGAGCCTGGAGCGGGCAGGGCTGGGCCCGGGGGTCCGGACAGTGGCTCCCGGCCGGGTGTGCTGAGCAGCTTCTGCCCAGTGGGTGTGCGGGAGCCGGGCCGGGCTCCCCGGGCTCTGCCAGGGACACTCCGGCCGTGTCCCCGAGGCCAGGCTTGGCTCTGGGCTCACCGCAGCTCCCACGGAGCCTCCCGTGGCTCCCGTGCCGTTCTGCTGCTCTCTGGCGCACGGGGCGTGCTCACGGCGCGGGGTTTGATCCTTAACAAATATTGTAAATAAACTTTGCTGCCTGTGCCCGGCGGCGGGCGGGAGGGGGGCGTGGGGGGAGCGCTGGGTAAGGGAACGAAGGGAAGCGAGGCTGGAACACCGGGACAACCCCCGGCAGCTGTGACAACCCCCGGCAGCTGTGGCAAACCCCCCGGCAGCTGTGACACACCCCCGGCAGCTGTGACAAACCCCCGACAGCTGTGACACACCCCCGGCAGCTGTGACACACCCCCGGCAGCTGTGACAAACCCCCGACAGCTGTGACACACCCCCGGCAGCTGTGACACACCCCCGGCAGCTGTGACAACCCCCCGGCAGCTGTGACAACCCCCGGCAGCTGTGGCAAACCCCCGGCAGCTGTGACAAACCCCCGGCAGCTGTGGCAACCCCCGGCAGCTGTGACAACCCCCGGCAGCTGTGGCAAACCCCCGACAGCTGTGACAACCCCCGGCAGCCGTGACAACCCCCGGCAGCTGTGGCAAACCCCCCGGCGCTCCCTGCCCCGCACCACCGAGCTGCCTGGGCACGGGCACTGCAGCGGGCACAGCCGGGGCTCTCGAAGGATGATGGAATTTGGCCTCTCATGATGGGAATGAACATGAAAAATGCATTTAAATGTGTCCTTTATTTCTTCACTGTCACCAGCAGCTCCATTTGCACCTTTCCTATCC